>ML685764.1:8215009-8221640 GCA_007922175.1 Pelusios castaneus
CAGATTTTTTTTTCCCCTTTAGTCTGTTGTATTTGTTTTTGCAATGTCCCTGTTTAACTACCGTACTGCTACAAAGAATGCTTTAACTTTGAGCTCTTGCTCAGTTATAATCAAAGGAACTCATCAGATATGAAGAGCTAAAATTATAATAGAACCTATTTGTTGACAGGAAGAAAGAAACTCACAAAATCTTAAGTTCATGTGCATTATCTTGATGCAAAAATGATGCATAGATAGTGACTATTGATTTTAACAAATTGAGGCAAACAGGAACATGTACTGGAACTTATTTAAATGCTCTAAATTCCACATAATAGCAGTAGCTGCAAACTCTGCAGAATTCTAGAAATGCACCCTGCAGTTTGTACTAATTGGTGGGATATGTAGGACCTGAGTCAAAGACAATTAATTGTCTCATGAAAATAGCTTGCTTTTGACATCAGTATATACTGCACCCCATATCACATTAGGGAGGCTATAAGGAGGTGTTATATATTGTCAGGGTAATTATAATTTGGTTATATGTATCCAAGGCAGGGAACCCTAATACAAGGTAGTGTTATAAAAGAGAGCCTTATAAATGAGACTGTAGGACATTTAACTAAACAATTTTGCATATAGAATAAAAAGCTTACATAAAAGTGTGCATTATGCAGATGTGAGAAACCTGTGTCTCAAAGAAGACACTATTTTGACCATAATGCATTCTGTCATGTGAGATAAAATGCAGAGAACATTTACATTTCTCCCACTCACTGAGCTTCTACCACACGGTTTGCATTTTTCTCACATCAATAGACATCTTTTTAAACATTATATTCATGTTTGTCTCTCTTGATGGCAAATAAAATTCAATAAATAAAATACTTTATGATAAATGTTAGATTTAAGAAGTGGTTGTGATAAAGAGTTCAGGTTTTCAAAAGTGATTTGTTAAAAACAAATAATTTAACAAGACGTGTACACAAGCTCAAGATACATTAATATATTGTAGATGATGCACAATAACATAATGACCCAAAAGAGCATTTGCACAGTTTTTCACACTGCTTAACTTACTGCCAAATAAGACAAATATTCAACAGAAATTGGACTCATTGCCTCTGTTCATCAGATCAACATCTGACTACCACAACATCTTGACGTGGTGCTTTTCAAACCAGCAGCAGTTACAGATGACTTCTATGTAACAGGGGACATGTTCATTTCAAAAACATTAAACAACATGTTGCGATTTAGAATACACATTACACCTCATTAAATATTTGTAGATTTTACTTTACTGCACAGAACATTGTTTTTCAATCATCCAGCTTATTACCAGTTATATTTGTATATTTGATAAGCCAATAATTGAGGGAATAGGTGCAATGTCAGAAGAAACTTTGCAAAGACAAGGGTAATCATCACCTTTATGTAGTACATACATACTAGCTTATAGTTAAGCAAACAGATGACTTCCTAACATACCATTTTAACAGCTTCTATTGAAAATATTTTTCTCTATTCACTTGTAATATACTTCTATCTCTAAATGATTGTGCTTAATCTCCACTAATTTGTGCTTTAATGAAAATAAGCATTGCAAGTCTTGTTTTATAACTTTATTTCCTCATCTCATTTCATATTTGCATGAATATATTTATGTTTAATGCCTTAAAAATGAAAAGTTGCTTGTTTGAAGTATTATTATTATTTTTATTACAGAAGTGCTTGTTGGCTCAACTATGATGGGGCCCATTGTGTTGGTACAAAGGCATCGTAAGAGACAATCTGTAACCCAAAAAGGTAACAATCTAAACTGACAAGACAAACAAAGGGTGGGAGAAAGGGAATGAAATTATTCCTATTTTACAGGCAGGGAATTGATGCCCAGAAGGATTAATTGACTTCCCAAAGTCACACAGAAGGCTGTGATAGGACTAAGAACTGAACCCAGATCATCTGAGACACAGCCGTACCACAAGACCCAGCAGTCCTCTCAATTTTACACTCTGGTTTCCATCCGCAGAAGAAAACAGGTCTCTCTAATTATTATTATAACTTTGAATGTGTCATTCTACTGTGCACTGGTGAGGCCCCAGCTGGAGTACGGTGTCCAATTTGGGGCATCCCACTTTACAAAAGATGTGGTCAAATTGGAAAGAGTCCAGAGGACAGCCACAAAAATTATAAAAGGCTTAGAAAATCTGACCCATGAGAAAAGCTTTAAAAAACTGGGCATATTTAGTCTTGAAAAAAGGAAACCGAAGGGGACCAAATAAGTCTTCCATTATGTAAAAGGCTGTTATAAAGAGGAGAGTGATCAATCATTCCCCATGTCTACTGAAGGTAGAACAAGAAGTAATGAGTTTGACCTGGGTTTGAGATTTAGGTTAGATAATAGGAAAAATTTTCTAACTGGAAGGGTAATTAAGCTCTGGAATAGGACTTCCAGGGGAAACCATAGAATACCTATCACTGAAAGCTTTTAAAAACAAGTTGGAAAAATACTTAGGATAGTTTAGATTTACTTGGTCCTGCCACAGCTCAGGGGCTATGTCTACACTTGGTAATTTAAGTCGACTTTAACTAAGTTGACTTAGTGTGTCCACACTTAAAAATAAAGTCAACTTAAAGGGTCCACACTGGACGCCTAGGTCGACTTCTAGGGGCTTAGGGGGACCTAGGACAGGTCCACAGGAGCAGGGGAGCACCCCTTGCCCAATGCCAGGGGGCTCAGCCTTTGCCCCATAGTACCTAGGTACAATGGGGCAAAGGGGGTCAGGGACCCTGGCAGGGCATAGGAGTAGGGTGGGCAGGGCTCTGCCCTGCCAGGTGGGGGGGCATGCCAGACTACCTCTGTGCCCCCCCCCCAGCAGGGAGGGCATTGGTGTAGCCCTGGGGTAGCCCTACGTCGACTTAGGGCTACCCCACGTCTACACTGGCTTAAGTCGACTCTAAGGAGTCGACTTAAGCCTTAGGTCTACTAGAAAGGAGGTTTAATAAAGTCGACTTAATTTTAATTAAGTTGACTTTATTTTCCTTAAGTCAACTTAAGCAAGCTGCTTAAGTCGACTTAAGGAAACTGTAGTGTAGACACATGGTAAATTAAGTCGAATTAAGCAAGCTTAAATCGACTTAATTTACCAGTGTAGACGCAGCCACGGTGCTGGACTGATGACTTCTCAAGGTCCCTTCCAGCCTGACATTTCTAGGACTTTATGTACATCATGCCTTTCATCCTTAAGTATTTGTAAGGAGTGGGCTGTGGGTGCAGGGATCTGGAGTGTGTAAAGGCCAATTTACAATTTTACACAATTGTGTCTGGGCACCTACTTCAGTTTAACCATATAAACCATATAAAGTACATATAAACCATATAAAGTACAGTAAACCATATAAAGTACAGTATGACCATATAAACCATATAAAGTACAGTATAGACCCAAAAACTTGTTATGAGCATTCAAATGCTCATTCGAGCACTCAAATGTGAAACTAGACACCTCAACTTTAGCACCCAATTTGAAAACTTGTTTTTTAATAGTCAGATTCGGAAAAGAGCAGAGCACCAAACAGCTCCCATGTTGGTACTTAACTGAAGTGGCCAGATTTTCAGGAGAGTTCAGGTGCAATTTAAGCACATCACTGGTAGCAGAGTTCCAGTAGTGCTCAACATCCAACAGCTGCCATGGCGAACACGAACTATTTTCTTCTGATTTTGCAGGACAATTCTCCTTAGTCTGCAAAGTAAATCTGGCAATTTCCAAGCGAAGCCAATTTTGTTTGTCAAAGTTGCAGAGAATGGAAAATATGATAGAACATGTTTGCAACTTTAAATATTGAGAGATGTCAAGCTTAAACTACTTCCTGATTTTCTTGTAGAAGGAATGTCAGCCATCATAAATTTCAGCAGGCATACATGGGGGAAAAGTTGCAGCTGCAAGTCACTTCGCTACTCTTACTCATTTCCTCCTATTTGCTAGAGAGACAAGGTCTGTTTAGGCCTCAGATAGACTACCCTTCACTGTTTTGGAATAGAGCTTCTGTCACATCTCTCCACTTCCTCAAAAAATTGTAGTGCAGAGTTCTTTATCAACTAGTGAGGACAATCACATCCAAGTGCTTCACACTTGTCACATTGTTTGATCTATGCGCATCTAAATTATAAATTGTTCAGAGCCCAGTCATCCATGGAAGGCTTTAGTATTATCTCATCCAAAACTTAGCTCTACCTATTCCAAATGTGCTGCTTGATCTACAACCATTCACAAGCTCACCATTACTCACTCCAGGACCAAATAACACCAGTAATCTTATGATTAGATGCATTTGCTTCTAGAATGTGCTCCCTGCAGCCCTGATCCCATGTTTTTAGATGGCACATAGTTAAGACATTTCTCAAGTAGAACTTTTTTTGCTAGCTCGTGAAGGGCAAGACATTGCATTGGCTTCATAATATTTATTGCTTTGTGGTTCTTAGCCACCATAGCATTCCCAACACCAAGCATTCAAAAATCATGAGTCAGGCCCATAAGAATCATGAAATTGGCTTTAAAAATATGAGAATTTTTAAAAACAACAAAGGTTGGGGGGTTGTTTGTTGGTTCTTTGTCTTTTCGTTTCTGAGCCTTTTGGGGTGCACTTGATTCATGTCTTGACACTTTTTACTGCAACCATGATGGCTAGAAACATATTTTAAACAAATGAAAACAAATTCTCACCTAATTTCATGCCAGCGGAATCTGCACCTTTAAGCAAATATTGTGAGACTCACAACAGAATCACACCTTGGCAACATTGCTCATGCATGAGTTTCATTTGACCCGATATGTCAAAATTAAATGAGACCTACCTGAAGTTTTAAAAAGTAAAGGTAGTTTTCTAAATGGCTTCAAAGTTTCTAAATGGTATACAAGTCCATATGCATTTCTGGGATACCTAGGTTCTCGTCAAGGGAATATTTTTATGAGGTGGAGTAGGTACAGAAAAAGAACGTAGGTACTAGAAGAGAGGTGATATATTTTGATTCGGAATAACAGCTGAAATAAAAAAAATCTTTATAACAAAAAACTTATGTGCAGTAGTTATGTTTTAAACTTTAATATCTTATTTTAAAATATTTATTATTCAGAGCACAGAAAATAATGTTTTCTTATTAAGAACATACTGGTAAACAATATTTTAGTTTTTTTAATTAGCCCATTTTATTTTCTATTTAGACAAAAAAATCTAAGCCATTTCTGAAAGATTTTTTTCTTAGTGAAAAATGGTTTAATAATCATAATCTTTGTTTTGGAAGTGGAGTTGAGATGCAATTGCCCAGGCTTACAATTTGTAAATTAAGCTTCAGTTCAATATATTTTTCCATGTTAGTTTGGCTTTAAAATGTTCTATAAACTTCATATTGCTCACAATTGCTAGAGAAAGCAGATATAGCTTTAATATTTAGGAAAAGTACTGTGTATAGTTAGCAATAATTTTTCTTAAACTCTGAGACTAACTCTGACAAGACTGTCAGAAGACGCAGAAAGTTCTGATAATCATTTGCCACCTAATTGATATATTTTTTCAGATATATTTTTTCTGAGCCACCAAATATTCCCTTATTTAAGGTTCCAATCTCTTCCATGTCACATGCATGGAAAAGAACCTGGTTCCATAGAAAGAAGGAGTTCTGATTGGCAGCATGTTCTCCTATTTCAGCTGTTTCAGAACTCCTTGGCCTAGACCTGACAGGTGAGGAGCAGGGTGGGGCAGGGCAAGGATTCTGCTGGGGAAGTAGGCAAAAGTTTATACATCTTGAGAATATCTTCATTTTCATTTGTTTCTCTCTCCCTACTCCAGATGCCATTTCTCTAGATGTTCTGAGGTCATTCTTAGTACAAAGAATCCCTGAAAACACAGATCCTGTGAGAATTGTGTTCTCTAGGGTCTAGCAGGATCCCAATTGAAAGAATGGATGCAAAAGATATTTATGTACATCTCCTACCTTGTTTCCTCAGTAGGAATCTGAAGAGTAAATAAGCAGTACAACTGTGCTCTTCCCTTCTGGGAACAGAGCACAAACTGGAAAAGCTCAAAGGAAATGCCAGGGGTGAAATCTTGGCTCCATCTAAGTGGCAAAACTTCCATTGACTTCAGCAGGTCAAGGATAACAATTCACAGACTTGCCTTTATGCTGGCTATTTTTTGTAGGGAGAATGGGGCCTCTATTTGTTACCAGAAACCATCTTTTTTACAAAGAAGTAAATCACACACAATTTTAACACTGGTGAGTATTTGCTGTAAGAAAGAACAAGCCTCTTAGTCTCATCAGGTGCATCTACACTTACAAATCAAATCAACTTAAGGAGGCTTAAGTCAACTTAAACTACTCCGCGTCCACACTGGAAAAGTTAAGGAAAAGTTAAGTCAACTTAATAACACCTTGATTTAGGTCGACTTAACACGTAAGTCAACCTTATTAGGTCAATTTAAGCCAGTGTGGATGGGGATTAGTGCCTAAATCCACCTTATTGAGTCGATTTAAAGTGTTAGGTCAACTTAATAAGGTTGAAAAGGGGCTATGTCTACACTTGAGAAGTTTAAGTCAACTTTTGTTAAGTCAACTTAATAAGGTCGACTTTAAGTTGACTTAAAGTCAACC
>ML685764.1:8221650-8231947 GCA_007922175.1 Pelusios castaneus
TTAAGTCAACTTAATAAGGTCGACTTTAAGTTGACTTAAAGTCAACCTTATTAAGTCAACTTAATAAAATCGACAACTTTTCAAGTGTAGACATATCCATCAAAAACATGACAGCTTACAATAGTTGTTACTGTGAATAGTTCTTATTTCTTAACACTATCTCAGTATTCAATTCTCTAAATAAAACAGACACTCACTTTAAAACAAAACAACCATTTGCATCTGCCCAAATTCCATTTATCAGAGGGAAGTATTTACTCCTTTTATTTTTCAATGAATAAATACATTTGGTACATAAGAACTATCTTAAGCTATGAATCCAAAATTAGTGACCAGCTTCATACAAACACTACTTCTTCCTCTGTCTCTCATCCATCCCCAAGTGAACACCGACAACAGTTATCACAGCACCTTCCCAAAGCATTCCTTCAGATGGCTTCTTGCACTCCCCATTTTTTCCCAGACTCTCCTCTCATTCACATAGTCTTTGGGTATTCATCAAGCCAAGATTCTTCTTCCCCAGGATTCCACAACAAATTCCCCATGGGCCCTATTCAGTTTCTACTTATGTCTCTGCTAACATTCCCATCATTTAAAAGAGAAACATATTTGGGTCCCACGTCCAATGTAACACTTTGTGTTAACACTCTACTCTTATGTTTATATTTTTTTTATTTATTTCAACTACTGTAGTGCCTAGAAGCCATGCACCAGAAATGCATTCTGTTAGATATTGCACTAATACAGAACTTCTCTCTGGTTTATTTGGAATTATGACTTTTTTATTAATATCTATTTGTATAATAGCTCTTAACCACATAACTTGGCCTTCCTTTGGAAATCTGTGGTGCTCGATTTCATATACCAGCTTTATATATAGATCTGGCTATTATCTCCTATCTATAGCTCTAAATAGCTCCTAATGTTTTATATGGAAATTTTTGCATAACATTGCATAGTCTCCTTCACAGCTACTATTCCAGTTCAAGAGATAAAATTGCATAAGCACCCAATGGCCCACTCCATTCCAGCCACTTGGAGCTGATCCAGAGGGTCTTTCTGCATAGTTCACTGGGCATAAACACTTGTTCCTTCCCATCTCTACCTGTTGTGAAATGCTGCTTTCCCCCTATCCCACTGAGCAGCTTAAGTGGGGTGGCCTTGTACTGTCCCCCTTCATTTCTTTAATTTTACCTTTTATTAATAAAGTAAAAAGAAGTATTTCTGTGTTGAAAGAGTTCTGCATATATGGTGGTCACAGACACTGACAGTCTTCAATGGGATGTGCTTCTAAGTCATTTGAAAGTCTATTTCAATCTAAAAAATCACAGGCTACCATCTTTACTTTGACAAAACTCCCCAGTGATATCAATGGGATGTTGTACTTTGTGAAGGACGTCCGGATCAGGCCCCACTTTTTTATATATGCTTAATAACCCTTAATTTGTGAAAACATTTTTAGATTACAGAAAGAGTCATAATACTGTAACAAACAGCTTCATGCTCGTATTCACACGGTCATATTAAAATATTTTGCATTTTCTTGCAAACACAATTAATAGCATTAAAAATCTTCTGACAATTACTCTGAGGCAAACGCACTGCTGGAGAAGCTTTCTACCCCTCCAGATTGTTATGCAAATAGTTAAAATATTGAAATGAATTTAAGAAGTTATGCTCTAACACATCAGTCCTGTTATAATTTGGAGACAATGAATAATATATTCCAGACAAAGAGAAGGCAGCTATAGAAGTAAACTAAAATAGGAAAATTACGCCCACAAGGCATTTAAATTTAGGAGCTGAATAAATTATCCATACATTAAAAGGTTCATATATTTCAAACAAAGCATTAAAAAGTTTTAAAAAATAACTAAGAAAATGTAACAAAAAGCAGTATAATTCTAAATGTGATCAAAGCTAGAGTAGAAACCAATTAAATACATACCTTTGCTGCACAAAAATTATATAGTGTACCTTGTACAGGTCAATTCTTTTCACAGATATTCACTCAGCAAAGACTGCTGTTTCATGAAATGCGTTTTAGTCTGATCACAAACCTGGTAACCAGTCAAATTTCCATCACATTTTTTCACCTTTTGGTGCAATTAGATGTTAATTGTTTTAACAAAAGTGTATTATTTTCTCTGGTATTCACTTAAAAGGTTCTCCATGAATTCCTGCATTATTCTTACAAGTCTATAGATTAAAAATTAGTTATTTAACTCTGTTCCTTTGGGTATTTTATGAACATCTAAAATCAGCAAACTACTTGACCAGTTTTCATACCACTCTCAGAAGCCAATTCTCAGAATATTCAAGATGTTGCTTATCTTTATCCAGCTCTATAATTTATAATTATATCAATTTCAAATATTCACCATTAACACATACCCTACCCACTGGTACTGTAATTCCTTGCAGAGTCCTTAATAAAATAACTGAACACTACTGATATTCTCTCATTAACATGGTTATAGAATTAGGAATAGAAGGGAATATTTAAATCCTGCTAGGATTTCAGAGAAGCACAGCTGGTGGGAAATTTTCCAAAAATCCACTGAATCAGCCACCTAAGTTCCATATTCTTTCCAGAGCAAACACCCCCATTCATGCTACTGAAACCTGCTGCCCTGGTACATATTCAAATACCAGATATGTTGATATAAATTGTAGTTTAAGAGAACAAAGGTTGCAGGTGAATCCCACCTAGATAATCTGTAATTCATAAAATAGTAATTTAATTCAAGCAGTTTCCTTCTGTGGCTCTTGAGTGGTCTGCAAATACGCTTAGTTATATGGTGCTGCCTCTCCTTTCCAGCTGCTCAATTGCATAAAGATTGCTAAAAATATATTAAATGTTTATGTGCAAGTATGATCCAGTCAGTGGGCTGTGGGGGACCATACTGGCATGTAAACAACTCAGGCCACACTGAATGGTACTTCCTGCAGTGTCAGGTTTTACAGAATCCCATAACAGAAATCTGACCTAATCTCCCAGTGCTGATGTGAAAGCATCAACAGCCCAGCACACAGAGCTTACAACACACAGAGCCCTTCAAGGATCCCCACAGGGTAATGTTTCTCTGGGTAAATCCTCTGGAACTCTGTTACCAGGTCTAGGGAGTGGACATGGGAACTAGGTTCCAGGGTGTGCTCTTCAATGTTGTAGCCTTCCCATTCCATGAAATAGTTCAGGTGATCATGTGTCCTTTGAAAATTAAGGATGGCCTGCACTTCATGTTCCTCATGGACTTCAACTGGGGGGGGGGGGGGGGGGTATGGTTTGGTCAGGGAAAGGATTTTCAGTATAGAGCTTCAGAAGTGAAACATGAAAAACTGGGTGTATTTTGAGGGACTGGGAAAGTTGTATTTTAAAGGTAATCAGATTGATCTGCTGGCATACCAGGAAGAGTCCTAGGAACTTATGGTCAAGTTTTTCGGAGGGCTGACTGGTCTGGAGATGTTTTGTAGCAAGGCACACTCTCTGGCCTACTGTGAATACTAGGACTTCTTGTTATCAACGGTCCACATGCCTCTTGTAATCTTGCTTTGCCTCTCCTAGATGGTTCTCAAATGCCTCCTGGATGAGAAGTACCTGTTGGACCCAGTCAGTGGTGGTTGGGTTCAAGATGGCTCCTGGTAGTTCTGGGTGAAGGCCATAATTCATGAACAAGTGGTTCTGACCTTAGAAGCATGGTTAGCATTATTATATGAAAGCTACATATGTGAGAGGAGCATGAACCAGGTTTTTTTTGGTGATAGTTCACAGACAATCTCAAGTAATGGTCTAATATTTGCTTCACTTTTTATTTGTCCCTCTGTTTGTGGGTGGCAAGTGGTGAAAGAGGATACCTGAACATCCATTAGTTGGAGTCCTTTTCTCCAAAATGAGAATTAAACTGTGGGTGTTGGTTGGAAATTATGTGGTCTGGAAGCCCATGAAGAAAAACCATGGTTTGTACCAGGAGTTGTGCAGCAGTCTTGCCAGAGGGCAGCTAGTGGCAGGGGAGGAAGTGGGCCATTTTAATCAGATGGACCTCAAGCATTAAGACTTATGGGCGGCCATTGGATGCTGCAAGTTCCACAACGAAATTTAGGGTGAGGGTAGATCACGGTGTCGTTGGAGTCTCCAAGGGTATTAAGGGGCTGAGGTGTCTAATCTGGGACAACATGTTACATGCACAATACTCACAAGAGTGTACATAAGCTTGGACTTCAGCCTGTAGGTGGGGCCACAAGGAGAAACAAACCACCATGCAGGAAGTCAAAGTGACCCAACAATGGTGCATTATGGCACAGTCATATCATCTCCAGTCAGGGCACGGGGACATATATGTACTCAAAGAATGTTAATTATCCCATGCAGAGAGGTGCATCTTAGACCCTAATGGTGTAGACTATGTTTCTTGGCAAGTGAGTGTTGTTTGAGTAGGACAAGATCTTGATGGACTGCAGCACTGATAA
Organism: Pelusios castaneus; assembly: GCA_007922175.1. Taxonomy (NCBI): domain Eukaryota; kingdom Metazoa; phylum Chordata; order Testudines; family Pelomedusidae; genus Pelusios; species Pelusios castaneus. Next base: position 8,226,118 of record ML685764.1, read on the forward strand.
AGTTACTATGCATGAGGCTTGAGGAAGTGCAAGGAGGGTGCGGCGGAGGTTGGGGCTCAGATGCGTGTGCCTCCATTTCATGTTAGTATTCCTGCTTTCATGGTAGAAAGTTGGCTTTCCTATTTTGATTTCCTGTCAGGTAGGTGATCATAAACTCAAATCAAGAGAAGAACAAGGCCCATGCATCTTAACTGCCTCTAATTCAAAACTTGGGCCTTACAGAGGTGCTAAAGGTTCTTATGGTTAGTAAAATCTGTACCAGATGCCAAGCTTTCTTTGTGGTGGTGACGTTATTCTTCAAAACCAGTTTTGATAGCAAATATAATTTCTGCTGGGGTGAGTTTTCAATATTAGCAAGCACAAGAGCACAGAACTGACCAGGGTCCAAGTTGCTGCAACTTGAAGGCCATACTGGATATATCCACTTCTACTAAAAATAGGCAAGTACAGTTGGAGTGTTGCTGGAATCGGGGCAATGGCAAAGATGAGCTTGAACTGGTTAAAAAGAATGCTGGATTTCTGGCAACCAGGTGAACTGAACAGCTTTATGAAGGAGGGAAATCAGGAGACTATCAATCCAGAGCAGTTGACAATGAATCACCTATAAAAATGTTTAAAGCCAAGGACATGCTGAAGTTCTTAGAGGGTCTGTCCAGTTGCAGATGGCTTCCACCTTCTGACGGTCCATCTGAATGTCCTCTTGGGAAATAATGTAACCTAAAAATTCAGTTGTGGCCTGGTTATAGGTGCACTTCTCTAGTTTGCCATATAAACCGTGCTTCTTTAGTCTCTCCAGAATGGAATGGACATAATGGAAGTGCTGCTCAGAGGTTTCAGAAAATACTGTTATATCATCTAGGTAGATGATCACATATTGGTCCAGGATGTCCCTAAATACAAAGTGGTGAAATGTTGTTTAAATGTTGTGAAATGTTGGTTTAGCCAAATGGCATTATTAGGTACCCTAAGTGCAGGGGCGTTGCTGGATAGCAAAAAGATCCAGGGCTGTGGCCTCCAGCCCACCCCTGCCCCCAAACCCCCACTCCAGCCCTCCTAACTCCCCAGCTTCCCCCATCTTCACTCCACCCCCCTTCAACCCCCAAACCCCCTCCACACCTTCCCAGGCCCCTCTGTCCCTAACCCCCACTCATCCCCCAACTTCCTCCATCCCTCTCCAGCCCCCCACCTAGTCCCCCTCCAGCCATCCATAATCCCCTCCACCCCTCCCCAGGCTCCACCAGTCTCCTTGTCCCCATGTCCCCTCCACCCCTCTCCAGGCCTCTAACTCCATCCATCCCTCCCCAGCTCCCCACCCAGTCCCCCTCCAGCTGCCCATAGTCCTCTCCACTGCTACCCAGCCCCTACCCAGTCTCCTTCTCCCCATGCCCCCTCCACAGGCCTCTAACTTCATCCATCCCTCCCCAGCCCCCCACGAAGTCCCCACTCCTGCCGTGCATAGTCCCCTCCACCACTACCCAGCCCCCAGGCAGTCTCCTTGTCCCCTCCACCCCTCTCCAGGCCTCTAACCCAGCCACTCTCCTTGTCCCCTCCACCCCTCTCCAGGCCTCCCTCCAGCCCCTTCCCAGCCCCCTTAGCTGGCCGGAGGCTCGGAGCTGCAGGAACGGCCAGCAGAGCTGCTTCTGAGCCAGGCCGCTCCCACCCTGAGCACGCTCTGTCTGAGCATGCTCAGGGCGGGAGATTTGAATCTCCCCAGCCTGGCCACAGCAGGAGTCTGTGGCTTCGCTGGGGCCCCTGGGTGGAACGCAGCATTCCACCTGGGTGCACATGTGCCTGCTGGGGAAAATAGATTCGGGGCTCAGAATTTTCTATCCAGGGCTGGTGCCCTGCCAGCCCGATGACAATGACGCCTCTGCCTAAGTGAATATGAAAAGTGATCTTCCATCTGGCCCCAGGCCTTATGTGGACTAAACTGTATGGTGTCAAAAGATCTAGTTTAGTGAAGATCCTGGCAGTCTGCAGGTGGTCCATCAATTCTGGGATGAGGGGAAAGGGGTACCAGTTATAAATAGTCATCTGATTTAGTGTGCAGTACGCTAAATGGTGCCATTGTTATCCATCTTTTTTTTTGCACACAAACGGGACTGGTGCTCCTGTGGGAGAGGTGGATCAATAAATGAAGTCTTTGTGAGATTGTCCTGGATGTATGCATGTAGAGCCTCCAGCTCTGGTTTAGACATGGTTTATATCTGTCTGTAGGTCCTCCATGCTCCAGTTTGTAGGTCTATTGAATGGTCTTATCCCTGTGTGAGGTTAGTAAATCCATGGTTTTCCTTTCAAACACATCCAGGTAGTCTCAATATTTGATGGGAAGGCTAGGGTTCTGGTTTAGAGCTGCCCCTTTCTAGTTAGCTCCCACCATCTAGAGTCCTGCTTCCTGGGATCTTACCAAATCCTGGGGCACAGGGTGCAGGTCAACAGCAGGTTGATTGATTTGTTGTAGGCAAGGTTTTTGGTGATATTTGAAGGGAAAGCTGATGCTCCTTTGCCACCTGGAGACAAATGAATCATGTTATTCCAATTATTGAATTCCAAGAATTACTGAGAAGAATGGAGAGTGGATCACATCAAAGCATATTATTTCCCTTCCATTATGGCCTGTCTGGGGACAATCTCATTGGCCACTAGTTTCAATGATAGGAATAACCCATCAATCATTTCCACCAGGTTCAGTATGGGTTTTGTCCAGAGAGGGAAATGAAGGGTTTGGGCTGCCTTATCCTCAGCCCGTCAAGTTTATGAAGAACATTCAGGGATGGAGCAGAAAGAGCAACCTACATTGGTTCAGAAAACCTCTGGAATTTCCAATCATCCCCATCCAACCATTCAGGCAGCTACACCATGGGAACCAGCTCAAGCAATGAGTGGTCTGCTCAGTACAAAGTATCTTTAAACCGATATAACTGCTTCCAAGCTAGGGCAATCATACTGCTTTAACTATATACCAGAATAATTAAAGCAGAGTGTAGACAAGGCATTAGAGAATTACTAATCTGTTGATCTGATAGGGTATGTCTACACTTGCACCTTAGGTCGACTTAACGACACTTAAGTAGACCTACAGAATGTCGCGTCCACACCGGGTGCTTCTTAAGTCGACTTAAGCGCACCTCTGAAGGTCGACTTAAGGCTAAAATCAACCTCATTACGACACTTAAGTAGACCTACAGAATGTCACATCCACACCGGGCGCTTCTTAAGTCAACTTAAGTGCACCTCTGAAGGTCGACTAAAGGCTAAAATCGACCTTATTAAGTCGACTTAAGCCAGTGTGGATGGGTATGTCTACAGTACAGGCTCTGTTAAGTCAACTTAACAAGGTCGACTTCAGTTGACTTTAAGTGTAGAGGCTCCGTTAAGTCGACCTAACAAGTTCGACTTTAAAGTAACTTAAAGTTGATCTTGTTAAGTTGACTTAACAGAGCCTGTAATGTAGACATAGTCATACTGAGTAACCTGGTTTGCCTAAAGTACATGCAAATTAAAAGAAATACTGCAGAGGCAGATTTTGATTCTTAAAAGGATGACGGGTGATTTGCTCTCCTATACAGCAATGAACTCAACAGCCAGGGTACTGAAATTTGTTTTCCCTCCTTCACCCATTTCAGGGACCAGGAAATGTGAGGGAAGTGTTTAGCTTTTATTTTAAAAACAAAGAGGTGCAAAAGAAAAAAAACGTTTCCAGATCTTTTTCTTACGATCAATATTAACTAATTCCTTTTCTGTACATTTGTCACTGAATTTTCCTAAAGATTATGGACTTTGTACAGTTCCACCTTTTTATAATCATTTCCCAAACTCTCACAGTAAGATTGTGGTTTTATGACATCTAGAGTGCACAAGAGGAAAATATGGCAGTTATTTCAAACACAAGGCTGACTCCTTACAGGGAGTTTAAAAAAATTTGTTTAATTCCCATGCATACCTTTCAAAACTGGCACCATTGTATTTTTTGAACTGCTTTGTAATTAAATCTCTCTGGTATCATATTATTCCAAAATCAGTCATTTGAAGAAGATATGTAGAACTCTTTGATTGCCCTTTCTGAATCTATTTTTCACAGTTGCAAAGTCCTGGTCAAACAAATTAAATTACTGCAGCAGTATGTAACTAATTTTATGTAAATTAAGGTGTTAATGTTCTGAATCACATTCCTGAAAATGGTCTGTTTTCTCTTGCAGCTTTTCTTCATTAATGATACCATGAATAGGCAAATCTAAAAATTAATATCTACACGACTAAGTGGATAAAGTATTGCCCCTTGATCCTTAAAAGAATTAAATCTACAGATAGTTTTATAATCTGTCTATGCTTGTCAGGAGCCCACCCAAATAAATCAACATGCTTATCTTGACGCAACCAGGAGTAAGCTGACATGAATTCAGTGTCTTATACCGTGAGTGAGCTTTGCAAGTCAGTGATCATGTTGTTGGGTATATTATTATTGTTACATTTTAACTGCTATTTGCGTCAATCCCTTAATACAAGCAAAACTGACACTTGAGATTACCAAGAAGAAAATAATGGAAGTTTAATAGAACCAAACTAAGCACAACTTGAAGTCATAATCTTTCTGAGGACAGGAAATCATGAAGTAGTCTTGTTACTTGACAGGACAAAAATAATTTAAGAAAAACTGAAGATAAAAATAGAGGTGGAAAAGACAAACAAGTCTTTATTTTTAAATCAGAATGGATAATTTTAGGAATTATTCAGAATAAATTAACATGTGACCTCCTGGGAAGAAAAAGCCATAGAAAGCTGCATAGAATACAAGCTTCACAGCAACCAATCTAGCATGGAAGAAAACTGTGCTACACTGCTGTGGAAAAACAACACAAACAAAAACAACTCTATGATCACATTTTGCAGAGCTGCTTGAAGCTCAAGATCTTATGTACATAAACCCCCAACTTCTGATTACCATTGCCCTCCTCTTCAGAAGGATTTGAAGATACCACCACAAGTTTCTTTCTTGCGCCATTTCAGAATTGGTTCCTTTTCTTAAAAAAAATAACCCAATTCAGAAATGTCATGAAACAATGCTGAGTTGGTGCAGAGAATTCTTTTTCGGGTGTCTGGCTGGTGAGTCTTCCCCACGTGCTCAGAGATTAGCTGATCACCATATTTGGGTCAGGAGGGATTTTCCCCCAGGACAGATTGGCATAGGCCCTGAAGGGTTTTCGCTGTCTCCTGTAGCGTGGGACATGGGTGGTTTCCCTGTACCTTGAAGTCTTTAAACCATGATTTGGGAACTTCAATGACTCAATCATGGGTGAGGGGCCTCCCCAAACAGCCGGAGCACTGGCAATTGCTGGCACGGCTGCGCCTCAGCTCCTGGGAAGCCTCCGGAGGCTTCCCAGGAGCTGGAGCTCGGTCCTGGCTAGGAGGGAGCGCGGGGCTCCCTCCTAGCCGGGACCAAGTGGTCCTGGCCGAAGGGAGCCCCACGCTCCCTCCTAGCTGGAACAAATGGTCACAGCCAGGAGGGAGAGCGGGAGACCCACACTCCAGCTGCCAAGCAGCCGGCAGCTGGAGCACGGGTCCCGAGGAGAAGGAAGCTCCGCGCTCCAGCTGCCGGCTGCTCAGCAGCTGGAGCGCGGATCCCAGGGAGAAGGAAGCACAGGGCTTCCTTCTTGCTGTGACTGCTCAGGGTCCAGGGAGAAGGAAGCCCCACGGTCCCTTCTTGCCAGGACCTGAGTGGTCCTGGCGAGAAGGGAGCCCCGCGGTCCATTCTTGCCGTGACCTGAGTGGTCCCGGCAAAAGGGAGCCCCGCGGTCCATTCTCCCCGGGATCCCCACTTCAGCTGCCAGCT
>ML685764.1:8231957-8324561 GCA_007922175.1 Pelusios castaneus
CTGAGCAGCAGGAGCGCGGGTTCCAGCTCACGCTTTAGCTGCTCAGCAGCCGGCAGCTGGAGTGCGGGTCCTGGGGAGAATGAAGCGCGGGGCTTCCTTCTTGCTGGGACCACTCAGGTCCTGGGGAGAAGGAAGGCCCTCGGTCCCTCCTTCTTGCCGGGACCACTCAGGTATAGCCACTTGGCTAAAAGGTGTTTTAGGGCAGATTGATCTCAGTCTCACATGGTGAAACTGTTCCACATTGTAAAAATGGTTAGTTATTCACTAAAGTACTCACTAGGACCTAGGTCTCCTGCATCCCAGGTTTGTGCCTTAACTGTACTATTATTCTCACTCTCTTTCTGGTCCAGTAAATATTTACTTATTTACACAAAGTGGGGCACCTTAAACAAGAGGGCTTGAAAGCAGCCCATCCAGAATACCCAATAGCGTGAGGCTTAAGAGTATTCGCCGAGGCTGTGAGAAACGTCGGTTCATCAGGTGGGGAAGAGTCAAAACTTGGTCTTCAATAGCCCCAGCAAACACCCTAATCAGCAAACTACTGAGATAACCCTTTTCCCCCCCGACACATAAAAATCCCAATCTGCTGGCCCTCAGCTGCCTTTTCTGTGGGTTTGGCTTGCTGTGAACACTCCAACCAAATTAGGTCCTGCAGACAAAATAGGAGGGGAATCCCACCAGGGTTGAGGCATCAACTAGGCACCAAGCAATTTGATGGGATCAGAACTTAAGCAGTTTTGCACATACCCACTGTCAGAAAACTAGGGGAATTCACTGGGGGAATGTAGGTGGACAGAGAATTTAGGCACGAAAAGGGTTAGGCTGCAATTGAAGTGGGAGTCTGTGGTACCTAAATGCTGGATTTAATTGTTTAAGTCCCTTTGTGAATCTAACTCTAGGTCCCCTAACATAGGTACCCAAAATCTGAGGAACCAAAAACCAATGGCTTCTTGAAAATGTGCCTACAGTGATTTAATTCAAGATCTCACTGTTCGGAGCAGAGTGGACATTCGTATATAGCTGTTTTGGTCTGGTTGCCAATCCCCTGCTGTAACCACTAAACAAACTCCTATTATTACAAGAAATTATTTAGGTCAAAGGCTAGATTCACGGATTGCTATTGTATACAAGAAGATAGAATTAAAAATAGAGCTGTTAAACACTTCATTCAAGTTATAATTCTGGTGACTAACCCTCCCCTCCCACTGTGTTAACATTTCTTAAGAAATCAAGATCTAGACCTCTATTCACTTTCACAGATGTTTAGACTTTAAAGAAAAATAAACTTCTTCTAAAAGAAAGAACAGCTGAGCCTTATGTGTACGCAGTTACTAAAAAGGAGGCTGCACTTGTTCCAAGATGGAATGTGAAAAAGAGCATCTGGAAAGGCAAAAATAAAATAAACTGAAGAGCAGCTATGAATGAAAATTCCCCCTTGAAAACTATTATCAATGCTATTGAGGAAAAAGAAGATAATCCAGATTATGACCACTCCAGTACTAATAGGAATTCTAGAAAATAAATACAGCATCAGTGAACATGAAAGCTTATATATCTGCCAACAAGAGAGGAGGGGTGAGGGGCTCATGAATTCATAAAGCTTTCTATAAAAGCTAGAGATGGGGCCAAAGGAAAAGACCGAATTTGAAGATGCACAAATTTTGTTAAAGTTTTGCCTACTCCACAGGTACCATCTGGATATGAGACAAATGAGGCATGTAGGTAGTGCAATTGTTTTGGCTCTTCACCTGTAATCTCAGAATATATCTTAATTGAAATTAACAATTCTTGCTGCATGTAACAGGGCCTCACCAAAGTTGGGGTCAAACCTTGCCTCGGTCTCAGTTTCACTGCTATGAAAGATGGTGGGCCAGCTCACTAGCCAAAGCATCAATGAAGCTTCCTAGTCCCTTTCCTTAGGATGCATCAGTTGTCTAAACACAATCACAGTTCAACATCCACCAACCTAGGCAGACCAGGTCCTATTGCCTGTCCCTTCCTACGGTGTCCGTCTCAGAGGCTTCTCAGGCTGCCTAAGCTTTCAACCTAGCAGATTCTTTTTCTGATCCAGAGCTCCCTGGAGGAGCCTCACTAGAGCTCTCCCAGCTTCCACCAGAATATTTCCCTTCACATGGGAAAGGAGGGTGGGTTGAGCCTGACAAGGGGTGTAGCTAAACCACAATCTCCTTATAGGGCTGCTTCACCATGTCTCACTAGGTAATATTTGAGCATTTGTACAACATAAGGCTTTGAGCAATCGTAAACATAAGGCTTTGCATCAGGTTTGAACCATCCAGACTCTTTGAAATCAGAGAATCAAATCCAGGCAGGAATTATTCTTCCTTTTTAGGCTGACACAATCATATTGGGTCTGAATAGGGACTTAGAATGGTTAGCACATTACAAAAAGTAATTGTCCCTGTTCACACAGTCAGCTTCTAATCATCTGGCCCTCATCTACTCTAACTGAATTGACTTTGCTAACACTTGTCCTCCTTCATCTTGGCATGTGTATGTATACCTCTCAACTGTAGTTTCCTCTTCATGCCTCTGACAAAGTGGGTTGGACCCCAAAAAAGGTTATGCCTGAAGAAATTTGTTAGTCTTTAAGGTGCCAGTGGACTCTCATTTCTTCTGTACACAGACTAACACGGCTACCCCTCTGTAAACTTCTCTTGAAGGCAGATGGATGAGTTGGCCACATCTGAGCCAAAAGGTGGGGAGAAAGGGGTAGAGAGAGGAGTGAAACTCCACATCAGGTCTCCAAGACTAAGCAGCACCATCACAGTCAGCACAAGCAACGCCTGATGCTGTAGAACCTGCTGGACAGGCCAAAACTAACCCCCTGCATGGCTTGACCCCAGGGAAAGAAAATTCTATGATCTGTTATAGTGAAGTTCTGAAGGTTTAAAACAGGAATAGGCAGTCGGAGACAAAAAGCAGATGGATGCCCACAGGTTTATAACAGTGGTCTGCACGGATGTCTTGGATTAGCATGGGACAGCTGCCTTCATGAATACTGCAGTCAAGGCCCTGAACGCAGCACAGGTTTCTGTACTGAAGTCTCTGCACATCTCCTGATCAAGTACCTAGATCACTATGCTATTTGATATTACAACCATTTGTTTTACATTTATATGCTTAGCCTTTCTTTCCTTCAGCAGGACATCTCCAAGATTAAGACCCATAAGAATGGTCATATTGGGTCAGCCCAATGGTACATCTAGCCCAGTATCCTGTCTTCTGAGAGTGGCAAATACCAGATAATTATCAAGCGATCCTTCCGATTGGTCATTCCCAGCCTTTGGCAAACAGCAACCTTTGCCTATCCTGGCTACTAGCTATTGATGGACCTATCCTCCTTGAACTTACTTATTTCTTTTTTGAAGCCCATTATAGTCTTGGCCTTTACAACATCCTGTGGCAAAGAGTTGCATGGTTGTCTGTGCACTGTGTGAAGAAATACTTCCCTTTCTTCATTTTAAACCTGCAGTCCATTCATTTCATTGGGTGACCCCTAGTTCTTGTGTTATGAGGAGTAAATAACACTTCCCTTTTTACTTTCTCCACACCAGTTAGGATTTTATAGACCTCTATCACGTCCCCCTTTAGTCGTCTCTTTTCAAAGCTGGAAAGCCCCAGATGTATTAATCTCAGCTCATAGGGAAGTGTTTCCATACTCTTAATTACTTTAGTTACTGTTTTCTGTACCTTTCCCAATTCTAATATATCTTTTCAGGGCTGGGGCAACCAGATCCACATACTGTATTCTAGATGTGGGAGTACCATGGATTTATAAAGAGGCAATATATTTTCTATCTTATCTATCCCATTCCTAATAATTCCCAACATCCTGTTAGCTTTTTTTGACTGTTGTTGCATATTGAGTGGATGTTTTCAGATAACTATCCACAATGACGCTAAGATATTTTTCTTGAGCATTAACAGTTAATTTAGACCCATATTTTATTTGTATAGATGTTTTTATATGTATAGATGGGATTATGTTTTACAATGAGCATTACAAGATTCTCTAATACCAGCCTGCCTTGCACAGTCCTTGCTTCTGAGTACATCTTGACATACGCATGCCTGGCAATGCTTAACTTTTGGGTGCCTGTGTAGAGCAGCTTTTGTGTAAGAGCAAGGAGTGTGGGTGCAGAGACCAAAAGCCATCCTTCATCATGGAAGGCAGGACTCTGGATTGATGGGGGAGATCATGGATACGCAGCCCGCTGTAGACAGCAGCTCTGGTTACTGTGCTCTACCATGTTTAAATAAAAATAATTTAATTACTAAAAAGAATAACAGTGCACAAAATCACATAGGATATTCTCCTTCTCCCTGCCATTCAGTCTGAAAATGTACCTCAGACACTCAAGGCCATTCATAGCACACAGAATGCCCAGTATCCTATCTTGAAAATTACTTACCTGCCCATCCTCCATTTAAACACTGAATAAGGTGCCCATTTGACCATGAAGGTGTCTAATGGTCTTTGAAAATCTGGGACGCAATTTGTAATGCACTATTATAAATGTAAAATATTGGTTTTACTCTATTAATGGAAGAAACTTTTTTTTTCAGATCTTAATATGTGTTTTTCAAATATTTCATTAGGAGGTAATGCCTTCAACATTATACAATACCAGAATGCTTTGATAGACATCCCTCTTTTAACACCAATGTGAAAGAAGCTATGTCTGCTACTATTACCAAGAATTTAACATCTGTATACTTCACAAGCAAACTACTTAACATAATGAACTCACTGAATATTGCTATTCACTGCATACAGACATAGTAATACACAGTGATACACCCGCATGTAGTAAATTACACAATGGGTGTCTCAGTAACTAATGTAAAATGAATTCAGGACAGCAATAAAATTAAGGGCTATGGAAAAAACTGAATAGCAACTTTATTTTTGAGCAGCCTGCATTCACACAGCCTTAGCTCTGTACCCTACACAACTTAAACTGGTAGAAAATAAGGACCTTGAAGGTATACTAGGGAATACACCATGGTGATAAGTACAATACAATAACCTAGATAGCAATATTCTGCCTCTTAATCTTGTGCAATGAGTATTTTAAAACAGAAATATGATTTACATGTCAGTTACACGTCTCTCTCTCTCTCTCTGCCCCCTCCCTCAACAAATATATAAAATACAGAGGTGAAATATTAGCCCCACTGAAATCAACATGAGTTTTACCATTGATTTAAATGACCCCAGATTCCCATTCAGTACTCCTTCTGCAAGAAAATCCCCCAGCGAAGTCAACACTATATTTTTTTTAATTGGTTGCAGTAGTAATGATGGGTTATAAACCTCAAACTTTATGCAGATCTTAAATGTCACCAGTGTTATGGCATACAAAGTTAAACCAACTTTTACAGATGAAAAATGCCTTTCAAATATCAGTAGTGAAATTTATCCCACCAAATGAATTTCGGTGATATGATTGCAAAATGAACCTTTTTTTTTAAATAGGGAAAGGGAAGGGACAGTCAGTCTGAGATTTACACCTGATTTGTGTTATAGTAATCTTTGAAATTAAGAAGTGTATCCTTGCATTTCATTAAATTCTAGCTAATGAGATAACTGTCTTCCCAAGGAGGGAGTGATGAAGTACTCATGCCATAAAGCATAAATTAATGCTGCAAGGTTAAACACTGGAACTAACTCATGTTTCAACAAAAGCCCCTACCAGCAGTTAAATTAACTGACATAAATACCATAAAATCTGTCTTTATTTTAGTCTCAGATGATGCTTCTTTTTACACCCCTGCTTTCAGTTTGTATAACTCATTTTTGCACATTACTGCCTGCACCATTTGCCATTTAAAGAATCAGCTACAACAGGAAAAAAGATTTAAGGAATCAAATACTTGGGGGAAAAAACCTGTGGGTATGAGGGACACCCCTGTCATACTATATACTGCTAGTACTGTTTAAAGAAAAATACCACAATAGACAACCACAGTTCAAAGAAACAGTTAATTATGAGGAGACCAAACCAAAGAAATCTACTTTTTCAAGCTTTTTGATAGACATTTTGAAAAAAAAATGCTAAAGAAAACCTGTGGTGATAATAGGTTTGATATATATTCTGGCAAAAATTATATCACATTAATGAGGTGGCTTAAAGGGCTCATGCATTTTGTAGGAGGCATTTCAATGTATTAGTATAATTAGCAGTGATGAGAAAACTGTTTGGAACTGAATTACCTCTCACGAGTTCATTTGAGCTATATGAAATTACACCATGCAAGAAGGAAAATTATGGAGCCATCCAGAGAGAGTTCATGGTTGATTTGATCATAGCCACTAATTGGATGATCATTTTCGTAAAGCTTTTCAAATGGTTGACAGTTTCTGCCTCTCATTTTTTTTAATGGACTAGCTCTTTATTTCTTGTACTAAGCAACCAAACATACGTTTGTTAGAGATTTTGGTGTTTCTACAGGAACCTACAGGTGTAATTGTCACAATCTGAGCAACCTTTGTCCCTTAATTAGCTGCTTTTTGGGGACCCCTAATGAGAGTTGCTGTTCTTGTTAACAATCTTAGAGAATACCTGATGAGTAAGACTCGCCAAAGTCTGATGCATGTCAGCAGACACCATATGACAGCAATTTAATGAAGTTAAAAACTGCCCTGATTCTGGTAGCTGGAGTAGCATCTGTGTTGTATAGCTTTTGATTCCTGTTAGTCTATTTTTTTAAAACTTGAATTGGGTGTTCTGGTGAAGAAGAACAGAAAGGTGAAGGATACAAGAAGGAGAGCTTATTAATGAAAATACTTTATGAGCTCTATTTCTCTGCCCCCTAATATCCAATAACACAGAGGGAATTGAAACAGAGATTGATAGCCTTCTTCATATAATTTATTTGAAATGAAGTGCATAAAACACTTGGATTTTGGATGGTTAAACGTTTAGCTTCTTTACCATTTCACTGTGTTTTATTCATACCTTCATAATTTTCTCTCTCTTTTTTTAAGTCATTATTTCAATTGTTTTAACACAAGAATTTTGCAACCAGAGGTAGGCTTGGTGTCATTGAGAGTGAAATTTATTATTACCTAAAATAGTATTTTTCTAAAATACTATTTTGGAGCCAGTAAGTCAGGAAGGAAAATCATTATGGGGGTGAAGTATATCCAATCTGTGGCTGAAAAGAAAGATGCAGCATTAAGCCAAAGAATATTGCATTAATAAAAGACTGTTTATTAGGAATACCCAACTAAGGCTGAGGAGATTCAATACAACATTTCTGCAAACTCTTAAAATGTGATCCTCTTCAGTGAGTAAAAAGCTAGTTTTCTTAACTTTTCCTCAGGAATAAAAATTCTCTCTGATCTTACATATTAGAATAACAATTTTAAAAAAAATCTTTATAAGTCCAAAGGATTTATCAGAAAATGTTTTGGGGTTTTTTTTTTAAACATTTTTAGACTTTCCTATAGATGTAATGGAAAGTACATCTCTAACATATAATTCTATAGGATTTTTTAAAAATATAGCTTTTACAATCTATCAGTCATTAGGGAGAATCTTATAGGCTTAATCCTTATTAAATCCTGAAGGATTTTGCCTTAAATGGACAGATACTCCACAAAACAAAGTTTCAAATTTCAGACTTCAAACAAATCCATAGGACAGTAGAGGGTGCATTTTTGTGCTCCCCAAAGTCTGAAGAACACATGGTTTACAAAGACACATGTCGTAAGTCTGGCATGCAGATTGGGGGTTTGATGCAGGTCACACTGAAGTCATTTGGGGCTTTACCACTGACTTCAGTGAAAGACAAATCAAGCCACAATCTAACAAATATGTGAAATGCCCCCTTTTGAGCATAAATGCATATTCCACACGTTCTATTATATCAAAGCCTTGCTAAAGTGCTCCATGGAGAGCTGACTGATCACATGGTGATACCTCTCCTTTTTTCCCCAGCTGCTTAATTGTATTAAAAGAAGCCAAAAAAATGCATTAAGTGCTTTCTTAATATTACTTTTCTAAATAAAGCTGTAGTGGTCACAGGAATGCTATGTGATTGTGCTGAACAACCTCTTCTTCAGTTTGCAATCATGAATAGGTTGCGTACATGAGACACTTATCAAAAAGTTTCAGCATCCCATCTTGTAGGCAGATATTCTCATTCATAAACAAGCTGATTTGCAGAGTCACATAAATTATTACTATAACAGACTTTTTAGTTCATCTAGTCCAGCCCTTTGCTTGCATGGGATTGTTCCAACACCATCTTGCCGATTGCTTTGTCCATTACAGTGTTAAATGTCACTTGCTGTTCAGACACAGCCCATTTTTGGGTCTCATCATAATGAATACACTGAAGTTAAAGAAGTTAGATAGAGAGGGAAACAAACTATTGGATCACTGAGCTCAAATGCCGGGTATAGTCCCCAGTTGTGAATGCACTGCATACTGTAAAAGGACAGCATGTCAATGGTAATAATATTACAATAATGTTCATCTAAGTAAATTTTTAGTGTGTGTTATCAGTATAATGTAAAATTGTCAGTAATAAAATAGTATTTTTATAACTGTAACCTCATACTAGGGGTGGCAATCTTAATCCATTACACGGCAATTAATCAAATAATATTAATATGGCACAGTCTTACAGAAACTTGGCAACATGATACAATTGCTCCAAAAAGCCACTTAAAGATTATTTCCACTTCACAGCTTACCCCCACTATAGATGTTCACGCTTCTGCTTCACTGCAGGTAGGTTAGGTTAATTTCTCAGATATGAAAATTATCTATCTTTCTGCTCACAAAATGGATTGTTTTTGCTAAGGAGACTTTTATATTGGAACTATATAAGGTTATAGAATAGTTCATCCTCATCTACAAGGACACTAAGCAACAGAAAGCGGTTGGATCAAACTAAACATTGAATCTGAGCCTTTGCCTGAGAAGGTGAGATTTTTATATTGAATGAAACAAAGAGCTTTCTGAGAAATAGTCTAATTTCACCCCTGATGTAACATCACTGACGTCATTGCATGTGCACCAGGAATGAATTTATCCCAATATTTGCTTGGGTTGGGGGTGTTTTTAGAATACAGTAAAAGCCGTCAACTGCTAACTCACCTTGAGCACAGGCCTAAACTGTGGGGATCCCCAGGACACATGACTTCTCTATACATTTACACACACACACACACACACACACACACACACACACACACCAATAGTGTTACAGTCTTTAAATCCAGATTCAGAAGCTGAAATGTGGCAATCTAAAGATGCTTATGTTTCTGAGGATTACTCACACCATTTATCTTGGATGCACACTGTTGATTCCATTCATAGTAGATAACACACACCAGCAAATGTGGTTACAAACAACAAACATGTCACAAATTTATTGGAACAGAGATGCTATGAGAGCTGGTATTGGAAAATAAATGCCCAGCAATTTAATAAATTACAAAACAAGTGACTGCTTTTATCTAGGCCAGCTAGCAACACTCCTGCACAGATCATATGCCTCTCATTCTGCAGTGTGCCATTCTTTAGCTATGCCCCCTCTCTGGCCCTTAAAGCAGAGCTGGAAAGAGCCAGGATGTTGCAAGGGCTGTGTCATTATGCCTGTCATCTCTGAAGTGCCTCCTAATGTCAGGGTGTGATGTTGTATGGATTTTCTCAGCCTAGTGCCCCCTTCTGTTTTTCTAGTACCACAACAGTCTGTTGATATGTAGCCTAGCCCTCCGGTCAGGTCACTCCGCAGTCCTTTTCTCATCTCAGGATTAACAGAAAAGTCCAGAAAATAGGAAACTCAAAATCTATTGTCTTTCAAACCTGTCTCCTGGTCTTTATCTGGCATTTGCCATTCTTGGCTTCTTTCATTCTTGACGTTCACTTTTCTCCTCTTGGTCTGGAGAGAAGATAGGTGAACTCATGCCCACTCTCTCCTCTGGCTTCCAGCCCAGGGACACTGTTTAGGCAGCAAAGGACCATTCCGCCAATCCCGCCACCATTTTCACTGGGCTGTTCCTACCTTTACCCAGATCATCAAAATCGTCACACGCTCTGCAGATTCTGTTGCCCCCACCCAGTTTTGCGGAGCCTTGCAGCTTCTCTTGGGAACAGCCACAGAAGTGATTCCTAAAAGCCAGCATCAGTTCTTCCCTGTGGCAGCTGTGTAGTAGTGTTAGAAGCTCTCTGCTTCTTGCCTTCAGACTTGAATATCTTTCTCCTTTAAATAGTTCTCCCTCAGCCTTCCCTTTGGGACTGGAGATGCATCTCAGGCCTCTTGCCTCAGCGTTTAGTCAGTTGTGAGTCTTTTGCCACCTCCCTTCAACTAAACACCCATGTGAATTAGCTTTACAATCTGGACGGTTCAGCAGGCCAGCCTTCTTCTGTCAGTGTCTGTCTGCTGTCAGGCAGCCTTTTTGCTGCTCCTCTTCTCCCAACAATTCCCCAATTGGTTTGGGGGAGGGGAGTTTTGCCCTGCCTTCTCCGCAAGATTTCAAGCCCTTAAAGACACAGTTCATGCCCGGGATCCTAAGGCCTCTATGTATATCTTTCTTTGAAACCTTAAAGGGCCAAGCCAGATGGTGAAGTGGGCTGACCACAAGGTGCTGCCTCCCTTTGATGGCAGATTACCCCACCAAAGGCTGGCCATGCTAGTTCTGTGAAAGGTGAGAGAGCCCCCATGACAGAGGAATTCTCAGATATCCAATATCTGATTGCTTTCTGGTCCTTTGGCCCTGACAGAGCTAAAATCTAGACCATAATATTTAAGGAAAATTGCATAGAACATTTTAATGTAATAATTTCCCTGTTTGGATGAATAATGTGTGTGTGAAAATATAGTGACTTATTGGCATAACACTTTAGATCCAAGCAGGGATGAATATCCATTTTTACAGCTGAATGTTTGTGTTTAAAATGGTGTATAAAAAATAGGATTCATTACTGAAGACTCAGGGCCAAATTTAGTCTGGAGTAAAGTTATACAACTCATCTGGAAACCTCTCAATCAAATTCAGCAGTGACAATAATACCTATCCAGTATTAAATTAGTGTAACAAGCATTCTTTAAGCCAGATTTTGCTGTTGGTTACACGGATATAAACAGAACCAATGCCAGCCCATTAGAGGCCATAAGCAGAAATATTTTGGGGCCCTCCCTGCTCTCCACAATACTAAAACAGGCAAGTTCTTATAATAAAAAGCAAATAGGGGGCCCCCTTGAGCTGCCCCAGGCCCTAAGCAATTGTTTAGTCTGCTTATGTTTAGTGCAGGTTCTGGGTATAATTCTGGAGTAAGTCCTTTGACACTTTTCACCTGTGTATCTGAAAGTAGAATTTGACAGCCAGTGTGTATGCAAAATGTGTGACACTGTAGAAGAGATGCAGCAGGAAAGCAACTAACAGGAGGCTGTAGAATAAAGCAGGAGGCCAACCTTACCTTACACCTTCATAGTAGTTGCTTTTCTTATCACAACTCCTCCTCTCTCCATCCCTAGGCATGATTAGGTTACACATGTTTTGAATAATCACTGGATGGTAGGGTCAGTCAGTTGAGACACACTTCTATGGGGCAAAGCCTCAGTCTTCATAACTGTTCTGTATATCTCCACAAACATGTATGATGCTGCAGAAATAATCATTAATAATAAAGCAGGTAAAAATTATAGGTATTTTTCACAGAATTTTTTAATTAGTTTTTTTCCCTCTTATTACCTTTTTCTCATATTTTATTTTTCCGTTTTGCTACTGGAAAGGGGCGAAGAAGAGGAGAAGGGAGAATAGATAAAAGAAAAAATCCAAAATCCAAGGAATTTTTTGTTTCAGTTTTCAGTTTTTATTTTAGTGAGAGAAAAATGTGAAAATTTGATAGCTAAAATTTTCTTCAAACGTTTTCATTATGAAAAAAAGCCATTTTTCATTTTAAAAACAATGAACAAAAATTTTGATCAGTTCTGTTAACTATTCTCAATTACAAACTGGTGCTACTGATAAGGTTCGGTAATTTACCACTTACATAAGAAATGCAATTTACATTTCTGGCACAGCTGAATTTAGCTAATGCATGCAGAAATCAACAGGAGTTGTGTGGGCAAATGACTTCAGGATAAGGACCATAGAATGCAAGTGGCCTGCATTTAAGCTTGTAAGAGAGATTCTTAAATAAACCAAGCCAAACAGTACCTTTGGTCCCTGGGGAGCATCTTTCTTTTATGTGAAAGTGACCTAATTGTTGTAAATGACCTCATTTAACAGTAGTGGGAACCAGGCTCCTTAAAATCAGGAGCAAGTCAATGAAAAAAAAAACAATTCATGAGAAACACTTTTAACAATTCCCTGAACAGCCTGACCCTCGATATTAGCCCTGAAGGCTGATGTACTGCCACCAGCCTCACCAGTGGTCCAGGGAAGACAGCTACACATCCAGATGCTGCTGCTGGAAAAAATATGTTCAAGACTTAGCATCTGCTTCCTGAAACCAACTAAGTCTAGTGTGAATGGTTAAGAATATTCTGGGAAAAGAAGGGGAAGAAATAATAGTGGCTTTTTGAACGAAGCAATGAATGAAATACTGACATTTATTTGTGTGACTTCCTTCAGCTAGAACAGAACCACATATAGGTAGACCTTCACTTTAATTAGGTATGGGTACTGCTGGAATCAGAAGGAAAAAAGCAAAGATCCACTCAAGCATGCAAATACTATGAACTCATATGTGCACCCACAGTTTGGCATGCAAATCAGGTTAAGGCACATTCAAAAGCTTACTTCCGAGTTAAATAGCTGTTTTCACATGCATTCCCCATTTGCATGTACAGTCATCATAACTGCCTGTGCAAACGCTGAAGCCCGTCTTCACATGGGATGTTTTGCTGACTGAATATATTTTTCTTTTTAACAACTAGCCACTTTAAAAAAAAAGAACTCAGTAGAAGGATGGTGAGGGAATCAAACAAAACGGCACTCATTTTGCAGTTAGATCACATAACTTTGAGAGAGAGAGAGTGTACAGATCCTCAAAGCAGTCACCCACCCTCATTTTTGTAGCCCAGATACAATAATTTTATCCAAATATATACACAAACCTATTCAATAAGCTCATTCCTAGTTAATACTAAATGCACCAAACACCACTATGCTTTCATCGCTGAGTAATAATGCATAGGATCAGTTTTAGTCTGATTGGTGAAATCTCAAAAAACGTATGTTGTGAAAAGAATTAGGATATTTCACAAAGGTCAGGGGTGGAGATGCGCGACTTTCAGCTCTGGTAATAATTCCATTGACTCCAGTGGACTGTACAAGCTTACAGTAAGGCCCAAATTTGGCCCAGTATTTTTAGCATCAAAGACTATTAGCTTGTGCATTGTGGTAATGCTTCCTGGTTCTGTACTGTATGTTTCCCTCTTTTGTGTAGACAACAATGGAAAAATAAATACATGGAGTCTATTCACCCCTAATTCTGTTCTTGTATCTCCCATCTGTGTTAAGAGGAGTTATATTCTGACTTTAAAAAGAAGAACAGAGACTATGTTTAATGGTTCCCAGAACATTGGAGAAATGAACAATGACATAAATCCTTCCTCAAATTTCTTGTGATTTGTGGAGTGTAAGAGAACTCACTGCATCACTAAATGTGTTTGGTAAAGCCTTACAGTGGGGGAAGGCAGGAAATACCAAAGTCTGACTGATACAATTGCTGTGCCATACTACTCTGCACAAATACACTATACCACCTATAGAAAGATGGTAGAGTTCTTTCTGTGAGATATGAAGAAAATGGCTTTGCCTTGTATTATAAAGCTTCCCACAACTCATACAACCTTCTGTCCAGATGAAAAATGTTGAATACACTACATCTCCATCGATCGAGGACCGTGTCTCCTTATTTTCTTTCTTCTCAGTCTTTCCACCAATAACTAAAATGCTACCCCAATGGCTCCCAGCCTGTGGAGTCCTTCAAAGCAGCCCACCTCTCCTCTTCTGCTGCCTGCAGAAGGTAGGTGCTAGCTAAGGACCTACACAGAACATGTGCTGCAGGGCTACAAAACCAGTGCAGGGTCCTTGCTCCACTCAAGGAGAAAGGAGACCAGTGCTCCCCATCCCTGGCTGTAGCAGGGAGCACAGCAAAATGCTCTGCCTGGGCCCGTAGGCACTGAAGCCTCTGCTGGATCCAGGGGGTACGTCTACATTTAGAAAATAAGTTGACTTAAGGAGGCTTAAGTCGATTTAATTTACTCTGCATCTACACTGGGCTTTCCTTAATTCAACTAAAGCTGCTCCTTAAGTCAAATTAAGGAAAAGTTAGTTTGAATTAATGACACCGCGTTTTAATTCGAACTAGCGCTTACGTCAACTTCTTAAGTTGACTTAAGCCAGTGTGGATGCCCTAAGTCGACTTCTTTTAAAAGTCGACCTAGGGCGGGAGGACAAGGGAGCCCTGCATGGCTCCCTTGTCCCTAGGAGAGCCCCTGCTCCCTTCTCTCCAGATCCGCGGCTTCCCTTCTCCCGTTTGGAGAGCTCCAGGTGCTCCCTTCTCCCTGGGAAGCCATTCGCAGCTTGTCCCAGGGAGAGCCAGCCTGTTCACGGCTGGCTCTCCCTGCAGGGACAGGAAAGCCACTCATGGCTCATCCCGGGGAGAGCCAGTCCACCATGGGGCTGGTTCTCTCTGAGACCGGGAAGCCGCCAGCCCCGAGCGGTCCCGGGGAGAAAGAAGCACGGGGGCTCCCATCTCCCCGGGACCCGAGCTCCCGGCCAGAAGGAAGCCCTGCACTCCTTTCTCCCCAGGACCACTCGGGACTGGCGTCTTGCTGTCTCAGGGAGAGCCAGCCTGTGCAGGTCTGGCTCTCCCTGGGACGAGCTGCTCGTGGCTTGCCTGTCCCTGCGGAAGAGCCGGTCCGTGGAGCCAGCTCTCCCTGGGACATACCGCCAACCGCCAGAAGCTTGTGTGTCCCTGAAAGGAGAGCGAGCCCTGCACAGCTGGCTCTCCCTGGGACAAGCCACAAGTGGCTTGCCTGCACTGGGTTAGCTCTCCCCAGGATGAGTCCCTCTAGCCTGGGGAGGCGATCTAAGCAGTCGACTTAGAGAGTCTTGCGTAGAGTCTCTAAGTCAACTTAATAAGGTCGACTTAAAGTCAACTTAATAAAGTCGACCTATCTTTCCAAGTGTAGACATAGCCAGAGAGAGGGGAGCACTGATCTCCCATCCTCCTGGCTGCAGAAGGGAGCCACTGTCTGGGGAGCCAGATGGAGTACATGGGACTACAAGAGGTATGCAGTAGAGCCCTGCATGGATACAAATATATGGATCTGCATCCAATCTGCATCTGCAAGAAATGATCCAGGAACATCCTCATTGTATCCATGCATATAATGCAGATATCTGCAGATTTGCAGGGCTCTAGTGTGCAGTTTCTCTGCTGCAGCCAGGAGGATGGGAGATCAGTGAGGACTCCTTGGCTATGTCTATACTACAAAAAGTTAGGTCGACCTTGTTAAGTCGACCTCATAAGGTCAACTTTAAGTCAACCTAAAGTCGACTTTACAAAGTGCTTCCCCTGAACAGGGACTTAGTAAATCGACCTAACTGCCCTTAGGTCAACCTAATAAAGTGGACTTAAGCATCCACACTGTGCTTAAGTCGACCTAAGGGTTAGGTGGACCTAACCTTTCATTAAGTCAACTTAAGGAATTTCTTAAGTCAACTTAATGAAAGCCTCCTTAAGTCAACCTAACTTGCAAGTGTAGACATAGCCCTTCTGTCTGACTGCAGTGAGAAGTGGGAGAAGATGCTGGCAGAGACTGGTGGCCTTTTGGTTGGGAACCATTGTGTTACTCTATTGACCAGCACCACCACAGCTCCATTTTTCAAAGCTTCCACTGGCTGTTAACATTGGTCTACTATTCTATAGCTCTAGACATGCAATCTCAACCAAAGAAAAAATTTAATAGAGAACTATATACCTTGTACCTTTTTTGTAAGTTGCCTTTGATTAGTAGCCACCTTCACTTTGGACCTGATCCAAAACTACTGAAATCACTGATACTCTTTCCACTGACTTCCATGGGCTGAGATAAAGGCCCCTAAAGTAGCCAGACCTTTGTCATACCATTGTTAGTACAAGTCACCCTCATTTAGAAACTGCCATAGGGTTAAAAAAAGACTAATGTTTTTGCAAACATTTATTAGCTACGTTCAAGAATCAACCCTTTCCTACTCCAATTACACATTAAAAACCCTACTCAATTATGAAGCCACAGGGAAAGAAATTATATGTAATACAAGCTACAGCTTCTATAGAAAAATACAAAATCTCTCTGCGGATGTATAATTTGACTATGTGTCAATTTATATGTTTGCTGATGTTTATGTCTGGGTCTCACTTTGTCCACGCTTACCATGTATAGTCACATCTGTGTTATCATGACACGAGTTGTTTGTTTTAAAACATGCATTATAGTGTACTATTATTATTGTTTCTTCATTTTATGTTATTTATAATTTTTATGGTTATGGTGTAGGGTTATATCGCAATATTTTTACTATTTGTTTAATATTTATTAAAAGCATTTGGTGCTTTTAGCTAGGAGTATCTTTTCTCATAAAGAAGATTCTGGTAAGATGCATCTCTGAGAGCTCCAGGAAAAAGAGCGGCCTAACGGTTATGTCATAGAAAATAAAGTGAATTTCATTGCAAATCTGATTTTAGATCTTCTCCTCTCCCTTTCGGTGGAAGGTCGTTGAGCACAATATCAACAAAGTGATCTGATTGAGCATGAAAATCAAGTTGCATTTCATCCTTTGACGATGCTGTATTCATTGCTCTGTCACACTCTCTTGCACTGAGTGTGGTATCACCAAAGTGAATGTGTAGAGGCAGTTCTGTTAATGATTATGAATGCTGAGGCTGACATTGTTGCATACACTTTTGTATTTAGGGGATTTTGGTCTCCCATTTCTTGTTTTGTTTGTTGGTTTAGTATTGTGGGATGATAATGTTCTTATTTGCTGCTGCTAAGACTATATATTGTAATGTTTATTTCTAAAGCTTTCTTCGTGTATACTCCCAGAGCACTGTGTAAAATCAATCTTAAGTTCTATTTTTAAATAGCAGCAAATTTTAAAAGTCTTTAATTTGAGCTCACACTAAGATGTGGCCATCATTTCAAACCCCTGACAGGAACTAATTGTGTAAGAGCATTGTCTTATTCTCCTCCCATGTGAACCTCTAAAATGCAATGGACAACGTACTCTGATAGGATTGACATCGAGCTCCATGTCAAATATTGGCTTTACTAATATTTTGATAGCAGTGGAAGCCCTGGTCTGCATTGCCTCTGCCTTCTACAAGCTAGATTTTCAAAAGTGGACATAGATTGCTTGAGATTGGGAACACTGGCCCATTTGATTAATTTCATACTTGACTTTCCTTTCAAAGCAAATTCAAATTCACTCTAGCCCTTGACTAGAATAACATATACTTATCACATCACCTACATATTCTCTCCCACAATGGCAAGCAACACTAACACCTAGATGACATATTTCTGTCCAACTCAGGACGTCTATACTTGTAGCAGCACATAGAGTACAGGTAGTTACACATCTCAGTGAAAGGCAGGCTGTGTCTGCACTGTGATAGACATCTACACATGCCAGTAAATGGTTCTGGCAGGAGGAGGCAGCAAGGAGAAGTTCCTGTAGCACCTCACTGCCAGAGACTTTTCCCACTGCCTTCCCCCTGCCAGAGCCTTTTCTAAGTGCTGTAGTCTTTCACTGTAGTGGGGAAAATCTACAACAGTGGGAAGACAGCAGTACACTACATTGTTAAAAATAGCAATGCAAACATGGGAGGTACTGCTTGGGGATGCAGAGAGCCATGTAAGGTACGTAACTTACAGTTCTGGGGCAACCATACCTAAGCAATATCTCACCATCTACTCATGCTACCTAGGTATGCTGTGTCTGTCCTTTACACCCCTTACCTCCCCTGTGAATCCCCCTGAATGGCTTCCCAGCACCAAAGACAAATCCTGATCTATCTCCCAGCTTTAGTATCCCTGTTTAATTCAATACAGTGAGATGTCCACCCTTAACTTCCAATTTCATTCCTCCTTGCTGTTCCCCACCAGTTGCAGCAAAAGTGGGAGGTTCCCTGTCGGAAACAACAGGTCCAACACAATCCATCTTGTTAGATATTAGGTGGAGTTGCTCACAAGCAGAAGATGAGCATGGAGAGAAGTTCAAAGTTCTTTTGTCTCATGCATAGGTCTACTCAGCTTATCTGTTCACGTGCTGATCCTCCCTATTATTCTCTGCAACTACTTTCCAGAGTAGAGGAATGAATTCTCCTCTTACCCTAGGGATTTCCATCTATCTACTCACAACAGATTCCCAGCACATGATGTTTTAAGTGAATAATCAAGGGTGTATAGTAGCAGTAAGATTTTAGGTTTAAGAGTTTAATAAGTAGTGAAAATTCAAACTCTGTTTAGTATTTTACCCTCGTATAGTGCAGATCTTTTCATTAAAAAAAAATTGAATGGCATTTCCTTTTTCCAAGAATAACTGTTCTTGTAGGAGGCACCTCCTGAAAAGCCACTTCTCTGCTAATAGGAAGCTGTTGTAGTAAGATTGGCCTGATGCCTCCTAAATCCATACTGGGAGTAGCTCATAGACTCATAGACTTTAAGGTCAGAAGGGACCAGTACGATCATCTAGTCTGACCTCCTGCAAAATGCAGGCCTCAAGACCTCCCCCACCCACTCCTGCAATAGGCCACCAACCTATGACTGAGTTATTTACCTCCTTAAATCATGATTTAAGGACTTAAGATACAGAGAATTCACCGGTAGGTGAACCATGCCCTGTGCTACAGAGGAAGGCAAAAAAACCCCAGAGCCCAGGCCAATCAGCCCTGGGGGAAAATTCCTTCCCGATCCCAAATATGGCGATCAGTTAAACCCTGAGCACGTGGGCAAGTCTCAACAGTCAGTTATCCAAGAAACAATTCTCTGTAATAACTCAGAACCCACCCCACGTAGTCTCCCCTCTTAGGCCACTTGTAAATCCACCACATGTAGCCAAATATCAGTCAATTTCCAAAATAGGCTAATCATACCATCCCCTCCATAAATTTATCAAGCTCAGATTTGAAAGCAGTTATGGTTTTTGCCCCCACAACTCCCCTTGGAAGGTTATTCCAGAACTTTACACCTCTAATGGTTAGAAACCTGCGTCTAATTTCAAGCCTAAATTTCTTGATGGACAGTTTATAACCATTTGTTCTGGTGTCCACATTGGTGCTGTACTCAAATAATTCCTCTCCCTCCCTGATGTTAATCCCTCTGATGTATTTCTATAGCTACAGAAAGAAAAGAAGCTAAGAAGGAATTATCAGCCCTCCTGAGATTGTCTTTAAAATCATGAGGTTTTTTAATACATACTAGGTTCTTTTCCTTTGACAGCTGGAATCTGAATCTACGGGGCGCACCCAGGGCATGTTTACGATTGAACCCAAAAGCGGGGGCTTTCAGCAAAACAACAAACATGGGATATGGGGTAAATGACCATTTCTGCTTTCCAAGGGGACTATAACAGTGGAACCCCACTATAATCTAGAGTGAACATTCACTATAAAGCTGTACTTGAACTTGAAACTGTAGAGGCTTCAGTGGAGGCAGGAATGCAGGCGTTTTTACCATTCTGTCATCTAACTCTGTTCACAGTTATAATTTGTGTAATTGCACTAGTGGAAAATTCTAGGTCCTAATTTTCCGCCTGTAGACACAACTTACATAAAGCTCAACTACAAAAGGAGCAAATGAGCATTGCAAATGTGAGACTCTGAAACTACGTCACTATGCTCCATTGCGTTACATTCTTACCATAGAGGTAACAATCACACTTTAAGTCATAGAAACGTTTTAAATTAAAATTTCCCTGGGTGTGACTTGAAGACTTTACTTCAAATAATATATTTTTAATCATTAACTTCAAATAATATATTTATATAGATCAACTAATGTATGTTAATGATTTACTTTAAATAATACTTTTTAATCATTAAAATAATACCCCCAAAAAAGCCAAGTCTCTAGAGAGATCTGAAGGACGAAGAGAAAACACTCATGGTATGGAACATCCTTTATTCACTTTGAAGTCAAGAGGCCATACCCCTCAGCTTGTGGAAATGGGCTTAATTCCAGTGCAGTTAATGGAACAGCATCTATTTACACCAGCCAAGGCTTTGACCCAAGATGCATTCTCCAATTTGTTTGCAGTGCCCAGATCAAACTTACTAATGTGCATTTATAATAGAAGGCAAAACCAATAGAGATTGTTGCACTCTGACTTCACACAAATACTGATAATGTGGTATATTTCTTGTTTTTCTGTCTGGAAGCTCTTAAGAGAAAAAGAAAAGCACTTAAGAATATTAATCACTGTGGGCCCTTTCATTACACTGCAAATGTAATGGTGGAGTGAGATTCAGTAGCTTGAAACTGTTACATATTATACAATGATTTAACATAACAGCACTTATATTCTATTTTACTTCATTACTCATTGCTTGCATAATCATACATTATCTTAAAGAATATATTTACAGTGTTTGAGTCATTTTTTAAAGAAAAAAAACAAACCTCTGCGTAAGTCTCATTGTATTTGTATGTCAGGGGTACTATGACAATCAGACGATTTGTTACCAACATTTACAGCACACTGTCATGGGTTATTTTAACTTACTACCTCATGTGCATCCAGCTGCCAGAATCCGTCCTTTTCATGTAGATATCTGTCATTGCCATACAAGTGTAACAGCAGGGGCTTGGACTCAGTTTCAAGTTAACATTTCCCTGTGACTGGTGATATCATCCTGCTGCTCCAGCAGCATGGGAACCATCTTCAGCTAGAGTTTTGGCTTTGTCTTCATGAAGATTTTTTCTTTCATAAGACTTCCTCATTTTGCCATCACTGTTTCAGCTCCCGTGGTGTTAGCTACAGTGGGGCTGGTAGTAGGCCCTACCCCTGTTTTAAACACTATTATTTCATCAATATTAGTTTCTTCTTCTTTTGTATGGCTGGTATACAGCAGCAACTACAATTTCACCTGAAGGTGACTGAGCCAGATGGCCACATCAGGAGTGGCAGAATTTATTGCAGTGATGCCGCCTCCATATTTATAAATTGGGCAATAGGTGGTGATGTGTTTGATGATCTGTCATGGGAACCCACATTCATACACCATGGAATCTGAGGCTATGTCTACACTGGCATGTTAGTTCGAATTAAGGAGGCTTAATTCGAACTAACTAAAGCCATGGCTACACTAGGCTTTAGTTAGTTTGAATTAATGGCTTCCTTAATTTGAACTAATAAGTTCGAATAGGGTATTCGAACTAATGGGTTAATTCAAACTAACTCATTCAAATTAACCAATATGGCCATGTTAATTCAAACTAATTGCTTAGTTCGAATTAACCAGCCATTGAAATGAATGGGGATCGCTAATTCGAACTAAGCAAGTGCTTGCTTAGTTCGAACTAACGTTCCAGTGTGGCCATGCTAGTTCGAATTAAGCTAATTCAAACTAACTAAAATTAGTTCGAATTAGTTAGTTCGAACTAACTAATTCAAACTAATTTTAGCAAGTGTAGACATAGCCGTTGATTTTCCATTTGTACATTAAATATCCACATCTGCCACACTGGGCTCAGATTTGGTTCAGAGTTGTCTGTGGAAGGTCAAACCCAGGAGCCTTCTGCGTGGGATCTGGCACAAGGTGTTTATTTTTGAAGTCTTGTTTACCCAATCTGCTTTCCAAGCCTCTTTCTGATCATCACCTGATCGCATGAGACTAAGCAAATACTCACAGAAAGGCTTGCAAGACTTAAAGCACCGGGGTTGGACATTGATGAAGCCTTGATGGATAGAAAGAGATCTGTTTTCCTGGATTCACTGAACTTGTTGCAGCAGTTTGGTATACCAATGTTAGACGGAACAGGTAATCATGGTGTTGGAGCTGATTTACAGATTCCAATATTACAGTAGCACCTAGAAATCACCCATTGTACTAGGTGCTATACAGAGAATAATTAAGGGAACAGTCCCTGCCATTGTGAGGGTGTCAGGTAAAACATGACAGGTGGACAAAACATACAGAGGTGGTGAGGGCAGGAAGATAAGGTAACAAACAACTTTTAGGAGAAAAATGGGAGTCTCCACTCTCTGCTTGCTATGCTTTCTTACCCAGCCTAGTGGGGTGGTCTGCACCTCTTCAAAGCAATAGTGCCCAGTACTCAGCCCAACCTTCACTGGGTGCGACCCTTTAACATTTGAAAGGTCCAACATATATACAAGGACCTAAGAGGTTCTGACAGAAAGGAAGCAGTCCTGGCAAAAAGTGGTTCTTGGGAGGAAAATCCTTTCATGGTATCTTTAAGGGCCCAGAGCCAGGAGTCTTCTAGAGAGAGAATTGGGGATGAGCTGAGAGAAAGCAACCAGCATAAATGCTGCCTCCTCTCCTCTAGCAAGGAAGACTCCAGCAGAAGAAGGCTGCCTGCTGAACCACCTCAAGACTAATTGGGGAAAGGCAGCCAACTGAGGGAGAAACAGATTGAGGCCCTGTATCTGGCTAACTCAGTGCCCAGCTCCAAGGAGGAGACCTGGGGACTCCTGGTTTGGGAGAGGTGACCAGACTTTTATATGGATCCAGAGTGGGGCGACCTGGGGCAACTAACAAAATGAGCTACACCTGGAAGAAAGAATAGATTATACTAGGTGAAGGGGGCACATGTCTTAAACCAATTTAGTCTAGGTAATGATAGAAACAACCCGAGTGCTCCCTCAGTGCAATTAACCTGCAGGGCCATGAGGGCCACAAGGGAGCATGCTGGAAGACAGTGCCCCAGGACACCCTACTTGTACTTGTCCATGTTTGGGAACAGTTTCAGATCAGCCATCAGAACAGCTGCACCAGTGTAGTGAAATCCATTCAGTGGCTTGCACCAAGTGAGCAACCTGAGGCTTTTTCCCAACTTATAATTGAGATAAATCTTAATTAAGTCAATTAGTGCAAAGCCCAGTTGGCTTTGCGACATACTCAGGGGTCTGCATCAAGGCTGGATTAAGGCAGGGGCTTTAGGGGCTGCAGCCCAGGGCCCCAGCCCCACAGCAGTGGCAGCACCTCTGGCCAGAGCACTGCCAGCCTGCGGGAAGTCTGCCCCAAGTCAGCCAAAGTGCTCCCTGTAAACAAGATGCCTCTGGGGTAGGCAGTAGTCTACAGCCCTGGGAAGGTGAGTCTCTATAAACAACGGACCTGCCGGCCCTCAGGCAGGGTGGGGCACACAGCGGTGGAAGTCACTAACGCGGTTGGGATTGGGGAACCGGGTCAGATTGGGCAGGAATACCACTCGCAAACCTCAGCAGTTATGACAGGTTGGTTCAAGCGCTCCAGATAGCGATGGGGTGCCTGGGTGTGGGGCAGTAGGGCTCCCACTGAAACACACTGCCCCAGTTGTCAGCTACTCAAGAGCTGGCCGAGTGGCTGCTGGGGCTGGGTTGCCCTCTCCTCTCCCCTTTTCCCTGCGGTACCTGACTCGGGGCTCCTACAGGATGCCTGGGTAGTCGGCCATAAGATGTTCCAGAACCCGTCAGCTTCATCCAGCAGTGATAGGTCAGGCAGCGTCTCGGGGTCATCTGCCGAGGGCAACTCCTCCAGGTCACAGGATCCAGATGGCAGCTCTGGCCCCCAAGACGCCAGGGCTACTGGTTGTTCCTCCAGGTCCTCTGCAGAAGGCAGCTCCTCTAGGTCACAGGGGCTGGTCGGCCACCCAGACTTCCAGGGCTCCAGGCTGGCAGGCTGGGTTTCTGGGTCCACACCAAGAACGGTCCCTCCTGAGCACAAGGGTCTGGCCTCTCTTCTGCAGTACTGGGCGTCGGCCAGTCAGGGTGGTTCTGTGGACCCCAGGCTGTGGGGAACTCCAGCTAGGCCTCCTTGCAAGTCTGGTGGGGCTTGCAGCCCTAAGACCAGGCAGAGAGGTCCTTCCTCTGTGCCCACCAGGGCCTGACTGAGGAAGAGGGCTGCCCTTTTATACCTCCCTTCCCGGCTCCACCCCACCCTGCTGCCTGTCAGGTGGAGATAGAGTTCCTGGTCCCGCCCCCCTGTGGGGGATTGGCCTGCCCTCTGTGTCCATTTCTGAGGGTGGCCATATTTCTTTCTCTTTACATTCCCAACAGCATCTCTGTGCTGGCTGGCCCATGTGCCACACACCGCACCCCAGTGTGGACCCATCCCAGCACCGACCCCCACCCTAACCTCAGGCTAGCTGGTGGCTGGTCCGCCATACTGAGGCAGGGGCAGCCAGGCCCCTGGTTGCCATACAGTGGAGGAGTTGCCCCTTGTCACAGCCCAGGAGTACTCTGGCCCCTTGCACTTGCCCTGGGCACAAAGAAGGAGCTGCAGGGACCAGAGACCATCACGCGCCCTCCTCCACCCATCACTTGCAACAGGGGAGAATGGGAAATGGGCCCACGAACCTGCCCTCTGCCCCCAGAAGGCACTGCTGATGCTGCCAATTATGGAGGGAGTGGGGGAGAGTGGGACACAGGCCCACAAGCCCACAGTCCTACCCCACCCCCAAGGCATTGCCACCGATGCGGGATGGGGAGAACACCAATGTGAGTATGGCCTCCAAGCACCTTAGCTCCATTGCTCTGTCCCCAGGGGCCCAACAAAATCTGACCGCCCTGGGCCAACAGAGGTGTTAATTCAGCCCTGGTCAACTTCAGTTTGCTGAGCATTCAATGCTAAATCCAGCTCTTCCCAAGTGCAGATATGGCCCATTTACTGTTGCCTTCTGTACACTAAACCTCTCACCAGGGCTACCACTAGCGCTGTTGAACCAGTAGCAAAAGAATGAATAATCTTAGGAAAAAACCCTAGTATCCTACTATAGACAAAGGCACAGGGTCCTTTACATTTCCACCTCTTTGAAACCAAATAAAGAGCAAGTACCATTACAGCTTTACTATACAACTTTTCAGTTCCAAAAGGTATTTGTATTTATAGGGCACAGTGTGACTGGAAGCTGTATTTTTCGGTAATACACCTATCCATTCTCCTGACTACAAGCAATAGCTGAACAACCACAAAAGAGCCCTTATTTTGTTTTGGAAGGCAAAATCTGTGTGTGTATTTGTAACAATTTGTGCTTACTGAAAAATTATTTTTTTGTATCGCCACTGAGCAGAAACAGCCCCCAGTATATTATAAAAGAGTTTTAAAGGAATTATTGCTCTCTGCTAGTGTATAGCCAACAACTACACTGACATTTGTAAAATAAGATCTGAAGTGGACTTTAATTGTTCCAACAAAGCCATTATTTTATCCTCTTCTGAGTTTGCCCATTACACCATAATGGCTCTGTTGGGTGAATGGCATGATCTATTTGATGAATCAAGGAAATGTAAGGTGGTAAGCCCAGCACAAACTAAGAAAGTAACCGTATAATTAGTTGAATGCTAATATCACACCACATCTCTTTTCAAATCTAGAAATGCCAAAAACTACAGAGGAAACCTGCTGCAGTGCCTCGGTTTGGTAATAAGGTAGAATGGTTTAATAATAGAATAAATGTTCAACAGACATTCACGTTTCATGTGAAGTGCTCTTGGCTCTTAAGAGTCAAGAGCTGTTCATGTGAAAGTAACATGTTTCTAACCCTTTCAAAGATGATCGACTGAAAGAGCCTTAGCAAAAGCTATACAGGGCTTCTGCATTGTCCTGAGTCATCCATCCACTTGAATTATTCTCAATTGACAGATAAATCTGCATTTTCCTGCTGCTGCTGCATTAACAAGCTTAAGCATCATGGGCAGATCCTCAACTGGTCTAAACCTGCATCCAGTTTACACCAGCTGGGAAAATGGCTCAATACATCCAAAACCTCATATTTGGTTCATTATGGGGGGGAGGGTTTAAACATCACTCTTCTGACATAATTTTATGTTATCCACCACTCATTCTCTAAATATTGAAAACACTTTCATACAAGTGGAGAAGAAATGGCACAAGAGGTCTGCATGAAGCAATAAAGAAACATGATACATTTTACCTGTAACACAAGGTCCCCTTTAGAGCATTTTGTCATTGATGCATCAAGGAAGAGATGATGAGACAGTTTCGTAGAAACCGATCATAAAAGGAGCAACTAATGAATAGTCTGTCTCAGTCCACTATTGTTTATATTCCCAACCTAAGAAAACCTGCTATGCTATGTGAAGGTGACAATTATTAAATAAATTTTTGCATACTAATCCCTTACTATTTGATCCTTTCTTATTTGTGATTGGTCTCGCTCTTCTACTAATTCCAGTGCCATACATTATCGGCCAAATTCTCATCTGTTGTATTTCACCATATTACGTTGGCTTAATGGAGTTAAATCAATTAACATCACCTGAACATCAGACACAAAAATATCTGTACCATCCCATGTCTAGTAACATGAAGATTATAGGAGAAACTGTTAATCACCCCATATTTATATTGCCTAACATTTGCCACTATGAAGAATTCTTGTGACTTTCCTTCAGAACCATTAACACCTCCATTCTTTGCAGCAGGCCTTTGATCCTCAGCAGGGAGAAACCCCTCAGGACTATGTCCTATGGAATACCATTCAGATTTAGCTGAATTCTAAAGTGTTAAAAATCACTTGCATTAATCAGGAAAATTTTGGCAGCATGGAAAAAGTCACCTGATATTCTAAATAACTCTGCTCGAATCATCAAAGCAATAGCAACAGGTAGCCATAGCAGCTCTAAGGAGATGAAGGGAAGAAAGAAAGAATGGGCTTCCCCCAACAACCTCTCCATTCCATGTGGCCCCCAACCCATCACTCCAATATTACAGTCCCCTACATTGGGAGCAATAGATGGAACAGGAATTCCCCCAACTCATCAGGGGGTGGGGCAAAAGAGAGAAAACTAAGATAGACTCCGATTGGAACCCTCTTGCCCTGAGACCCAGCATCTGGCACCAGCAGACCACCTCCCCCTTCTGGGATAACAGCCTTTTTTCGATTAGTTGAAAAATACTTTTTTTGTTTAAGAAGAGTCCATCAAAATTTTTGACCAGCCTAATTGTTATATTTAAGACAACAGAGTCTTGTGGCACTTTTAAAGACTAACAGATTTATTAATCGCATGAGCTTTCGTGGGAGAAAATCCCACTTCGTCAGATGCTTTGAAGATGGGAAAGTTACAGAGTGGGAGGAAATTAAATGCAGGGGAGTGTATGACATAGCATCAAGTCAGGCTGTAACAGCAAATCAAAGTAGGTGTTAGGATTCAAAACACTGGGGAACAGCACATCTTAAAAGGATACTTACCAGCAACTACAGATCACAGAGCAGAAACACTAAAGCAGGAACACAGCCCTGCAGCAGACCACGCTGCCAACTTTGCCCTCATATCTACACTGATGACACCATCACAGGGCCTAATCATGCCACCTACTCCATCAAGGGTTCGTTCACCTGCTCATCCACCAATGTGATTTATGCCATCATGTGCCGGAAATGCCCCTCTGCCTTATATATTGGACAGACAGGACAGTCTCTGCGCCAAAGAATCAATGGACACAAATCTGACATCAGAAATTGCAATACTGCAAAACCTGTAGGGGAACACTTCAACCTCCCTGCTCACTCCCTTAACGACTTGTTAATAGCTGTGTTGACACAGATGAATAACAAATCACAGCTTCAGAGAGAGTCTGCAGAGCTCGAACTTATATGCAAATTTGACTCAGTTGCCTTGGGGTTGAACAGGGACTATGGATTTTTCTCGCATTACATCAAGTGAATTGACCTCCCCCCTCCTCTATGTGCTGTTCCCCAGTGTTTTGAATCCTAACACCTACTTTGATTTGCTGTTACAGCCTGACTTGATGCTATGTCATACACTCCCCTGCATTTAATTTCTTCCCACTCTGTAACTTTCCCATCTTCAAAGCGTCTGACGAAGTGGGATTTTCTCCCACGAAAGCTCATGCGATTAATAAATCTGTTAGTCTTTAAAAGTGCCACAAGACTCTGTTGTCTTTCTACAATAGACTAACACGGCTACCCCTTTGGAATTTGTTATATTTAAGTATCTGATGTTATTCTACTCCTGCCTCAATCAGTGCCCAGCTGGATGCACAAGAGGCTGAATGAGACTGGAACAGACAACATAAATTTGAAATGTTGTAACCTTCAAGCGCTTGACTTTGCAACCATACTTTTTTTTTGTATAATATATATTGTCTTGTAACTTAATCAATATAGGTACTGAGCATGAAGACTGCAGTAGGACCCTTTTTGTTTTAACTCTCCTTTAACAAAGTTTGTATGGCTCCTGTGCTCATTAATATAATTACAGCAAATTTTTCCCACTATTACATCATCAACGTAATTGTGACTGCTGACACTTTTTAACCAATCTGGAGCAAGGTTAGATCACAGTGTTAACTGCCAGTGACTGCAGGAGTCTAGTATTTTACCTCTGCCGCTACTGGTGTAGCAATCAAGTATATTTTTGTCAGAAAGCCATTATGTATATCTAAGTTATAAACCATAGCTGGTTAGTGACCTCTGTCAAATCACTTAATCCTTTGCTGTCCCTGCAACATCTCTAAAATGGGATTATCCACCTATTTTTTCAGGGATATTGTGAGACATAATAGAAACACAGGAATTATCATACTGAGTCAGACCAGCCTTGAATCTAGTCCAATATCCTGCTTTGCACAATAGCCAATTCTTAATGCAAAAAAAAATCCTGCAGCAGGGAATTATAGAATAGTTTGTCCATAAGAAAATGTCTTCCTAGCACACATTAGTTAGAAATTGACTTATGCCCTGAATCTTGGGAGTTTCTTTTTTTTAATCCTTATTTAAAACAAAAAACAAAACAAAACAAAAAAACACACAGCATTGCAACTCTGGATATTCTGTAGATCCACCTTAATGTAAAACCCTATTTTTGAGTAACTAATTCTTTTACAATGGCTTTAGATCTTCTGACGAAAAGTACTATAGGCACTCAATGTAATTATTTGTTTTCTGGCTGATCTACACTGATATACTACTATCACCATCATGGTTATTGAGAATCTCTTTATATATTGTACAAAATTAATTATGTTAAACAGAGTAAGCTGATCAAAATAATAATCTTCCAAATGAACTATTTCTTGAAAATATACAAAAACATTAAAGAACAGACTTGGAAAACCCTACAAAGTGAAGCAATATGTGTCTTAACAGTTGTATATTACTAGCAAACATCATAAAGTAGACACAGAGGACATAAAATGGGAAAAGTTGAGATATACTGCACAAGTTATTTTGCAAAAATTGTTTTCATTCTGAGGCAAAATGAGAAAAGCTATTTTACCACAAGACCTGTCAGGCTGCAGCTACAGTATATGTGTTTTGTGGGTTTACTTTACTTTTCAGGATGGCAATTACCTTTACAATTGCTTGTGCATGGAGAAGAAAACATACCCCAAATTGCATGGGAACTCTTGAGATTACTGCATCACTTCATGGACTGTTGAACTTGATGTGTGTGTGTGTGTGTGTGTGTGTGTGTGTGTGTGTGTGTGTGTGTGTGTGTGTGTCATTTGCCATCCAATTTTCATTAAAGACAATGAGCGTCATGATGCTAAAACTATGAGCAAATGTTTGAACGTTTAAAGTGTGCCATTGTCTGGATTTAAAATTCATTACTGTGTTCATTTATAGCAATTGGGTGTTACTAAGTGTTACTTCTTACATGCATGGGAGCAGAGTTTTTTATATATGTAGTACATACACACTCATTGGGAAATTTTTAAGTGCACCAATGGCAGTTAGACACCTACCTCATTCACTTTCAATGGAAATTAGGTGCTTCACTTCTATCTGTGCCTTTGAAAATCTCCTCTTAGGCCCCAATTTAGCAAACTTCTCAGCATGGGTGGAGTCCTGCCACAATCCATTCATAGGGTGCATCCACACTAGGAAAAATGGTGCATTCTTACCTGGTGTTAGCTAACACATGATAACTAACATGGTAAAATTCTATTGAACGGTAGGCAGTTGCTAATTTTTGCATGGGTTAGCAGGTCAAGGTAACAACTGAGGGAACCTTTGGGTTTACCTCAACCGACCAACATACGTTAAACTTACATCTTCCCTTAATTAAAATTTACCTCATGTTAGCTTCCATATGTTAGCTACAAATTTATAAAAACCAATGTGTAGGATTGAGGGGTTATTATGCTGAAGCTGCTGGAGGATAGTAAAGGTTGCATCAAAATTAACAGTTTAAGAGGATAGGATACAACTGATACAGCCTCAGATAACAGCTTACGGGGTTTTGGCATGGGGTAGTTACTTACGGTTCTGATAAATGCTTGACCTTTTAATAGAATGATAAAAATATTCTTTACTAGAAGAGGGTAAATACTGCAAAATATTTCCCATGAATATTTATTCAAATTTTTAAATGAATTCTCTCTGGCCAGTCATGTGCCTTTTGCATTTGCTTTCCATGAACGTGAGAGACACCCGACAGATATTCTATAAATGTAAATAAGTTTTTCCACATAAACACACCAACCCACAAGAAGTTTCATGGAACCTGAATTTCAAGACACATGGCATTAATGTTTGTGCAGAAAATGCTTTAAACATTCCATCAATCAGGGACCAGAAACAACGCCATGTGACTTATTAAGCTAATCACAACTAAGCTACACAGCTTGAATAGCAAATATTTAGCACAAGCCGTGCATGATCGAAGTCACAGATACAATATAAAAACTAACTGGGTACTTTTAAAGTGAAAGGTTAGCTGAGTAACCCAAAGTGCCACTCAAACTCCCTGAATTTTTAATGCATTTTAATGAACTAAAATCTTTAAATAGAATATGATAAGAAAATCAGCTATTTCAACTCTTAAATCAAATGGAACACATTTCATTGCCATAAATACATATAATTAAACAGAAAAATAAAGACAACTTTTTTAAAATATACATTTTAATTGTATCTTTGCAACTGGCTTAATTCCAAAGCCAATGGGAAATGTTGGTGCTCAGCAGCACCTCTTACAGTCTGCTCTGTCTATCTGTCCCTATATTTAAAAAAAAAAAAAAAAAATGTGCAGTGGAAATACAGTACAAGCTTCCTTCTGGGAAAATGGGAAAGGAATCTGTAAGTCTGTATATCCAAAGGCTATTTTAAGAAGGTTGTAGTGAATGGGTGCATTCTAAGACCAGCTGAGAATAACCCCCAACATGAATTAAACATGAGAAGTAGTTGTTTAAAGTTTTACTGGTATTGCAACAGAATGTGAATGATTACTGAGTAAAGTATAAAGGGACTCCAGATTATTATACACAAGAGGGCTGGCTAGACCCCAAGAAAAAAAATACTGAACCTTGTGAACAACAACAATACAAGCAGATGGTAGGACTCAGAAGCATTTTTAAAGCATTGTTATAACTTTTATAATAAATGATACTATGTATACTTAAATGTAATCCAGAACTTCTGATGCCTCAACTCTTTTGCATTCCCTTATCTGATGCATCTGACACACTCTCTTTTAATACTCTGTATAAGAAACGAATGTGTATTGTCAACAATTTTGCTGATCTTTAACAAATTAGTAAGTACAAACAAAACAATAAAACCTGACTAAGAATTAACATCCAGATCTTCAGGTGGTGTAAATTAACATAACCCTGTTGTTATAGTGATTGACACAAATGAGGATCTGGCCAGATGTAATTTCAACCAGAACTTGCATTTCTTCATTTAGCAATTAGATGTTTCTCAATAGTCAGGCTTTTTCAATACATTTTTGGTACTACATCTAAGTACAGACAAGAGACATTTAGAGCTGGATTTTGGAAACCCTAATTCATGCTTGAGTTATCCTTAACGGCTTGAGAAGTCCTATTTAATTTAATAAGAACAGGACTGTATCCTTACATGGATGATAAGGGAGAGTAGGAACATATTTATTTGACTTTGTATTGAACTATGAGTTTAGAAACTCTAAAAACCTGGGATCTGAAAAAATTTAACTGAGCCAAAATGGAAACATTTCCATTTCAGTGTTTCCATCTTGGCTCCGCTCCTAGCAACAAATAAATTATATGTAGATATAGATATTTTAGAACACACATGTAAAATCTCTATATAATGGTCATAAAAATAGGGTACAGCTGTTCCTAAAACTCTGGCTCCTGAGAGGTGTTTTTACTTGGTCCCGGTTTCCTGGGGCATTTTGAGAGAGAAAGAATTTGTTTCAACTGTCACAAAAAGAATCCTATAATTAAATCTTTTCTTCCTTACAAACTCAAAAGCCAAAAGTAGTGTAACCCAAAACTTTACACATGTAAATCTGAAAGGAAATGGACTGCAGCATGTCAAATCCTAGATGAGGACTTCTGTTAAGAACTGGCTTCTACCACAGCTACAGGCTTAGAGGCAAGCAGAGGCACCTCTAATATCCTTCTTTGCAACTGGGAAGAGAGGGACAGAGATTGGACAGACCTATGGTTATGGCACCTCCTAAGCCTTCACCAGCAAAACTGGCTGACCATGGGACAGAGGGTGGCAAGAATACACGACACAGAATACAGAGAATCAGCCCCGCACCACACCCCTGCCCAGCACAAAATCTGTCAGGATCATAGCCTGAGGAGAGAACAGGGCCTGCATATCCATTACTTACTCTCCCTTGCAAGCAAGTGGGTGGCAAGTAAACAGAACTATACCCAAAGGAGCTGGATGGACAAGAGAATGCCCCACTCCAAACAAGGCTTTGGTAAATTACTTCCCCCTCCATCTCTATATCAAGTGATTAGTATGGAAAAATTTTGACTCCCTGAGGCACAGTTCTTTCCTGGAGCTGTTCCAGGGGCATACAGATCCATGCCACCCCGTACTTAGGAACGAACCTACAAGCTCAACTTATTTTATTGTTATGATGTTTAGGGTTATGACAAAACAATTATATCACTGAATTTCTAAGCCATTCATATAAAAAACCTGGTTGATACGTGGATGATATTTGCTATATTTAATAATCATATGGATATCTTTCTGCAAAAAATATTGTAAAGTATAAACCATGGATTAAATTACAGATGCGCATGCACTAATTTAGGTTAGGAACTGAAACAATAAGTATATGCTCATTTTATGGTCAATCAAATTGAATCACCAATCAATTAATTTTAAACTTCTAGCATGTAGTAAGCCTGTAATTAAACTAGAAACTAATTAACATTTTGTTCTCATACTAAGGATACATTTAGTCTGTATATATGGGATTGTATATATTAGTTCTTCTACAGAATATCTGCAGGGATATCTTAAAATTTAATCTTTCTTTAAGCATATATTTAGTAAGAATTTTCAAAATGTTGTATAAAGCATTCATCACCTTAGAAAAAAAGGAATTTTATTACTGAGAAACAAAAAAGGGACACTATATTGTCAGCTATCTTGTATTCAAAGATTGATTTTTTTGTTTTAGATCATATATTTGATATCTAAATCATGTTCAGTGGCTTTCATTCATGATTGGTAGATTGATACAACCCTCTATGAAAAATGGATTTATCTTTTGCAACACTCATCAAACACTAAATACCTAACTAAGCTGCAAGAAGAATCTTTAATTTCATCATTTTACTCAGGTAATTGCTTTTGCTTCCTTATGTTTAACCAGAGTAAATGAACTATAATTTTAAATTTCTCTTGACACTGCTATCAGACATTGCATAAAACACGAACAAGATGGTGAATGCTGAAACAAGTAACTGAATCAAGAATACATTAAACTAAAAAAAATAGTTTTAAGAAGGTGAACTAGGGAAATTCAGAATCCAGGCTGATATTTCATCCTTTACTCACCCTCATTGTGCTGAGTTTTTATGGCACACATATATTCAAAACTACCCTCTGTTTGGAGATCCTTGTAATGCATAGCAACAAAAATGTAAACTTGCAGCTGGGGTTTAAGACTGAACTCTATAGTTCCTTGTTTTTATGGATTTAAATCAAACCTTAAGAATCGGTAGGCGTAGGTGTGATGAAATTTTCTGAGCCTCAAATTATTATTTTTCTTTAATGTTTTAGGTTTTGCAAAACATGTTTCCATTTTATGAAACCAAAACCTTTAGAAAAATAGTTGGAAAGGCTCTGGCATAATCCCACAACATTCCTCCATGTCACTTCACTGCCTGTCTCAGCATTATGTGGAAAAGATACCTTTGTGATGAACTGGGTCCAGAGGAAAGAACACTCAAGTGCAACCCAGGTTTATGGAACCAATATAGACCCAGGATATACTCTGCCTCTGAAGGAATTTGAGGGGGGCTTATCTGAGCCAGCCTAAGACCTGGGCAGGGCTGGTTTTTGGTTCTCCCAGTGTAGCATGGAATATCTCTGCACCAGAGTATTAAAAAGTAAAATTCAGCAGGACTAGGAAGTGCATTTCCCACAACCACATTAGTCAAATGAGAGTGGACAGGCAGGCAAACCTCAGAAAAGATTCTTCCTCAAGGAGTTAGTCTTCTTGTTGAAGGATGGCAATGGTAAAATGCCAATTATTGGTTGAACATAAACCTCAACCCATCTGTTCCTGACTTTGAGGTCAGAGAGTTTGAAAGGAGGAGAGTTCTTTCACTATCCACATGTTTACACCAATTTATGTCACCTTTTTGCCTTAAATTTCACTGGACTTTTATATCAGTCAGTGTGAAAGTACAAAACATCATCTGCCTAATTTTCAGATAGCCTCCTTTTGTGCACATCTCCCCCACCTTCCAACCCTCCCCTCCAGTATTTCAAGCACTAACTCCTCCATACACAATTGTTGTAATTTACATGTCTAGATGTTTTCATGCACAAAGGAGTCCAATTTAAGGCCTTTTTGAAATTTAGGAACAGCCTATTCATGAGAATCATACTTGCAAGTGACTGACATGATGGTATGTCAGGGAATCTTGGGTGATTATCCTCATGGCATCTTACTTATTGACACAAAATAACTGTTAATGTATTTTATCAGTGTTGCTGACCAATTTCTGCTACAGAATCTCCCGTCACTGTGTCAATGGGCTTGATTTCCACAAGCAGGCTTTTCACACTGAAGGTGTCCATTACCAGTTTTGAACCTGTGTAAAATAATTAACAGACTACCCACTGCCGTGCATTCCCCTCCCCCAAACTCTCTGAACAATCGGCTGATTCACTAAAAATACGTGATATTTCAGAGAGCACACAGTTTTGCAGCTTGATTATAGACCAACAGTGCCCAGGCACTATATTTTCCTCAAGAGGTATGTCTGCACTGCAACAAATATGGTGTTCTTAACTTGAGTTAGCTAAACCATGCTCGTTAACTTGGGTTAAAACAGCAGTGAAAACATGGCAACTCAGTTTTTCCAGTTAGCCAGTCAAATTAAAGCCTAGAGGGGACTATGGAGTTGAACTCCAGTTGCTAAAGCAAGTTAAAGGCTGAGTTGCCTTGTCTTCACTGCTATTTTAACCTGAGCTCACTAACGTGGGTTAGCTGGCCTGAGTAAAGAACATGCCTTTTATTTGCAAGGTAGACATACTTTAAAATACTCATGTGCAACTCCCAACCTCAGCTGCATAGGTAAAGAGGATTAACGTCTATATATTTACAAAGCCTCAAGAAAATGACCTACTTTGATCAAGATTACTGGAATTATTATTCTCCACATATATGTAAAGAATATAGTTTCTGAAAATACATGCTAACTTATGGACTATTATTACTAATTAATATTATCCTCCAGGCAGTACACTCTTTAGACTGTAATTTTTTCTAGGTAAATATTCATCATTAATGTTTGAAACTATTTAGTCCACGGTGAAAAGACATTTTAAAATAAACAACTGATATGCATGGTATACTTTAACAGAGTCCTTCAAAGTCAATAGCATTTTTTATGTTGCATGCACAGAACAACTGTGAGGCATGATTTTTCTTGTAAATAATGTATGTTATTCAGAAATTGGATTATTCATATGATAATTAGAGCCCTATGCCCTATGCACAACAGAAAAAGTTGTGTAGCGGGGGCTGGTTGGGGGAGAAAAGAGGAGAAAATTGTAAGAAAATTTGACCTTCATGATATCTATACCAAACCTAATCATTTTCTACAATAGTTATTAATTCTCATAACCTTCTCTTCAGATTAAAAAATGTAGGCCTGTGAACTGCTGCACCACCACCAATAATGACAAATTTAGGGGAAAATTAATTTCTTCCAAAATGTATCCATATTTGTTCTAGCTAGTATTATGAATATATCCGCTTCCTGAAGCTGAATGAAACCACAAGAATTGCAATAACAAGACAATGAAGCATCAACCTATTGGAGTCATGTTTTCCAATTTTTGTGATGGTGAGATGCATCTATCATAGCATTTTTGCACTTGTGGTTGGTTTATTTGCTTAGTAGATGGCTGCCAGTGAGCACACGTGTATATGCATCTGTGTGTGAGTCTGCGTGTGCGCGTAAATTCACAGAATTTGAGAACAATGCCTATATATACACACGACAGTTTCTCAATCACCTACAAAAGCCACAGATTAAATAATCTTATTGGCTCATGGGTACTTTACAGATTAGAGGAGCGGTTTTGGCTATCATCTAACCATCCCCTATAATTTGGGGGAGAGAAAGAGATTGACTATCACCTAATCATCCATAATTTAGACAGTCTGTATTAACTGGAACCAGAGATATAGTTTCAACATTAGCTTCAACTTTGACTTTCCCTGTGTTCAGCCATTCAGATGGAATATGAATATATCTATTGGTACTAAGACTGACAATTACCTGTAACTTTCCCATCTTCAAGCATCTGAGGAAGTGGGATTTTCTCCCACGAAAGCTCATGTGATAAATAAATTTGTTAGTCTTTAAAAGTGCTACAGGACTCCTTTTTGTTTTGTTGAACTGGACTACCACGGAACTTGAAACTTGACAATTACCTCACTCACCTGATCTTTCTAATATGTTGGGACAGACACAGCTACAACTACACTATTTTACTTCTAGGACAGATAGCTAAACAAAATTGCTGCCTTCTAAATAATTAAGTAAAGCTTATAAAGAATTGTCCATTTATTTGAAAGTTTTTATCAACCTTATAATTAGATTAATTGCATGATTTGCTATTAGCCCGTTTCATTTGTTTACGTGAATTTTAGTTTATTACTTTTTGCTTGTTTAATTAAAATAATCCACTATATAAAATTGGAAACATCTAAGATTTGGTTGTTTTTTCCCCAGATGTCAGAGTTCACAACTGAAGGAGTCCTGAAGTAAACAACAAGCAGACCCATCCAGTGGTTTCCATAGAACTTCCCCCATAGTTCTCACATAATTGGAGCATGATCCAGGACACTATCAGAAAGACAAGGTAGGTGAGGGAATATATTTTATTGGAACAACTTCTATTAGCTTTTGAAGAAAAGATGATTTGGTGACATGTATTGATCATTTCTAAGGACCTAAAGGTTGACTAATTCCCCATGGCTATGTCTACACTTACTAAAATTAGTTTGAATTAGTTAGTTCGAACTAACTAATTCAAACTAATTTTAGTTAGCTCGAATTAGCTTAATTCAAACTAGCATGGCCACACTGGAACGTTAGTTCGAACTAAGCAAGCACTTGCTTAGTTCGAATTAGCGATCCCCATTCATTTCAATGGCCAGTTAATTCGAACTAAGAAATTAGTGTAGCCATGGCTTTAGTTAGTTCAAATTAAGCCTCCTTAATTTGAACTAACTTGTCAGTGTAGACATAGCCCATGAGTCCTTACATTTTACAAAGCACATTCTTATTCACAGGTATACAAGGATTATAAGAATGAAACATTAATAGGAAACCAGTACTTATGCCTAATTCAGAGGTACTGAATGTCAAATGTCAGTAGCACAGGTAGCTGTTTGTAAAATGAGTCATAATGATAACTATGACAGCTACGACAGCTACAGAAGACCCACACGGCAAGCCAGCTCACTAGCCCAGAGAAAACTTACTCTAAATAGAGAAGTTAGAGGAGTATTCATTTCCTCAGAAATGAGAGAGAGAGGAACTGAAAAGAGCAGTGAAAAATAAAACATGTTGCTTACACCTGATGTTAAACTTTGCATCCTCTGGAATTTCTTTAGTATTGAATTCTATCCAGCTTCAATATTCCCAAATTTTGAGGAGCAGTTGTGATGGGAATCTCCTTCTCACTC
Organism: Pelusios castaneus; assembly: GCA_007922175.1. NCBI lineage: Eukaryota > Metazoa > Chordata > Testudines > Pelomedusidae > Pelusios > Pelusios castaneus. The sequence goes on from ML685764.1 coordinate 8,270,323, forward strand.
CCCAGCTCTCTAATATACCAACAGGCAAGTAGTTCTTTTGATCCTATGACATATATAAGAGGTGCCAGTAAAGTCTATAAAATAATATATTTGATCTTATGGTGGCTAGTGGTAATAATAGATGAATATTGGCAGTTAACCCAGTATTATCATTTTGTCAACGGCATCATTTATAGCCTACTCCCAGAGTCACATAACATTTATCCTTTTCTCAACAGGTCTTACACTCACTTCTTACTTTGTGAACAGCTCATTCGGGAAGAAGGCCAATGGAGGAGTTTTTTAATTCATTATTTGTTGTTAGTTGATGGCTAACAATGTTTTCAACTCTATACAGGAAAAGAGGATAATACAGGTTCTATCCTCAAGGAATTGCACAAAACAAAAACATACACATGGTGCACTAAAGGAGGAAATGGAGGCATCGGCTTTTATTGTTTAAATTAAACATATGGTTCATTTAAGTCAATGGAACTACTGAGACTTACACCAGGAGAGAATCTGAGTTTATAATTTTGTGGAATGTCTTCACAATCACAGAAGTAACATGTTCTAAGCAGCCATTTAAGTTGACCCAGGAAGGCTGGATCAGAAGAAGTGTTCCAGAAATTGGACAAAGGCATGGAAGATAATGCAAAGATGAAAATGGAAGAATTCCGGAAGCAAGCTTGTGGTTTGGGTGGAGCAAAGTAGGAAAATGATAGAAGATGAGACAAAGATGTTAGCTGGTGCTGGGAAAGCCTTGAAAATGAGGACAAGTGGCATAGATATGGTGCAGAATTTCTAAAGGAAATGGTTGTAGTTAGAGTTGAGGTGAATTTTGTTCAGTAATATCATTAAGGATACAATTCAATCATAGAGGTCATGTATTCTGTTGTTTTCTGGGATCTCCATGACTTCTGGGACAGGGCTAGAACAGCTGTCAGTCCTGGAGCCACCCAACAGCTGACTGTCAGCCAGCCCCAGAGTCACTGGAATAGCAGCCCAGGATGGGACTACAGCAGTAGCAGGGCTGAAGCAGCTGAAAGGCCAGGCAGCTATGTTTGTCCCTTCCCACCCAGGGAATTCTGAATAAAAGTCAAGGACAGACTGCAGGCTTCCATTAATTTTTATTATTGCCTGCAACCTGTCCCTGACTTTTATTAAACTACATATTATGAATCATAGAAGATTAGGGTTGGAAGGTCATCTAATCCAACCCCTTGCTCAAAGTAGGACTTGAATTTAATCTTTGTTTCTAATTTTAGAGGGATTCAGCAGTGATATTTTTTCCTTAAGAAAGCATCCTATAGGGGGACATTTTCCCATTGACCCTTATGGACCTCAGTTTTCATTTCCTCTTCCTAGAATGTACCCCTGTGTCCATCAGTAAAGCAGTAACAGTTGTTTAAAAAGAATGTAGAAAAGAACAGTTTTTCCTTAGACAGCAGAAGGGGCAGCAAGAGGGACAAAGAAAACAGATGAGAGAACAGCAAACTAATTTACAGATTTTCTCATTTGAGGTGCATGATACAAAAACATTGCTGGTTATGATGTGCAGACTGAGGCTTGTCTATATATTTATAAATTAAGTGAAGTGCAAATCACACTCGAGGATTTATGCTAAAAGTGTTTCTAAAACACACCAGAATGAGTAGAATGTATCACCAACTACCTCCTACAACGATTACACATGTTCCACAAAAACATTTTTAATGGTGATACCATGCAGACATTCGCTTGAATTGGAGTGTGTAGGAAGTCTGTGATTAAATGAAAACTGGAGCTGGATCCCCCAAAGTAATCCAGATCCAAACAGTCCTGGAATTTGAAGACATTTAGATCCAGATTCAGATCTGGATTTTGCAAATCAGGCCATCTCTATTAAAAACATGCATGGAAAAAATAAATTATTGTTGTACAGTTTGGTTCGGTGCGTTAAGGGCAGTGTGGTTTGGGCACGTCGGGCGAGAGGTGTTCTTATCAGTTCTTACCAGTGCAGTGTTATTCTGTTTCTGGTGCCAACATCAGCTTGGCTGCATGTGTGAATACATGCGTGACTCTCTGAAGGCATGCTCCCTTGGGATTACCCCTGGCTCAGATCTATAAGTGGGGACTCCGTTTGTCCAGTGATCTAGAGCCTGGCTTGGATCTTTAAGCAGGGACTGAGTTAGCCTGCTGATCCTAAGCCAAGGTGCTCCTTTGGTTAACGCTCTGGGTTATCTTTGGCTCAAATCTCTAGTGAGAACTCAGTTAGCTAAGTGATTTGGAGCCTAGGTGTACTCTGTGTGCAAGAGATAAACTGAGGCAACACTCGTGATCAAAGAAACCAACACAACCATGGATCTTTGTAGAAATGAAGGTGCCAGGCTAGACTTTATTGCAACATAGCACAATGACAAATGATCTATATCAACAGATCTGTTGGCAGCATTTGTGCTCTCAGTGCAACGGAACAGCTCAATTGACAGTAGGATTCCCCGTCACTCCTTTCAGCTGCACGGGGTCTGAGCTCCAGGGCTCCTACTTTTATACCCTCATCTGACCTTACATAGATTGGCCCATATACTGATTGATCCATGAATTGATTGGTTCACACATTACTGGGCATCTCCATCCATCAAGATGTCATGGTTTGACCGAACTTGCCTTTGCACAGGCCAAACTATGCAAAACATCTCTCTTTATCACTTTGGTGTTAGACTGACCCAACACCACCTTCCTCAAGGTAGATTCTGATTTTTGTACTTATTGCAATTTCAGCTTGTTTCTTGCCAATTTCAGTGAACTCGGACTTTCACAAGCTGTCTCTTGTCAGTACATTCAGTTCAGGCCCACTATTTTGGACTACTTTGTTAGGCCCTGGGCCAGCACCTAGGCACTTCTACTTGTCTTTCTATTTTAACCTTTTACTTCTCCTACATACAGCAATGACAATACCAAGAAAAGCAAAGATTCATTAGTAAACCAACATATAAGTTAATTAACAAGATATGACCATTTTTTACATAAAATGCAAAGTATAAATGCATTTTTATTTGGCCAGAAAATTTTACAGTGAAAGAAATTTGAATTAGGTATGGACTGAGTGTTACCTGATACGATGTGTTGTGAAGTTTGAACAGCAGATGTCTCACCCAGGAATGCTTCCCTGCAGAAACAGCAGGATCTTCCTGTACACTCACTTTGCTTGGCATTCATCTCCCGACCAGCTGCCAATTTTAAACTATAGCAAGTCTCTCAGTTTATAGTCCTTTCAAGCTAAAATCTGTTACATTTGGGAAAAAATAGCAATACTTATGTAAATCAATAATTGCATTGTATGTAATACAGTAAATCCATAACATGCCTAGAGTGATGTTAACAACTTGGAACACTAGTAGGCTACCAAGCAACACATACAGAGTAATTCATACACATCAACATCTGAATATATCTTGTTCAAATACTCATTTTGTTTGGCACAAACAGCTCTCTTTGCATATTAGGAATAAATATAATTCTACTTTCTTCTTCAAACAGATCTATACATTGTGGCTAAATCTCAGCCTCCATTCAAGTCAGAATTCCACATACATTTTCATTGTACTAGACAATGGTGGCCACAGATCTCATTCATCCAAGCCTTCAGCCACCTGCCTGAGTTGTTGGGCAGGGGTAGACCCAGTAAAATATTTTTGGACATCATCAGACTTTGTTTCCCTCTTGTTAACCAGAGTCACTAACTACTTTTTAAAATCTTGATTATTGCTATCTATATCTATAAAACATTCAAACTTAGAGGTTGCTTAGACATGTTAAATAACAGAATAAAATACTGGATTGCTGAATTGAGAATGTTTAACTTCCTTCCAATGACTGTGAGAGAGAGGTGAAGAAGCCATTATTTATCATGGCATCAGCAAAATCTTGTCCAGCAGATATGTTTAGATGGCAGAGTCTAGTAAATTGAATTGTCTTAACTTGGTTCCAGTTAAGATGTTCTTCCTGCAAGGCATTTCCCATCCATTTTTAAAAAAGGATTGCTTGAATCTGAACTAATTAAGTGGCACTGAGTCAAGACAGGAGGTTTTAACTGTCTTGCCATCTCATCACCATTTTTGCCCACTGAAATCTTAGAAATGCTTCAGGAATTACACCAAACTATTTGAAAGCTAGACTGTGGCCCTCTATTAGTTGTAAAAATAAATAAATAAATAAATTGTGAGATCTGCCTTCCTGTTTGAGGGTGTTATAATTGAGAAGATGTTGAAATGAGCCTGTCACGTTTTGATAACATAGATTATCCTACCATTCTGTTTTTTAGATATGACAAGTTTGGTTACAGTTTTAGCATTATCATTAATGGTGTATGATCTCTTGTCAACAGATACAATGTTCATGCTGCATTTGCTAAATTTACCTCTCAAACCACTGATCATAAAGTTTTGTTCACTTGTCCTGAGATAGCCTAGTGGAGGGGACAGGGGCACCCCTATTTCAGTGTTCTGGGGGTTTTCCCCCCTCTTAGTCAATGTAGAAGGTATCTGGTGATACATTCTACTCATTCTGGCGTGTTTTGAAAACACTTTTAGCATAAATCTCCAAGAAGTACAAAAGGAATATTTACTCTTCCTCAGCAAGGAGCTACTATGTTCCATCTTTGTTCTCTTCATGTTTAGTGTGAATCTACCATCACTATTATCAGAGAAAGTGAGATGCTTTTGTCTGCAATGTTACCAATATGCAGTTGAAATGCAGAACTGTCTGTCCTTTTTGTTGACTTTAGATAGTGTGGTCTTGCTGCTCTCCCTCTGTCTGACTAAGGTAGTAAAACAGGAGGTAGCAAACTGTGCTCAATCTGGGTAAGACGTGTGAGGCTGGCCACTAAGGGTGTGTCTACACTGGCAACTTAGGTCGACTTTAAGTACACTTAAGTCGACCTACACAAAACCGCATCCACACTGGGCTTTTATTAAGTTGACTTAAGCACTTCCTTAAGTCGACTTAATAACACCACCTCTGAAGGTTGACTTAAACCTTAAGTTGTCCTTATTAAATTGACTTAAAGCCAGTGTGGACGGCTATGTCTACAGTTAAGTTGACTTAACAGAGTTGACTTAACTTTACAAGTGTAGACATAGCCTAAGAGAATTTATTGAGACTAATAGCCAGGGCTTTGGACATGCTCTCCTTTTGAGTATGTCAGTAAGGTATAATGGCTGGCCTCTACCTGTTCTTCCCACTGATTCTGTTCTGTCTTTCAATGCCTCTTCAGAGTCTTATTTTAAATATGAATTGACTGCATTATTTCTGACAGCATAATGTGTATATCAATGGGTAGCTTTATGAGAAAATATGGAATCTGAGAGACCAGTGTTATTGTTGAGACTTGCACTATAAATTTTCTACTAAACTGTATCTTCTTATCCAAATCTCTGTAAAGAGACAAAAGGTTTAAGAGACTTGAAAAATCTTCTGCTTTGCATTTTTCATCTCTGTCTTTAATTACTGGGTTGCACAAATGAAGTTAGGTTTACTGCTTTTATTTGTCTTGGGAGCTGCCTTTTTATCTATCTATTTGTCTATATTAGTTTTTATATTGCACACATCACCATGGTATCAGAGTGCCTTTGAGTTCCATGTCTTCTAATAGAATTTAAACACCCAATATTGTTGCATCAACCATTAATTTATAGCAATAGTGATATAACCATAAAAAAGATATACTCATTCTCTAGGTTTATGTATTTAGATACACTGAAATATATTTTTTAAAGTGCTATATAGCTCTGTATGTGTATGTATGACACACAATTGTTTCTATACAAATAGTGATCAAAGAATAGAAGGTAAACTTCAGAAAATTATATACAATGTGCTAAATATGATTTTCATTAAAAAAATTTTGGTGAGAGTTAAAAATCATTTCACTTAAACTCTCTCCCATTGTCTGTACTTTATTCCTTAGGATATAAATCTTTTTGTAATTATTCCACTCTTCTTATCTCAGAAACTTTGCCTGACACACCATTCCACATGTTTATGATTCTCTGAATGAAAAAGTGTTCTCTGACAACCATTCAGATTTTTTCCTTTAATTTCCATTTATGCCTTATTGTTTTATAATGTTCAACTGAAAATATATGTTGCAATATTGCGTGACATTATCTGTATTACTTAAGATTTTATATACCCATACATCAACCAAACATCAGATAAATCTCATGCTTCTCCATTTTTTCCCTACCTTTTCCTTTCCAGGGCTGTATAGGTAATAGATTCAGTTTAGTCCACATGACAAGTTAACACTTGATACACTTTTAACTAATCTAGGGCAGACTATATCTACATTTTGGATTGAATCAATTTGAAAAAGTGCGCTGCAAACATACATCATTAGGACTTCACAATTCAAAGGCTACTTAACACCACACAGACATTTTTATACAACTAAACAAGTCTAGTAAACTTTGCAAATACAAGGACTGATATAGTAGTCATTGCTCAGATAAAACTCCCACTAAGCAAGGGTTGAAGTATTGGACCTACAGTATATAATGGTACCTGACTAATTTGCTGGACTTGCTAATAAATAACTAAATTACACCGGAAGATATTCAGGTGATTGGTAATCCTGCAATAATGGCTTCTAAATAGTTAAGATTACTTTGAGAAATGAGAACCTTTTCCTCCTATATGGCATATGCCAGCAGGGGACAAAAATCAATCTTGTAAAGGCTCTGATTACTTGTGCTGCAAGTTTCTTGTCAGCAGATTCAAAATGTGCAGTGGAATGAATCTTCTGGAAGGTAGAGGTGCTGTCTATCAGCTAAGTATCTCTCCCTTCCCCCACCTGAACTTCCTGTGGAATATGTGGTTGTGATAAATTAGAAGAGGAAAAAATACTAGACTCTCTGGTGCAGCAATTTTAATCCCGTACTGTCAGTGCAAAGGGAAGGCAACACCAATTTTGATGCCTTCCCGTTGAAAAATGCACACTTGGAGAAGGGAAACGAGAAAGTTAAAGTACAAACCAAAGAATGTCTTTTGTCAACCTAAAAGCCAACTCTCCTTATGTGAATATACACAAAAACACTGTATTCAAAAGATAAGGTTTAAATACATTCAAATTTGTGATTCAAGATAACTCGGGAAATAAAACAAACAAGGAGACCTGTGGCACTTTTAAAGACTAACAAATTAATTTATCGCATGAGCTTTCATGAGAGAAAATCCCACTTTGTGAGACGCTGGAAGATGTTAGTCTTTAAAAGTGCCACAGGACTCCTTGTTTGTTTTGCTAAACTAGACTAACACAGCTACCCCTTTGGAACTTGTCATCAGGAAATAAACTCAGGCTGAACCATTATCCTGGCAGATGTTTGAAATCCAAATCCTCAACCAGATCAAAATTTTGGAAACAATCCTTATCTTTAAGGGACCAAACCCACCCTCTGATCGAAGCATCACTGAAAATCTTAGAACTCTGAAATCCAGATTCTAATTTAATTTTTGCAGCTTGATTGTTTCACTAAATCCTTATGGACAAAAATAAAATTTGCTTTTCTCATATTTGGGCACAAGCTTGAGAAAAATGTCATAAGAAACTTATTTATTTAGTTCCAAAGGTGTAGCCATGTTAGTCTAGTTCAGCAAAACAAACAAGGAGTCCTGTGGCACTTTTAAAGACTAACAAATTTATTTATCACATAAGCTTCTGTGGGAGAAAATCCCACTTCGTCAGACACTTTGACTAAGTGGGATTTTCTCCCACGGAAGCTTATGCAATAAATAAATGTGTTAGTCTTTAAGGCTATGTCCACACTGGCAAGTTAGTTCGAATTAAGGAGGCTTAATTCGAACTAACTAAAGCCATGGCTACACTAGGCTTTAGTTAGTTCGAATTAAGGGCTTCCTTAATTCGAACTAATAAGTTCCTGAACTAATAAGTTCGAATAGGGTATTCGAACTAGTGGGATAATTCGAACTAACTCATTCGAATTAACCAATGTGGCCATGTTAGTTCGAACTAATTTCTTAGTTCCAACTAACCGGCCATTGAAATGAATGGGGATCGCTAATTCGAACTAAGCAAGTGCTTGCTTAGTTAGAACTAACATTCCAGTGTGGCCATGCTAGTTCGAATTAAGCTAATTCGCACTAACTAAAATTAGTTCAAACTCCTTGTTTGTTTTATTTAATTAGGAAATTTATTCATAAGAACATAAGAAAGGCCATAGTGAGTCAGATCAGCAGTCCATCTAGTACCATAATTCTGTCTTCTCTGACAGTGGCCAGGGCCAGATGCTTTAGAGGGAATGTGCAGAAAAGAGCATTCCTTGAGTGCTCCATCGCCTGTCACCCAGTCCCAGCTTCTGGTAGTTAGAAGTTTAGGACATCCAGAGCATGCAGCTGTTTCCCTGATCATCATGGCTAATAGCCATTGATGGACCTATCCTACATGAATTTATCTAATACTCTTTTGAACCAGTTATGTTTGGCCTTCACTGTATACCCGGCCATGAGTTCCAAAGTTTGACTGTGTATTGTCTGAAGTCATATTTACTTATGTTTGTTTTAAATGTGATGCCTATTAATTTCACAGGGTGACCTCTGGCTCTTACATTATTTGAAGGAGTAAAATAACACTTTCCTATTCATTTTCTTCATGTCATTTGTGATTTTAGAGATCCATGTCATATCCTTCCCCCTTATTTAGCATTTTTCTAAGATGACCAGTCCCAGTCTTTGTAATCTCTCCTAATATGGAAGTTGTTCCATACCCTTAATCGTTTTCGTTGCCTTCTCTGTACCTTTACCAATTCTAATTACTTTTTTTAGATGGGGAGATCAGAACTGCATGCAATATTCCAGACTGAGCATGCCATAGATTCCTAATGGTTAATACCATTCTGGTTTTTTCTTGCCTCTGCACATTAAGTGGATATTTTCAGATAACTACCTCTGATGACTCCAAAATCTCTTTTGGAATGGTAACAGCTAATTTAGAAACCAGTATTTCATATGCATAGTAGTATATTTTCCAATGAGCATTATTTTCCACTAATCAACAATGAATTTCCTCCGCCCTTTTGACAAGTTCCAAAATGGTAGCCGTGTTAGTCTAGTTCAGCAAAACAAACAAGGACTCCTGTGGCACTTTTAAAGACTAACAAATTTATTTATCACATGAGCTTTCATGGGAGAAATCCCACTTTATCAGACACTTGAAAATGGAAAACTTACAGTATAGGAGGGAAAAGTAAATGCAGTGAAGTGTAATTCACAGGATCAGGTTAGACTATTTCAGCAAATCAAACAAGTTGTTTTGATTCAAACAGTATGGAACAACATATAAGAACCTGGGGAGGTTGAGAGAGATGAAAATCACTGTAATGAGAAAGTCGGCCCATACCTCTATCCAAACCCAAGTTATTGATGTCAAATTTGCATATGAGTTTTATGTATATGAATTCAGCTTTCTTTTTACAAACTGTGCTTTTCACTGCTTTTCACCATCTGTGGGAATCTCCTTCATAACATATGCAAGAATTCATTTTTGAATTCCTTGTCTTCCTTGAGTGTGCTCCTTTTATCATGTTGATAGTTCGGTGCCCCCTGACTTTTTACCAGTCTCCCTGCTTTTGATGTATTTAAAATACTTGCTGTTGGCTTTAGGGTATTTTGCTAGCAGCTCTTCAAATTCTTTTTTGGCCTCTCTAATTATATATTTACACTTGTCTTGTCAGAATTAATGCTCCTTTCTATTTTTCTCACTACGATTTGACTCCCAATTTTTAACAGGTGCCTTTTTGCCCTTAACTTTGTCTTTCACTGTGCTGTTTAGGCATCGTGGCACTTTTTTAATCCTCTACTGTTTTATTGGATTGGGCAAATTAATACACTTAGTTTGAGCTTCTATAATGGCGTTTTTAAATATTTTCCAAGCAGCTTGCAGGCTTTTCACTTGTCACTGTTTCTATTAATTTCCATTTTACTAGGTTCCTCATTTTTGTGTATTTCCTTTGCTTGAAGTTAAATACTCTGTGGTGTGTTTATGCATCCCTACAAGGATGTTAATTTTAATTAAATTATGGTCATTAGTACTGAGGAGTTCAGATTTATTCACCTCTTGGACCAGATCCTGTTCACCACTTAGAATTAAATCAAGATTTGCCTGTCCCCTTGCGGGTTCCACAACTAGCTGCTACAAGCAATCATGAATGGTGTCTAGAAATTTTTTCTCTGCATCCCCTCCTGTGGTGACCCAATCAAATATGGGGATAGCTGAAATCCCCTATTATAATTAGGTTCCAAAGGGTAGCCGTGTTAGTCTATTGCAGAAAAACAGAGTCCTATGGCACTTTTAAATCTGTTAGTCTTTAAAAGTGCCATAGGACTCTGTTAATTATAATTAGGTTTTCTGTTTTTGTAGCCTCTCTAATATGCCGAAGCATTTTACAATCACCATTACTATCCTGGTCAGGTGGTCGGTGGTATATTTTTACTGCTATACTTCTATTACTCAAGCATGGAATTTTTATCCATAGAGATTCTATCTTACCATTTGATTTAATTAAATTCTTGCTATATTTGACTGTATGCTTTCTTTCACATATAAATGCAATTCTCCCACCAGCTCACCCTGCTCAGTCATTCCTATAATATTTGCCACCTAATATTACCATGTCCCATTGATTATCATCATTCCATCATGTTTCTGAGATACCTATTATATAAAAAGCACTCAAGCTCACCCATTTTGGTATTTACATTTCTACCATTTATAAACAAGCACTCATAAAATTTGTCAATATTTAGCCATCTGCCTTCATGTGATGTAATTGTATGTGATTCTTTTCCATTTGATTGTTTCTCTTCAATCCGGGCCATCTATGTGGAACTGGTAATATTTCATAGACTGCTACTATGGAGGTCCTGGACTTTAATCTCAACAGCAGCCTATATTTGGCTTCCACGATGCCTCCCCTATCTTTCTTTATCTTTGGTACCTATATGTACCAGTTCCTCCCCAGCACTGCACATTAGTCTATCTGTATGTCTTGAGACCTCTGCACAATTCACACCCAGCAGGCAATTCACCGAGCAGTTCTCCTGGTCATCATAAACCCAACTATCTATATTTCTAATAAATGAATCCCCCTTTACCATTACCTGGCTCTTCCTAGAAACTAGATACACCCCACTGCCAAGGCATATCAGTGCAAAAGTGAAGCATGACATCATCCAGACTTAGGGTCCCAACTATGGGATCATTTCCCTCCCCTCCAGCTTGATGTTTTCATTCCCCAAGACTTTCATCTGCCTCAACAGGACTGTCGAATTCGGCAGTGGGACTGCTCTAGTATCCCTGGAAGACTTCTCTATATACATCTCTGTCTCCTTTAGCTCCTCTAGTTCACCCGCTTTGGACTCAAGAGCCCACACTCAAGCTCCGAGGACCATGAATTGCTTCCACTGAATTCAGTCATACTACCATGTGCCCACAAGACAGGTAATCATAATGCTGCTTTCAGTACAACATGCTGAATAAATCTCACTCAGTTGCTCAATTTCTGTCTGCATTTTTCTTACTCTTGCAGGGACTTTGGTTGGTTGGTTGGTTGGCTGGCTGGCTGACCTAAGTTTAGAATATGTTTGTTAAGTATATCTTCCTCTTGCACTCTCTTAACTCCCTTGCCAAACTCCACTGTTGGCTAGCTCCTCGCTTAGGAGCTGACTTTCTAAAATCCTGTTCTCCCTGAGTTAACCCTGCCCCCTTGTCAATGGATACTAAAAGGACTAGAGATCAAAAGACAGCAAGCTAGAGCTTTGTTAGTTAAATCTCAGGCAAGGTAGGCTATTAAAGATGTTAACTATTTGAAAGACCAATGGGGTAATATATTTAAACATATCTGGAATGGGATATATTATCCCGCAGGATCATCCATACTCCTTCAAGCTCTACATTATGGTGATCCACTGTCTGAAAAGGACTGAACTCAACTCCTTTCAGAGCTCAGTGTCACACCAAGGACAAGAATGAGTGGCTCAAAGGCAAACTGAGATTCTGTCTCCTACAGGGGGCTAAATATTTTGCTTCAACAGAACTACCAGCCCCAGGTGACCCTGGAAAGAATGGAAATACTTGAATCCAAACACACTTCCCCTACACAGTCACCTGGTAGTCTGCCACTAAATGGGTGGTTGTCTTTTGGTGTATAGTTATGGACATGTCAGATCCAAATTAGCATATTTATGCCTCAAGTCTTAGGAATGTGATGAAGTGAAAGCTTTCAGGTCTCATGGATGGACTTCCTACATTCATACACTTTTTTTTAATATTCTGAACTCCTGGTATATGACCAGCTCTCCCCTCCCCCTCCCCCCCAACCTGCTGGGAGTAGAGATGTGTTTCCCTCTCTCCCACAGACATGGAAAATATTGCATCTCTTGGTTGCTGGGAGAGATGGATATTTCTTCTTGCAGATCTCCTGCCCTCTACTCACTATGCCCACACTATGGTCCACTTTCGTAGAACCTATAATTAGTGTTTCACTCCCACCCCTCCCTCTCGCCAGTATTCTTCAGGCAGAGAATAGCATTGATCAGCCCTGGGAAAGAGAAATGAGCTGCACATGTAATACTCCCACACTATGCCTTTACCTCCAAAACCTGGAAGAGATGAAGTTAGGAACCGGAGGGGAGAAGCCAGACTAGAGGATTAAAACCTGAGGTCGCCAGCCTAAACCTGGCCAGAGGAGAACACCACATAACATCTTCAATGTGATGGGTAAATATTAGCCACTGAAATCTCACAATAATCCTGTCAATTAGGTAAGGAAGGAGGCATTAGCTCCCCATTTACAAAGAGAGAAACAGATGCACAAAGGCTATGTCTACACTTAACAAAGTTAGTTCGAATTAGTTAATTCAAACTAACTAATTCAAACTAATTTTAGTTAGTTCAAATTAATTTAATTCAAACTAGCATGGCTCCACTGGAATTTTAGTTTGAACTAAGGAAGCCCTTAATTCGAACTAATGAAAGCCTAGTGTGGCCAAGGCTTAAGTTAGTTCGAATTAAGCTTCCTTAATTCGAACTAACTTGCAAGTGTAGACACAGCCAAGGAAAGTGACTTGCCTAAGGCCATACAGCAAGTCACAGACAGAACCAAGAAATTAGCTTAGCTCCCTAGTTAAAATCTGTCCAACAGAACATGTTATCACTCAAGAGTAATATCTCCAACAAGACAGTGATTTTTGAACCACTGACTTGCAGTCACATTTACCTGGGATTTACCTGATTCTTTTTTTAGTTGGTATGATTTGGTAGGTTGCTTTTGGTGTGTGCAGGGCTTGTTTTGTTTTATGCTACTATAATTTCAAATCAACCTGGATGCCATTTGCAATGTAGCTGAGATCTTAAGTTCTCATCTGCTTTATAAAAAGTTACAAGGTCCTGCATGCAGTAGATAAAGATGGGAAAACTGACAATGTTAATTCGAGTTGTGTAATAAACAGATACTCAGTTCGCTTCCTCCTTTGCTGAACCTTAACACCAGTAGAAGCTTTCAGTTCTATATGTCTCACATATTGTACAAAATGTAAAACTAGTTTCTTTTGCTTTTTATTTTTAAATGAAACAAAGACTTGTCTCCATTGGAGCTATATTTTCAATATGACACAACACCTATTCCTGCCTCCCTCTGATATATGAGAGCCTGAAAAACATGATTACCCATGTGTGTCCCTGCTAAAAGAGAAATAGCTTAATTAACACATTGGTCAACTAAAAAGGTATAAGATGGTCTATGTCAGGTTCCCCTAAGCCTACCTACACCCACATTAGCGACAAATTAGCTGGTCTAAGGGTGTTTGAATCGGTAGAACGTGAAGGATGGAAAAGTTAAAATACTTAATCCATAAAACTAAAGATGGTAACTAAAAAATCTTGCCCTCTGCTGTCTATTATTTTCATTGCTACACTCCTGTCTTCTACCATTCAGACTCCATTACTCAATGAGCTGAACTCAGAAAAATGTGAAGCTTGCATGGGAGTGAGACATGTGTGCATACACATGTGTTTAGTACGTGAATATAAGGCAAAGAGGCCTGACTAAGAGCAAAAGAGGTTACATAAGCTCTACGGTGTTCACTGCGCCACATGATCAATCCTTTTGGATTGGTTAACTGGCAGTGCTGTGTAGAAAGGCACTGAAAAGAGCCATACTCTTTCACACACTCTGGTGATCCATAGGAAATGGCTCTGATACACCATTGATTTTAGGCCATACAAATAATTCTCTTGTGTTCTTGCCTGCGCACACTGCCCTACAGTGGCAACACAGATCACAAATTTGCCATGCAGTTGACGGCTGTCCCCAGTCATTCACATGCCCATACCATGCTATGTAAAAAACCACAGAGCAGGAGTTGTGGATACTCAAATCAGAGATAACTTGCAATGAAATTTGCATCATAACTTATGCTGCTTTGATATATAAACATAGACAGCCTGTTCCTAAAATCTTCCCCCTCAAACTATGTGCCTGGCAATATAAAGCAGAACGAATAGAAGCATTGTCTCATCTCAAAGAATGAACATTCTCATGAATTGTAGCTCAATGATCTGATAATGATCCAGTACAGATCTGGCTTGATCCAGTACAGAAAACCTAAGATCTTAAAAACAAGCTTTGTGTTATGGTGGTTTGTTCATTTTTAGAACAACTGACTTATTGCAGACTATTGGATAAATAGTGAAGTGGCATTTCAACCACCTCCAAATGTATCGGTTCTCATCAAGGTCACATGATAGTGGCTAGTTGGCAAAAGGATTGAGGAAGTCTTTAAGAAGGGAATGGGAGGTCTCACTTTGGTTGTGGAGACCCAGAATTCCTCAGTCCCAGCAAACTACACATAAGATTTTAGCATAGGCACCACTTGCATTGAAGTTGCCCCTACAGGTTATGGAGAACGAATTAGAATAATTCTCCTACACCGTCACCAAAAGAAATGAATGAAAATGAAGATACTGTATGGATTACACTAAAGGGAGATATCAAACTTGGCTATAGCATTTGAATTGCAAGTAGCAATCAATTAGTTTATCATTAATCAGATAATTTTGGGGTTCATGAATAATATAAAATGAAAAGTAGAAATAACTAGCAGGACAATTTTCAGGAACCATCTCAGCTTTATAAACTAATCCTCCTCTAATGGCCTTTTTAATGTAATTTATAGGTTCATCATTACCCTTTTTGTATTAGTAATTATTTCTAAAATACCAAAGAACCATCTTTTTTTTCAAGGTCCTTCTCTGTGTCTGATTTACAGCTAGGTTCACGTTGGACTCTGTCTTTCTGAGGTTTGACATTTCAAAATATTTATAGCTCTTTTACATTAATGCTTTTCTCATGACTCTGAAGGTGACCGTTACTTCTTTCATCTTATTGTAATTAAATGGATCAACTATTGCTTTAGTATTACTATTTATCTGTGCAGCACATTAAAACATTCATATTAGAATGTGATATTGAGCATTGTGTGAACTATAACAAACAAATATTTCCTAAAAGATAGGGTACACTTGATGCATCGGCTAAAACTGTTCCAAGCGAAAGCACAAAATCTTTAATATTTTATTGATCAGATCTAAACCTTCTGCCCAAAGTGGCAATTAAATTTCAATTAAACTGACTGAAAGCATCATATTAAATTTCAGCACTTTACGAGCTATCAGATAATGCTGCAGGACAAATCTTTAGTATGATCACACTCTTTTCAAATTATATTATCCTGTTCATTCACAATAAAAGTGACAGTTTTAGGTATACTTTCAATATTTCTTGAATATAAACCCTCTAATGAACACATTTTATTGCCTTTAAATCAATTATTATTGGATATTTTAATAAAGTGAATTGAGCACTTTGTTTTACACACTGCTTAGAAGTTATTATATTTTGCAGTCAGCACAGCAAAGAACAGTAACAGTATCATAGAAATAGCCAAATACCTAATATTACACTGTGAATTTAATCAAGCTTTTTACAGTGATGAATATGCTGTGTTTCATTTCACAACCACTAATGATGCACCATGTTATAATTAGTAACTGATTAATTCTTTGATATTTGGGTCTCAGTTCCTTCAGTACAACTCTCACTTCAATGAGATGAGGTTAAGATAATGTAACCAAAATTAAAGGAATAAAACACTGAATGTGCTTTAAAGACTATTACATTTAAAGTCTAAAATATTTTATTGCTATTACTCAGTCTCCTCTTAAGTGTGTGTGTGTGTGTTTCTATAACCAAAAATATTTCATGGGTCATAAAATTAGGTGTGAGGCAAATCTAACACTATCCTGCCCATAAGAAATTTCATAACTTAGTAGTTGTTTGGCTATGCTGAACTGAAGAACATTTGATTCCTTCTGAAAATAGAAAACTGTATTCTGTACTGATGTTGAAAGGAAGTCATATTATCATTTACTAGGGAAGACTAAATTAAAATAATTATCCACAGAAGAGTTCAAGATTAATCTGTAAGATTTTTATAGCACATAATGGTCATTATGAACTGGAGCCATTGTCTTCCAATCCCAAATTCCTTCTTTCTGCATCTATATGTTCCTAAGATAAGTGAGCAGGTAAACATTCACATCTGAGACCAGCCCTTCTGCATAGCAAGGACTGATCATGAATTAAGTCATTGCAAAAAGTCAACTCCATAAAGTTGTACTAATCGTCTTTATTTCGCTCAGGCCCTAGAAAGAGCAAAATAGCAGGACAGAAGAAAATTTCCATACCAGGCAGAGTCCAGCTGTCCCTTGAAGCAAACATACTCCATCTTCTGAAACAGTAACTTTCCATTTCATTTTCTTTCTTTCCCCCCTCCCCCCCATCAATTTTTCAAGGACAAGAAAAAGAAAAATTCCAAAGGGGTAGCCGTGTTAGTCTATTGTAGAAAGACAACAGAGTCTTGTGGCACTTTTAAAGAAAGTTTTGGTTTATGTAGAGGAAAACAAAACTCAGTGAAGGTAAATATGAAAAAAAGTGTTAGTTTATAAATACATGTTGCTGGCACTTTAAACAGAGAGTTTACAATCTGAGGCATGTATTTCGCTGACAAAGAGCACAGTATTTCAGAGATGGCATTACTTTGTATGAATAAATATGCTCAGTTTATTTTAAACCCTTTTTTCATTCTGCTATGCTTTCCCCTTGGGAACAGAGTGAAGAATTAGGTGTTTAAGGAAAGAGGGGGGCGGGGAAGGTGTTTGGGTTTTTTTAATATAGTGAAGCTGTCGACACCATTTGGTTGAAACTTCTTTACTTTGCACTACATACAGTTAAGAGACCGATCCTATAGAGGGTCAAGCAGTGCTTAAGTGGCTAAGTATAGGTGCTCAGATCAGGTGCTCAAGCTGCCTCAGCCAGCATGAATAGTAAATACCACCTCAAACACAGGCTCACTCTGCATGTGCTCACACTTCCCCTGACTCCACAGTTCCTGGCGTGTCTACCATGAAAGTAGCAGGCAAGGGGGCAGATTTGAGAAGAAGGACAGGTGGATTTTGGAAGAAATCAGATCTTGGTCTGTGCAAACAAAGGAGCGACAGCCATCTTTTAAAACAGTGGTTCGCAACCTGTGGTCTGTGGACAACTGGTGGTTTGCGGGGTACTACAAGTGGTCCAGGGGAGGGGGGGTGTAAATGTACTGTGACAAGTGCAATATGTTTATGAGTGAGCAGCATAATAAATTATTAGCAATACCTGTGTTTTTAATACCCCTTGATATATGTTTGACTCCCGTCAGCCATAGGCAATATTAAAAATGTTTAAAACGGTTTGCTTATATGGTGGTCCGCAAAAGCTTTCGATGACCATGTTGTGGTCTGCATAACAGAAAAGGTTGGGAAGTGCTGTTTTAAAACAGATGGACTCCTACTCCCCAGTATAAACAAGTCCCTTACTCAGCTCCTGGAATTGCTGCTAATTGCCCTGGCTGTGTGCGATGAGCATACAATAGGCCGGGAATACCATATACTGACAGCTCCCAGGACTCTTTCTCTTAATTGCAGACTGTCTTGTGGTATTTATTAAGGCTCCTTCCCTTTAACTAATGAGTGTTGTACCAGGTATGGAGAAGAAACTATATAAGACAGCTCACTCTCACTGGAAGGCAGTCAAATATCATGGTGATGGGCTCTATATAGGAACATGAAGAGACTACAGTGTACTGTATAGGGCAATCTGATTTACTGTAGTAAACTGGAAGGTAGCTCTACATTTGAAATCTGTGGTTGGGTGCAAATGGCGTCAACATCCCATCCCCATCCAGTCTACCAGTGTCCCACCAGTCAGCAGTTCACATGAGGATCAGAGTATTTATTACATCAAGGATGTGAAGTAGGTTTAAGATTAACTATAAGGGGACACAATTTTCCTTATTCGTGCCACTAAGCCCTGACCTTTTTTAAATAGCAGGATCAGGTCCTATATATAGAAAATCTGTGCAAATGTCAGACAGTTCCTAAATATATTAATCCCTTGGATGTGATCCTAAGAATAATTTCAGTTGCATTTTAATGGAGCTACTGAGTGATTTTTATCATTGAATTGTATTTGACTGTGGTGGAACTCTGCAGGAAACTGCTACGTTTATATGATAATGGAGAGAGAAAAAGGAGATGGGGGTGGGTGGAAGGTAAAAAGCTTGCATTAGTTTGAAGATAGTTTGCATTTTGTTGAATTCTTACAATTCATTCTAGTGGAGCTTTGTTGTTTGAGTGAATCCTTTTGAATATACCATAATAAACTTTTACAGATCCTTCAAGTATATTTGAAACTGCCACTAAATCAGAAACACCAAACCAAAGTCAACTTCACTGCACTACCCTTACTCATCTCCGGTGAGATGCTGGATTTATTTGTGATGCCAATAAAAAGCTATGAATTTTGGTCAGCTGTGTACATGCGAATTTACTTTTGTTCTCAGAAATGCATGAGAAAGACTGGCCTCCTGTTTTGAAACATGAAAGACAATTTATCAGGTTCTCAATAAACTAAAGGATATATATTTGGTTAAACCTATCTAAAATGAGATGCAGCACTAGCAATATGGAAGGGCTCAGCAAGGCTAGCAATAAAAGTAGATATACAGTATCTGACATTAGATTGTTTCAAGCTTAATTTCAGTAAAGTAATAAGGTCAGGAAAAGAAAGGCTCAGTGATGCACAGATTGATGCTATTCAATAGAAACTATGCAATGCATATGGATGCAAACACCTTTTTATCTTGATATAATGGACAGAGCATATAGAGATATTAGGTATAATCTCTGCAGATTTACAACCTTTGAAGTTAACCAGAGTTGGTATGTTCTGGTCAAGAATAGTGCTAAAACCAATCAATATACACATTTTTAACAGAGGCAAACAGGACTATGTTACTTTCATTTTCCAAAGCGAATGCTCTCTTTCCACGTACATACCAGGGTCCTGTGGTCAGTTTGGGTAACCACTAATCAGCTAATCTCCCATGAGGGTGCTATTTAAAAATGTACATTTTTAGAGACTAATGAGCATCATATGCCATAATGTTATACCAGTCTTATTGCACATCTACTGTTGAGGACAGTGATGCATAAAATAATTGGAGAGCATTCTTTTCAGAAGCCATGCATTAAAACCTTTTCTTTTTTTAAATAATATGAGAGAAATATTCTCCCATAAACAAATGTGCCAACACAGTCATCACTTAAAGGAAAAGGCAACCTAAATGTTTTCAGGTTTTCTTCTCAGATATTATATTTGCTAAAATTCTAAGTACATATTTTTCTTTTGTCTTAATCAAAAATGAACATCAGGATTTTTTTTTTCAAAAGCAATAGCCCTTTTGGTTATATCTCTCATACATAGAAGATTGTTCCTTTTGATGTCTCTCTAGATCTCTCTAGGTTCTGCAGCTGGGACAGGTAAAGACATAGAAGAACTGAGAAAAGCCAGGCAGAATCTTACACTTCATTTCACTATTATGCCCTGAAACATACGAGAAAAACGTTACTTCATCCAAACAGATGATGATGAAATATCAAATTAGCTGTCTATACTATGATCCCCTCTATGTGCTTTCTAATTTAGAAAAAAGTTCCCTTTGTACACTCACTTTAAAACATTTAGGCCTAATTCTTCCTCTAGTTACACCATTTGTAGGCTGGTGTAATTCCATTAACTTCATTTGGGCTACTTGCAATTTTCAAGTGAGAAGATCAGGCCAGTTTAACTCTGTGAGACTTGGAGACAATAACTACAACCCTTTTGCCATAAATGAATTACAGCCTTGCTTTATAACATCATTTTATCTGTTTAACTAAAACTGAGATATTAATGTTTGTATTTTTTTCAAATAGTTAAACGATTACTGGCAAATTAACACTCTTGTTATTAATAGTTACATCCTAAAGCAATTTGGGGGAAAAATATTATTCTTTCCTCTATTTATATCCCACGTGTCTGTCCTCTGTCATTCTCTTTCTCTTTAATCTTGTTTGAGTGTACGGCTCACTCGTCCTTATTTTATTGACTCAATCACAGGCACACTGTCACTTTTTATAAAATGGTCATTGCAGAATCACATCAAGCAAATTCTTGATTCTGCAGTCAGTAATTTAGTGCCTTTATGGAATTGCAATTTCAGGGCTCACTGCTTGTTTTTCTAAAATGTACTTTAGGAATTAGTTACTCCAGCCACAAATCAGTTGAATTTATGCACAGTTGTAATACAGTTTATGGCCTCATGGTACATTGCTTCAAAAACAGCAGATGTGAAATTATGATAAATATAATGAGTGTTTTTTTGCCTGATCTACTGGAGTAGAGAAGGATCTGGAGCGTGTTTACCTATCCCATACAGTACATTTAATGTCTTAGTCAGGACTCCTGACAAAGGCTGATTAATGTCCTCATCTCTTTTATTAAAGATAAGAGTAGCTCTGCAGTCAGGAGATAGAAAGCACACCATAAATCTTCGTAAAATGAGCAGTCAAATAATCACTCATCAGAAATAAAATCTACATACATTAACACTAACACTCAGCCTACCGTGCACACAGCCATAAAAAAGCAAAAAGAGACGGGTTTCCGGAAGTTTTAATTTCAGCTAGTTCTTTAAGTTTAATGTTACAGTTCCCGTAACCTGGATGCAAAAGCTGGCATTTAAAAGCACATGTGAAAGGACCAGATGCCTCGTCATTACATTAAGAGCATGAAGCAGGCAACAATTAAGCGATTCACTGGAAAGACATAATGCTGATCTATGCTAGCAATTAATCACAGAATACATTAGACAATGATGGGTGACCTACAAATTTTTGACAAAATAATTTTTCATCATGTTGGCGATTTCTTAGCCTAATATGCCTGCAAGGCATAGAGTCCAAACCTGTCATTTATTCCATCTCTCCTTGACAGGCGGCAACCTGTCTTCCAGACAAAATGAACATTATCTGTGCTCACTAGACATTTAGTGCAGGGCTTAGCTTATGACTAATGATAATAGGCAGACAGAAATGTTAGAGTCTGAAATAATGTTCTCTTTGTTAAAGAAATTTCTTGAGGTAGAATTTTTTTCTCAAAGACATGTAAAGATAAAAACTGTTTTTATCTGGGTTTTTTTAAATGCAACTTTAAGAAACAACATTGCATTTTTACCAAAACAAACAGAAAGAGGTTTCTGGTTTTTTAAAATTCATATCTTACAAGGGTGCAAGCATGCTGCATACTGCTCACAAAGCCTGGAACTGAAATATGAAAGGCATCTCAGCAGACAAAGCATGAATAAATAATCTTAGCTAAGTCATTTGTTTTAATATCTCATTTTTGGTCAGTTTTTTTGTAAACAAAAGTAGCATAAACCATCCAGTTGTACTGCAAAAAAAATGTAATTGAACCCTTCCTACCATGATTATCCTCAATCTCAAACATCTTCAGGCATGGAAGGAGCTTACATTTGATTTGATAGAGGCAGTTTCAAAAAGATAAAATGTTGAAAATTGTTAACTTATCCACTAAATTGTATTCATTATTAATATGCAACCATTTTGCATTTGAAGACCCCATGTTAAAATATAACAATAGCCACCCAAAATCCCCAGTCAGTGCCAGGGCCTCTTGTGCCAGGTGCTGTACGAACACTCACATGCTGAATGTATTCAGTGCAGATGACATTTCAGAAGTAGATTATTGATTCAGTCACTGACTCAGCACTCATTATTACTGTTATTTACAGCAGATCCCAGTCAGGCCACATTGTGCTGGGCGCCGTGCAAGCACATTTTAAAAGTTCATTCAAGCCTCAAAATGCTTAGTTATTCTAGGACCTTAAACAGAACAGGGCATGTATATTGGACCTGACTCAACCTCCAATGAAAGCAATAGCAACTTTTCAATTGACTTCAGTGAGAACTGGGTCAGGTCCACTGAAAGGAAAATTTCTCTTAGGGGGAAAATTTAGAGGAACATATAGTAGTTACATCAAACAAACAAAGGCTAATTTTGAAAAACTATTTTCATGAGAAGAAAGCAAACAATGAATGGTTAATTTAACTAAAAATGTATATTTTTAATAAACATTTTAATTCCTTTGCATGATACACTGCATTACGCATGTGTGTATACCATTGTTAGAATACTGTTCATAACATAGTACTTTACATACAACCTAGACATTGGGCCATATTCATCTCTGTGTAAATGCATTTGCACAGCTATATAGCTCTAACTTCAATAGTTGGACAATATGTACATCAGTGCTAAAGTTGTTCAATTTTATATATAGTATTCCTTATTTTCTAACTCAAAGAATGGGATAAATTCAGAAAGGGAGGTCAAGAATGTTTTTGATCAGCATTCTTTTGAAATGTATTAGATTTGCTGCCAATTTTTTGCCCTGAAAGATCATGGTTGGAATGTTAGTGAAATAACCGAAAGTCATTCTAATTGGATGACTGTGGAGAGGTCAATAAATCCCATGAGCTTTTGTTGTTGTTTTTTAAATTAATTTTCAAGTGAGTGATAGGCCAGGTAAATCGCCATCTACCTGATGAAAATGAGAACCTTTTTGTGTGTAAAATACATCAAGTGAAACAAACTGAGTGAATTCCCCTTTCATCTCTTAAAAATAGGAAGGGTTTCTAGTAAAAGGATTAAAGTACACTGACTGTGAAAGCTTCTATTTGAATACCTATCTAATCTTTGGATAACAATAACTTTAGCCTTCAGTGGTCTCAAATCCCCCACACTCTCTGAGCATTCACTTCATCTCTTCAAAAATAAATATAAAAAAATTATCACATCATCTTTTTTCCATAATAGGATCCAGCATCAGCCATTTATATTGATTCAACAGCTCTGATATTCTAAGCAACACTAAATGATAGCAACAAGACCTCAATATCGCAGCAAGCTTTATATAGGAAACCAATGCTTTTGCTAGCTATTAATCCAGTGAGCAATGTTGCCTGCTTTCACTAATGGAAAGTTGATCTAGTTTCTTGTCTGTCTCCTAACAGGAAGCAGTCCTTGCTGAGTAACTTTTCTGTCTATCAAGCTGAGGCTGAAATCTACCTTTCTTACAATTCTTCAATAAGGCAATCCATATATCAGTTTAGTAGCCTGGCTACATTTGTTTAACCTGATTATCACCCCCAAAACACACCATTACTTTCATACCAGCACTTTTCCTCTTTACTTTTGAAAAAAGCAACAACCCTGTATAAACACAAAGTTGTATTGACATTTTATTCATGCAAGAGTCAAACAATGCTATGGGATACTGCTCACAGCTGCCATAACTTGACCAGTTCACATCTATATGAAGGTATAAACGGTAACAGAGTAGGTCAACTGAGTAAGCAACAGAATAAAACAATCTTTCAATCAGCAAGCTTTCCTCCTCTGGGTTTTTATAGGCCCTTTGTTATGAACAGACATGCACATCTAGTAAACAAACAGCAAAAACCAACAACCTGAGTTGTCTGCTACTCTGCCTCCCACAAATGGTGGTGTTCATACAGCCTGAGTCACTGTCTTCCTGGAGTTTATGTATTCGTTCACACAAGCAACCGTTCTGAGCTGGAACTGTTTTACAATGCACTTACTTCACATTTGGGTAATGATCACACAAGGTCCAGGACAATAATGAATTAGCCTCCCAGTCAATCCTGTTTCCTGTACACCATCAAAAAACACATTTGGATTTTCATTCTCCGGTGCTGACTTGTTACTCCGCCTGGCAAAACTTTGTGAAGTTTAAACTGTAAACAAGCAAGGTTTCTGCACCCTTCCACACTCAGTTACACAAAGGAGCAGTGAAAATCTACCTCTTGGTGATTGAAAAACAGGAAAAAAATATAATAAGAGCTAAAATATATTTACCAGTTGGAAGAGACAGAAATGCAGCAAACACCCAGATGCAAAATGGCCAGTTAGGGCTTCAACTGCTTCTAGCTCATAGATTTAAAGGACCAGTTACCCATAATCCCACCTCCCAAAAGAAAGGGCACATACTCAGAAACACATCTTCAAGAAGGGGAACTGGTTCAGGAGAATTCAGTAACCACCAAGTACTCACTCAGAAAATGGTTTCCAAGGAAGGCCTAAATCTCTACCCTTCTAAGAGCTAGACATCCATGTATAGAGCAGCCTGAAATTTTCAGACTAGAGTGTTGGGCTCTTTGAGATAGTTATTATGTGCTTTGCTTTCTTTGGCTATTATCCTGTGCTTAAAGGTTACCCACTACTATTTCCAAGAGGCTGAGCTTCCATGACTATAGGAACCAGCAGCTTTGCTTTTCCTTATTTTTGTACATATAAAAATCTCAGTAATGTGTAAAGTGGAAGCTCCTTCTGGAAAAGTATATTCATGTTCAGGAAATTACATATTGATCCTACAAATGAGTATGCCCTACGCAGCTGTTGACCTCTTCCTCTATCCTGCCCCCAAATTGCCCAATGCTTTCAGTGCAAATCTCAGAGAGGCACCTCAGCCAAACCTATCTTTAAACCCTTTTGCAATACACCAGGACATTTGCACCCAGACAGCTAACCTATCTCTCAACTACTGGAACTACTTCTGGGCTCTCTGGACAATGATCCAGCGATACTGCTGCTCTGAGATACTAGTGCCCTCCCCCAGAGGCTTTGGAAAGAAGCTAAATGAGAGCATGCTCTCCAGCTGTGGGGTTATTTCTGATCCTTTGTACAGAGGGAGAGACCGTTGGGCAAAGTTCCTCTGGGCGGCATTCACTGACTTCCTAGGCATCTTTGAGGAGTGCTGGGCACTCTCAGGGGTTCTCTGTTTGGTGTCCTCCTCTGGATCTTTGATTTTTAACCTTTGGCCTTATCCTGTTCCTGTTTTTTTCTTCATTGTCCCAATAACTCAATTGTGCCCTGAGCTTAGTTGTGCATCCCTCTTAATTGAGGGGCAAGCCTAGACCATCCTGTCCCTGTACTCTCAAATAATACAGTGCCTTGACCAAACATGCTCTTCCATATGACCTGCCTCCCAGCCTTTCCCTCATGGTAGAAGTCTGAGCCAACCCACTCCCAAGTTACCCAGACCACCCAGCAAAATCAGGACGTGGACTACCAAGCCAACCATATTCCTAGCCCTCTGAATGCTCAGGTTCCTTGTGCTAGTCAAGGAAAACAGTGCTAATTAAACAATGCTAATTATGAGTTAGCATTGATTCATATGCAATATTATGCTACCTATGACTTTCTTGGGTAATTCTCTTGTGCAACTCTGTTTACATCAAATATGAATTAACAAAAGTTTGGATTGTGGTAACCATATCCATACCAAAAAGGAAGGGATGTGATCTTTAAGCAAGAAGCAGATGAGAAAAATAATGCTATTTCCCCCATAATACTCAGCAATAACACTTCCAGTTTACAAATTTTCATAACTAATAGTGGGCACAAACTCTTAGTTAGAGCAATAGATATGACCCCTATCATAAATTCTGGGTCCTTCCTCAACCTGCCAACATTATATCAGTCTTATATGTCCTGAACTACAGCTAGCTAGTTCTTATCCATGCCCATTCTCTTACATATGCTAGCCCACATATTCAATCGCAACAGCAAGGGCAGGTGAAATAAAGATATAGAGCTGGGTGTCTTCACCATACTAAAACCATTGCTCTCCAGACTTGCTCAGTAATTCTCCTTACAGATGTAGAACAACAAGAAAGACAAGATGGAAACCTATGGAACACAACATGATAGTGCCCTGAAGAAAGAAGAATCATAAACTCATAGAAGATTAGAGTTGGAAAAAACCTCAAGAGGTCATCTTGTCCAACCACCTGCTCAAAGCCATACCAATCTTAACTAAATTATTCCTGACAGAGCTTTACCGAGCTGCACCTTAAGAACCTCTAAGGATGGAGATTCTATCACTTCTCAAGGTAACCCATTCCAGTGCTTCATCACCCTCTCCCACTGCAACTGGAGACCATTGCTCTTTGGCTGCATCTACACTGGTAAATTAAGTCGACTTAAGCTTGGCTTAAGTAGACTTAATTGGCCCTGCGTCTACACTACACTTTGCTTAAGTCAACTTAAGCAGCTTGAAATGAAATGAAATGAAAATTAAGTCGACTTTATTAAACCACCTGTCTACTCGACCTAAGACTTAATTTGACTTTTTAAAGTCAAATTAAGCCAGTGTAGCCCTGGGGCAGCCCTAAGTCGACTTAGGGCTAGCCCAGGACTACACCAATGCCCTCCCTGCCGGGGGGGGGTGCACAAGAGGAGCCTGGCATGTCCCCCAAAGGGCAGGGCATGTGGGCAGGGTGTGACACTGTCTGGATTTAGGGAAGCATTTATGATATTTTCAATGGATATCTCATAAATGCTATAAGCCATAGGAACTATGTCATGTTTGGTATCAATAGAAAGGTAGTAATTTGCTGGGAATGATTATATAGTTTATGTCTAGGAATTCTATTTCAATTAGAAGTTAGAATTTGATGTTATATCTATACTTTAACTTACGTTAATACCATTGTGTCCTTAATGTTTAGGAATGTGCCAGGACAATGGTCCCAGCGAGTTACCTGATGAGCCATTAAGGAACAATGGTTGTATTCCTTATGTCCTTAATGGCTCATCAGGTAACTCCCTGGGGCCATTGTCCTGGCACATTCCTAAACATTAAGGACACAGAAGGCAGTCAGGTTGTTCTGGCATGAGTTGCCCCTGACGAAATCCATGCTGAATGTTTCTAATCACCTTTCTGTCCTCCAAGTTCTTCAAAGGAGATTCCTTGAGGACCTGCTCCATGATTTTTCCAGGGACTGAGGTGAGGCTGACTGATCTGTAGTTCCCTGGATTCTCCTTCTTCCCTTTATTAAAGATGGGGACCATATCTGCCTTTTTCCCAATCATCTGGGAGTTCCCTGATCTCTACGAGTTTTCAAAAATTATGGCCAATGGCTCTGCAATCACATCAGCCAACTCCATCAGCACCCTCAGACGCATTGCATCTGATCCCATGGACTTGTGCATGTCCAGTTTTTCTAAATAGTCCTGATCTTTCCCAACTGAGCACTGCTTGCCTTCTCCTCATAATGTGCTGTCCAGTGTAGTAGCTTAGGATCTGACCTTGTCTGTGAAGAGAGAGGCAAAAAAAGCATTGTGTCTTTCAACTTTTTCCACATCATCTATCACTTGGTTGCCTCCTCCATTCAGTAAGGGGCCCACACTTTTCCTGACCTTCTTGTTGCTAACATATCTGCAGAAACCCTTTGTTACCCTTCACATCCCTTGTTAACTGCAATTCCAGTTCTGCTTTAGCCTTCCTGATTTCATCCCTTCATGTTCAAGCAATAATTTATAATCCTCCCTATACATCTGTCTAAGCTTCCAGTTTTTGTAAGCTTCTTTTATGTGTTTAAGCTCACTGAAGATTTCTCTATTAAGCCAACTTTGTTGCCTGCAATATTTCCTATTCTTTCTGCACATTTGGATGGTTTATTCCTGCACCCTCAATAAGGTTTCTTTAAAATATAGCCAGCTCTCCTGGACTCCTTTCCCCCTTATATTAGCCTTCCAGGGGATCCTGCCCATCAGTTCCCTGAGAGAGTCAAAGTCTCCTTTTCTGACATCCAGGGTCCATATTCTGCTGTTCTCCTTTCTTCAGTTATGTCTACACTCAGAAAGTTAAGTCGACTTTATTAAGTCAACTTTATTAAGTCAACTTAGAGAGTCCACACAAGACTCTTAAATCAACTTAAAGGTGACTTCATTAAGTCGACTTAGAGAGTCTGTACTAGACTCTCTATGTCGACTGGATAGGTCGAGGGAGAGTCCCCAGACCAGGGGAGCCGCAGCTCCCAGGGACAACAGGAGCTGGAGCTCCCAGGGACAAGAGAGCCGCGTCTCCCTGCCAGAAAGGAGAGGCAGCTTCCTCCAGGGAGAGCCAGCCATGCACAGCTGACTCTCCTGGAGACCGGGAAGCCACAAGCGGCTTCTTGGGGAGAAGGGAGCCGCCAGGGCTCCCCAGCCAGGGTTCCAGCAGCGAGGAAATCCCCTCCACCCCAGCCAGGGCTCCAGTGGGAGATTCCCTCACCGCTGGAGCCCTGGCTGGGGCAGCGGGGATTCCCTCGCCCCCCAGCCAGGGCAGCGGGGAAATCCCTCACTGCCAGAGTCTCAGCGGGGTATTCCCTCCCACTGGAGCCCTGGATGGGGAGCCCTTCTCCCCAGACCGTGGCTTCCTGGCAAAAAAGCATGTGGCTTCCTGGCAAAAAAGCCACGGCTCCTCTTGCCGTGAAGATACAGGTCCCGGGGAGAGGGGAGCAAGGGCTCCCCTGAGAACAAAGGAGCTGTGCTCCCCAGCAGATGTCTGCCAGGGAGCCATGCAGGGCTCCCTTGTCCCCCCACTCTAGGATGACTTATTGAATAAGTCGACTTAGGGCGTCCACACTGGCTTAAGTCAAGTTAAGAAGTTGACTTAAGCCTTAAGTCGACCTAAAAATAGGTGTTATTAAGTCGACCTAAACTTTCCTTAAGTTGACTTAAGAAACAACTTAAGTTGACTTAATAAAAGCCCAGTGTGGACAGGGAGTAAGTTAGGTCAACTTAAGCCTCCTTAAGTCGACCTAACTTGTAAGTGTAGACGCACCCTTCCTTTTGTCGGGATCATGAACACAACTACTTCATGGTCACTTCTGCCCAAGTTGCCATCCACTTCTACTTCCCTATCAATTCTTCCCTGCTTACCTCGCAACATCTTCCCAGTTTGCCTCACACCACACCTTGTTTGATTCACACCACCATCTCTGAATAAAAGAAATAGTGCCACTCAACAGCAGCCCCATTGACACAGTCTGCAGAAAGGCCAATGAAAGGCCAAATACTCATAATCAATAGTATCAAAGGCAACTGCGAGACTTGACAATATCAGCATGGACACCCCATGTTCATCCATTGCCATTACCACTCATCTTATATGATAGCAGTTACTGGTTTTCTTGTGTGGCTACTGTCTGAAAGGCAGTAAAAGAAGTGGTTTATTTGGTGCTGCTCATTCTTTTATATGGCTGAAAGTATGCGAGGCAGCTTTGTTTATGTAAAGTTGGGGGATTATAATTTATATATTGTTTGAAGAGTGATTATAACCCTGGTGTTATGGATGAAGGCTTCACTAATTCTGTTAATTTATGTTCTGCTCTCTCTTTTCATTCGTATCTTGATTCATCATTGTTGGCTTTTGCTTATTTTACTTTTTATATTTTTCTGCCTTCCACTGAAGGAAACATGGAAATAAAATAAGGGAAAAGGTAAAAATCATTTAAGAAAGTCAAAAAAAAAATGCTACATATAACAAAGTAGAAGCTGAATGTGTAAAAATCAGCAAGATCTCTATACCTAATAGTAATGTGGACAAAGATTACATGTGCTAGCTATTATATGGAGGGACAGCACATCAAGGACATCTTGCAGACTATGAAATAGCTAGAGTGCTTACGGGCCACTCATGTCATAAATATGAACCTATGGAACATGAACTGTCATTTATTTTATGACTATTCACATTCTTATTTATTTATTTTCCAAAAACTAGTACAAGGGAAACAATAAAAGGAAGACTCAACTGGCAGAGGTCTCACTTCTGATTTGTATTATCTGCTGCTTAAAAGCTTATGGAGTAAAACATGTAAATATATGCAGACCTGAGAATAAAGTCTCAGTAAGGAAATTACAGAGGAGGACTGAGGGAACTATGGGCCATAAACAGGAAAACTACCATGGTGGCATAGCACCTAGAAACATGCTATAAATTGTTATATAGATTCTGCTTCAGCAAATTTAATATTCTGAGAGAAGTAGGATTTTAGCAACATGTAGCAGGGGATCACAAGAATCTTCAGAATACCCAACTCTGCCACCGTTTCCACTAACGTATGTGGAAGAACCTTGGAAAATTATCACTCAGCACTGTCATGCATGTTTTCCTACAAAGCAGCACATTCTGAACAGAGATACTGGATATCTCCCAAGGGAGACTTGTCTTGGTAGAGTTCCACTGTCATGTTTCCAGTCTGAGTAGTTTCATATTAACTGTATTATAAATATTTTGACCTGGATGTTCAGCTAGTGGAAGCCGTCATAGCTCCATTGAAGTCACTAGAGCTAGACCAATTTACAGCGCCTAAGGCTTTGTCCCATTAACATTGGGGATGGTTATTCTCCTCCACAGTGACCCTCTGAACCTTTTCATTTTACTTTGGACAATGCTAATAAATGTGAAATAAATTCCTCACATTATTGGTGCAAGGAGCAGGAAAGGATTCTGCAGGCCTGTGTTTTTGATAGAGCTTTCTTACGTGTTTTATTGAGAGACAGAAGTGAAAAGGTAAAGAATGCCCTATCTCTTTAAGGGACAGACTAACGAAGGCCAGATTTTCAAAAGAGCTCAGTCCGATTTCGACTGATACTTGCAGCAGTAGGATTTTCAAATGCCCATGGGAGCTGGTAGGTGCTGAGTACTTTTGAGATTCTGACCAATAAGCCCTGGCTTACTTCAGCCAAATCCAAAATCAAGGATGGAAGTATGGTCCTTTTTCAGCCTGTTTCTGGTGTGAATTAGGGACAAACAACATATTCATTTCTTCTTCTTCATTCAGCTACAAGATTCTACCAACAGCACAACCCTCAGATCCTGTTCTGAGGAAATGGAGGATTGATGGCTGGCTTTTCCACAACTGACTCACCCTTATACTGTAAATCCTTGCTTTCAGGACAGGTAACTGAGGTTTTTACCTTTAGCCAGAAAGGAGTAAGTCCTTTTTTCTCAATCCCTGGCTGTGCCTATACACTTTCTCTCACTTCCCCCACTGCATTTCATTAAAGATGTCATATTAGAAAGTAAAGTATGATTATTTATCTTTAACACCAAAGTTTCCAACCAACATATGGCAATCACTCAGTCCCAGTGAAGTGAAGATGTGATATGCAGAACCCAAGATTCCCACAGGGAAAACTAGGCATGCAAGTGGGGGTGGTCTACTATGCATATGCCCAATAATAAGGCCAGTCACTTGGTGAAATGAACTGGTTCACAACAGCTTTGTGGAAAAGATACTTTTCCCCTAAGCTTGTATTTTAAAAAATCCTATAACTATTATGGGTGCAAAGATAACTTTCAAAATACGAAGTGTAAGATGATGCAGTGATGTCTGTGGACAACCTGACACAGTAGAGGTGTGAATCGAACTATTAATTTCAGTTGGGTGATAATTCTAGCATCTAACAGTATTTTAAAACTCAACAATGTTATTTCACTAGTGATTAAATGCTAGGAGAAAGAAGAGAGATGTTCATGTTATGAAGATCAGCACCATCTACTGGAAGTAGTATTTGGTGGTATGACAAACAGGTAGAGCTTGACAGAGTACCAAACACTTTTTTCTCTGCTTTGACACATGAGGTTGACCACTAACATTAATATTACTGAAATCTGTCTGGCCTCCTTTTCTTCTCTTCTTGAGCCCTGATTTTGGAAATATGAGCTAAGCCCTTGCCTTCACAACTTCATGTACCTTGCCCACAAAGTAGTGATTAAACATAATAACCATGCATGAAATTTCTTGGAGAGTTAGATGGTAGAATGGAGAAAACATCTATTCCTTTTGGCCAAGATATTTTCAATTGATATAACCTGCCATATGATGCTTACAGTATTGCACAGAATAAGGTGAACATCTTGCATAGACATACACCATCTGGCCAATTTGAAGTGAATGAAACATTCTTTCGGGTCTTTCCTTATTCCAGATATGGTGACCATTGTTGCCCAATGCAATCAAATATAGGCCCAAGTGGCAACAGGTCAAACCAGACTTCAGGAACCCACTTCCCCTAGCCTAACAAGAAGGCAAGCTCAACTTAAAGAAGAGGCTTGTTAGGAAGATCTTTGCTACTGACAAGGAAAAACAGATGCACCTGCCCTATTTATTCATTTCTCACAAATCATCCAACCAATCTCACAAAAAAGTGGATATCATATCTGCCAGTTGTGGGCTAGCCAAGATGAGGAACATGCTTCATAATGCAAGAGTAGGATGACCCATTACATGGTTACATATAATGCAGTCCTGTATGGTGCTGAGTTTTCTCTGCTCCCATTAAAGTCAGTGGCTGATATTCCTTGATGGAGGCTCTTAACATATTGCAAGTCAGGGTATATGGTTTTCATCACAAAAATGAGAAATTGCAGCAAAATGCATGAATATATGGCCATATCAACACATAGTATAGATGGACCTATACATAGTTAAAGCAACAAAAAAAGGGCCAAGTGTGGGGAAGACAAGAGCCTTGAGTTACATAGTTTACAGTGTAGAGGAATTTTATAAAAAATATTCAGCTACAATACTGTAATAGGTATGGCATTGCCTAAGTGGTGGATTGAAAAATCTTTTGTTTCCTTTTAGTTATGGCATTCACTGTTCAAGATGGATTGTGCAGTTATAGCCCAGTTCATTACACTTTTTTGTTGGCATCATTCTATAGCTGTTTTAAGGTAATGTATACCTTTAAAATATATCAGGCAATAAATTGTGACTCATGTAAATCATTTTGATTTATTTCCCAGAAATGTAGTAGTCACCTACTATTCAACTTCTATTCATTTATCTTACTTAAAATGTGTTCTCCAAAACAACTCCACAATAATATCATTCTCATGAGGGTCTGGGCTCCAAAGGGCAAGAAAGACATTATACCAAGCATACAATTACAGTATGTGTCCCAACATACTCCAGCAAATCACACCATACATTACACTGGACTCCTGCATATCTGAAATGCAAAGTTATCCAAACCACCTACTGGTTGTAATCACAGTATTGTACAATGCGTGGGTGCACAGCATTCAGCCTGCTGAGATCTGTTTCATGACTCCCAATGCATACCAGATACCAGACTGGCAGATTACTATATCTGTGTTCTGCTGCCTGCCTGTCACAGTGAATAAGTGATTTAATATACCATTATAGGGATTGGGCTTGGTTAAAAAAAAAGAATAAGCAGCATGTATCTCAATGAACTTTCATTTATCTCCAAACTGGGATATCTGAACAATCTGCAGTTTCAAATATTTTGGATATGCACCTATTCACTATAATTAATGTTATTGTGGGACTTCATAAAGTAAGAAGCAATATAATTGTCCTTAGCCTAATTTTTATTGAAAGAGAAAGCCAAGTATAGAATGTATAATATACCCTCACATTCTGGAGTGCAATACAGATGCATGAAGGGTTGTGTCCCTGCCTCCCCTGTAACCCTAAGTGCCTGCAATGCTCTGCAGCTATCGCACCCTTATCTGAATGCTCCCAACCAGCATATAACTATGCATTGAGTGTCTCTGTATTAAGCAGTTCTAATTCAGCTTCTGTGATTCCAGCAGCCTGCTTTTTACATCTCTGCCACATTCTGGCTTTAGTTACACCTGGCAAGATGATCCCAACATACCCCAGACCTTAATTTCCCAAAACCATGAGCACTGCAATGTCCAGCCCTCTCCTAGACCTTCAGAAAGATAACATTTGTTTGTACCTTTAAAGCCTAGCAATACCTAGCATCTTGTGAACATTTGCTTTAAGTCAAACACAGCACTAGCTTGGTTTAAATTAAAAGTAAAATACATTTATTATCAAAAGACAATAGGATTGTAAGTGAGTTCAGGCATAAAGGGTAGTGTTAGAAATTA
The DNA here is from genome assembly GCA_007922175.1 of Pelusios castaneus. Taxonomy (NCBI): domain Eukaryota; kingdom Metazoa; phylum Chordata; order Testudines; family Pelomedusidae; genus Pelusios; species Pelusios castaneus. The sequence goes on from ML685764.1 coordinate 8,304,580, forward strand.
TTACAAGCAAATAAAAGTGACTTAACAAAACAAGCTATAGCCTCTGTTCAAGGTGGTTTCCTTACCAATCTACCTTCCAGCTAGATCTCCTACAATGTCCAAAGTGTTCTGTTCCTTTGTCTTTGGTGAAAAGATAATTGAGGGTGAGTTGTCCCTCTCTTTAATAGTCCTTTGAAATGGCTTCTTCTGAAAGCTGAAAGGTATCTCCCAAAAGTAAAATTAATTCAAGCTATGAGGAAGGCAACATAAAAAGGTGAAAGGGTTTCATTCTAGTTTCTCTGACCCCAAGCCCCTGCTGGTGTTTGTTAAAATGCAAATTGATAGATTTCCTGCAATCCCCTCCCCCTGACATAATGGTGAGTGGGTATTCCCTTCCCATTGTTGATTTGATGGTCCTATTTACTTTCTCTGTAAATTGCATTCCCATTGTCTCTCAATATACCTTGGAAATATTTTCAAGGTGGCAGAACCACATTCCTTTGTTTATGGTGTGGTAACTTCAGCCCTGCCTGGCAGATAGACTTTGATAACATAATTTCCAAAATGTTATTCAGTTTGAATTTATCCTCTGTACATACACCCACAATTATATTGATGATCAGTATTTTGTTAGCTTTTTATGGATATATTATATGACATCATTTAGGTACAGGTTATGGCATCTGTGAATGGGGATACACTGGACTGATCAAGTCAGCTGAAACTTACTACCAGATATGTGAGCCCTTTGCCATCTTGCATTGGGGTGCTGTTAGGATCACATATACAAAGCCCTTATCACCAATACTCTTTTCCCTGGATGCTTTTTCCAGGTACCATCTTCTTCAGTGGTAGATTTCACTTTGAATTGGATTGAAATTTTAAACAATATTACACACAAATAAAACTACATTAAAATACTTTTAAGATGGTAAAGTCAAGCATTCAAAAGTTAGGAATTTAGCTTGTCTGTGCAATCTTAATATTGACTCCTTCTACATATGCATTATGGTACATATTTTAATTACATGATCACGTATTATTATTTCAGATTACTTAGCATTTTATAGCACTTTATATTTTCAAAGCACATCTCCCATTGACTTAGTTGCAGTTGTGAGTCTTCAGCACTTCTGCAAAGCAGACCCCTCGTGTCTCAAGTCAGACACCTAGTAAGTGAGGGACATACAATTAGTGGCCACTAGAGAAAAGTTTGGTGTTAGTAACTTGCCAAGCATTATATAGGTGGCAGGGGCAGGGTTAGAATCTTAGTCTCCATGGGAACATTCAACTGCCTTAAGTAGGAGAGCTTTTTTTCTCTTCCTGTAGTCAACTGCTTCATTCACTACATACCTTTCAATTTATGCAATAGATGAGACAGGGGTCCAAAAGCAAGACTCCTTCATTACAGAACCCTGTTTCATCCCTAGAGCAGGTCCATTCTCTATGGTGAATGAGAAAAATCCTGTGGAAAATATAGTATGTGATCATGCAATTAAAGATTGTACCAAAAGGCATATGCACAAAGGGGCAAAATTTAAGTTGCACAGGAAACCTTAATTCTGGCATTTCCTAACTTTTGCACATTTGATTTTGCAAGCATTACATTTTAATGTAGTATTGTGTGCAATTGCTCAGGTTTTTAAAAAAGCAAACTGAACAAAAGAGAAGAAATTCAATCAAGCAGCATCATATTGACCCACCATGGATCATCAGCAGAGTACACCACCACCCAGAGCTCTGCTTTTTCAACTAACTGAGGCTATGTCTACACTGGCAGTTTAAGTCGACTTAAGGAGGCTAACGTCAACTTAAATTAAGCCACATTCACACTAGGCTTTCATTAAGTTGACTTAAGAAATTCCTTAAGTCGACTTAATGAAAGCTTAAGTCAACTTAATAAGAACCACCCATTAGGTCGACTTAACCCTGCTTAGGTCGACCTAAGCCTTCTTTAGGTCAATCTAAGCCCAGTGTAGACATTTAAATCCACTTTGTTAAGTCGACTTAATAAGGTCGATTTTAAGTCAACTTAAAGTCGACCTTATTAAGTCGACTTAACAAAGTCAACCTAACTTTTCCTAGTGTAGACATAGCCTGAGAAACCTATAGCAGTCACAGATTGTAATCCTTTATGCAGACCAGCATTAGTGGGGAATGAGACATACAGTTTGCCAGCAGGTTTCCCGGATATTTGTTGACAGCAGGGAAATGCTGGGAGTCAGGAATCTTGAGTTCCATTCCAGGTTCTGGAGCAGAATGTTCTCTAAGGGACACAGACATAGCTGCCTCTTGTTACCTCATGCCTGGACTCTTCCTTCCATGTTCTCTTCAGCCTGTCTCTTGGCCAGTCCAATGTCTCTCTGCTCCCCATAACTTCTCATCATAGTTCCAGTCTCCTTGTCCAGCCAATCACAATATCCATCTACCCCTACTCCCAGTCTTCTCCCCCAAGGTTTTTGTCCCAATCTAATCCCTCTTTGGATCCCTGTGCAGTTCACTGTTGTCCCCTCTAGATTTCAATCAATTCCTTCTCCTCCAAAATGTGTGGGGCAGCAGTAGGGGAGTCAATGAAAACACACAAAAACAGTCTCCTCACTCTCAGTTTCAGTGCCCTGTACCACCTTGGCCTACAGCAGCCAGGAGAAACAATCACTGGGAAAATCCTGTTAATCTTCTCTAGCCTCAGGATGGAGCATGTTCAGTCCAGAAGGAATCTCCGAAGAATTTAGCCGACAGTCTAGCAAGTCTTGACTATGCATGTCCGAAATGCAGTTTTCCAATAGCTCAGAACTTTGTCAGATTTGAATGGTTTTTCACAGGGTTGATAAAAGACACATTCCTGAAATCAGGGTACCACCCCTGCCAAATTTCAAGTTACTACTCCAAAGCCTGGGGGCTCTAGAGCTTCGCAGTGGAATGACTAAGATTTTTTTTTTAAGGTGGTGTTAGGCTTTAATGTTTTTTCTATCTCTGTAGACTTTTTCTCTGTCAGGTCTTGTCTGTTACAGCTTGGATACTTTTCCTGACAGTAAATTGTGGCATGAAACTCAGATTAACAGTCATACCAGACCCACCCAAGGACAAGGATGCTGTGAACAATCAGTAAGGCAGTGGCCAGCTGCCTATTGAGAAATCCTGGCCTAGATGGGAACAATACATTTCTGACTAGCTGTAAGGACCCTCCTCTCCATCCCATCTTCCCACCCCACCCTAAATGTAGCCATAGGGCCTTTAATGTAATTAAAGTGTCTCTGCATCGGTCATTATCACCTCTGTCCTCTCTGGGACAGTCTGTACTTGTTTGCCCGAGTGGGAGGTGGCAAAACTTCACCACTGCTTTCTGGCTATTCTCAGTTGGTGAACCATTCCTTGGGGGCCATTATCAAGTGGAATATTATTCTTATACCAGGCGACTACAGAGCTAGCTCAGTAACTGGGCACCACAGTCAACTTTTTTGCATAGCAGAGAATGGGCCAAGCAAAGAACCTGGCCCAACATGTGCATTTAAAAATGAACAGTGATACCATCACCCTTCCCATATTCAGAACAAGTTAATGAAAAAAAAGCTTTGTTATAAACTTCAGAGTGACATTCATTGCTGGAGTAACTGCTAACTTCAGTGGAGTTACGCCAATGACTGAACTTCACCCAGTGAGTTTTATGCATATCTAATTTACTGTATTATAATTTAGAGGCAAATAGACACTTTGGCACTTACATAAGAAGGTTGGAGCTGCATAACAGTGTGACAGTAATGACACTGTTAGTACTACATTTTCAAAACACTGCACAGAAGATGCACAGAATACATCCAGATTAACCCATTAAGCTTTTTCTGTTGCCTGTGTTATTGAATTTGATTCATTCATGCAGAAAACTTTGCCAGTCCCTTTGGTTGTTCCATGTATAAAACTCCTCCCTGAAGTAGTTGCTTTATTACACTTCTTTACTGTCTACAAGGCTTTATTTAAGGGAAAATGAAGAAATATTATTCAAGAGAATATTTTCAAAGTAGCTATATTCCCCATACATGCCAGCACAAATGGTAAGGCTCAGATCTTTGTGCAGATTGAAAGGAAAGAGAGGTAAAACGATGGCTTTAAACCCTCTATACATTCCCATTATTCTGTAGCACAATCAGAAATGCCTAATAGATGCTTTAATATGTGCTAGATGCCTAAGGCCCCACCAGTTCCAGAAGCCAGGGATCACTAGGGGTATGTCTACACTGGAGCCTCTGTTAAGTTGACTTAGAGAGTCCACAGCCTTGTGTCCACACTGGCACATGCCAGGTCAAGGGAGGAGTGGCCAGGAACTCTGCGAGGGGACATGGAGGCCAATTAGGTTGACTTAAGGGCTATCCCCCGTCTACGGTGGCTTAAGTCGACTTAATAAGGTTGACTTAAGCCTTAGGTCGACCTTCAGAGGTAGCGTTATTAAGCTGACTTTAGGAAGCGCTTAAGTTGACTTAATAAGTGCCCAGTGTGGACGCAGGAGTCTGTAGGTCGACTTAACTGTCCTTAAGGTGACCTAAGGCTCCAGTGTGGACATATCCAAGGATTCCACCACACAAGTGGAATCTTCCAGTGGCCAGACTAAATAATTTTAACACTGTTTGCACTGATGGAATGGACACAGTTGCCTCACTGGACCAGAAGACTGGGACCTCAGCATTATATGTTTCAAATAAAACCAATGATCATAACACTTTGGCTCACCACCCATGTTCTAAAAAGGGTTGTAACTTTGCTCTTGAAATATTAGAAGTTACATGTATTTAGTGCAGAATGACCAGATACTTAACAGTGAACCTGTAAAGATTCTGGTTGCATATTCAGATTGTGAATCAGAATTAGAAAAGCAGCCTCTTTACTATGAATATTCTTTCCAGATATTTAAACCTTTACAGTTTTCCCTTAAATGAAACATGTACAAAATTATCCAGCAGTCACTATGCACTAATGCACTATGTTGTACAATAATATAAAAAAAAATTATAAAAAAATTAATCATGTTTACATATAATCTCTCTGTGATGTGCTGTCCTATATGCATAATTTCTATTGGGACAGATCCTCAGTCTTTAATACATAATAATATATTATTAATGTATTACATAAATAAATTATTTTATATTACATAAATAAATAATACATATAATATATATTAATCTATTTCATATATACATTATAATGTTATTAATATATACACTATATTAAAAACTCATTCTACACTTTTGTTTGCTTTATTTCAATTACAAGAATTAAAATTAGGAACAAATTTTTCAAGCTGAGCATCTGAAAACTGACTCTTTGTCTTTTCCATTTCTGCTCCACCACATCGGTATGTTGTTTTGAACTCATGTAAAAAAAAAAAGTTACATATCAGCATGAGGAAATAATCTCAGATTAGTTCACACAAGCTATATGTGTAGATTATATGAAAGAAATATATGTTTTGCCTTATACATAAACCAGAAAAGACTCATTGGGTGCGTCTACACTTGAAAATTAGGTCGACTTAAGCTTGCTTAAGTCGACTTAATTACCCTACGTCTACACTACAGTTTCCTTAAGTCGACTTAAGCAGCTGCTTAAGTCAACTTAAGGAAATTCAAAGTTGACTTTATAACACCTGTTATAAACTCGACTTTGAGGCTTATGTCGACAATTCTTCTCGCCAAGGAAGCCCCGCGGTCCCTTCTTGCTGGGACCTGAGTTGTCCCGGCGAGAAGGGAGCCCCAAGGTCCCTTCTTGCCTGGTTCCCCGCTCCAGCTGACCACTGCTGAACAGCTGGAGCACAGGTCCCAGCCCGCACTCCAGCTGCTCAGCAGCGGGCAGCTGGAACGCGGGACTCTGGCTCTTCCTCCTGGCCCGGACCACTTGGGTCTGGGGTAGTTGTCCCCGGAACCCGAGTGGTCCGGACCAGGAGGATTCCCTTCTGCCCGGGACGTGGGAAGTCCCGAGAAGAAGGGAGCCGAGTGGTCCAGGGCAGAAGGGAGCTCCTCGCTCCCTTCTCCCCCGGACCACTCAGCGGCTTGCTGCCCTGGGGAGAGCCAGCCCCGTGTGGGGCTGGCTCTCCCTGGACCAAACAAGTTGACTTAGAGAGTCCAGTGTGGACTCTCTAAGTCAACTTAATAAGGTCGACAAAGTCGACTTATTAAAGTCGACTTTTTTAAGTCGACCTTAATTCTCTAGTGTAGACATAGCCATTTAGTTCAACAACTCATGGATACACAAAGGGCTACAGAGGAAGTAATGTGTCTATTGCAGGTGACATATACCCCAAGCAATTTTTTATCAGAGATTTTTCACACATCCTATACTGCAAAGCCTCTTCTCTCTAGACATTACCGCATACAGAGTACTGCTGCCATTATGTTCACTGAACATTCACATCCAGCCATTCTTAGGCCTCACCACCAGTTCCTCTAGGTGTTCCAGGACCTGGTACAAATAAGCTCGATTGATCTTATGGCATCTCCATTGCCATTTGCATCCACAGGAGCATTAGCAGCCAGGTGGGGGAAGGCAGGTAGCTGGGAGTGAGAAGTGTTACAATCTGGCAGAGATTCCACAGGTGACTTTAGGAGCTGGATTGGTATTATTTGTCATCCAGATTGCCCATTTGTGTTGGCTCAGGTAGAACAGAGGATGCAGACAGTGTGTGCTGCCATATCCCAATAAACGTACACTTGATTACAGTAGAGGTGGCATGCAGTTGGCTTCCACTGGTGGAAAGTGCATCAGACTCCTAGTTTATAAAACCCTGAAAGGATTTTTTCCATTTTACCTCATCAGCCTGGTCCTATCACAATCCCCTCTCTGCTCTTTCTGGCCTGCTCTCTGTCCCTACAAATAGACCTGATAATGATGATGCAAGAACTTTGTCTTCTGTAATGCCTACCTGATGCCATACATTTTTGCCTTTGCACCTCTTCATCTCATTTAAAATCGCAGCTCAAAGACTACCTTCATCTTCTCCTATGATTCATCTCCATAATAGTATTGTGTAGCTCCGGAAAGCATTTTGGGATGCTGTTTGCAAGAAGGAAACTCTCTAAAGTCTTGAACTATATAATCGGCATAAGCAGTGTAGTTTCCATGTTTGTTATGCTAAGATTTTGACCTCTCTCCTAGCGCAGATTAAAAGCTTTTGTCAATCACAGACCTCTTTACCTATTTGATTCATCTTGTCATAATCCTTAAAGCACAGTGACATGCAAAGTATAGCGAGCAATTTTACTGTATTTTAAGTGAATGTTTAAACAGTGTATCACTGTAAAATGAAAAATGCAAATAGCAGAATACAAGATATATATTGCTTAGCCTGGCACTACAGTGTGTACAAATGACAGTAGGAATCACATCAGTGTCAGAGAATATGAGATTTGCAACAACAACTGAAAACTACCATTTAAGAATATGTTTGCACTGCATTGTAATCCCAGAATTTGAACTCAGGCTCAAGCATAACCCCTGCATCCATCTACACACAAATCATGCTAATCCAGAGTCCCAGGACCCCACCACAGTGGAGGGTCCAAGCCTCAGTCAAGCTGAGACCCAAGACACAAGCCCTATTGCCTTGCAGTGTAGACACAGTCCCTCTGGACGTACGTCCTGGGAGTCCACCGAAAGTATATCACAAACTGACTTTCTTTGTCCTTTGAATAGTCAAGTTTGGCAGACAGTCAAGTTTGTCCACAATACATCATGAACTAAGGTCTAGAGCAGCCACATTTGGGGAGGGTGCTAGGAAGTTTGGAATATGGTTGGCTGGAGTCAGGCACATATAATGCAGGATATATGCTGATGTTGCAGATTGGAACCAACAGTTCCAAACCCAGGGCCTGACACTTCACATTCTACTAACTCTGGACTTACACTCCAATGTAGGGGTACTCTAAAAGTCTTATCAAGAGTACTCTCAAATTGTCAGAGTAATATTTATCCCCCAATGAAGAAGTTGTTTTCCCAGCCATTGACCAAACAGGAATGGGAAAAGATACATTGTTTGACTTGATCCCACGATTATAATAATTAATTAGCTCTTTCCACGTGGCTAACAATTGCTTTTTTCATTTTTCCTAATAGCATTGCCAGATAGAAAACAATGTATTTATTAAGCTTTTCTACTCCATCACTGTCTTATGTCCACACAGAGTAGTTCATTGATCATGTTTTCCAAAGTCCTTTTCTTTCAGCTATTTATTTCAGGTAGTTGCACACACAATTTGCAGGTGCTACAGATATTTTATGCACATTGATGCCCATTTAAGTGTGTAAATACTTGATCTGCTGTGCACATTTGTAACTTGATTATGCCTTCTTGGCACAGTCCCCCATTGAATGATGCAGAGCCACATTGCCTTTGCAAGAGCTCCAGAGTCTGTATACTTCCTCAGCCTCCTGTTGCTACAGCACTTTGTAAGGTGAAGCTTACTTCCCATGCTGAGTGAATAACGGGTGGATGGGAGGAGGTGTAATCATGGCCTGGCTTCTTCCAACCCTTGACCTGTCCATCCAATGTTATGGGAGCAGAGTGCTGCAGGTGTGTCTGGCTCTTGTGTGGCCCACCTCAAAGGGACAAGTTACTTTGGTCCTCCCAACACTGTGCATCAAAATCAAGTCAAGGCAGAAATCTGGCTCAGAGGCTTCAAGCATGTTTCTGTTGGTGAAAGACTGACTGTCAGTGAATTAAGGACCCATTTCCAGTCATGAACACAAAATGTGCAATCACAAAAACATGTCTTCATTTCATCACATTTCATAATTATGTGCCTCTATGCCTGTTTGTGAGCATAGCAACCTAATTTGTATATATGACACACAAATCAGGTGCCTTTCAAGTGCAATGAGTGCACATGTACTTTTTTACAAAGGTAAAATGCACCTGCTTTTGCACATTATGTTGGGATCTGTGCCAAAAACATTCAGCTGGGAATCTGACTCAATGCATATGTTTAACATCAAATATACATTACATCATTTCTTTTTATCTGATTGTTTTCCAGAAACGTGTATGTGTAGACCTTTATTTCACATGTTACTTAAGGCTACAGATCTATAGCTTGTGACACATGAAGGAGGTAAATGTAAATTACAGTGGTAGATCCATTGAAATGAAACATCAGGGGGAAAGAAGAGAGAGATGGAACCATCAGGAATCTCCCATAATAAAACACAAGATTCACCAAAGAAATTGTGTGAGTTAGAGGAAGTGCCCCCAAAATCAGGAAAGTAGGTCAAGTAACCATTACTGAAAAGATTATTACTCTGATCTAAACCATCCTCTTAATGACATATTCTTCTGAAACCTGTATCACTGAGGGCCTGATCCTTCTGGTTGCTTCTCCTAAGAGATGCTGGACACCCTGAACTCTCTTTGAAGTCTGCCTGTCTGTCTGTCACCTATTAGTTATTTCTCATGGGCCCACACGCATCATAATAATCAAGGACAGAAGTTAGTGAAGATCATTTGCTGTCTGATAAGGGAAAATTTGCTCCAGTCCTCCTTTGAGTATGTCATGTTTCTGTGGATCATTGAAGAGCAATATCTTAGGAGAAAAATCTCATCAGTTAAATTATAGCCATAGCAAAAGCTTTAAATCAGTAAACCAGATCCCCAAAAGAGCTGGAGAGCCAAATTGTCACTGAATGGAGTTGAAATCCTGAAAATACTTTATGTTCCACATATTTTCATTCATCAATATGAATCAGTAAATAAATAACATTTTTTGCAGTGTTGTTGTAACTCTGTTGGTCCCAGGATATGAGAGAGACAAGCTGGGTGAAGTAATATTATTATAGATGTTGGACCAATAAAAGACATTACCTCCCCATCCGGGTCTCACAAAATAAACAATAATAATTTAGCTGTAAACGCATGAACTAATCCTCCCAACATTTGCTGAGAAAGTAAGTGTAACAGTGGCCCATGGAGTCATATGATGTGGGGCAGAGCTAGAAAAGGCCGTATGCCGTAGCAACCCTATATGACAACTACGCACTAGTACAGCCAGTGAATAAAAACAAATAAAGGCAACTGGGATGGAAGTCCAAGTAGACAACCCAAAGCTTTCTGACAGATGAGAGGATTATTCCACCTCAAATTGAATATCTGTCCATAATTTATTCTCACTGGTTTCCTGATCACATGGACACATCTATTTATCAAAACACTTCCTTCTATAACAGTGGCCTCTTAGGCTGCTAAGGTGGAACTTTTAGTAACACCTTTGCCTTTGACACCATATTGATGTTGTTACTATTAATACATAATTTTATTTGTTTTATGATAATATTATTTTTCTTACCATAGGCGCATGACACACAGGAGTACTGGTTAGAGATTGGTCTTTATTTCCAAGCCCCAGTTACCTAACATGGCATAAGGTTACCAAAGGTTCACTCCTGTCATATAGCAAGAGTCAGTGTACCCTAACTCCAATGATTAGTGTGACATCTTACAGATCTGAAAACAGAGGTAGAAATAAGTTAAGGTCCTGATTTTCAGAAGTGTTGAACATCAACATCTCCCTTGACTTCAGTGAGACTAGTGTTCAGCACCTAAGAAAGTCAGGTCCTATGGGCTTGGTTGTACAAGTGCAGAGTGGGCAGTAAGGCTGGGTTGGAAAAGGCTTTCCTGTCCCACAAAAAATATTTCATATATTGAAAAATGCTTCCATCCCAAATCAGGACAAAAAGTCTAACTCTCTAAAATATTCACAAACTGAAAATCTAAAATATTTTTCAGTTCGAGTCATCAAAATGTTTCAATTTCAACCTTTTTTTTTTTTGAAGGAGGTCTGAATATCTTCAGAATTCAAACCAAAAAGTAATTTAGTCTCAAAAAACAAACAAACAAACAAACAAAAACACACACACACACACAAATTCCAGGTTGAAACAGGATGTTTTAACAATTTCAGAACATTTTTCCAAAACTATTTTGAGTCAGATGATTTGCCAGAAATAATTGTGAGCAGGTTTTTTTAAACTAAGGAACACTTTTAGCAAAAAAAATAAAAAAGTTAAAAAAATTCCTGACCAGCATTAACATTAAGTATTCTAGCCCAATTCAGCTAAATACTTAATCACATGCTTAAAGTTAAGCACATAAGTAGTGCCAATAATAACCATGGGACTATTCATATTCATAAAATTAAGCATGCTTAAGTGTTATCCTAGATCAGATTACAGTACTTGGGAATGTATAGGAATGAGTCCTTGACGGTGATTTATTAAGGACAAAGAAGGAATCAAAAAGGCAGAAGCTTGATAAATTAGGATAAATCCCAGTCTATCTCACAACTCTTTCTTCCTCCTAAGAAAACACATACTAATAATTCCTGCTGTGTTCCCTCAGTACACGTTTCTTAAACAAAAAAATGGGTTTACCTATTTTGCCTTATTTAAAATACCCCACTGGCTGGTTTACCATGTCTCCTGTCTATTTAATACAAGTGAAAACAGTAAAATGAAGTTGAGTGGCTCTGGCACCTTTAGAAAGTGCAAGGAGGCACTCTTGAACAGCCAGAGGATACTAGAGCACTGCCATGTTGTATTTTGTCATTCCAATTTTAACAATAACAGTACACATATTAATCACAGACTATTTTGAAATTTTGCGTGCAATTAGCATTTCACACACACCCTCCCACCCCCGCTCCTCCTCTCTTAAGTGAGGAGTGGTTAGCTCCCACTGTGAATTCTTAATTGTGGTGCAAGCATGGAGGGTTCTACAATTACACACTGGAAATCATGCGGTGGTTTAGCTGTTCCAAGCAGCTTGGGTTTCTGTGTTTGTTTGTTTATTTTGTTCCTTTACTTGTAGTTCTGCTGTGTTAACTCATGGAAATTGCTCAGGGACAGATTTAAATCGAAACAGACAGTTTCCATTTTTGCTCTGTAACTAGAATGGTAAGATTTGTTTAAAATGTGCTGCTCCTGGAACGTAAGGCATGTTTGGAATGTTTGTTTACTATTCATACTAAGCGTGGTGCCCTTTTGTTAAAATAGGAGGGTTTTCTGTGTAGCAAATCTCCCATGCAGTTGGATGAGTTTCTTTAAATAATGTATAATAATTATGGATTTAGTTGTTTTATTCTTTTTTAAATATAGATGTGTGTGACATTTGATACATGGCTTCAAATATCAACTATGTACTTACCAGTTATTTAAAATCCTCCATGAATTGCTCACATATAAATGGTTCCTTAGATTATGCCTCAGCAACTTGAAAATGTTTGTCTTTCCTCTGTATTGAGCATATTTTGCTTAGCCAAGCAGACAAGTCCTTTTTGGTTAATCCTACCCATTTCTGTGACTGGCCCATTCCTTGGGGATTTGGTGCATGGAAGCTATTTGTTCTATTAATCAGGAGATTCCTAAATTCTAATCCTTGGTAAAGCACTGGCTAGCTGTTCGACCTTGGCAAGTCACTTGACCTCCTTTTGCCTCAGTCAAACCAGCTGGAAAATTGGGTAAAAAGCAAAATTTTACTGAAAACCAGATGCTGCATCTGAGATGAGATTTTCTTCCTAAATAATAAAGAAAATTGAGAGCTAAAGACAGAAAAGGGGACATTTGGACAGAGCAATTTTATAGACTGTACTCAATTTGGTGCCTTTTAGATTTGCAGTAGGAGATTCAGCAAAGTTCCTTGTTTGTCAAAACAATGTATATTGTAGGATGTGTGGCTGATGCAGCATTTAGGTGAGGATTATTTAACTTCTTTAAAGTACCACATAACTTTCTTTATTGGGTAATTTACTATTGGGCCATGCTTTGTAAAGGAGGAACAAAAGCTAAAAACAAATGGGTTCACATGGACACCACTTACGACTGTGTCAACTATATATACCATGTGCAAGATCAGTGGTTTTAAACCTCTAGTCCGTGGATCCCTGGGAGTCCATGGACTATGTCCAAAGCGTCCGTGAAAGTTGTCGATACCAGAGAACAGTCCATGAATCCTTGAGGGTCCGCAGACTGCCTCTAAAATTTCCCAGATGGTCTGCACCTCCATTTGAAATTTTTTAGGGGTTCTCAAATGAAAAAGGGTTGAAAACCACTGAGCTAGATTCTCTCCCTTCTCTCTTTGTATTGTTCCTGAAGCAAAAAGGGAACAAAAAGCAGCCAGCTCTCCCCTTCAGGAATTCTCCCAAAGTGGCGGAGTTCCCACTGAGCATTTACAAAATATAGAACACTCCTGTATCACTGAAGCCCGCAGCACAGAGAAAGCATTGGAAAAAAAGATTATCAGGTGTGTGGCTGAAGAATACTACACTGGCTATTTTCAGATGGCACACGGGGCATGTTTACACTGCACTCTAAATGTAGGTCTATGCTGTAATAAAACACCCTCAGCTGACCCAGATCAACTGACTTGGGCTGTGGGGCCACAAACTTGCAGTATACATGTTGAGCTCAGGCTGATGCCCAGGATCTGAGACTCCATGAGTAGGGGGAGGGCTCCCAGAGTGCAATTTTATTATCCTGCAGCCCAAACCCTATGGCTATGTCTACACTAGAAAAGTTAAGTCAACTTTAATAAGGTCGACTTTAAGTTGACTTAAAATCGACCTTATTAAAGCCAACTTAACAAATGGCAACACTTTAAGTCGACTTAGTCCACTTTGTTAAGTCAACCTAACTGTCCTTAGGTCAACTTAACAAAGTGGACTTATGCATCCACACTGGGCTTAGGTTGACCTAAGGAGGCTTAAGTCGACCTAATGAGTGGTAGTTATTAAGTCGACTTAAGGAATTTCTTAAGTCGACTTAATGAAAGCTTAGTGTGGACGTGGCTTAATTTAAGTCAACTTGAATTGCCAGTGTAGATATAGCCTATGAGCCCGAGTCAGCTGACCTTAGCCATCCCAAGTGCTTTATTGCAGTGTAAATATACCCTAAGTTCTGGCTTTGAGTCAGGTTTGAGCCCAAGTCCCCTTTCCACACACAAGTCCACACACAAATCAGTTTGACTGGAGTCAGCAAACACTCAGGACCCAGGTCCTAAGATCCTGCTAGGGGTGTGGGTCAGAGCCTGAGTCCCACTGTGACTCAACTTTAACCGCTGTCATTGTGCAGTGTGGAAGTAGGTCAAACCACAGACCACAGTGCAGTAAGGCCACATTAGCAAGGCTGTGAGACAGTTTCTATCCCAAGTTAATAATGCAGTGTGGATGCTCAGGACTGGCTTAGAAACACTGAGTTGACAAATCCAGTTCCCAGAGAGCTGGGCTTAATGTGCAGTGTAAAAATACCCATAGTGCCTTGATATCTGTAGCCAACTGGCATAGTTTAGAGTAGCTCTGATGTTGGGGTTGGGATAAAGGCTGGCCCAGAACTCAACCCCAGAGAAGAAGGGAGCTGTAACTGGCTGTCTTGCAGTCTTGATCTTTGAGCTATGAAAACTATGCATAGCCGACGACCTAGCCCAGCAGGAGTAACTTATGAAGATAACCTGCATCTGTCAGATAAACGAAGTTCTCATTGACTTGGCAGCAGACAGGAGCAAAACACTGATTTGGGATAACAAAACTGTTTTTAACAAAAGGAAAGAACCAACACTTGATGTTCTGTGTAAACTGTAGCACAAAAAAAGAAATTAAAGAAGGAAAGATCCGAGAGCCAGCACACATACTAGAATTAAAGAATCCCAATGATGTGCCCCATGAGGCCAAGTCTGCTGTCACAGGACAGCAGTGGGTTTATTTGCAGTGCAAGACATACCCTTAGATAGTTTCCTTTGTGAATTTGGTGGGGGGTTTTTTTGTCTATTTTGCCAGTTCTTGTTCTTCTGTTTAATTTAGTTCTGTTTTAAAAAGTGTTGAATACCCAGCAACTCTGGCTGAGTTCAGTTGGGGGCTATGGTGCACTCAGCATTTTTTAAATCAGGCTACTTATTTAGGAGCCTAAATATGAACCCTGGGGCCTAACATTAGGCACTCATTTTTTTAAAAACTGAGGCCTTTGTGGCTCACTCAGACAACTCAAGTGGTAGGAACCCACACAAAGTGAATCCAGCATAAAAAGTCCACAAATCCTTGAAAACAGGAACTATCATATTTCTCAAAGCTAATTAAACATGAACCAGTCCTCTGAAACAAAGAAAGGAGGTGGACATTTGGTGATAATGACCATCAGCTTCTCACAATTTATCAATTCTACTTTTCATAGATCTTCTTTTACAATCTCTTCTATTATTCCCCTAATATTGGTGGCAAATGTTTACATTCCTTTCTTACTAATTCCCTCTGACAAGAAGTTGGCAACCTTACCCATGAAAATCTGTTTTAGTGTTTTATGTCGACCTCCCCCTTAGGGAGAAAAATAGCAAGAAGTCTTTGTTTCTTGTGCCATAAAAAATAGGGAGAGGCAGTACTTCTTTGATGTCATAAGCAGAAGCCTGTATTTATTGCTAAACATTAAATGTATTTCAGCAACATTCTAATATTCATGAAGATTACTTTTCCATGCATTAGGTAATTTTTTACCAGGTAAATAAGACATATGATTTGGCTTTGAATAGTACTACTTTTATCTCCTAAGAAGCTCATAGAATTGGTTATGGCACCCCATACAGTCCCATAGCATCAGTACTAAATAAAGAGTATTCCTACACTTCAATAGCATCATAAAATCAACATTGTGTTTGCTTTTCCTCAAACTAACATACAGGCATTTACAGTAAAACTTGGACCTGGCTTGAGTTCTCTGCAGGAGAATCATGTTTCACCTGCAGTGAGTTAGTTGTCTGTTCATAGGTAAGTAAATCATAAGTACAGTTGTTCAGAAAATGGAATTTTTATCTTGTGTAAAATTTCAACATATGATAAAAAGTCAAAACACTGAAAAATTTAATGGAATGAAAAGTTCAATTTGAAAAAAATGTATTCAGAAATATCCAAATAAAATGTTAACATTTTAAATCAAAACAAAATGTTTCTCCTCTAAATTTCAACATTTTCTAAATTTAAAGGGTGCATCTACACTGGCAAATTAAGTCAATTTAAGGATGCTTAAGTCAACCTAAACAAAGCCGCGTCCACACTGGGCTTTTCTTAAATTGACTTAAGCATTTCCTTAAGTTGACTTAAGGAAAGCTTAAATCGACTTAATAACACCTACTTTTAGGTCAACTTAAGCCTTAAATTGACTCCCTAAGTCGATTTAAGGCCAGTGTAGGCAGGGATTAACGCTAAGTCAACTTTTTAAAGTCGACTTTAACCCAATATAATGGCTATCTCTGCTGTTAAGTCGATTTAACAAAATCAACTTAACTTTGCAAGTGTAGACATAGCCAAAGTGTCTAACCTTTATTGCCCACTCCATTTCAAGTGGCCTCCTACAACAGGAATTACCCCTTATGTCTACCAATCCACCCCAACTCTCCTGAAGGAAAGCTCTGCGTAAGCTTAAAAGCTTGTCCCTTGCACCACCAACATACATTAGTCTAATGAAAGTCATTACCTCACCTATGTTGATTCCCTCATATCCTGGGACCAATCTGGCTTCAACAACATTGCAAACAAACTATCAAAATGTCAGTTTAGAATAAAATGTTTTGTTTGGAGTTTTCCTGACAAAAAAATCAGGAAATGTAATCAAAATCAGCATTTTCCAAGAAAAAACTTTGTTTCAACGAACTCCAAATTTTGCTAGGAAAATGTTTTGTTTGAAAAATGTTATCTAGCACTAATCATAACTAACATATTTTTAGGACATTGTCTATTAGGATTTCTTCAATGGAGAAATAGGATTAGTCCAGTATTTTCCATCATGAGTTCTGGTTCCCTACCAGGAACTTGCAAGCCACTCTTCAGTTTTCTTTTTTACCAGTCTTTCCACAGCTAGATAATCTATATACACAAAAACAAGCACTTAAATGTTTTGAGGTAAAGGCTATCATAAATGTATATGATTTACTATTCCAACAGATGAAAAGTATTATACAAGAGGAGTCGTGCCATTAGGGTGACCAGTTGTCCCAATTTTATAGGTTCAATCCTGATATTCAGGCTTTTCTCTTATATAGGCACCTATTACCCTCCATCCTGTCCCAATTTTTCACACATGCTAGTGGTCACCCTTCATACCATTCAAAATTATCCTGTCTTTACTTTTCTCCTTCTCTCATTTTTCCACTACACTGCTAATGGCTCTTACATGTTCTTCAAAGATTTGTCCAATGTTAGTTATTCCGTGTGTTTTTCTCGGAGAGTTCTTGAGCCATATCTTTTGATGTGTTTTACAGTATTTTCCTTCCATTTACTGTCACCAATTTTTTATCATCCCTCTCCTCTTGGCCAATATTACTACATTCAGAAAGGAGGAGAAACTGTGAGCATTACAGTGTTGGTGTGAAGGCTTATTCTTTCTATACCTTGTGTGATGTTTGTGAAATGTTTCATTTTTGTTAACCAAATCCCCAAGACCTACTCCTCACTCCTGATTCATATAAATATCGCTAATGATGATTCAATGATGGAAGCAGAAAAATAATGAAAGACCTTTTGTATGTTTGTGCAACTATTACCATTTACTTTAGATTTCATTGTTGATACACTAATTGCTTGCTTACCAACGACATGTGTAACAATGAGCAAAATAAAGTGGATTCAGGTTAAAGGCACAGTCCTGTGAAATGTGGAGCATCCTTGACACACTTTGTCTTCAAATGTGAGTAAGGGTGTTTGACTTCTTCTCATGTCAGCCCCTAAGAAATGAACTAAATAATGAACTTTAATATTCTACTTCTCTATTGTTAGTGTAACATAACAATAAACGAGGGAACTTTCTAATCCAATTTACTTTGCATCCATGGCCAAGTTTAAAAAACTTTTTCAGGTGAAAAATGATTTTACTCGTTTGTCTGAGTGCATACACAACATGAAAGAGTTCTATTTTAGCAATGTTGATTTCTGTGTAAAAATATTATCAGAAAAAATTATCTCTGTATCTATATTTTTTCTTCTATATCCAACAGGATTCCTTTTCCAGGTAAACAATCTTCTTTCTCTTTCTTGATCAAATATATGGTATGTCAGTACAAGGAATCTCCCACTGTCTATTTACATCTGAGTTCTTCCATGTGTCTCTTGCATGGTCTGAGAGAACTAAAGGAGTTCAGGGTCTTCTTCTATCTCCATTCCTTTCCTGTTGTATTTCTACTTAACATCTCACTGCATGATTTAAAAAATTATATTTAACAAATTCCATAATAATTGTTCTACTTCTATAGGTAAAACAGAAACTTCATCTATGAAAGATGAGATTAATAGCTACTTCACAGAAGTGTTGTAAAGCTTAATTCTTGAGGGCCTAATACAGTGGTCATTGAGGTCAATAAAAAAGATACCCTATGACTTCTACAACTGGATTGGGCCTTTCCATTATGCAAAGATCTTCAAGATTGCCAGATAAAAGGTTTGAGATAATTGTGATGTACACCTTTTCTGTACTATCATTATTATTATTTATTATTTTAATTAAATGAAAATTGAAATTTTAAAAAAATTGAAATAGTTCTCATCAGTCATGTAAGCAAAGACTTCGAAAGGATGCTACCTGTTCATCTAGCTTGGAGAGTGTGCTCTGGAACAAGCTTCAGGGAATTTGACTGGATTTGTGGATGCGGGAAGAGCCATTGACGTGGTATACCTTGACTTTAGCAAGGCTTTTGATACAGTTTCCCACAGCTTTCTCGTCGGCAAGTTAAGGAAGTATGGGTTGGACGAGTGGACCGTAAGGTGGATCGAAAACTGGTTAGATCAACGGGCTCAGCGGGTAGGAATCAATGGCTCGATGTCTGGTTGGCAACCGGTAACGAGTGGAGTGCCCCAGGGGTCGGTCCTGGGGCCGATTCTATTCAACATCTTCATTAATGATCTTGATGATGGAATAGACTGCGTGCTTAGTAAGTTTGCGGATGACACCAAGTTGGGGGGAATGGTAGATACTCTGGAGGGCAGGGACAGGATCCAGGGAGACTTGGACAAATTGGAACACTGGGCCGAAAGAAACCTCATGAGGTTCAACAAAGACAAGTGCAAAGTCCTGCACTTAGGACGGAAAAATCCCATGCACTGCTACAGGCTGAGGACCGATCGGCTAAGTAGCAGCGCTGTAGAAAAGGACCTGGGGGTTATGGTGGACGGGAAGATGAATATGAGCCAACAGTGTGCCCTTGTTCCCAAAAAGGCCAATGGCATATTAGGCTGCATCAGTAGGAGTATTGCCAGCAGATCGAGGGATGTGATAATTGCCCTCTATTCGACACTGGTCAGGCCGCATCTGGAATACTGTGCCCAGTTTTGGGCTCCCCACTACAGAAAGGATGTGGACAAATTAGAAAGAGTCCAGCGGAGGGCAACAAAAGTGATTAGGGGGCTGGGGCACATGTCTTATAAGGAGAGACTGAAGGAGCTAGGCTTATTTAGTCTACAGAAGAGAAGACTGAGGGGAGATTTGATAGCAACCTTCAACTACTTGAAGGGTTGCTCCAAAGAGGAGGGAGCTAGGCTGTTCTCGAGGGTAACAGGGGACAGAACAAGGAGCAATGGTTTCAAATTACAGCTGGGGAGGTCAAGGTTGGATATTAGGAAAAACTTTCTCCCTAGGAGGGTGGTGAAGCATTGGAATGGGCTATCTAGGGAGGTGGTAGAATCTCCATCTTTGGAGATTTTTAAGGCTCGGTTAGACAAAACCCTGGCTGGGGTGATTTAGGGGGAGTGGTCCTGCTTTTTAGCAGGGGGATGGACTAGATGACCTCGTGAGGTCCCCTCCAACCCTATGATTCTATGATTCTATGAATTTAGAAGTGACAGCTATAACTGTATCTAACATATTTCTGGCTCTTTCACTCTGAGGGAAGTACCATGTAAATTGTTCTGCCTGGAGAAGCTCTTGCAAAATCAGCTGGACGTGGGAGAGGGGAAGCTCTGTGTGTGTGTGTGTGTGTGTGTGTGTGTGTGTGTGTGTGTGTGTGT
>ML685764.1:8331426-8375967 GCA_007922175.1 Pelusios castaneus
TCGGGCCTCTCCTCTGGCCCCGGCTCGGAGGACGGCCAGGCTCCTTTCTACAGTAGCCTCACTTCAAAGTCACTAAATAGCCCTTAGAGCTCAGGGCCATACGGCCTAATGGCCACAGAGTCTTCACACAAGCAGTAAGCAGCCCTTTCGGGTCAGGGCAATCCAACCTAGCAGCCACAGAGTCTATGCAGAATCTATCACAAGCCCTTGTGAGGCAGGGCAGTACGGCCTAGCAGCGACAGAGTCTATCACAAGCCCTTAGGAAACAGGGCAGTACAGCTTAGTGGCCACAAAGTCAATGCAAAGTCCATCATAAGCCCTTATGGGACAGGGAAGTATAGGGATGACTGCCCCAGGGATGGGTCACCCTAGGTAGGGGGACTCGGGCCCTCCTGCTCCACTGAGCCCCAGCCCAGAGCCTATTGGTGCCGGAGGTACAGCACCAAGTCAGTGGGGATCCAGACCACAACACACTGACTTTGAATGCAGACTTCACCCAGTTCCCCCATCCAGGGCCCCTGGGCTACTTCCTACACAGGTCATTGCTGCTGTACCTCCATGGAGCTTCTGGTTGTCCCTTCTGGTGGCTGACCCCAGTAGCTCCTCCTCAGAGTGCTGGAGTTCCCTGGTAGCCACAGGTATCTGCTTATCTGCCTCCCAGCCACTCGCAGATAATGGCTGCTCACCCCCAAGGTCTCCCGGCTTGTTCCCGCTCTCTCACAGGGGCTGTTGCGGGTCCTGCTCAGGAGCCTCCAGCAGGTGTCCTTCCTCCACACTGGTCAGCCACAACAGAGCTGGGCTGCTCCTATTTATACTAGGACAGCAGTCCCAGCATGCCTGGCAGGGCTTAAGGGGTGGGGCTTCTGCTGCCCACAGGGTTTGCTGGGCTGTTCCAGTGTGAGGCAGGCCTGCTCCATCACACCCATTATTATGAACAATAAAAAGGAATTATTTAACTATATCAGAAAAAATAAAATTCTGCCAATGGTATAGACCTTATACAAAAGAAGAATAGTAAAATTATCAGTCATGATGCAGAAAAGGGAGAAGTATTAAATATTTCTTTTCTGAATTTGGAAAGCAATATGATGGATGCATATCTTAATGTAATAATGAAATATCTTCTGTTCTGTCAATAACTAGTAGGGAGGATATAAAATAGTAACTACTAAAGGTAAACATTTTAAAATCTGCAGTACCAGATCATTTACACCCAAAAGTTTTAAAAGAATTGGCTGAGGATTCTCTGAATCATTAACATGAACTTTGAAACAAATCTTGGAATACTGGGAAATTCCAAAGGAATAGAAAAAAGTTAATGTTGTGTCAATATTTTAAAAGGGTAAACAGGATGGCCAATGTCATTACCAGGGCCATCCCTGAGGGAAGAGGGGGCAAGTAGTGCAACTGCCCTGAGCCTTGCAGTTTGGTGGGCCCTACACTGCCCCCTTGCTGGATTTGGCAGCAAGCCAGCCCAGGAGTGGGGCAGGATTACGGGACCCAGCCTCTGGCCCAGGGCGGCCCCACCCCTCCAGTGCCAAAGAGGGAGCATGGCTCTGGGCCCTGCCCACCCCTAGGCCCTGGTCATTATAGGTCATTGATCCCATGGAAATACTGATATGGGATCCAATCAGTAAAAAATTAAAGGATAGACTCATAATAACTCTATCCAATAGCATAGTTATGTGAAACAGATTTTATCAAACAAACTTCATTTTGTTTTGATGAGATTACAGGTTTGGGTGGTAAAAATATCTGACATAATAAACTTCTGTAAAACATTTGACTTAGTCCCATTTAACATTGTGATAAAAATAGCCCTATGAAAAAAAATCTATATAGCCCATATTAAATGGGTTAAAAACTGGTGAACTGGTGGATTGCAAAAAGTCATTGTAAATTGGGAATTGAAAGCACTGGGATTGTTTCTAGTTGGGTCTTCCAGTGATCAGTCCTCAGCCCAGTGCTATTCAACATGTTTATAAGCGAACAGCAGGAAAACAAAGTCATTGCTGGTCAAATTTGAAGTTGAGATAGAAGTTGGGAGAAGTGGTTAATAAAGATGGGGATATATTAAACAGACACCATATTTTAAAATAGCATGTCTGACCTGGATCACTTAGTAAAGTGGACTCATTTGAACAACATATGTTTTAACACAGCCAAGTGCAAAGTACCATATGTAGGAACAAAGAATTTGGATCATTCTTATAAAATAGGATTGTATCCTGGAAAGCAATGCCTTAGAAAAGGATTTAGGGCTCATGTAGATAACCAGCTGACTATAAGATCCCAAAATAATATTGGAGAAGAGAATACAATCTGTGGATGTATAAGCAAGGGATTATCAAGCAGGGGTAAGAAAGCCAAATTGCCTCTGTATATGACATTAGTGAGATCATTAGTAAAATAAGGTATCCAGTACTGTTATCCACACTTCAAAACAGATGTTGAAAAATAGAAAGGGTTCAGAAAAGAACTACAAGAATGATTAGAAGTCTAGAACCTGCATTATAGAGAGATTAAAGAAACAGTCTATTTTGTTTATAAAAGAGAAGGTTAAGAGACAAACCTTATCATTTTTACAGGTGCCTACATTAGACAATGATTTCTGACACTAGACATCTTCGGCATCTCTATTACTGGAGATTTGCAACCAGGGCGGCCCATTTTATACAATCCTCTGCTAATCTCTCTGTGGATGAATAGTTCTTTTGATCCACCCAGGATATCACATCATCCACCCAATAATTTTTTTTTTTGCCTTTTGTTTTGCAGCCAACAACTTTCCTTTCTGGTGCCTGTAAACATTAATCACCATCTGAACATCCGAAAATACACCCTGAAAACTGAATCTTTCTTTTCATAGGATTGTTAACTAGGGTTTTCTGAGTTCCAGTCATCTCCAATACTTTTTCATTGGTTACATGTCTATCCATGATATCTTTAAAGTTCTTCTATAAAATCGTAATTTGAAGTATTGTATTTTCTTTATTATCAGTGGTTTGAATTTTCACATTTCACAGCCATAATTTGACACAGACCAAATGTAAGTTTTTAAGAATCAGAATTTAGTCTTCAAATTTATGTCTCTTCTCATCAGATATTTATTGTTCCAGAATGTCTCTTTTGCTATTACTATTCTGATACTGACTTCAGTATCCTATCTTCCATCTTCTGTAATGATGCTTCCTCAGCATCAATAATTTCTCACTTGCTGTATGACTGCATCATTCAGTGAACTTTTACATGTTTTCCCCAGGATCCTGCATACCACCATAGTTTTTGTCTTGTCCACATTCAACTTTAGACCATATCCTTTATTATATTCATATATAATCTCCATTGACTTCAGCAGACCTTTTTCTGAATCAGCCAACAGTCCCGAACAGAACATGTTATTCATCCATTTTCCATTCATCTTAATGCCATCCTCTACTTCTTTAACTAATTTCATCAACTCGTAATTCCTGAAGAAAAAGGCATAATAAGATCCAATGGTTGGAAGCAAAAGCCAGACAAATTCAAACTACGAATAAGGCACAAACATTAAGAGTGAGGGTAATTAGCAATTTGGAACAATTTATCTGGGGACATGGTGATGCTCCATCATTTTCAGTCTTCAAATCAAGAGTGGATACCTTTTTAAAAGATACGGAAGAGCTCAAAAAGAAGTTATAGGCTTGAAGCAGAAATTATTGGGTAAGACAGTTTGGCCTGTGTTATGCCAGAAGCCAACTAAATGACCGTAAGTGTCTCTTCTAGCCTTAAAACTTATGGCTATGTCTACACTTGGAAATTTAAGTTGACTTTATCTAAGTCGACTTAATTAAGACGAATTTAAGTTGACTTAGTTAAGTCTACTTAGTGAGTCTACACTTAAATTTTAAGTCGACTTTGGGGGAACTTACAAAGGTGACCTAGAGCATCCACACTGGATGCCTAGGTAGACTTCTAGGGGCTAGGGGGACCTAGGGTAGGTCCATAGGGGCAGGAGGGGCACCCCTTGCCCAGTGCCAGGGGGCTCAGCCTTTGCCCCATTGTGCCTTGGTACAATGGGGCAAAGGGGGACAGGGACCCTGGCAGCGCATAGGGGCAGGGTGGGCAGGGCTCTGCCCTGCCCTGTGGGAGGGCATTCCAGGCTCCCCCTGTGCCCCCCCCAGCAGAGAGAGCATTGGTGTAGCCCTGGGGTAGCCCTAAGTCGATTTAGGACTACCCCACGTCTACACTGGCTTAAGTCTCTAAGTCTCTAAGTCTCTAAGACTCTAGGGAGTCGACTTAAGCCCTAAATCGAACTAAATCTAGGTTTAATAAAGTCAACTTAATTTTCATTAAGTCGACTTTATTTTCCTTAAGTCGACTTAAGCAAGCTGCTTAAGTCGACTTAAGGAAACTGTAGTGTAGACGCAGGGTAAATTAAGTTGACTTAAGCAACTTAATCTGTTAGATGAAAGGGAATTTTGCCATTGGCTTCACTGGGAATAAAATTTGTTTCTATTGTATTGTATAAAGTATAGGTTATTGGCCAAATATTGAGGTGCTTTTTTTAAAACAGATTTTTTTTTAAAATTGAACCATTACATGAAAATGACTCCCATATTTAAGGGCTGATTTACAATGTCCTAACTTCCCACCATTAAACTCTGTTAGAGTTTTAAAGTCTGCTAAGAGAAGAGATGGAAGGCAGCCCCAATGCATGACAAATTTAAAACTAGTCTAGTAAAAACCTAGATGATATACTGGAGATGTAGGGGATAATAGTGCTCAGGCAGTGGGAAATGGACAACATATCTGCTCAAATGGGATAAGAAGGTCAGATCAACTGCAGTATCTAGGGTTTGAAGTTACATTTGCTGACATCCCCCTCTAGTTTTGTGTTCTGCATAGCTCAAAGAGCCAAGAGGATGTAGCTCATGAAACTGATCTATAATGTTTTATTAGATAGGTATTTTCTCACCGGATATTCTATCAAAGGTTCAAGAAGCAATGTGATACTAATAACTCCATATCCTAAATTATAAATTCACTGCTGTTTTATCTTAGAGCACTCCCATCAAATGTGGGGGGAAAAAACCCTCTCTTATTCTCCCTAGCCTCCAGAATCAGAAAACTTTGCGTACATTTTCTTAATCCATGAAGGGGCAAGGTATAATTTTCAATAACACTTTATAATGGTTTTCTTTTATAATAACACTTATGAAGGAAGTAGTTGTAGTCTCTGCTAAATTAGAGACCACTGTTTGAATGAAATCTCTCTACCTAGGGATTCTTCCCACCTCTTCATATATTTGCATTTATCTTACAAATCTATTTTAATGAGCTCGATATAAAACTAGAGCTCATACCTCTTGAGCCTGATGAACAGTAATTACCATTTTGATTCCCATGAGAAGCCTCTGAAAACCGTCTTGTCATGGAAGTTAAGGGCATAATGTTTTAATTGTAGATAGGAGAGTATTGGGATAATGCTTAAGTTGAATATTCTACCCAATATAACCATGTCCAAAATAGCTTTTAAAAAATGGCATATTCACTGTGATCCTACTTTCTCCTTCCTAGAGGGAAACTTCAGTTATTTCTTGTGGGTCTTAAACTCAGAGTAATGTTTCATAGTGTGCCACATTAGGTTAAAGAGAAATAATAATAAGGATGCCACACCTGTTGCTATTGGGTCCAATTCTTACTTATAACCCAGCTACTAGACCTGCATAAATGGGGCACAAGGAGATTCCCCACACTGCCCCCACCCCCCAACTTACCTTTAATGCCCACGAGCTGGGATCAGGCATGAATCTCAATCCTTGTATAACCAGTTCAAAAGCATTAAGGAGCTCTAGTGCTGAGAGCAGACTTATACATCTTGCCTGGGCGGTGTCCGCAGCAGGTAAAGGATGGGAGAAAGAGGACTCCTGGAAACTTAAAGTGGTGGCAAAAATATAAACTTTATTAATCTCCCTCTTTGGGGCGCAAAGGGTTAACAATTGCGCTGCTAGTTGAGCTAGACTCGGAAGTCAGCTTCACAAGTAACAGGAAAACCACAGATGATTATCCAACAGTTTGAACATACAATGACTTTCACAGGAATAAAACTTTCAGAATAATCCCTCCTCTTGGACCCTCTTAATAGCCCGGAGACAAAATATAAAAAGACAGAATCCAATACATAAAACAATAAGCGTAACAATAATCCCCAAAGCTACACCAATTGTAATACCTTGGGTTAAGATTGAGGTAGAAGCATTATTCATATCCAACTATATATATTTTAAAGGGAAGGGAAACAACCATGAGAAGTAAACGTGGGGGATAACTCGGGTTCACATACGTACCATGACTATCAGGCAGGTGACCAGCAACAGCATGATGTCTAAGACGGAGGTTGAAATCGACTCGGGCCGGCACTCTCAGGAGAACTCCTACTGCAGGGTGATCAGGCCTGGCAGTTAACTCGTGGAGACTCACCCTGCTCCATGGGGCATGGTGGCTTTTATGGCCTAGGCCACTTCCTGCCGAGGGCTGTGATTGGCCAGATTTTGCTGCAGTAGGAAGGGGGGCGAAAGGCTGCCCGGTTCCCCCTGTCCTTATTTGGGCAAAGGAATTTTCACCAGCTCTCTAGATTCCGGGTCAGAGACTTCTCCACCCCTGGGGGGGGGGGGCAGAGCAGCCATGATTGACTTGCCCTCCAGATGCCCTCACATGGGCGAGGGGGATGACCCACCCCTTTGGGAGCTGGCTGAGAGCGAATCAGGGTCTGAATGAAACCTGTGGCTGGTCACAAGCCTAGCAGCCATGAGTTACTCATGTGAGCCGGGGAGAGTGTCTGGTAAACAACATCTTGTGACTTTATATCACAAGGGAGGTGGCGGCCATTTTATGGGGTACTCATAACAGTCCCTTAACAGGCGGTAGGGCGAGAACCTGTTCCTCATCTATACTAGCCAAAATAATTCTTTCAACAGAGAGAGGTAATCTGCACTCTGTTAATGGGTGTAGCAAATCCTACATGTCTGAGGCTCAGTGTTTCTGAGAGCTGCCACTTGTGTGATGAAATTCCACACATAATGTCAGAGGGACAGTGATGTACAGTGTAATTTTTGCACTCACAAATACCATTGAAGTCAATGGGAGCTCATGTGCTCAGCATCTTTGAAAACAGGCCATAAAAGCCATGATCTCAGCCTATTGATCTGGAAGATAAAGGAGATTGTACATTCAGTATATTTAGAGATGATACCAAACTAGGAAGGGCTAGAAATAGCAAACATCAGAGTAGCCTAGGAAGCTTTCAGACAGATAAGATTTAATGTGGATAAATGTAAAAGAATATAGATGGTAAAAATATCTGGCATCAGATCAAAGGAGAACTCTGCATGGAAAACGGCGATGTGAAAAAGGGATTTGAGGTGAGTGTGAGTAAAATGCTAAACAAGAATTTATAATGTTATGTAGTTGCATAAAAGGCAGTAGCTATTATATATATAGAGAGAGAGAATAGCTACATGTATATAATTCTCATTTTGATTTGTATATTGTTAATGTTTGCATTGTTCTAGATAACTGTCCTTTTAATATTTACTGTCATGAGACTAGGTATCTGTTTATTACATAAGTATATGTAGCCAGGATGTAATTCACAAAGATATTTTGGTGCCTGTCTTTCATTGATTACAATGGGAGTTAGGCATCCAAATAATTTTGAGAATCCTACCCTAGGCGTATTAGACAGAATCCAGGGCTATGTCTACACTAGAAAATTAAGTCAACTTTTTTTAAGTTGACTTTAATAAGGTTGACTTTAAGTCGACTTAAAATCAACCTTATTAAAATCGACTGAACAAGTGGCAACACTTTAAGTCGACTTAGTCCACTTTATTAAGTCGACTTAACTGCCCTTAGGTCGACTTAACAAAGTGGACGTATGCGTCCACACTGGGCTTAGGTCGACCTAAGGAAGAGTTAGGTCAACCTAAGGAGGCTTAAGTCGACCTAATGAGTGGTAGTTATTAAGTTGACTTAAGCTTTCATTAAGTCGACTTATGGAATTTGAGTTGACTTAATGAAAGCCTAGTGTGGACGTGGCTTAATTTAAGTCAACTTAAGCATCCTTAAGTCGACTTAAATTGTCAGTGTAGACATAGCCCAGGAAATTCTGACAGAAGTAACTAGTACAAAGAATGACCTAAGTTAAGAGACTAAGGAACATGATAGGCACAACTTGAGAAAAAATAGAGTAAGAGGCTTTGATAATGTGCTATACATATTTGAATGGAAATAGTATAAGAGGGGATGAAATCATTAACAATTGCTGAAAATGGCATGGCAAGGAACAATGGCTACAAATGAGAAAGGAAAAATGCTGGCATGACTTTAGAAACAAAATGTAAGTCATAAGGGCAATGAGATGAGGGAAAGCTCTACTCTAAAGGTAGTTAAGGCACCATCTCTATAAGTGCTTAAAAGGAGGATAGATAAAAACCCTTGAGGGATGACAGTGGATGTGCTTTTTTCAGGCTGGTGTCTCTACTAGTCGACTGAAGTAATCTTTCCCAAAGATTCAGGCGTGGGAATAATGCAAAATTGTTTTGGTGCTCTGAATTCCAAATTATTTTTGTAATATTTTTGTCAGTTATGGAAAGAAGATGGCACTGCTGTCAGCAATTTCACTCACACTCACTCACACACACACACATGCACACACACACACTCAACCTACAGGAAGGGCTGATACTGGGAAAAAAGAATTGGTGTCCTCTCCCAGATTTCCACTCACTCCTCCTTGGACAAGTCTCATTAAGGATCAATAGGTACGTGCATAAACCTCTCTCTCCTGCCCAACTCCCAGACTGGTTTGAATGACATCAGAACCTGAGCTTTCATTTTAAAAATTTATTTCCAGCCTTCCCAGTGGCAAAACAAAGCTTGAAAAGATGAAGTGTACTCAGTAGATAGCCAATAGAACCAAGGAAAGAACCCACTCTCAGAGCAGATGTGCTATGCTGCTGGGGCTGTTATGCTCCTCAGTGGTCTTGGGTGCCCTGCTGGGTTATGGAAGACTGGCTCCCCCAATGAGCTCACGTCTACCCTCAGGCTCCACTCCTCTACTCTGGCCTTTTGGTTCCATGGGTGAGATCTGGGGTGTGGGGGATAGTGGACAAAAAGTGATGGTTCTCTCCCAAATGCTATTTACTTTGCCACCCAAACAAGACACCCCCAAGAGTAGGGAGTGGGGAATCTGTGATCTTCCTGGTCCTTTGGGGTATGTAGGGATTTTGACAGCAGAGATATAGTTATCAATCATGACATTCTCATCAATAGGCTTCTGAATTACTTCAGTACACACCACTCAGAGCTTACCTTTCAGGCTCTCTACACACGCAGTAAGGTCTCAAGATTTTCTCTATAGCAGCTCCACTTACATTTTTGGTTTTTTTCAAATGAATGCTGAGGTGCAGGAGAATAAGATGGAAATCTAAACAACAACAACAAAAGCCAGGTTGTTGACTCCACTCATTTCTAGTGTTGCCTGAAGAGATATTAGGATAGAAATCACAGGTCTAATGTTAAAATCTTGTTAAAGGATTAAGGGTCAGGTCCAAAACTGGGGTAAAATGAGTGCAACTACTTTGACTTCACTGGAGTTGCATCCATTTACATCAGTTGAGTATCTGGCCCTAAAAGTGTCTCTTGCTACTTTGTTATGTACCAATGTATATAAATTCCAGTATTTTCACAGGTGTGCTCATATTTAATTCTTGGTTTTAAGTCCCTTTGATTCATATTTGCTCAGTTTTTGCTACACTTAAATAAAAGTGACAAACAAGCATCCATAAGGTTGTAAGATCAAGGAATTGAAAGTTCAAGTTTCAAGTGGGTGAACATCCAGTAGTTTTGAGGGGGTGAATATCCACGGGTTTCACAGGTTCCATCAGCTGCAGCTACAGTCTGGAGTATCAGCACTTCTGAAAATCAGGCCCCAAATGTCTCATGTTGGGCATCCAAAAATGAGAAAAATAGTTAGTGACCACCCTCAACTATTTTGGTTCAAGTGACTTGCCTAGTATCACATCAGAAGTCTGTGGCAGAGCCACAGATATAACTCACCTCTTCCGTACATGTAAGATGAGAGTCACTCTTGTGCCAGGTTCCAGCCAATCCACAAGCCAAAAACTCACTGAGTGACTCCAAGGCAGATATATAAGCCTCACAGGAGGAACAGCAGCTCAGTGTCATTCCAGGACTTGGAACCCTTTCCTGCCTGACAATGACAACA
Source organism: Pelusios castaneus (assembly GCA_007922175.1). Lineage (NCBI taxonomy): Eukaryota > Metazoa > Chordata > Testudines > Pelomedusidae > Pelusios > Pelusios castaneus. The sequence continues at coordinate 8,341,697 of ML685764.1, forward strand.
GACTCCCCACACCTGAGCCTGCTTCAGCCTTGTTTCTAGCCCTCCTCTTGCTCCATTTCTAGTCCTGATCCAGCCTTGCTCTCCCTCCAACCTGATTGTAGACTCCTGATTCTGGCTCTGATCCCTGGCTTCAACCACTTGACCATCTCTGTAATGGTATGGCAATCAAATGTCTTAACCACAAGACCATCCTTTCATTTCCTGCTGTCTCCTGCCTCATTTTTATCATCTCCTACCTTCGGTCTTCTATAACAAATGAGGCATGTGTCCTATAGAAAACCACAACCCTCATTGAAGAATCAGGGCTTTCAACTGACTCTATCTTCCTCATTCTATAACTGTAAAAGTAAGGTCACTATTAATTATATGTGAAATATATATTTTAATTGCTTCTAAATTACATCTGGAATTCTCAATTTTCTGATGGTGGGTACCTAGCTTTCAAAAAACCCATGATGCAATTTGTGAGAAGTACAGAGAGTATGGGAGCCCAGTGTCTGAGACTGTAAACAAGTTTCATTCTGTCTTATTAATAATAAAATAATAGCATAATAAGCAATATCAGAGGAAAGATTGGGGGAGTAGAATTGATTTCATAGTCTGTCAGATACATATATATCAAAGAAATGTTTATTGTATTTTTTTCTTGAAAGTGTCTAAGAAATGATACACATAAAAGAATGTGCAACTTTTATATTTGGTTATTTACACAACAACACTGACATGTAGAAATGCTATTTGTACATTTTTTGTCACAGGTTTTTATCTTTCTTATGATGAGAGATTGTTGTAATGTTAAAGTATATCGACTCCTGGCAATTCTCAAAGGTCTAGAGAGCTCACAGGCACCTTTGATATCATTCATCCTGAAATGTTTGGACGGTGACAGAGGTAGCCTGAGTTTCTCTGAAAGAAGATGTAGAGAATTAGATTGTGTAGTTTGATCTCTCCCATACTGGTTGCTATAGGATCCTATTCTGTCTTGCCCTTCAGTTCTAAATGTATATGTGGCCACAGAGGGAGACTGTGAGATATTTGGGACTGAGGTGGCAATTCTTTTCCACCACTGCCCAGAAGGCCTGGTCTTTGCTGAGATTCTAAAAAGTGCTGAACACCATAAGAAAGGCTGTATTCATAGTATTTCTAGCTGGGACTAGAAGTAGAAATGCCAGAAGATGATTGAGAAAGCCTATTCTCATGAGATTTTCAGTCCAGTGTCTCAAGCTCAAAGGTTCAAAAAGTTAAGCAGACAAACTTATCTGAAAAGACTCCAAATGCTACACCTTTAGGCTATGTCTACACTGGCAATTTAAGTCGACTTAAGGAGGCTTAAGTCGACTTAAATTAAGCCACGTCCACACTAGGCTTTCATTAATTCAACTTAAGAAATTCCTTAAGTCGACTTAATGAAAGCTTAAGTCGACTTTATAACTACCACTCATTAGGTCGATTTAACCCTTAAGTCGACTCCTTAAGTCGACTTAAGGACGGTCTGGATGTGAAGTAACCCTTAAGTCGACTTTATTAAGTCGACTTAAGGGTGGTTAGGTCGACTTAACGAAGTGGACTAAGTCAACTTAAAGCTAAGTCAACTTAGTCCACTTTGTTAAGTCAACTTTAATAAGGTCGACTTTAAGTCGACCTTATTAAGTCAACTTAACAAAGTCAACCTAACTTTTTCTAGTGTAGACATAGCCATTGAGACTAAAGCAGACTGGAAACTAGTGTACAATCCCTGGGCAAAATCCTCCTATCAGGTATATGAGGTGGATTGGAAGTAAACAGCAGACATGCTTCTTATCTAAATAGCAATGTAGAAATGTAGCTTCTCCAGATGATTTCATGCTCTAAATAGGAGTCTCTGCAATCTCAATAAAGCACATTATGGACCCCAAAAGATCTCCAAAAAGGGCTCTGTTCTGTCCAGAAAGAAATCTATTTAACCTACCGTAACACAACTCAGATTGTACTATCTCAAAGATTGCTGAAATGAAAGCCATGCCAGGCAGAAAAGATATCATACCCCTCAAGCAGAATAATTTGATGCACAGCAGCCATCTTAAATGTGGAGACATGAGGCAGATGGCTGTACACATATATCCTCACACATACCTGTTAACATAGCTCTGCTTATGTAAAGATCACAAAGAAAACAGCAATCCAGAACATCACCTTAGTTTTGTATTCTCTCTGGAGAACGTGATTTCCAAGATGCTATGAAATCAGGTTGGCAGCTTATGAAAGATGTAATCCTTCCTCCATATATCTCATGCAAAACCATAGGAAATAATGCTCATGGTCTTCACATCAGAACCCAGGACACAGAGAATCAAATGCCATAAAGTCCCTTACAAATTTAAAACTTAGTGAGAAGCCTAAAGGCAACATCGGTCTGCTATGAATTATCAAAAACATGGGAGTAGGAAAACAGCACATAATTCAACCTTCTATCCATAAGAATTATTTCTACTGATTCATTCTCCTTCCCCATGTGTAGATGGTGACAGTCATCTTCTACATCCTCTAATGCCTTGCACACATGGTACTACTGTATCTCTTACAACCACTTAGACCTATTTTCTGACCAATTTACATATGAGGCTGAAAATGACTTCCCTTAAACTTCCCTCCCTTAAATCAGGAGTAACTCCACCAAAGTGTAAAAGCACAGGGAGATCAGAATCAATTCCCCTCATATAATTTACATTATCACTTATATCTTCACTGCATGGATTATTAAAATCTCATTAAAATATCTTGATATCTCTATCGTATATATATGCTTTCACCCTACTGTTGCATAGTGTTTTCTGTTAACTGAATCTGTCCACTTCAAAGATGCTCATTTTATTCATCAAATAACTTCAGTGGAAGTTCTCCATCTAGAGTGCTTGCAGGATCATGCCTATGCAGTATAAAGATAAATTATTATTATTATTTATTGATATTAATTGTAGCTGATGTACTTCCCCCATTGAATCCTTTCAATTTATGAGAAAATGTATCTATCTGCAATATATTTAAGGCATTTGATATGTAAGTACTGCTTAGATGATGATAATGATGATGAAAACTGAGTAGCTATGCTTAGATCACAATGAAAACTACTTTGGTGATCTCAGTCTATGCTCAGATGGACATTTGTTCACATCACAAAGTTGCAAACTAGTTGGGTACAATTCAGCACTAATGGCAATTTCTGCTGAACAGGGAACAAGAGGAATAGAAAGGACACTGCACTCGGGAGTCGGATGTATTTGCCAAACGCTGGCATATGATTCCGCTTCCAATAGATCAGTGGGAGAGAGAGTGAGCTCATAGCACAGAAGTTTTTCACACTATACCTATCTCTAGCTAGTGCCATTAGTCCGTAGCTTTCAGAAATTATTTCTGGAGTTACTGTCTCTAGTTTTAGCTAATTCATAGAATGCTAAATGAAGGCCTCTCTGTGCCCCCAGCATTCACGTGCAAAGGGAATTCTCCACACATGAATTGTAGCCCTCCCACAGGTAAAGGGGAGATCAGCACTTTCTGGGTGCATCTACACTTACAAGTTAGGTCAACTTAAGGAGGCTTAAGTAGACCTAAATTACTCCGCGTCCACACTGGGCTTTCCTTAAGTCAACTTTAAGCATTTCCTTAGGTCGACTTAAGCCAGTGTGGACAGGGATTAGAGCCTAAATCAACTTTATTAAGTTGACTTAAAGTGATAAATTGAATAATAAGGTCAAAAAGGGGCTCTGTCTACACTAGAAAAGTTAAGTTGAATTTTGTTAAATCGACTTAATAAGGTCGACTTTAAGTCAACTTAAAATCGACCTTATTAAGTTGACTTAATAAAGTGGACTTAACTTTTCTAGTGTAGACATAGCTTCTGTGATAACATCTCCCCTTCTCTTAGGCTGCATGGAAGGTGCTCAGGAAGACCACAGATCCGAAATGGGGAAGGTGGGATGAAAAGTAGATAGGCCAAGTAAACGATAATATTTTCTTTACCTCAATATATCTATGATGATTCTTCAAGAAAGCAGGGAGTTTTGGAGCAACCACTGCTTAGAAATGTCCTGAAACAGCTGTGCTGCCAGGAGTAGTGTGACATCAGGGACATAGAGCAAAGGTGAACATAAACACTCTTCATGCATATGATTCTGGGCCCAAAATCTGTAAAGTTTGGAGAGTAAACCCACAGGCTGTTCTGCAAAGGGCAGAGGAGGAAGAGGGGTAAAATTTACCCCCTAAGGGAACAATTCAGGAGGCATCTCTGTGAGGAAAACCTCACAAAAACATCCTCCCTTTAGCCCTTTCCCATGGGATTTCTGCTAGAGGGGACAATCAGCCCTAGACACATTAGATACAGATTATCCACTTAATCTCATTTAATATGTTATTGTTATCCTCTCTTGCTCCCTCACTTATTACAAACAGATAAATATATGTTCTTGTGATTGCTTCCCTAAAGCATATCCCTCTTCACTGGTTAAAGCCTTACCTTCCAAATTTAATTTTCCTTACAAAATAAAAGAGAAATGCATTTGATGGAGGAAGTTACAGCTAAATTAAGATCAACATTAGGTAAATCAGTAAATGGCTGCTGACTATTGATTTACTTTCTGAACTGATTTTGCTGCCTTAAAAACTCTTTCCCACACTTTCAAAACAGCACACACTATGCCCTTTTAGGGTCTACACTACACTAGGGAAATTTCCCCCAAATTCTAACTGGTAATAAAGCTCATTCCACTAATTCAGTTTTAAATTGGTGGAAGCCATTGTATAGACTTTAGTAAGGCAAATTCAGGTGGGACCAGTTCAGGCTGCCTAGTTCAAATTAGTGTTTCCTTCTGTTTTAAAAGGGATTAGCAGAACTGTTACTTAAACCAGTTAGAAATTCGGAAGGAGCGTGGGGCATTACTAATACTTTCAGAAGCTCTGAGAGGCAGTGGAACTCTGAGTTACTGTTCAACTGCATCACATCCACTCGCAGGGTCTTCATTGAGCTTTGTGCCTCTGTGATTTTTGTAATATCTTATTAGAAGGAAAAAAACTATCCTATATACCAAATTCACACATTTTTAAAGGTATAGTATGTAACTACGTTAAGGTAATGAGATGTTTTTAACTTAGTATTCTCAACAATGTCTCTCTGTCTTCACCAAAACCAGAATATAGTGTCTGAAGTGTATTTACAGTCAGACTTTCTCAGGTAAGGCACCCTAAAAATAATATGCTAGGCTTTCAAGTACATTCCTGTTGACATTTTGTAACTTTCTTGAACCTTTGACCATATTTTCATGTGAGAATATTTTTTTTAAATATGTCCTTAATAATTGTACAGGAGCCAGAATGAATATACATTATTTATTCAACTGGTTAGTACATTTGAAAAGACTTTATTGCTGTAAATCCTGAATAATTCTGGAATTACTGCGGCTTCTTTATAAAGCAGAGAAAGCTTTTGTAATATAAAAAGGACAGTTTTACAGTTCTGCTTTAATCTCTAAGGAAATACTTATGTTTATGTAACTGCATTTAAGTGGGCACAAGAGCTGGTTTTCCGTTAAATTACTGCTGTATTTATTAGAGGTGTAGTCACAGTGTCTTAATAGCAAAGAGCTTGTACAGCAAACATTTAGCTCTGCTTTCTCCAGCAGATGTCACTTGCAGTACATAATAATTCATGAAAGAAGTCAGGGCAAATAGAGATGCACTGCATTCCTTGAAATATATAGGCCAAATTTAAAAAAAAAAAAAAGTTTTTTGGTGCTTTGTGTATGTATTAAATTTGGCATTTGGATTGTTTTAACAGATGGCCCTAAAATAACAAAGGTGAAACATTTTTGTTTCAATTTATCCGGTGAAGATTATGACTAATCCTGTAACTGGAAAAATCAGAGTGAGATACATTCACTTGTGAAGTTTGAAGTCTAGTATGACACATTTAGTGTGAAGTCAAGGTTACATTTGATCTAGTAATTGAACTGAACACTAGCACTTGCCAAATCTGGTAACTGCCAAATCCCAGTTTTATATAATTATTTTGATTTCAAGATGCATTTAAGATAGAGTTGAAGTTTAAGTGAGATGATACACATTCCCAGAGAAAGCAAAACTGCAAAGAGTGCATTTTTCCCTATTAAGTGATGGTTTAGGAGGTAAATTGTGTATCTAAGGCAAACTGCCCTGTGCTGGGAGTGGTCAGGAAGTGACCTGTTCTCACAGGAAATCTGAGCAACTTCAGGCATGATTCTCTACTGCTTTACACCAGTGACAGAGAGAAGGGACTCAGGCCCACAGTGGCTTAGGCATGCCTTGTGCTTCCAGGATCAACAGCTCAGTATTGCTGCTGTGTCACCCGCAAAGATAGTGCAGCATTTGCTACTCGCTTGGCTCCCCCAATGCCACGAGACCGCTTAGCAAAGCCATTACATTATGGGTGCTAGGCTCATGTGGTCTTTTTGTTCCCTTATCACAGGGACTGTAGGCTTTTGGGGCACCTGTCTGCACAGGGCAAAAGGCCCTCTCCTTCTTGGGCATGGGGGTCAACACAATCTGCCCTTTAGTTTGAATATTAAACTATTGGGGCTCATATTCAAAATCTCGCTACACCAGTTCTTCCCACAGATGATTTCATAAATGAAGTGGCCAGGAGAATAGTTGGCCAATCTTGCTCTTATAATTCTATTTTTGACACTTACGGTCCCTTAATTCACTCTCCCCTTTTTCTTCCTATTTTCCAGCCAAAGCCCTATAGGCAAGTTCCTCTGTGATCATTCGGGGGCCACTCTTCTTTCTGATTAGGGCTTCAACTGCTCTAAATAGACTAGGGGATAATGAGAGAGGAGCACTTCTGTCGTTCCCGTTTTGCCCCCATTCCTACTTCTCTCCCCACCCACACACGGAAACACAAAAAAATTATCTGTGGCAGTTTGGGTGAAGAGCATTCCCTCCCTCCAAAGAACACAAATGCCATAGGTGCCTGGGTATGAGCCCCTATACTTACACCTAGTCCTGCCTCAGCAATCTAGGAAACTGTCAATGGGATAAAACAGCCCACCCAGAGAAGATGAAGGAGCTGGGAGAAAGCATTTGTGCCTCACAGCCAAAGGCAGCTGAGGCAGAGCTCACACAAAGTGCAGCAGAAGGAGGTACGTTACATGGGAGGGGGGGCTGAATAGCAAGTTACTGTGGTCTGATCGCACCCTCCTGCTGGCCCTTTATCTGACAAAGGAAAAGGAAATGAGACAAATGATTTCCTTGCACCCAAGACTCCTCCTCACAAGGCAGGGAATTTGCCCTTGCCAACCTGTGAAGAGCCATCCTGAGTTTGCATCTAGATCCCATTCACTTGGTCAGACCATCCCCTCTGTTTTGTTCAATGTGTAACAGAAGCGTGATGCCGATGTGCTCATAGGAAACTGTTCCTTATTTCCTGAGTACAATCACATGTCATGGCTTAGGGATGCAAAAGATTATACCCCTATCACAAACTAGTGGTTGTGTTCTCTGACTCTAGTGACAAAGAGTTCATGAGTGGCCAATTACAGACACACCTGGAAGTCCAGCAGGCACAGGTAAAGGAAAGAGATTTGGGGAGGAGACAGCAAAATCTTTCTAGTGAAGTTAATTCATTTCTTGATCCTTTGGAGGCTTTGATATGCCTTTGGTGAGCTACTTTTCTATTGTTGCCATGCTACATACATACATAGGTTGGTGGCCTATTGCAGGAGTGGGTGGGTGAGGTCTTGAGGCCTGCATTTTGCAGGAGGTCAGACTAGATGATCGTACTGGTCCCTTCTGACCTTAAAGTCTATGAGTCTACAGCTTTGCTCATTTACTTTTTTTTTTTTTCATGAAAAAGGAGCTTCTTCTGGGAAAAAAAATCACTGTCTTTGATCCAAACTGTGATCACTCACTAAACTGAGATGATGGGCCAAGATTCTAATCAAATAGTCTTACTTTTATGGGAAAATAAAACAAAGTCCTCAGTCTTCTGCTGAACTGAAATTGGACTGTAGCACTAGTGACCTATTTTCACTGGTAATGCATTAGCTACGATGAGTTCAGTGCACCAGAAGGAAGACAAATTTCTTCTGAGCAGCACTTGGATACCATGATGATGAGTGCATTGTAAGAATCTAAATAGAAGGGGAAAATGCTCAGAATCTATTTTCGTTACTTTTACACATGCATGTACCATTTCCTACTCTAAAGAGGCAGTAACTTTCATATTTGAGGTAATCATAGAATCACAGAATCATCGAAACTGGAAGGGACCATGAGAGGTCATCAAGTCCAGTCCCCTGCATTCATAACAGAACCAAATACCAAGATTATATGACTTACTGAATGTGACAAGAAGTTGAAACCCCTCCCCCAATGTTCCTCCCTTTAAAAAAAACCCTCAGGATTATTTAATTTGAAGAAATTAGAGAGGATTTTAATTGTACTGACTGAGGAGATGCCCCATGCAGGAATTATAAAGTTAATAACAATGTGTTCATATAGATCCCCTTTTCGCTAAGAGGCTCACATTGTTTTATAAACATCAGTGAATGGAAGCCTCACAGTACTTTGTGAATTACCTATCATGAGCTTTATTGTACAGTTATAGAAAGCAAGGCACATCTTAAATGACATGACTTGGGTTAGCCAGCAAGTCAGTGGCAACGCCAGCAGTAGAATATAGATCTGCTGATTTCCAGTCTTGTGTTTTAGTCACTAGATTAGATTCTCCACATTGGCTGACTATGAAGAGGGATTTGTTTATTTCACAAGAGACTCTGAAGATGGAAAAGAAATGTCTTTAAGAAGGAAAACTGGCTTTTTGATTTTTTAGGATCATTTTAAATGTATTTATTGTTTATTCACACTGCAGAATTTTCAAATAAAGGGAGTTTCTTGCAGAATGGATTTTGAATTTAAACATGGACTATACAGGCACCTTGTGATATCCTGATAGCATGAGAGACGTATCAGCTTCTGACAGGTTCATCTTGGGGATTGGAGAGGACGTGAGGTTATCCTTTTCCAAAGTTATTCGACATCTGGGCTTCCCCTTCTGCAGTGTTTTGACATGAGTTAATTGCAAGCTTCATTCCTGTGAGTGGAGGCTTTTAAACACAGCACTGCAAGAAGTCATATGCTTCTCTTTCTTAAAGGACCCAAGTAGTCTGTACCACTTCCAAATTGATGTTATTGCTTGGTTTTGACATCAGTGTTACTATGTATGTGTAACTTCACTTGACCCATTACATTTCCCTTCATCAGTTATCTTGGAGAACAGGGAAACCACAGAGAACACTGAAGAAAGATTACTGGCTAATATCTTACAATTTGTGTTTAGTAATTAGAGCAGGAACATTTAGAAGAAAAAAATGCATTGGAGTCATTTTTAAATGAGTGCTTTATATTCAGCAGTTTTATCTTTTGGTTCCATATACTCACCAACATTTTAAACTATTCCATTTTAAATAGCCACAAGTGAGACAGAGATCCAATACTTTATTGATGCTTACAGCAGAACAAAATGAAAGAGCTCTCCTTTAAATGGTTAGGTTGGCCATCTTTCAATCTGTCATTATTTTAAAGCCCTGTACTTCAGCAATTTGCTCTGAGATTTCCACTCACTCCCACTTCATAGAACAAAATTCTCTAAAACAAGTGAATAATCACCACTGGACATGATTCTACTTTGATTAGCTGAAGCCATATGAAATAAGTAATTGTTTTATTTTATAATATTGCTGTTCACTTTGAAGTCAATTGAACTTTTGCCATACTAAGCAAAGTAATACAAGAGATGGGATAGGCAAAAGAAACTATGACTGTCTTGAAAAAATTAAGTTATGTCTGGTCATATTATACACAGCAAGTCTCCAAGTACACGCTGAACTGCAAAAACATGAACACATACCCAAAAAAGTATTTATGTGTTCTCCTTCACTACATGCATGTTTTTTTCTCATATGTCACAAAAACTGTAATTGCAAAACTTACAAGTATAAGCACCATCCAATTGCTATTGATGAGCAGTGCATTTATTTGATGTCCCCTACCTTAACCTCATTTTGCATTATTTCAAACGATCAATGATTTGCAACTCATGACCATTCAAATCTAATTTGCACTTCCCTTTTCTGCATTCATGCATGCTTCTTTGTAATATCTCTCTCTCTCCTCACACCAGTTTTACACCAGTGAAATTCCACTAACTTCAGTGGAGTTTATACCAGAGAGGAGACCCAGACCCAATTATTTTTTCCTGGCTTTTTCCCCTGCCGACTTTACATTAAAAAACATCAGTATTTTTTACAAATGTGTTTCTTTGTGATATCGGCACTGTTTATCTATTTACTTTAGTAAGGGAGAAAGGCCTGAATTAAACCCTTTATCCTAACTTCTTCAAACTTTTCAGCAGTTGAGATCTACATTTGAACTGGAAATCCATGATTTGGAGCCACTGGTACTTATACACGGATACTATATTTTGCTGTTGGATACAATAAATACTTTATTTCTTTTTGTAATTCTGGTAATCGGCACAAAACAGAATTTCACAACTTTAAGAATAACAATATAGAAATATAGTAGTTTCTAAGAAAATAAAATAATCCATAAAGTACTGAACACTTTCTTGCAATAAGACCCAAAATTACATTCTTTGCACACCTAGTAAAGTCAATAGGAATTTTTGATGCACAAAAAATGCAGGACCAATCCCTTTATGTCTGCTTTTCCATTTATGCTGAGGCAGGTAAGAAATTGAATGGCTCCCTCAAACACTAAAAAGTTCTTCAGATATTTATTCTAAGATCAAACTGTTATTCCAAACCTATAGGCTGCAGACAGCACCTTATGTATGACTGAAATGTGAAAACAACAGATCAAATAGTATCTGCCTCTGGAACAAACAATATTTTTCTTGCTATGAAAACAAGATCCATTTGTAACATAAAATAATTTGGGGCAAAACCTAGGTAGGAGAAGAAAATTAGGACAACTCTCCTTATGACTTTTGGTTCTTTATAATAGTGTGGTAGAACTGTAATTATACTATCTTGACAAAAAATAGAGATGATTTCATTCTGCAAAAAGTCTAGTGCCCCTTTTTACTCACTGTATGTGATACTCATGCAAACACATTTTCTTCACATAAATGGATGCAATAGGTGTTCTTTGTAGATCTGACCCTGCTTTCATTGACTTAAATGGAAGCAAGATCAGATATGAATATCTGCACAGGGAATATCTGCACAGACAAGTGTATTTGTTATTTTGTTGCTGTTGTGAACCTCCTGTTTAAAAATTTTCAGCCAGCCAATTGGAAAGCAGAACCAATACCATGTGACTAAGGTAACCAGTAATACATCAAGAATAATGAATTGCAAAAAATCTAAATGAAAGTTTTGCAAAGGACCCTTGGACTGAAACTTGTTTGCCTAAATTAATCTTTCTAAATACTTACAAGTAATGAATGCTTTCACAGAAGCAAGGATTGATTATGTTGTCTTTGTTGGCGGTTTAAGTGCTACCATAACACATATCAATAACAACTTATTTGAAAACAGAAAATAGGGCTGTATTTTCTGGCTAGTGTATTCAAAATGAATAGTCTGATAAGCTCTTCCTCAAAAAGAAACGTTTGGAAAAAAAATTATTTTAACTTGGTGAGTGAATAATATAAATACAATATTTACGTATTTAATGGTAGATAACTATAAATAAATAACTTAGCAGCATGATCCTGGCTCTAGTGGAAAAAATTACTAAGTGGCATGGCTCAGCTGTTGTGAAATAGAAGGTAAAGCCAAGTCCCCTCAAACACCCAAGAAATAGTATTATCCAGTGTGACACATGCCTCGATATGTCTTATTGTGATCATAATATGGCCCCAAGGTAAGAGTATAGGACAAAAACATCTTATGGGCTTTTTATTGTTATTTATATTTATCTGCTCCATAAAGCTGCTCTATTAGAGCTATTTATGCCATTAATCAATAGAACTATTAGTGATATGTTATAACTGCATATGAAGTAATAGTTGGAGATTTATAAATTTGTGTATACTCTATTTGTTCTGTAAGAAATGTATTAGTGTGTTGTCGTTTAATCTTTTCTCACCACCTAAAAAGCCTATTTATTTCTGCAGATGTGGAAAACATTTTAAACTGCAGTATGAATCATTTACTTCATAACACCAAAGATGCTGTTGAAAATATGTCATACAAAACCCATGATTGACAATAGCTAAAATACTAATTAAGGATCTGATGCCAGAAACTTATAACTGGGTGCTGAGGGTCCATAATTCCTATTCAAGTCAGTGGGAAATAGATGTACTCAGCACTTTTCATGGGGAGCTCAGCATCTTGCAGGATCAGATAGACAGTCCTATCCTGTATCCCTCAGCCAGGCAAAAATCCCTTTTAAATCAATGGGAGTTTTCCTCTATAACTTTGGACCCAAAAATATTGAAGGCTGTCAACATATGGAGGGGACTGCCTGAAGAGATGCACAGCTGGAAGGTGGGTTTCATTCAAAGACATCTTCACCTCTAGCAGATGAGACCTATGAACCGATTTTCAGATCTTCTGGAGCAGTGGTTCTCAATCACTGTGTCGGGACACATTGCTGTGTCTCCACACAGTGGTAAGTGTGTCATAGAGAGCTAGGGAGGTGGCTGGATTTGGCTGGGTTACTGTATCATGTAAGATCGCGATATGCTGCCAAGTGTGTCACGACCTGCAAACGATTGAGAACCACCGTTCTGGAGTATAGGGACCTACATGATTAGCAGAGGTGAAATCTCTGGTTCCTGGGCCTTCTGCATGCTGACTATTATACATATTATTATATTAGCATAATCCTGCCACAAACCCTTAAAGGCCAATCCACCCCTGGTGAAACTCTATCCGTGTCATAGAGTTACACCAGAAATGGGTTTTGCCCTTTGAATTTATCATCTAGCTGAGTGGGAACGAGCCTTGAATAATTAAAGTCTCTGCCTACAACATGGTGCCTGATCATTGAACCTCAGTGTTTGTATGGAAGAGTAAAGTCACTTCATTCGATAGCCATTTCCTTTGACATCACTCTTTTTTTTATTTCAAAACATAATTCAGAGCGAATACAGCTCTCTAGACTTTCTTAAGTAGTGTGAAATTGGTGATGGATGTAGTGATACGCTGAGATCTGTTGAGCGTATGTGTTGTCTCTTCTGGTTCCTCTTCGTCCACCTTATGAGAGCCGTTTGGTTGCTTCATTATCTCTTCCACCGCAGTGTTATTTTGAACAACCCCACTCAACCTGCCAAGATCCAAAAGAATAAGACTTTTTTTTAAAATAAAGAACACCATAAAAAATAAAAACAAAAACTATCAAGCAGATTGTTCCCTTCATAAATGAGATGAAATTTTATTTTTCCCAGACCTTGTCATGTAAATTTAGCAGGAGTGGTGGAAGCGGACTGATATGTGACACCAGACATGTGGGCCCTGACAGCTGAGTGTTGTCAGTATACATATTATAAATCTTAAAGGGATGTAAAGGAGAACAAGCTAATGAATTTGGAAGCTGCCTTCTCCACTGTCTCATCTGCAGCTGCAGGTATAAGGTATTGATTCCTGGAAACCATTACACAAAGGTTCAGAAACCCTTGAATATCTTCATTATGCCTAGATTGTCTTCTGTTCTACTTCTAATCATGCAGTGAGGGAGGGGATTCCGAAATGTGTCCTGATTACATGGGACAAAAAATGTTCCAGCTTTGACCTCCATCCACTTGGGGATATGCTACACCTAAAGCCTGCTCTCATTTGTACCAAATCGCAGAAGCACATCTGCACTGAGTTGTTGGAAGGCTTCCTAAGCCTGGCAACATCACCTTGCCTTTGGCTAATGAGTCTGCCCAGGAGAATATCAAGTGCAATTAGTTTTCAGGGAATAACAACATGCCAATGAACAGTAGGTAAACGTGGACTTTGCAGGGGGAAAGAAACATCCATTCCTAGGTAGAAAAGGCTATGAATCAGGGTTAATTACCACAGCATTATAACAACTTTCACTTCCTGACTGGCACCAATAGATGAGTGCAAATGTGAGCTACTTACAGAAAAATATTTGTAAAGTTCTGCTCCTCCCCCGCCTCCCCCCCAAATACACCTCATAGCTTTTCTTATTTGATTGATAATGAATGTGATTGTGGTGCCTTTTCTTTCACTATCATTTGCAATTTATGAGGCAAGTTGCTCCACACCTGGTTTGCTGGGATTGGTCTAGGGGACCCAAATAAAACTGAAGGAGTTGGTGGCAATAAGAATTTAATTGTCAGTTTATTTAATGCAAAGATTGTCAGTGTTGCAGAAGTATCTGAGAACACCACGTTTCTCTCAGACATCATTAAGGAGGTGGGGCAATCAGGCAGGGAGGCTAGCTTTAGCTTCAGGAAGGTGGGAGTAATTTTTACTATCCTAGAGGAAAAGAAATCTGACCCAGGTGACTTGATTATCTTCATTCCTAGGAACGGGTTGACAAGGAAGGGGGAGTGGGCAACGTTTTGGCTTGAACAATGGGGAAAAAGTGTGAGAGTGCACGTCCAATCTACTCCCAACAGCTTCCCTGGCTGGCAGGACCCAAGGAGCTGCAGATTTCCACTTTACATGATGGGGGGGGGGAGAATATAACACTGAGGGTCATCATGAAAAGATCCAAGATTTGTTTCAAACCAGCACTAGGAAGAGGGGGCCAACGTGAGAGGAGAGCCCAGCAGAGAATCCCAGCCCTTTGCTCGTGGTCCACAAGTGTTCTCCGGGCTCGGAGTGTTCCTGGCTGGAGGCTGCTGTGCTCAGAAACTTTCCCGAGCGCTCTGGGCTCAGCAGATGAAAGCGCCTCCAAGCTGGGGCCAGCGCGCCCCTAGCGCAAACTCGCGCCGACGTGAAAGCGGCCCTGGGAAGGAGAGGCTGCCTGTGCCGAAACGAGGCGCGCAGCTATTGAGTTTGTCAGGCATCATAAAACGTCAATTGATTATTCAAACCGGCATTGATTATAAGAGAATGCTTACTGCAGCAATGGGAAAGGTTAAAAGGAAATTGACCTTCTGCATACGTGACATAAAGTCGTTAGGTAAATGAGATATTCATACAGGGTCTAATCAAGGTCATGCTAATTTTATTTGGAGCATTCAACTCACTCTGGAGCTTCAGTGGGGAGCCGTAAACTGGCCCCTGGGGAATCAAAACATTAAGTAGACCCCGGTGATTTATTTTTTAAAATCCCCTACTATTGTGCTGAATTGCTTTGGACTTACGGGGCCCGATCCTGCTGCCTCAGCGCCCAAATGGGAGCTGAGCGTCCTGGATCCCTCTGAAGAGGTATTGGCAACGCCCAGGATCGAGCCCACTCAGTTTTCCTCCCGGTTTTACAGAGGCGCACATCTGGGGCACACACTCCTGTTCCTAGAGTTGAGGCGGCTTGCCTGCGCGGTGTTAGAGAGGCTAGGACGGGAGCCGGTAACAAAAATCAGATGCATTTATACACATATTTATCTCCTCTCATTATAGAAATAAATCCTCTCGCTTCTGACTAAAAGGGTAAGGGCGGAGGCGCCCGGCTGATGTGTAACAGCATCGTTTGTGGTTGCCCGTCCAACTGATTAAGGAATAATTGTTGTTAAATGCTGGACGGGTGGCTTGTGTGTAACCGAGGAGCGTTCAGACGGGCACGGCTCCCCGGCAAATGAAACGCCGAATTCGAACCCATTTCTGGCCCAATTCCTTTTAGTGGTCAGGCTAATGGGTACACGGGCTGCGGTCTTGGTCCGCTTTCCCCCTAAAGAAAAACAGCCAGCGCTCCCACCCCTTCCCGGGAAGTTTTTCTAGGTACAGTCTTGGCAAGGCTTTCCATTATTATTTTCCATTATAATTAAGCCTTTCAGCTTTTGCCTTCCCTGCAACACCTTGGGAGGTGAGAAAGCGAGGGCAGCTCCCTTTTCCCAGAGCCCGGAGTCACTAGAGAAGGGCTGCTGAAGAAAAAACTTGCCACACGCTGCAGAAGCCGTTTCCTCGCAGGATTTTACAAGCCAAAGTAAACAAAGCACCCCAGGGGCGATTTTCCCCCTTTGCGCAGCTTACTTCTCTATCTCCCACGCGTTTAGAATGAGAAGCGCAGTTCCCATTTGGAAAATCTTGCGGCTGCAGCAAGCATGTGCCTGGGAAGGTGTGAAGAGGGCTGGTCGCTCGCTAAAAGTACCTGCTAGAGGCTCTGCGGTTTGCAAAGCAACCGCCCTTATTCCACGTCAACTCGGACGCCTCTGCAGAGGCTCGTGGCACACACCGATTCCTACAAGAAAACTCAGCAGCACCTGGCCCCAGCGGTTGCACCGGGGAGGAGAAGAAAGTTACTCGGCCATTTGACTATTGAGAGACGCGATTGAGTTTAGCACTTAAATAGATTTATTTTACTCGGCTCGCGCCGCGAAAATTGGAGAGACCTGCCTGAATCAAGCCGCTCCCCCTTAACAAAAAGCTTTTCCATATAAAGCAAGCGATCGGTTCGGAGATGCCCTTGTTAATGAAAACTGGCAATACTGCGCCGAACGTGCGCTTTTCATTAGACTGCCCAAGCCCTGAGTGGGAAATATACACAGCCCATATATTTATTATTTCTTGTGCTTCCTTCTTGGAACTGCCATCGAAACATGCATGGTCGGGTCCTTTTTCGCATCCGCTTTTCAGCCTTCAGGAGGGGGATCTGGCTCATTTATGCGCACATCTGTCTAGTCACGGGTAGCCTTCCAGTTTCCCTGATTTACGTGTGATTGTAAAAAAGAAGTGTTTAAATTATATTGGCAAAATTAGAGGCGAGGGCGAATCCACCACTAGACAAGTTAAAAACAGCCCAAGACATGTAAAGCAGGGCAGAGGAGAGAGAGTCTGTACTTTTCGCTGCAGCGGAGAGCCCTGAAGCTTTTGATTTTTCACTGGCATAGGTTTTCCAGATCTAGGAAAAGGAGAAAGGGGCGGGGGGGTATTTTATGTAAATGAGCAAATCCGAAATGTATTACAGATCCAGCGTAGTAAAAGTGACAGTTTTGACAGTATTGACAACATAAATATATGTTGGAACACAGCACTTTCAGACACTTAACCGATGAAGCAATAAAAAGATTCGACTACAATATTTCAAATAATCGACATTGATGTTTTGATACATCATTTTTATACCTCGAATCGATCTCTCACTCCGTGACCGGTCAATTTTAAGTAAAAATCTGCTGCAATTATTTACGCTTTGGCCAATGAGGACCTAATAACTGTTTTCAATTAATTACAGCCAAACTCCGCATTAGGAGGACTCACTGGCCCCATATTGTGTTGCGCGTCCTTTGCGTGGAGACCAAACAAATTGCATTCTCTTTGTGGGACCCGACAGAAAGACTTACAGGGGATGCGATTGTTTGGGAAAGAAAACTCTGCGGGCGCTGTTAATGCCAGTCTTAAACTAGATTTCCAGGAGACACCTTCTATTCTTCTGCCAGCCATGTCTTCCCTGCCTGAGCAAACCAAGCCCTACGCGCATTTTTCTGAAAGTTAAGATCTCTGTCCTGCTTCAGACAACGGAGGGGGCAGATCTTTCACCGAGGGAAACCGGTGTGTGACTCCTTTCAAAGGGGGCAACGAACCCTTGTGGACTTCTGCAGACAGCTGGAGAACAAAAGTGAATATTTTGAGCGAAGGAAGGAAGCTGCGAGGGATTGCTATAATAAACTGGTTTTGTTACCTAGCTTTTTTTTTTTTTAATGCCCAATTTTCCTTTTCTTACCATGCCACGTTGGAAAGATTTCTTTTAGGTACACAAGACAAATGCCTAGCTCTGCCCCGACCCCACTGCGTTATTACGAAATATTGACAGCTTTTCCCTTTCTGCTTTCGATGTAAACATACAGGTTGCCGGTTTGTGCCAAAGAGATCCGATCTACACGTGTGCATTTCTTACAGCCTACAAAATACGCTATCATTTTATATTAACGCTTCGAGTACATTTCATGTGCCTTGTTATATAACATTTTATTCTATTCAGATTGGGTTGGGCTTATTTTAATGCCCGTCTCTGCCACTTTCCCCCCAGAAAAATCCCCCCCCCCCATGGGTTCTGATTTAGGAGAAAATAAAATTATCCTAAAAGGAAGTTGGAGAGGAAACTAATATTTTAAAAAAGCGTCATTTAATGATTTTCACCTCTTATGTTTCCCCGAGAGAATGAACTCCGGGATTTTGCCATCACCTTGTGAGAAAGTCTTTCAATGCTATGCTCTGGTCGCACTTAACTGTTCCAAGCGAAGTGGGGAAAGCAATATTTGGGGGTTGAATGGGAAAAGCGCGTTCCTGAAAGTGTTGGAGTCCCGCCAGATAGCGCTAGAGGGCTGTTTATTGAATCGCTTCTTCTCTTCTGCGGGATCTTTAGCAGAATAAACAGTAGAGAGAAAGAAAACAGGGCGGGGGGAAGCCACCCCACAAGTGCCGTTTTAAAATCTCTGGAGTTTATTGGGAGAATAATAGGGGTTTGGTAGTGAATAGAGAACCTAGATCTCTCTGGTTTTTTAAAAAGAGAGAGAGAAGGGGCGGGGGAAGATGTTAACAGGTAACTAAATGAACCTCCTCTTAATGCAACTTCCAAAGATCCCAATCATATGCAGTGGAGGTCAAGAAAAGTTCACCGTGATGGGCTACCATTGACTTTCTGGAATGGAAAGATTTTCGAAAAGTAATAGATTGCTGAAAAAGGGGGGGAAAGAGCAAAGCACGTTATTGGAAAAAGGGTAGGGGGCAGAAGAACTAAATGAACCCAGTGATCTGATGAAACTCATATGTACCGTACTTAATTTCAAAAGGGGCTTTTTAGACCAGAGCTAGAAAATGATGAGGCTGCCAGAATCCACATATTTAGTGAATAATTGGGGAGGGCAAATTATAAGAATTAGATTGACATGAATAAAAACTGATCAAGTTCTAACACTGAAACCTATTCTTCGTAGGGGATAGTATAGAAAATTAGCAAAGTGCATTCCTTATATGTGGGAAATGCAAATATGGAATTTTCCTTATAGTAAAAGAGGATGAGAGTGTTAACAAATTACACACGATTTTCTGGAGAGTATACAGAAAACAAAACTTCCTATGGATTTTGATGCAAGGTTATGGATATACAAGAAGCCGAAAGACCACTTTAATAGATTTTTTTCTTTCGTTATTAAATCTGATGCATTTCCGTCAACATGTTCCACGAAAAATGCAAATTAAAGTATTCAAAATAGTTCATGTTATGCTGCAATATCCCTAGCCTTTCCATTAGCGTTGGTCTCCAAATCGGACGGATACATTACATTTCTGGATACAATTTGCACGATCCAAAAATACTTCGGCTCAACAAAACAAAACAAACGTTGAATAAAGTTACAAATAAGATTAAGGTTCAGGTCATTCGCTCTTTCAGCCAGGCGTCAATTGTTCTAACAGAGGTAGGAAGGATAAAAGGATTTAAACCAAGCGCATTTAGTAAACCAGAACAACACTATACACTTTCCACACTGTTAGGGACCCCAAAATAAACTACCCTCAAAAATCTATTAAACCAAATAACTGCCTATAGGAAGTGGAGGAGGATTTCCGAGCAGTAAATAGTGATTTCATGTAAGCATAGCCTGTTTCCCCAATCTTTCTATCTGCGATAAAATATAGCTCCGCATAAAAGCGGTGGCTTAACAGAAACAATGGAATATACTTCTTACATCTCAAATATTACCTGTTGTGCAACTCCGTTTTTTCAGAGCTCTCGAAAAATAGAGGCAGATCTCAAAGGCAGCGATGGGCTAAGATGCCACACTTCGGAAAGGCTGATTGAAAACAGACTAAGTTTTACAAGATTTTCTCTCTCACTCCCTCCAGGAGCTAAGAAGCCGTTTTGGGAGTTTGAAGGGAATAGATTTCAAGCGTCCATATTTGTTCTGGTGCACTTGTAAAATGCGATTTGAAGAGGATCTTTAGCCCCCTGATTGTCTTTGTATTGTTTTTCTTGAAACGGATCTTTTGCCCTTAATGAATCCCCACACAGCTGGACAGCTCCTTCTCGGACACTGAGAGCTCTAACCCCAAACTGACCCCAATTTGACACCACAAGATGAAATTTTACCGCCTGTTAAAACCATTTCCAGCCTCGCCAAAAGGAGCTGGCTGTTGACTGAGACGCACTTCCATACCGGACACTTAATTTCTCTTTGGACTTTGGGAAAAAAATGATTCGCGCCTCTCACACTTTTCACCGGAACCGTCTTTGTTGTAAATGTGTGCACGCAAAACTGGAAATCAGCCAATTTAATCTCCCTGAATTACTGGTTTTTAAAGAGTATCCTACTATGCTGGGGCGGGGGAGAGATGGAAGAAAAAAGCCCCAGCACCAACTACAGCTAAAGAGTGCTGTTTCTTTCATTCCTACCTAATCCTGCTTAATAGCTGAATATGTCCAAAGCTTCATTTTGAACTTGCCCTAAATTTAGAGCCTCTAATGGCTAATCTGTGGCGTTTTAAATTCGGTTTCTGCATAGTGTCTGCTTTAATCCACTGGGATAGTGGGAAAAGGTTCCATCTTTCTTCAGCCCTGTGGGTGGAAAATGATACAACGGGGAGCATGGAAAACCTTTGACTGACCATATGAAATTTCACTTTCTAAGAGCTTAAAATCATTTTGAAAAGTTGGTCCTGTCCCACACATCAGGTCCAACAGCTCGGCGGGGGGTGGGGGAGGCTTAATTTAAAATAAGACTGGGAAAGGAGCAGTGTTTGGGACTGCCAATTTTTATAGCTACAGTTCCGTTGCCCTCTGACATGTCTTCAGTAGAGATCACTGAAAGCAACGTTCAATAGTATGAAAACCAGACACGTGGAAAAAAATGAAGTCTAAAATAATGCTATAATTAAGGAAGCCCCTTCTTAGTTGTAAATCGAGGGGTGTAGAAACTTCCTTTTTACAAGGAAACAGATAAACTTTCCTCACAACACCCCCAGCCTGGGCTCTGAACAAACACATGAAGTCCGTAGTGGAACAAGGTTATTACAATAAAAGACCCTCTCTCGTATCATGCTGGAGCTATTTGCAATGAGACATGTCTGTAGGCATTCTGCCACCACTCAAAAATAAGCTAAGAGGCTCCAAATATTTAAAATATATCCTCGGTGTACTGGAAGTACCCTAGTCAAATCATTCCGATGAAGTTTAGGAATTTGGCGTGTTTCTAGGGGGGCGAAAAAGCAAATACCATTCATCAATGGTCAGATCGCGAAGAAAATCTGGTCGAAAAGTACAGCTGTAAAACCAGGAAAGGATTTGCATAACCCACCGCTCTGTAGGTCTCCCTGCACCCAAAGGATTAGCCAAAGTATTCATTACCATGAAGATCTTGAATTGCGCTACCGACAGAGTAGAAAATACCGCACAAGCCCGGCTTTCTCCCTGCGAAATGAATCGACTTAACCACTACTTGAAAGAGATCTACATACTAAGGGCTTTTTTACTCACCTTTCTTTAGAGTCCCGTGAAAGTCAGTCACCGCATATCGTGCTCTTAGGGCGAGCTCTAATCTTGGAGGAGATCCCCTGGGGGGCGGGGGGGATCGGGTCTGCTCTTCGGCTCCTGACGATTTCTAAGCAGGGTGCAACTCTGGCTAAAAGTGTCTGAGTGACTTTTCTCCAGATTGCTCTCCTATTTGTAAATACAGCCCGCGCTGCAGGGCTCAACACTAGTAGAAGTCGTAGGAAAGCCCACTGGCGTTTGTCAGTCCTCCACGCTATCTTTCTTTATATGTGAGGGCTGATTTCCCGCAGACACGATTGTTATGATGGCTCATTTAATCAAACTCTTTAATTGCTCCCGTAATCACTATCATCATCACAGGTACTCAATCATTCATCATTTTCGAGGGGTTTATTGACCTCTGGAGCTCATTCGCTCTGCCCATTACAATCTAGCCAAATTTCTATAACTGCCCGTTGGGTTTTTTATGTAGTTAGTTTCCCAAAATCTTAAAATAACAATAGCTTTTTCTTTAAAAAAAAAATCCCTAGTTGACTTTTTGCGATGTATGTTTAAAAGCCATCTATGCATGAGGCCACATTCACAACTGGATACATAATCATTGATAAATCCCACTATTAGAGGGATAGTCTGGGTTAGATTTTATGTGCAGGGGACCGTGAACAAGAAAAGGCGGGGGGAGGACAAAAGTGCAAGAATCGATAGTTGGACCATCGCTCCTCCCCTAAACTTCAAGCAGCCCCCATGATTGATGATCTCGGGTAGCTTTGGTAATTGACTGTTCTGAGGTAAGGCATGTTTTAGTTCCAGCAAAGTGATTGGGCGACAGAAACGTACCAAAATGATCGTGTGAGTGAGTGAGTGAGTGAGTGAGTGAGTGAGTGAGTGAGTAAAAGTTCATTGGGTGCTGTGGGGGGCACCATCTCACTTAATTTGCTAAATAACCCCAGTGTAATTAGCACTACCATTAGAAGGCATTATTGAGTTAATACTTAAGCATACATTCCACACATACAACACAGACCCAGAAACACATTGTACACACGAGACCCAGTGGCTGGCTCAAAATGAACGTGCCAACAAATTCCGCATGGCGTTTGGGTTTAGCATTCAAAAAAGTGACCATGACGTTGTTTGAAAGCCGCAAAACCTCATCCCCAAACTAAAGGGATTCCCCTCCTCCTCCCTCCCAGCCATCACAACTGTGGTTGAGAAAAGCGATCACTTAATGAAGAACAATGCCAAATAGAGTTTGAAGGAGGTGTTCTCTTCAGGTCCTGGAAAATTAATTTTTAAACAGCGTAATGAATTCACACAGGCAAGAAACCGCACTTCAAACATAACATTCTGGCAGAGACGCAGTACTTGGTTAAAGCAAGCTGGTTTCCTAGGGAAGATCAACTTTATCTGCCCCTTTACATTTAGCTGGCTCTTCCCACCGACTTGCATACCATGACCGGCTACGTGATATCTGAAGATAAAAGAGAATTGTTAACAATATGCTAAGCAAGGCAGTTAAGCAGGATATATTTTGCTGGTAAAATAATCTAGTGAAAACCAAACCAGATCTAGGCTTCTAGCGTACTTTTCTTCTCGATCTGCAGTTTTCCCTCGTCCCCTTTCACACAAACACTCTCTCTCTTCCTCCTGCGTCTCCCTCTTTCTCACACACTCTCTCTGTCCTATATGGAAAGGAAGGTTGATTTGCGAGGGGTACGATCTGTGGTATGACTCCCCCCATGTGGAGCTGAAGCAACCCTGATTACATACTCTGCATATCACAGGCTTTATGCTCGCTCTCGCTCGCGCTCTCTCTCTCTCTGTGCTCTCCTCTCCCTCTCCCCTCTCCCTTGTATGTGTCTCTGTTGTAGGACTGGCTATGGCCACCACTACTTCCGGGTTCCGTCATTTCATTCTCCCGCCGATCAGCGCTGCAAAACTGAGCCTCTTCTATAAGCCAGCCAGCAGCCAACCTGCCAACACTTACTGACACTCACTCATCTCAGAGAGAGAGAGAGAGAGAGAGAGAGAGACAAAATACCTACCAGGAAAAAAAAGAGAGAGAGGGAGAGGAGGGGGAAGTCCAGGTTTTGCAAACTATTCAATTTTCTTCGCATCTTTCCCCTCCCCTCTTCCTAGTACTTAAAAAAAAAACCCTATAGCGATCCTAAAAGGCAAAACCCAAACGCGGAGTTACTGGAAGAAGAAACCGGGGTTAAAAAGATTCCTCCTCTCTTCTTCATCATCATCAACCATCATTCATTCACTACCTTGACATTCCCTGGCTTTGATTGACAGCTGGAGTGGCAAAAAGCCATGAGACACGACAGTTTGGTTACATGTGGGTTGCTGATGGGCCGATCGTAACCTTCAGTTTGGGGGCTTGACAATTTTTTATTATTATTATTATTATTATTTTTTGCTTAGAGAAAGAAAAAAGGAAAAAGAGAGAGAGAAAGAAAAAAGAAAGAGAAAAAAGAAGAAATACACAAACATCGTGGTTCTTGGCTGATTATTTTATTATTGTTGTTATTGTTATTATTATTATTATTATTATTATTTATCCAGACTGGAGAATAAGAGAAGTCTATAAGTGGGTTGCAAAAAAAAAGAAAGAAAAAGTAAAGAAAGAAAAGGAATCTTCTTCACTGTAAATCACTTTCTTTTCTGGACTGGGATATTAAATATACGACACATCCAGGAGTTTATTGGAGCGCAGACTGATGGCGCAAAGGGTAGGTTTAAATCTCCAACACTTACCTATATATAAATCCTCTCTTAAGAGGGGCCTGTCCGATTTGCTCTCCTCTGTTGCTGATGATGGCGGCCAGTATTAAAAAATAGCAGCAAAAATTATTCACCAGCTTTGTGTGTGTGTGTGTGTGTGTGTGTGTGTGTGCGTCTCTCTCTCGCTCGCTCTCTCTCTCTCTCTCTGTGTCTCTGCAATTGTTCCACGCTTTTTTCCTCTCCAGCTTTTCCCCCAGCAGTGCGATTTCCCTGCTACTCTAGCTGCTCAGTAGCACGGCTTTCACAGGGGAAGGCTTTGCTGCTGCCGCTGCCGTTGCTGCCTAGGAAATATACATATATCTGTACACACATATCTTGCTGCTTATTTTGTCTCTGCCTTTGACAAGGACAAGGGGAATTGCTACTAAATAATGTTTCTGGTAACTTTCAGATTATTTTCCCCCCTCCCCCCACACACCCTGCCTTCTCCTCCCTGCTTCCCAGTGTTTAGTTCTTCCTTTCTTCCTTTGCGTTTGAGTCTGTTTGCTTTTTCCTTTATTTCTGCTTTTTGCTTTCTAATTCAGAGCAACTCGAGTTTCTCCTTCCTCTCCTTCCTTTTCATCCCAGTTTCCTTGTTAGGGTTTCTTCTTCCTTGATTGAAGCAGACCTCTCTCTCTCTCCTCCCCCCCGCGGGGGGGGCCGGGGCCCGCCGCGCAGGGGCCCCCCTCCTCTCCCAACCTTTGCTAGCCGCTGCACTTTATTTTATTTTATTTCATTTCATTTTGTAGCACTCTCCCTCCGTTGTGGCTGTTTCTGTTTGGTTTTGCTCTGTTGTGTCTGTCTGGGTGCTTAACTCTTCTGACTTTTGTTGTTGTTGTTTGTTTTTTTTTTTGTTTTTTTTTTTCCTCCTCCTCCTCCTCCTCCTCCTTCTTCCTCTCTCTCTCGCTCTCTCTCGCTTTCTCTCTTCTGGCCCATTTTTTGACAGTACGATGAGCTGCCCCATTACGGCGGGATGGACGGAGTAGGGGTACCGGCTTCCATGTACGGAGACCCTCATGCTCCCCGGCCGATCCCCCCGGTTCACCACCTGAACCATGGACCGCCGCTACACGCCAGCCAACACTATGGAGCTCACGCCCCGCATCCCAATGTCATGCCGGCCAGTATGGGATCAGCTGTCAACGACGCCTTGAAGCGGGACAAGGATGCGATCTACGGGTAGGTACATGCAGGGCAATCCGAGCGCCATAGCCCTGTTTGCAGCCTGTGTGTTTTGGGCATAGGAACAGGGAAAGAGGCAAAGGAGAGAAAGGAAGGGAGAGGGAATCGGGCTGGCCAATTTAGAGGGGTAACTTTGTCTAAAGTCTCCTTTGGAGAAAAAGCCTGGTAGACACCTTGGTAGCTAGTAAGGGTTTGAGTTGATTCATATCACAAATCGCTGTTCTGTAGGGAGACATGTAGCATGGCACTTCATTAGTAAGTGGGAATCCTACTAATAATTATTAATAAATAATTTGTAATCTGATTACATAGGAGGGGCATAAGTGCCATAGAAATGTACACCAGAAAATACACCCTTACAAGTGAAAGTTGTTGTTTTTTCTCGGAGAGGGACAAGTTAGGAATCGAGACAGAGGGGGTGGATATCATTGCACTGGCTTTTAGCTGAAGCAGTGTTGTCCTGGTTGATCAAGATGCCATAATAGCACTCCTCCAGCACTGTAAATAAAGAGGTATTCAGATCGCGGAAGACAGTAATAATAAAGGGGCTCACTTCTTGCAGACAACTCTTCTTTGAAATGGAAAAAAACTGGAGGGAGTGAGCTGAAGTTCCCTGTTGAGCAAGAAATAAAATAAAAATTACCTCCCCCCCATCAAAATAACAACAAAACCCCTCAACACTGTACCAATGCAGTCCTATGGGGAATGCCACAGATTCTTTTCAGTGCAGTAAATTACCCCAAAAGAAGAGACAGTCACCTCTGTGACATAAGGAGGGCCCCCGATCAGAGATACAAAAGAGGAAAGCAGGCGAACACACACTTACTACTTAACACAGAGATATTTTTTCATGACTACTCCAATTATGGGAAAATATTTCTAGAAGTGCTTCTCCCTCTTCCCCCCCCCCTCCCCCCAGCTCAGTTATCTAGACAGCTGGTATTTTACTTGGGTGTGCTTTCTAAGCCAGGAAACTTCACCACATTTTTGCTAGCAGTCTCTTTTAA
The DNA here is from genome assembly GCA_007922175.1 of Pelusios castaneus. Lineage (NCBI taxonomy): Eukaryota > Metazoa > Chordata > Testudines > Pelomedusidae > Pelusios > Pelusios castaneus. Next base: position 8,368,234 of record ML685764.1, read on the forward strand.
AAAAGAATAAAGCCCAAACCCAATGCGAAGAAGTTTAAACAGTTTGCCTAACAGTGTTTCTCATTTCAGGTTGTCGCTTGGGGGTAGGGATGGGATTGTCCTGGTTTCATATTATTTTAAGCTGTGGCTAAAAATGTAAAATCCCAGCTGAGCGACTGGAATGTGTGCCTGTGATGCCGGTTCTGTTTGTCTCTCGGTTGTGGGCTTTGAACAGAGGGTGCGGGTTGGGATTTTACATTTTGCAAAGCTTTGTGGAAGTTTGCCTCTGTCCTGGCCGGGTCTGAAGGCGTAGCTGAGGGCTGCGATGTGTGTGCCTGTGTACTTGTTGATTAGAGCTCTTCTTTCTTGCCTCTCCCCCCTCTCTTTCTTTGTGTGTCACTGCCCGGTAGGCACCCGTTGTTCCCCCTGTTAGCGCTGGTCTTTGAGAAGTGCGAGCTGGCGACCTGCACTCCCCGGGAGCCTGGTGTGGCCGGCGGGGATGTCTGCTCCTCGGACTCCTTCAACGAGGACATCGCAGTCTTCGCTAAACAGGTCCGCAGCCTTTTTAAGTGCCCCCGTCTTCCCGGGCACTCACACCCCCTCTTCCCGACCTTCAGAGAGGGGGCCGCCCAAGCAGGCTCCCATCCTTTGGGTCTACACTGGCAGAGGGATGGGAACCGTTTCCCCCCCACTGATCGGCCACAATTTGTTCACCAGCCCGCTCTCCAAACCCCCCCACCGAGCCCTGGAGATTTTAAGCAGACTCCCAGGACAGGGCTGTGGGATGGGGCAGCGTGCTGGTTGCGGCCCCCCTCCTTATTTCACGGCCTGAGTAACATTTGAATCAGGCCTGAGCGGGCTTCCCTAGCTTGGGCACATGTTTTCCCTGCAGGTCATTCGGCTGGGGAGCTCCGAACGGGGGCTGTAATTTACACTGGTTTTCCTTCTTCTCGCAGGTCCGCGCTGAAAAGCCACTTTTTTCTTCAAACCCAGAGCTGGATAATTTGGTAAGGCTTCCTCCACCTTCGCCTCCCCCTTTGCTATAGCTCGTGGTAAGCCGCTTTCTAAAGGGAAGAGAGGAGGCTGGAGGCGGCCGAAAGTTACAGCTTCAGCCGTCCAGCCTTTAGGATCGGGGAGGGGGAAGCCGAGAGATTAAAGCCTCCAGCCAAGAGGGTTCAAAGAGTTTCACTTTTAAAGGGAACCAGGGCGACTCTGAAGCCCCAATGCATTGCAAAACTGTGTTTTAAGCCCCGGGAAGCTAAAGCGAAGGAAATAACTGCTTAAGAAGAGAGAGCTGGAGATTTCTAGCGCAATTCTTTTGCTAATGGGGATGATTTCAATAGTAAAAGTGCCTAAATCCACTTGTAAAGAAGAGGCCAAACTACGCAGCTTGAGCATTTTCCCCTTTTCTTCTTTTTTTAGAGCGGGTGGGTGTGGCGGGGGGTTTGGTTGGTTGCTGTGCGGGCCCTCAGAAATAAGGGCTAGGGAAGAAGAACCCCCCTTCTTCTCTAGATCTCAGGGAAACACTAATCACGGCTCTTAAAATAAATATGATAAAAATCAAGTGCTTAGGTTAAAGTGGATCAAAATTGCTCAGGCGTGACCAATGAGCTAAAAACCTGGATTATGAGTGTGCGCCCCCTCTCTGCTCCCAGCCCTGCACAGCCCCCAATGTGTCCTTCTCCCAAATAACTCATCCAACCTTGCTCCAAACTTTCTTTCAGATGATCCAAGCAATACAAGTACTAAGGTTTCATCTTTTGGAATTAGAAAAGGTAAGACCAAGAGAGTTGGCGCCGGTGACTCCCACTCCCATTATCTCCCTCCAATTGACACTTGTAAACATTGCCAGAGAATATATGGGAAACGCAGTGTGATGCTGTAATCTGTGCCATAGGAGCATGTGACACTCGACAAACGTGCTGAGCCCAGCCCGCATTTCTGTTTAATTGTAATTCGAATCGGGTCCTTTTAAAATAGTTTAATCCCTATACATTCACTCTTAAATGTATGCTGCCAGTGGGCTGAATCGGAATGTTATTTTCAAAATTAAATAACCCCTGCTCTAATCCAGATCTGATCATCATATTAACCCACGCCAGCATCAAATGTTATGATTAAGAATGGGGGGGAAGTAGCTATGGGGAGTAACTATGCTTTGGGATGAGATTTGGCTCTTCTCAGAGAAATAAGCGCCCTTATTTATTTTTCGCCTTGGCAATACATACATCTCCAGATGCAATAGCTCCCATCTCAAATTATCAACTATACCTGGGCTGAATTGCATATGCTCCAGCGATATGGACTAGGTCCAGATTTCAGTGTTTTGATGTTATCACCAAATACGATTTTCCTCTACAGACTAGACTGAATCTAGTATCTCTCTCTCTCTCGCTCTCTAACTTGTTGCTGCAGCAAATCTCTAGAGAATAATACGTGCTGCAACAATTTCTCTATTGTTTCCTTGCCTTCAACTATTATGCTCCTTAATTAGAGTTACTCGTGGAATAGATCACAGAGTTTCTCTTGCTAACAAAAAAAAGTTGCAATACGATATTTTGCCTTCTTTTTTTTTTTTTTTTCCAGGTCCACGAGTTGTGCGATAACTTTTGCCATCGGTACATTAGTTGTTTGAAAGGAAAAATGCCAATAGATCTAGTTATTGACGAAAGAGATGGCAGTTCTAAATCTGATCATGAAGAACTTTCAGGATCTTCCACAAATTTAGCCGACCATGTAAGTCGTCTTGATCCCTTTATAGCATTTTTAAAGACTCTAACCTGCTTAGAAGGCGCCTTTTTTTAGCCTGTGTAAATCTCTCTCTGCCCCCTCCTCCCATTGCCCTATGAGTTTTAAAGCTCTTCTTACAGGAGATCCACCCCCCCCCCCCTTCTCATTCTATCTGTAGCTGAGGGAGTTTGCTTATGATTTGTTAAGTTTCCTGATCTGGGCGACTTGCAGCGCTAGCAAATTGTCTGTTTGATGTGGGGATCGGTGCTTTTTCTGCTTTGCCAACCCTGTAATTCATGCAGCACTGCAAGAAAATAGGGTCGAGAAAGTTAGGGAGAAAGTTGGGTGATTATTTTTAGCCCCTTGTGCAGATGACAAGTGCTGAGAATTATTGGCAGTTTTACATTGCAATAAGAAAAGGGTTAACACATTGGAGTTTCCAATGCTTTTGCTTTATAGCAACTTATTGTCAGAATGTGGACTTATTGCCAAGTGCCTGGAGCATCTTCATAATAAAAGACAGTAACTTTGATGAACCAATTATTAACAATGTATTACAGAAAGCTGGGAGAATTATGATTGAGTAACTGTGGGTTAGCGGTTGAATTTAACACTTTAGTAGTTAGTGAGTTATTGTTATGTGTGTGTTGGTGCTCATGGTAAGAGGAATAGCTTTGCTTCTCTGGGTTGTGTGTTTGGAGCAGATTTAGTGATGCTTTAAAATGTGTATATACAAATAAATAGACGTTTACAGGGAGAAATGTAAGAAAAGACTGGTAGCGAGAAAGGGGAATGAAATAGCTATAGTTAAAAAAGAGTGGGTGTGGAACTATAGTTTATTTATAGGAATGCATCCCTGGGGGAAAAGGGGTTTACACAGTTTTAGATTCAATTGAACTCATAATCTAAACGATACATCTAATATTTTAGCAGTTGAAATATTCATTTAGCACCCGGTGTGTCTTAACCATACTCTACACAGGCGCCTACTGTCTTTTCTTGTGTGGTAAGAAAAGTAGATTCAAATTAATAGAGAATCAGGTTTTTATGAGCTTTTCTTCTTTTGAAAATATGTTGTCTGCATATTTAATAATTCTGTTTGATCTGTATTGAAGTTCATCAGGAGAAATAAAATAATATATATTTTTAAAAATCTCCAACCGGGAGTGCTTAAAGTTCCAGGACACTGAAAATGGTTTCTGTATTCAAGGCTTTAGCTTTCCATTCTTCATTTGTAACTGGTAAAGCTTGTGGGGCTAGATTTTTATGATAGTTTGCATTTTAGGCTTATTATTTTCAAATAAAAATGTATGCAGCAGTTACTGAAAGTTTCTATGCTTATCAGTTATCTCATCTGTAGATAATAGAGTCTATGAAGCATGACAGTAGTTTTAAAATATCTGTTTTATGACATTTTCAACCCTAAATTTGGGTGCACAAGTATTCTGGGACTAATAGAAAAGAAATTTAAATGAGTGGCAATCTGAAAGATATAGGCTCATTATGTATAATTCAGAGCAATACAAAAAAACCCTATTTTTTTCCAGTACAGTTTCTTTTACAAGAGTGTGTTTCAAGTGGAAGTGTAGAAATGGAGCATGCTGATGTTTATATTGAAGAGATTAGATAAACTAGCCCGTTTAGGGTTCTGGCAGATGGCGAATGCTCAAGCCAATTTGCAGTGTTCCATTATAATATTTAAATTCACACACAATGATAGGACAAGGTTGGAAGGGGTTAGCATTTTGATAATTTGATAACTATTATCTTCACTAAGGAGAATCTCCTGTTGTTTTTGTGGCCCAAAAAACAAACTCCAGTAAATATGACAACCCATTTATCTTGCGCCCATTAGGGTTTACCACTTCATTGGGTATTATAATTTAAAGCCTTTTATTTCCTGGAGATTTGAGCTATAACATTTTTTACTTTAGCCCCCTGCTATTTGTTTTGAAAGGAAGCAATAATTTGTGCAACCAGAACACCAACTGGGAAATGAAGAGTTGTATCATAGTTACATTTTATTCATGCGTTTTGGGAAATGTGTCTCCTTACTAGATTCTTTTTTTTAAAAAATCTTAGCTTGTTTTCCCTACAAGACTTTGGAACTGTTTTATATATATATATATATATATATACACACACACACACGCACATACTACTGAGCTGCATTAAGGAGTGTATATACTGCACTTTTCTACCTTAACGAGTAATTCACTTCTATTATAAAGAAGGAAAACCTTTTTCAATTGTCAGTATGCAAATATAAGGATAAAAACTGAATTGTTCATTTGTAAGCATCTACCTAAGAAATGGAATAATCCAAGCATGCAAATCTGTCCAATTTGACTCTCCAGGTTTATTTTTTCATTTGGTTTGATATGCATATTTAATACATAGCCCCAGGCTAGATCTCATTTGGTGAAAGTTGGGGCAGGGATGTTGATGATCTCCCTTCAGAAGGACAGAGACGGCATGTTGTTTCCTCTGTTTTATCTGTTGTCCCATTGTTCTGATCCATAGATCTTCCTCCTGGTTTTATTTGCACATGAAATACTAGAAGCAGTTCAACTGATTGGCTATGAATAATGACAGCTAAAAAGAAGTGTAGTTTAATTTGTTGTGTGCCAAGGTTTCTCTTGTGGAGGTGACAGTTTGTGACAGCTGTTTGACACCCCCAAAATTCATACACCTCTATTCTTATTAAGTGGTATCAAGCTACATTGTGTGTGTATTTTATGTGGATGTGTGGAGTGGGGGTGGTGGCAGCGGTATAGAAAGTACCTATGCAACTCTCAATATTATTCCTTTTGTCAGACTTGAAAATACAGCTAAAGGAAAGTAACTAAAAGAAATCTGAGACTAGCCAATATTTACAGTGTGACTTCTGAAAGTGGGATAGTCAGATACTACATGCTTCCTTTCTAGAATTCTACTGCTGTGATATTTATATAACTTAATTGGGGGGAAGGAGAGAAGTCATTGATCTCTGCAGAAGCACTACCTGTGCTGGAAAAGCAGCCAGTCTTATGCAGTCTTGTCAAAGTTGTTTGGTAATGAATGCACATATTGAATTTTATTTTAGTGCACTATTAACTGTTATGTAATACAGAGAGTATAAGAGGGACAGGGACTTTGTAAGCCAAATTGTGTGGGGCTAGTCACTGAAAAGCTGCAACTTTTGTTTTATTTTGCTATGTTTAGTAAGCATAACAGCCCATAATTAGTGTTTGAAATTTTAACATCCAAATTTTTTGTTTTTTGCTCTGAGGTATTAGGTTATAGATGGAAAGAAGTTAATTACAGCCCTTCCTGCACCAGATCAGTTGAGGTGGTGGGGGTGTGAGTGGGGGTGATGGAGTCTGCCCAAGCTGCAGTTGAAATTGAGTTTCCCAGCAGTGAAAATTTATCATTGCTCAATACAAACATGTAGGGCCCAATCCTGCATTCCAAATGTACTAAACTCCCACTGAGATTGACCATCAATCTTTTCTTCTTTTTTAAAAAACCTATCTCAGTTTGAAAGCTCTATTGCTTGTGGTATTTGAAGAATCATAAACTTTTTCAAAGTCTATAACACTTCTCTACTCTGCTTTATTTGCATTTGCTTTTGTGCAAAGCTTTGACTAAGCCATACAATTCTTCCCTGAGTCCAGATCTGAGTTAGGGCCTGATGATGTTCCCAGTGAAGTCAATGGCAAACCTCCCACTGATTTCAGTGGGAGCAGGATTAGAGCCTCAAACTGCTTGCATTTGTTTATTTGCTATAGTCACTTGAAAATTTAAGGTATTAAAAATAGGAAGATAAATGGATAGCTATCTCCTTTTTATAAAAGAATCTTTGTCCTAACTGTAACAGAGAAATAGTAGTTTGAATGTTAAACCTTTCTGTTGTCAGATCAGGGTAATGAGCTCTTCTGATTTTGGTTTTTTGATCAAGATGTTTTATAGTAGCCTAATACTTTTAAAGGATTAGTGCTGAGCAATTTAAAGGTATTGTGCAAATCAGAAAAATTAAAAATGAGGCGCTCGTATGTCTGTCCCAGGTTGTTTCGTCTTGCTTATTGGTAAGATTTCATTGTCAGCTAAGCAGTGAATAAATTATTAAGGGCCTGATTCTGCATTTTTAGGCGCAACATGGACTTAGCAGGAGTTTTGTGTAAACCAGGAATTCAGGATCAGACCCAAAAGTTGTCCTTCTGGCTTGTCAAAAGAGAACCTAGATAGTTATAATAACAGTAATAAGGCAAACACTTTTATATAACCAAGTTTCTTAGTGTGTGGTTTAAAATTTGGAATGTTACTGTAGGCCCTGTGTGATATGTAGCCATGTGTCATTAGGCAGCGTCTAATACATTAGAGAAAGATGCATTTTTCTAGTTTTGAATTGTTGGTGCCTTTCCTGAGCATGTCAATACAAGTAAATGTGACTATTTTTATTTGATTAAATATCATTGTGTTTCCAAAATCTGAGATAATGCATTTCATTATCTCATTGATGTTGGTGTTTCCTTTTTGGTTTAGGTGTTGTCTATCTGATCCCAAGTTAGGTTGCTAAGTTATATTTACTTAGTTTCCCCACATTTTTTTAGGTTGTACACTTAGTAGCACTGGATGTTTAAAAGTAGTAGTGGCACTCCCGAAAAAGTGTTCCTACAGGTATAATTAGGAGGTCACTTATAAAAATCTCGACTGTGCAGGTCTTGTTTCCGTATGGACAGATTGTTTATGTTTGATTCAAAGTTTAATGGTTAAGGATAAGAACCCTATATATCTTTTAAGAATGATACCACTTTCTAAGACTGTCAACAAACAGTTCTTCCTGCATCTGCGCTCAAAGGCAAAGTCAATATGATGAGAATGTCCTTTTTTTTTAAAAAAAAAAAAGCCATTTATGAAGCTTGCATGTAAGAATAAGCAAATTACACCTTTTCAATAGACCGAAATACCTTGCTTTTTGTTTTATTTGTATAATGTAATGTATAATAATAATGCATTGTTATTAAATCACTGGGCACTGCTTTT
>ML685764.1:8376067-8403567 GCA_007922175.1 Pelusios castaneus
ATATATATATATATATATATATATATATATATATATATATATATGTTTATTATTGCTGTTCACCACAGGAGTGTCTAAGATCTCATATCCTGAATTACATTATTATATCATCTATGGGCGTATGTGAGATTTTTGTCTGGCACAGTATATTGTGTTTTAATGTATCATAGCACGCAGGGCCAAATTCTTTGTCTTAATCACTTTAGTCATTCCATTGATCTCAGTAGTGGTGCTTGTGTGAGTACAAGGAGCAGAAATTGGCTCATAATCTCTGCGGAAACATTATCATTGTGACATTCATAAAACTCCGTTTTGCACTTGCAAAGTTGATTTACAAGGACTACCTTCAAATGTCGGTAAAATTAATTTTAAATTGTCTTAAATGAGAATCAGACATGTAGCTGTTTTATTTGCGCACCGTGTTGTGTAATTTCCACAGTAATATTTGGTCCCGATCCTGGATTTATTGTACATCTAAAACTTCAATTAAAGTCTGTGAGCAGAATCTTGCTGACCACACTCATGAGAGTGTTATTTGAATCCAGTTCGCCTGATTTTGATCTTATTTACACCATCATAAATCAGAAGTAACTTCACTGTGGTTAATTGAGTTATACCCACCATAAAACTAGTGTGAGTTCACAATCAACTCCAGTGGGACTGCTCGCCAGACTTTACCCAGTGGAAGTTTTAGGTGCACAAGAAATGCACAATCATCTAGCCTTACATTTGCATTTACACAGCCATCTCGAAAGAGCTAACCCATCAACCTTTGCACTATAACAAGACAAGTGACCAGCACTGAGCCATATTAACAATCAGATGCCTGGATGGAATCCTGATGTTAATAAATGACTGTCTGTAGAAAATATGCTTTGGAACATCTCACCTTAAGAAATACTGGACTAGTTAAAAATGCTTACAGTTTCCACCAGATCTGCAGCATCAACAAAAGAGTAACACATCAGATTTGCTTCATATACCCAGAGACTCCTGTCCTTTCCATACTCTTTTCTAGATTTAGCAAAATTCAATGATGGTGCTAAATCAATTTTTTTTTAACTTTCAAGGGAGAAAACACTGGCAAAATTGTGTTTTCTAGGGAAGGCTGTGTGTGTAAATGAGAAACAGTGGATAGCAGCAGAGTGATCTCCTGTGGCCCTGGTAGTACAAGCTTTCCCCATATTGTCTCCTGCTTTTATATTAATTACAACTTGCATTATCAGCTGCGAGTCTGTAGCCCGGCAAATAGAAAATACTGCCCCTGGAGACTTAGCTTCTTGTATCTATTTTCCATCTCCTTCTATTGTGCTCCACTCAGTATTCACTGCTTTTCTCCTGGTAACACTGCTCTTTAACACAATTAGGTAAGAGCAAGAAGAGCACCATATTTGACTCCCAATTATTAAAACTATTGGGAATAGATACATGTGCACTACCTACCATCTATAGTATACTGCAGTAGTTCAGTTCATGATTAAATACATGTGCATATATGTTATAGTGTGTATATATATATATATATATATATATATATATATATATATATAAAATCAGCCAAAGCATTTTAGTCAAACCATTCTTGTAAAATTATTTGATCTTCCTCTGCAAAGCACCTTCTTAAAGCTAACAAAATTATTTATAGATTGATGAGAAGCCATGTTAACATACAACATCCCAATCTAGCAATAACTCTTTTTAGAGCTATACTGCGGGCCTGGTCCAAAGCCTATTAAAGTCAATGGAAAATTTGCCATTAATGTCAATGGGCTTTTGGATGGGGCTCTCTCTATATGCTTCATAAATCGTATTGATTAGGTCCATCAGAGTAATCCTCTTAAAATGTATATTTGGGTGCCACTTTTGTTTCACTATTCACAAAATTACTGGGCTTGTGGCCAGGAAGATTTTCTTGAGGAATGCAAAGTTGGAACCTGTCTCGGAAAAAAGTCAGAAGTTGGATTACATACACACAGATATCTTAGTCCAAAGAAAAATCATGGTGCCTCATGATCCACTCTTATGATTTCTGATTACAGTTTTTATAATACAAAAGAGTAGTTAATTTTCCTGCGCTTAACATATTCTTAGCATTTTACAATTGCAACTTGTAAATAGCCACTCTATTATTTTTATCTCTCAACAAAATGCTGCCAATTTCTTTTCCTCAAGAAACCTGTGTCACAAGAAATATACTGAGTTCCAAATTAATACAATCTGTCTTTCTAAAACTCGGTCTACAAACTGAGGTCAAGCACAGCTTGGACTGGTATAGACAGCAAGAGGTTTCAGCTGCAGGAAATCTGATTCAATGATGCTTTCCAAATTGTTACATTTTCAGAACAGAAGACTGGTCCAACTTTTGAAATCTGTATGATAGGTTTTGGATGATATTTGCCTTAAAACATAGCTGAGGTATTAGTGGTTAATTATTGTAATTTTCGTATATTCCGTAAAGGAGCTTTAACCAGTTGAAGAGAGCCTGCAGTGCATAAAATTAACATAACTCGCTGGGTTCTCTGAAAAGTTTAGCCTACGTGAACATGTTGCAATTATTATATTCTAAAAGAAGGTTGCAGCCTGATGTTGTTGGAGGGCTAAACTCATGCCATGCTATTGTTTCTTTCCTTTTTTATGTATTTCTTCCAGCTCTTTATCTGATTACCATCCGGCAAACAGCTGACACTAAGAGGGCTGAAGAGCTCCTGTCTGCTGTTTGCCTTCAGCTTGAAGCTATTTGAGTGGTTTCCTAACTCAGAGATAAAAAGAAGAGCTCATAGGCACACAACTCTGTTTTAATCCAGGCTGCAAAGAAACTTGCTCAGCCTTTGCATTTTATTTCTTCCTGAATTTCCCCCCATGCTCCTTATTTTCATTTGTAGTCTATTTTTTAAGATCATCTGAACTGCTTCGACTCTTATTAGACTTTACATCTCTCTTTTTGTTTTCAATTTTACCTGACTCTGCGACATGATGGTAACATACTTTTTATTACAGTTTTCGGGATGGCGGTATTAGCTTGCGGTGGATTTAGTTTAGCAGGCTCAAGAAACAAATAATGCTATTGTGTAATCTGTAAGTTTGATAGTCTTTGTTGCAGTTCTGTTTTACAGAAAGTGTGTGCGTTAGTCCAGTAGAATTTGTATCCTAAATCCTGTCAGCTGTCTGACAGGTTATGGCCATTGTGGATTCTGGGACAAATCCTGCCTGAGTTACTCATACGTGTAGTCCAACTAATTTAAGTGGGACTCTTTGTGTACATAAATCAGGCAGGATTTGGCTTCCTATTAGTTTTTGGTTACTTAGGGCCTGATCCAAAGCCAGTTGACATCAATGGGAATCATTTAATTGACAACAGTGGGCTTTGGATCAGGCCCATAAAGTTTTGGTTAGACTTGTTGTAAAATATTATCTGGCTGTTCCACTACATATTGCTGAAATGCACATGGTATCAGTCAGTTTTGGGAGATTACCTAAACATGGTTCATTGTATAAACAGAGCCTGGTTTCAATCACGTGTACACTGGTTTTACACAGGGTAACTCCAGTGATTTCATCTGATTTATTTCTGATTTACACAGGTGTCAGTGAGGTCAGAATCAGACCCACACTGTATTTTCATCAACACTCGGCTTTCACAGTTCTCGGTATTTACAGATGTAGTAGCTCAGGTTGTGCATTATTTTCTCAGCCAGGATTTTTTATTTTCCAAAAGTTTTCTTGTTCGAAAGTGTTCCAATTTGCTTAATTTAAGTTGTCACATACAGGTGACAAGTAATGCAGGTCCAGCCCCCAAGTCTGATCTGTTTCATGTGTTCTTGCTCTCCTTTTTTGCCAGAGGAAATTCCATCTCTTGCCTGCCTTCATGTGGTGCTGATAAAGCTCTTCCTGTACAGTAGAATTCCTGTTTTCCTTTAAGCAACAGCAGGGTATTGGGAATGATCAGGAAAGGGGAGGAGGACCAGGAGGAGACTACACTCAACAAATAGCACTGAGCTGTAACTTACAGTTTTCCTCACTTATCCTTTTAAATAGCAGCTCTTCACGCCAGGAAAACCAATACTCAATAAATTAAAAGCTACCATGAGTTATGTGACTGAAGTACAGTAGTAGAAGTCTTACTTAGCCAAGTATTGTCAAACTTCATATGTCTGTCTTTTACATTCTTTTTTATTGTATTTTATGTGTATTAATGTAGAAAGAATTACATAAAAATCACCATATATATTATTTTATATAATCACCTGGTGATTATGCTTGACAGGTCTTGTAAGCGAACTGCTAAAGAGCGATACATCTAGAAAGTCTTTAAAAATGTGTCATATTGAAGAAAAAATGTCTTTACTGGTATATAATGTATTTTAGAGGGAGTTTATTTTTCCCAAAGCTCTGCATTTGCTTGACATATTTCCAGCATTCAAACTGGTGGTGGAGAGAGGGGTGTGAGGGTATGCTCCCTTCCCATCCTATTTTTCCTTTACTTTTTAAAATACTTTTAAAAATAAACACTTCCCCCCTCACGTAATCAGATGTGGCAAGAAAGTGTGAAAATGTGACACTATAGTATAGAGTATACCCACCCCAGTTTGAGCTTCAGTATTAGAGAACCCCAAGAAAAAAACATGTCAGTTCATCTGCAAAGAGTTCATCAGGAAATACTAAAGCTTTTGGCAGAAGTGTTTTACTGTTCTGCTATTAAAACAATTAAACCCAGATAGCTGTTGGAAGAGTAAAAATCAGTCCTTTATTTTACCAAATAAATCTTTGTATGTCTTCTCCTTCTAACTGCTGAGGACATATTACATTGTACAAACAGTATCCGTATTTGGCACGTTTCACAAATGCTAATGTGTATACTTTCCCTCCCCCCCTCTGTTTTCTTTCTGTTCCTCATTTGCTATTGGAATGGGAACTGTGGAAAAAATTCCTTGGCATTCTGACACCAGAACCCTTCATCTTGGAGAGACCACGATGATGCAACCTCAACGCATTCAGCAGGGACACCGGGGCCCTCCAGTGGGGGCCATGCTTCCCAGAGTGGAGACAACAGCAGTGAGCAAGGTAAAAGGTCAAACTTTTTCCCTGTGCAAAGTAGGCATGACTAAAATAACTTTGGCTTTTTTATGATATCAGTACATCTGCCTTAGTGTAAACATGGAGTGGCAGGCTTGCAGTGTAATCAGCTGTAACTTAGGGAGACAGTATTTCCTTTTCTTAACCTACTTAGCTGCATTTTATTATTATTTCAAAGTGAAATATCTAATCTTCAAACAAGCTTTGTAATAACAATTGATTAGTTCTGCCAATTCCTTTACAAATTTGGTTATCTGCAGTTTATTTTTGTGTGGTGTAAGTAAATATCATGAGAGGCATACTCTCCAGCTGTGACGCAGTAGTTTGTACTGGACTGTATACAGAGAATTTAACTTGTAATGTTAGCTATAAAAGGATTCCTATAGCAAACCATAAATCTGTTACATCATATAAGGAAGATGCAAAAGTCAACTCTGACTGATTGAAAAAAATCTTGTGCAGTGTTTGCCTGTGTAATATTTGTTCTGAAAACATGAATTTTGAATGCTTTATAGAGACAGACTCAGGCTGTAAAATTCAAGTCCAGATCTACATTTTGAAAAGTCCCAATCCTCCAAAGTTCAGGAGGACTGATCCTCCACAGCCTGGCATCTTATTCAGTCTTTTATGCCTGTGCCAACTGGGTGTCAAACACTGCCATTCAGTCAGGATAGCCTTTCACACCTGCCTGCTTTGTCCTCCCTTGGCACAGCTGTGGAGAGTCAGGCTCCAAGTGTTCAGAAATTGGGTTTTGGTGGAACCTCTTGTGTAGGTGTGGGGGTGGGGCTACTGTAACTTTTGGATTTTGATCTGGGTTTAAATTTTAAACGCTCCCAAGGTTCAATGTGGCAGTAACAGTTTCTCTTTGGTATGTTTAGATTATTAGATTATTTGTACAGTGTACATTTAGATTATTGCTTCTAGGAAGTGGAAGAGGATATGTGATCTAGGGCCTGATCTGACTCCCATCATTCAGAATCTTTTCATTAGCTTTAATGGAGGTTGGATCAGGCCATAAAGCAATGGGAGTCATTCATTGACTCTAACTGGATTTGGACCAGGCCTGTAATGAACTGTAACCGCTATGGCAACTAATGACAAGGAGGGCTTCATTTAAAGTGGCAGGTCAGTGAAACCTCTAATAATTAACTAGCAAAATTCATTGTTTCTAGATATAGATATAATCAATATGGATTTCTTGTCACTAAAATGATGTTGATTTAGTGTAATATATATTTATTTACTTTTAAAGCACCCATCCCTGTGGGTATATGATATAACTTAAATACAACAAAGCATTAATCTAAACTGTCCACCCCAAGCAGGACACATAGCCCCCATATCTATATCTGCAGCTTATTCTCAGCTACCATAAATGATTCAGCAATGGTCCATCATCAAACCACGCTTGACCTCAAAGACATGTGGTCTTGTAGTAAAGCTTGGGGGACAAAAAAAATTGAGGTCTGATTGTCAGCCAGCAGGAATGAGATTCATGGTCCTGGGATTCTGCACCTAAATATCCAACTTCTAATGTCCAGGCATGTAAATCTTGGGGCTGTCAACAAATACTCCTAGGCTAACCTCATGATGCGATAAGAAGCATAGGCAGAGGTCAGCCCTAAGGTAGCCATATGTAAGATATAAAAGCTATCATTTTAAGTTATGGTATTGTGTGCTCATAAATGTATTATATTTATTTAGGCATCACACTGGCTCCTAAGTAGGAACCAATTTAATTATCTGAACGTTGCCTGGCGTACTAGGGAAAAATAAACCTAAAGTACTTTCCCATGTACCTGGTCTATTTCCTTTTGAAGTGCCAATCTGACTGAATGTCAGCAAGCCAGATGGCTGCTGGCACTTGAAAGATGTGGCTGGTATGGTCCTGTGGTGTTTAGGCAAAACTCCCATTGATGACCACGGCCTGGATTGCTTTACCTCCCCTCTTTTCCTGCCCGCCCCCACTTCCCCTTTCTCATCCACCAGCCTATGGAAATAACGGCAAGAGGGGACCTACTGGAATAAAATTCTCTGACTTGTTGAAGTTTCCTTGGATCATTCCATTTTAGGGACAGGATTTGCCTCATAAAAATAGAACAGCCAGTGGTTCTATCCCCAAGCTCCTCTGGATCCCCAGAATCTGAAAGAGGCCACAGCCATCTGTGAAGAGAATCTGTGCCTCTCCTCGAGGTCTGGGACCTTCTTATCCCACCCTTGCTGGCTCTTTGATCATTTGGCTCCACTGAAAATGCACTTCCAAGGTTCTCCTTTGCTTCTGCCTCAGAGGCTCCATTCCTCCCATGGGGATGGAGGAGTTCACGAAAGAGTTAATGCAACCTCAGATTGCATTAATATCCCAGTGACTTTCCTGCCATTGTCAGGAAGGGTGGCAGAGGTAAGTGATCCACATCGCTCCTCCATCCTTTCCTCTCACTCATTCCCCTGGCCCACCCCTTCTCAGCTGCAGCTTTCACCCTTAAGGGAAGATCAGTGGGATCTGGTAAAGAGCGGATGGTGCCATGGATGCTGTTGACCCTCTGGGCAGGACAAGGGAGATCCACACAAAGGGCTCCTCTCATGCTGTTATGATTGGAAAGAATCAAGCAATATGGGAGTTTTGCCTGTTTCTAGAGGGCATAGTACCTGACCCAGAATGCCCCAGCACATAACAGCTGTTCAGCATTAAAAGGGTTAATGTAGTGGAAGTTTGAAATTAGTTAAAATATTTCAACACTGAAAGAGTTAAAAAGAGGGCCTTTGGGCAGTGAATGATGAAATATTATCCTAATTTTATTAGTGGTGAATGTTGGTGTTGTTTTTAGCATGTCACCTCAGCTGTATAAGGGAAAACTACACTATATACTCTATTGTTCATCCAACAAACATAACTACTAGTTATCTGAAATCTTCCAAGCATTTCTTGACTTTATCCTGGTTCAGATTCACTGACGCAGGTCAATGTCACAACATACTATTGTAGTAAATAGTAAATAATGTAGTAAATGTAATCAGCTTCCTCCTCCCCCCTCCCCCCCCCCCCGAAAGGGAGAAAGGGTTAAATATAGCTAATAATAAAAATAAAGCACTCTAAACATTTCACAAAGGAGGGGAAACAAGGAGAAGCTGATTTAATGGTCTAATGAGGCCATCTTCCAGAGACTTGTTTTGTGTAAGGCTTGATTTGACCTTTCGCTTTGCTCAGGAGCCCAACGCTTCATTTTTCACATTCTTGCAATTACGTTAACGCTTCAAGCATTTCTGACTCCAAGTCAGCTAGCAACACCAGGCATAACTCAACACTGTGAGTTTTTCTCCTCTCTGTAGATTCATTAACAGGTCACTGGGGTCCCAACTGAAATTTAAAACTGACTGGTTCTGTTGGGTTAGTTGAGTTATGGCAAGGGAGATAGCAGGAAAGGGGCTGAGAGAAGGGGAGGAGAGATAGCAGACCCTGGGGTTTTTGCCAGGGAATATGTGTAAAGCCCTAAGCAGCACGTTAAAAGGTGTGTGAAGCTTTATCATCCAGCCATTTTGTTGAGGAAACAAATCTGTAAATCTTTTGGGGGACTACATTTCCCTTACATGTGTGCAAAATAAAGGAAAATGTGCCTTTGCAAATGTAATGTCCAAATGATTGCTTTAAAATGCTAGCAATTTCTAGTATTCTGTATTGGTTTATACCTTGATGATGGCTATGTCACTCACAGACTTTAATTCTTATTTAATCACTTTATGGGATATTTCAAATAATGAATACGGCTTCTGCATGAAAAGAAGGAAATATTTTTTTTAAGGTTTAAAAACATGTGGTCTACACTAGGAAACCACTGGGGAATAGGTTTAGTTTCATATTTTATGATATAAGGATTATATACCCCCTTTGCCATATTCTTTGGTTTTTATGTCAAAGGGCCTAATCCTTAGAGTGCTAAGCACCCACATGCGGGCCCTTTGAGAGAAATGTGGGGCCCCAGTACATCATGTTCGCTTTCTTTATGCAGACATTACAGGCATATACAAACATATTTACACAGATGTTCAACACCGTTCAGGATTAGACTCAGAGTGGTAAACTTGAGCATAAATTACAAGCCAAAGGCAGGAAGCTTTTTCTAATCTAGAATGTATAGTAGTTAACACAGTGGGATCAGATACTGCTTGCCTTACTCATGTGAGTATTCCATTGATGTACTTGTATGAGTAAGCTGAACAGGCTTGGCTAAGTGTAGAGAGAATTTGAGCACCACTTGCTCAGAAAATACCTAAAATAGTCTTTAAATAGTTTTCTGTGATAGTGTTATGTTTTGTCCCACTGATTTGTGCACGGTAGCTTTCTGTGGGAAAGATTAATTATCTGCTTCAGGGCAAAGTCAACAGAGATATTGACTGAAATCACACATGCTTATCCTAGGTTACATCTTTGGGTTGACGCATATTGGAAAAGTTAGGCTGTGTGAGTTTCTTGTTCATTGTGTAACACATTAGGTTATGTGAATTTGGAAACATAGGTACTTGGTAAGTCAGAAAAGGCCTTTCATGATATTGAAACTGTAGGCATAAGTAAAATGAGTCTGATTTGAAATCAAATCATAATAGATCCAAAAAGAAGGATGAGTTGTATTAAATAATGCAATGTGTTCACACACAGTATGCAATTGAATTTTCATACACTAGCTTTGCTATTGCCAAACAACATGCATTTATGTTGTTTTTTGTTCCCACTACTCTTTTACATGTCATGTGTAGATATGCCTGCATTGGATTGTATGCATATCTCCTTCTTATATCTTCAGAACTCCTCAGCTTAACACCTTAAAGATGGAGATAGCTTTTCACCAATAAAACTATCATTTTGTTGCTGGAAAGTAAATTCCAGGCTCTGTGGTGAAAAAACAAACTTCTTAATAATAAATGCCTCACTGGAGATGCATCATTTCTAAAGGCACTGTTTTCCTAAAGGTAAACTCTGTGCACTATGAACGATTCTTAAAGAACAATGACTTTTTTCAGTTGAGGAAGATACAGGAAGAAAGTAGCTCTTATTAATTCATCTTTTCCTTTCAAGTTTGTGGGGCCTGTCCTTGTGTTGATGGGTATGAGTAATTTCCATTAATGGTGACGGGAGTTACGCATGTGCATTGACAGGAGAATAGACCCCTCAGTGTTTAGAGCACATGAAATTTACATTTTTTCCCATTGCTGTAATTGAGATGTTGACAAATTGGAGAATATTGATGAGCCTTTGTTTTAAGTATTTCTTGCCAAGTTTGTTTTATTTTTCATGGCTTGAACAATAGTGTGGGTTCAGCAGCAGTGAATAATAAGGGTAGAGTAAAGATAACATTGTATTTCAATATTTTGATGTGCCAATATGAAATAAATTGTCTTAAGCAAATGGAATATGGTGTTTTAATCATTAGCTATGCATGAAAGAAAAATTGATGTTGACATCTTTGCTGTAAAATCGTTGTAATGGGGCCTTCCTTACAATTCATTTTTGTAAAATTCATTTTGTACATTTTGCAGCAATTGAACAATCCCTGCACTGTGAATAGGCAGAATTCCCAGAAATACTGAGACAGTTGGCCCATAACTGCTGAGCTCACACTGCACACCACATGCACATAACCATAATGCTGCCAGAAACAGTTTAGCTAAATATATTAACATATTAGTATCCACCCATCTTTCTTTTCTTTTATTCTGTTGTGTGAACAAGTACATTTTGGGGGTGGGTTTTTTTTGGTTATTTTTTTAACCATTTATGTCCCTACCTATCAACCAGTCAATGGGGCTAGATTTTCATAGTAAATCTCTTTTATTTATTGTACAGTTTTCTAGTCATTATACTGGTGAAAACTGCAGATCCCCACCTTTTATTGAATTTAAAGCTTAGAGGTGAGTGAGCTCTTAAAATATTATAATACATTTTAAGACTTACATCTTACTCTCTTAGTTTCCAAACCACATAGTTACATGCAAAAATGTTTTTTCCTACAAATATACAAGTTATTAGATAATATTTACTATGTATTCTAAATATGTTGCGCTGGGTTTTCAAATGCAGCTTTTAGGAAAACTCTGTCAATGGAATGTTTTCGTAGTGGCAGGAATCTCTTTAAAATATCCCTAAATACAATATGACAGATGCCATCTGGAATAATCTTTTGCTAGTTGTTTTTAACTTTTATTTTTCCTACAGCTAAGTTCATTCCAAACTGGTCACTTATTGTTAATCATAAACACAGTGAACTTCTTTTCTTCTTTCTCTACACAAATACTCAAAGAAAATAACCAAACAATATTACTGAAGAGATTGCTATTGGTGGGATGTTTATTTTTGCCTTTATCATTTGGTTTTTTTGGTTTGGATGTTTTTATTTACTTTTTTCAAATGCAGAGGGTAATATTTCCTTTAAAGTCTTTCCCACCCCCTTCTGCCAGATCTAACTCAGCCCCCCCTCAAAATGCTATTATTTTATTTGCCAAATTATAATAGTATCTGTCTGTTACAATATTAATGTTTTCATAATTCAGCACTCAAACATGCAACAGTAAGTGCAAGTGTTTAAATGCCTTCCTGTGTTGTTACAGTCTGACTAATTTCTTCCTATATGTCCTAACTTATTTGAAAGATCTAGTGTTGGAATCTCTGGATTTTTTTTTTAACTTAGTCATGTAAAGGGATGTCTCCTGATGCCTGTTAGAGTTTAATTTAGAGTAGTAATTAAACTTGAATACTGCCTCATAAACAAAAGATAAACAATAAACCAGCCACATTCCCTGCTGTTTCATTGCTTTCTTTCGCAGATGTTTTAGCCTGATAATTTTTACACAGTGAACTACCTAGCATGGATTGCTGTGGACAGAGGTCAAAGACTAGCTCTTTGTAATAGATTTAAAAAAAAAAAAAAAAAAAACTTTTTTAAAAAAAATAAAATGCTGGAGGATTTTTCTTCATCTAACTGATTAAATTCTGAGATACTGAAGGACACATAATTGATTTTGTAATTTCCCTTCCCCTCCACTTGTTTAACAAGCCCATGCTAATTTAAAAATCCAGATTTTATCATGAATGACCTATATTCTAAATTATTATTAGGGTATTTTGACAATTAATTTGAATATTCTATTTCACTATACAAAAGGAGAGCGGAAGGGGAAAGAATATATTCCTTTAAATACTGTGTTGATCCTAAGCAACTAAAGAAATGTTGACAATAGAACATTTTTTCCCAAACCAGCCCTCAGGCTACTGGAGCTTCTGTGTCCATTTCTGGACCATTCCACTGTCAGCCATGATCTTTCTAATTGTCAGGTACTAGTAGGCCATTCGAATGCAGAAGCCATGTTATTTTCACTGGGTGGGGTAATTACTGAAAGCTGAGAATAGCTGCACTAAAGACAGAGGGATACTTTCATGATCCCATTAGCATAAGAGTGGGTAAATTATTCATGCCAAGTGAGGATTCTATGGGGAAAAGTATAGTTAATGCACATAGTTTTTAAATGTATCCCTTTCTGCTCTGAGACTAAATTCTTGTTGGATTCAGTTCTCAGACATTTACGGGAAAGCTCTAGTGGCATGTTAGACGCAGTTCATCTCTCTCTGTTTGCAGCGTTCTCAATAGAGACCATCTGGCAAAGATCCAAAAGGTGATTAAACAAAATGATCAGCTCTTGTTGCTGTGTTACATGTCCAATACTCTGGATTAAAAAACATGACCCACGACAGTCAGCTAAAGTCATTCTTTTTTTCCCCCTCTCTTTTCTCCATATGAATTCAGATGGTCCACAAATGTCTATGCCATCTTTGTGTCCTTATGGCCCATAATCATGAACAGGTTGTGCAAATGGCTTTTTCTGTAGCACGGTCTGTTCCAGCAGCATAGAAACATTTCCTATTAATTGGGTCAGTCTAATGTTCATAATGACACGGGGAAAAATACTAAAATTTATTCTTCAGTAGACATAAAAAATGTGTGCTTTCTGCCATGAGAGAGTTGAAATCTGACATCAGGTTCATGTGATTGATTAATTTTTTTGTGTCTGAAGAAATTCAAAGCATGACATTGTCATCTGCTGAAAATAGTATACAGCCCCTTATAACAAAACAAAAAAAGGGGAAAAAATGAGCTGCGGTTTAACACCCCAATCAGGGATGAATTTACAGTGCCATTCAGAAGAGTACTCCCTTATCATAAACAAGCTGATAATCAGACTGAATCCAACTTCCAATTAGCTCTTCCTTCCCTCACAGAGATCAGCGTACATGTCCTCCTTAAGCCGTGATATGTTGCTACTGAGTCAGACAAAACATTTGTATACCTTATGTCATATTCAAAATTTAAGGATTAACACTATATATTACTGGGAAACCCCGCTAATCAACAAGGTAATTTTCAAAGCAATCACTTAGATGACTGAGTTAAGGTAAAAATGCCAAGACTGTGAATAGGGGACATATGTATCTTATCTTTTGGGGGTTGCACCAAATGCCATGTACTAATGTAAATTCAACAGAAACCAGACATTGTTGGAAAGTAATTAAAGAAATATTGAAGTGAAATCTACCATATGAGTGAAATATTTGTAGGACTACTTTGTTGTTTCATACATAACAATTTGCATGGACCTGAACAGTAATTTTTTTTAAATGACTTTAATGGGGGTGGGAAGCACAGGTTGGAATATACAGGCTGTAGGACCTACTGCTGTAACATTCAATCAGAGAATTAGATATAGTCTCTCTCTTAGAACCAAGAATATTTATAGTCTGCAATCATTTGGTTGATTAAAGAAGGGGGCACGTCACAAAAAGAAGGGCATGCTAAAAAAACAAATACATCATATTCTGTTTTTAAAAGCTAGGAAGATCCAGGAAGGCTGTCAGCTCCCCTTACTATGTAAGGTGAAAGCAATAGGTAAAAGATACAGACGGGTCTAGAGTGCTCAGGGAGAGGAAGTGAGGTTCCCTTAGAATCAGTGTAATGTGGCAGATGAAAGGGACCCATATAGCCTTGGGGGTCTTAAGGCTATTACAGGGCAACTCATGCTCTGTTATCATGCTGATTTGCAATTGATTTTTGGCTGTACAGTACTTGTTGAAGGCCCTCTAGAGCATCAAACACTGCATTATGGCAATACACATTGTAATACATGTGCTTTCGGTCTTATTGTCTTTGCTTTGCCTGGTAAGAGCAGCCAACAACCATTCTGTGATTTTTCCAGCTTCTGGCGACATTTTAGGTTTGGGGGAATGGCGTGAGTGGAAAGAATTTGAGTTATCTTTCCTAATTTCTTAATGCGGATCAACATATTTGTTTAGAGTTTTGTATTTTCCAAACAATTGAGTCTGAAATGGTTGCAAATCATTTAATATAGGCATTGTTTTTAATCTGCACTCAAACTTAGCTCTGTTATCTGGTCACAAGGTATATCATACATTTTTGGGACCAACTTTCCCTCTATCCCTCAAAAACCTGGTATGTCATGACTTCTCACTATAAGTAGTTGATATCAGACATGCTTAATCTTTAGGTGGAAACTTTCTATATAGAAATCAATTTCACATATTTTCAAGCTCCACCCTCTCCTTTTGTGTAGTTGTGTCCTTCACGGTAGTCCATTCTCACACACTGTGAAAATGAACATCACACAGCTGGGTCTTACCTGACTGAGACATGAGTTCATAACATTTCATTTTCACTTTTTAAGAAGTTTCGTTATTTTAATAATATTATTGGCTAAATATTTGCTGAAAAATTCTTAAAAGCCACATCTACAATTATGCCAGTAATTTTCTTCACCCAAGTTTTGGTGCCTACATTTATTCAAACATGTAAACAGCATTTGCAAATGAAAATATGAAGTTTTACATACATAAAAATGTACTGTGAAAAAACCACGCCTCTGGAAATCTGTGGGTGCACCTTCCCATGTTAGAGTAAGGCACAGTTGAAAATTTCACCCCTGGTATTTGAGGATTTTTTAGGGAAGCAGTGTGGTATTCCGGTTAAAGCAAGTTCCAAAGGGGTAGCCGTGTTAGTCTAGGTCAGCAAAACAAACAAAGTGTCCTGTGGCACTTTTAAAGACTAACAATTTTATTTATCACATGAGCTTTCATGGGAGAAAATCCCACTTCATCAGACGCTTTGAAGAAGGTTAAAGCACAGTGCTAGGAGACAGGAGGTCGAACCATAGCTCTGGCACGCTTGACTCAAGGCATGATCCAAGACCCAATGAAGTCAATTGAAAGACCCCTCTTGACTTTGGCGGACTTTATATTAGGCCCTAATGCTTCAGTTCTCCAATTTGTTGCACACAGACAATAGCTGTTTCAGTGGCGTTTTGTATGGACATGGCAGTCTGCCCGTGTGCAATAAATTGCAGGATTTTGAAGCCTATCTGTGTGACTTTGTTCAAGTTATGTTATCACTCTGTGATCCACTTTTCCATCAGTAAAATGGGGGTAAGAATATTTCACTATCACACGAGGGTGTTGTGAGTCTCAGTCAATTAACATTAGTGAAGTTCTTAGTTATACTTGGACGGATGGTTACATAGAAGTGTTGAGTATTACTATGTTATTAGTAACTGTGCAATCAAAGCAAGAGAAGCATTGGCTATGCACCTATGTATTTTATTGCTTATTTAGACACTCTCTTCTCTTTTAATAAAGGGAAATTGGTAAGTGAAATAGCCTTAACATGGCAAACAATTTTCTAGTAGTGAGAGGGTCTAAATTTTCAGGATTTAGGAAGTCAATAACCAGAAATGATATAAACCTTGGCTATCACTATTAGGCAATCTTCATCTGAAGGTGAAATGCTTGGAATATGTCTTCAGTGTAAGAGGCAACAGACTTTGATTTGTGATTATGTAAGCATGTCTTCCATTACAAATATTTTTTTCTTGAACAAACATATTTAATTTGAACAACTCAGGGACAACCTTGTTCTGTGTAGTGTTTGCATTTACTTTTACCTACCAGAGCACCCAAGGGCAGTTATGCATTGCAGGGTGTTGTTCCAAACCAATGTTTTGTTTTGGGATTTTTGTTTTTGGGGGATTGGCTTTACCACTCTTGAGCTACACAGTGAATAACAGTGGTTAGTGGCCTCATGCACCAGCACTGTCTTTTAGACACTGACATTGATTCTTCACATCTTGGCACATGAAGGTCTAGATTACGCCTTGCTCCGTTGACTAAAAGTCTGAAATGTGCACATAGATGGTGGTGGCCAAGAAGGCTGGGTTAGGGCATTAAAGTTGGCGACCCTAACATGCTTAGCCTGCTACATATTTTAGAGATTCTTTTTGCCAGATACCGCATTCAGTGCATCACTGCTGTGGGGAAGATTTTAAAGAGAAAAAATTGTATAAAATGTAATTCATTCCCATTTTGGTCCTTGTTAATATACCAGCTTAGTTTTAATATCAGGGTTTTCCACAGAAGTTATTTACAGTAACACTGTTAAATGCATCAAATACGAAGCACATCCCATACTTTCATTATTCATAAAAGCTTGCTTTTGAATGTGGGACATTGGGCATTCGAGGAGGGGGTAGAAGCAGCTGGAAGATAGATCTTCCCGGTTCAAAGGAATAGAAATGATTTTGAATGTGGAGGGACATTATATATATGAAGTCCAGACCCTACTTCCATTCATGTCAATAGCAACAGTGTGACTTGAATAGGAGTAGGATCCAGTTCCAAATCCATATCAGTTTCACAGAGTGTGGGTCAACTGAGGTTGCACCTATGCAAATGAGACAAGAATATGGCCCTTTAGTATTAAAATTTACACTGCTATGCATTTCATAGGAGAAATTCCTATAGAAACTGCAACTAAGCTCTTGATACACTTAGCATGTCTCCAGAAACAAAATAAATAAAAATAAAGATCCCTTCTTAAAACTATAACTAAATGTTAATGCTATTTTCTCAAATTCTAAAGTAATTCATCTTTTAATTGGAACATTGTCATATTTTCTCATATTTGAAGGGACAAATGGAAAGAATACTTGCCAGGGCCATTTCTGCATAGCTTTGTAAAATTACGGAAACCATCCTCTCTTTTACTAGTTTCCTTTTTTCCTTTTAAAATCATTCTGTTATGATTCTACTAATGTTTCTGTCTTGAAATGCTAGCAAAATAAAAGATGTGCTGGGGAGGTTTGGGTGGTGAATTGCCACCAGTGCCTGACTACTGAATACAATGTTATCTTCTAGCAGTTTCACAACTGCTGTGAGAGAGTATTCCAATATAATAGCTAGGCCCTGCACTGGTGTGCAAGGTGTGAAAGGCACATGGAGCCCTCCCCATTGTGCTTTCACAGGAATCACCCACAGTTGCAATTCTTACACTCACCTGAGCACAAAGGCTATGTCTACACTTGTAAAGTTAAGTCGACTCTGTTAAGTGGATTTAACAGTAGACATAGCCGTCCACACTGGCTTTATGTCGACTTAAGAAGCCAACTTAAGGCTTAAGTCAACCTTCAGAGCTGGTGTTATTAAGTTGACTTAAGCCATTATTAAGTCGATTTAAGGAAGCGCTTAAGTCAACTTAATAAAGCCCAGTGTGGACGCAGCTTTGTGTAGGTTAACTTAAGCATGCTTAAGTCGACCTAAGTTGCCAGTGTAGATGCACCCAAAGACTGCACAGGGCTCGTGATATCAAATGGGGCAGGGAGAAGCAGGTGAACTGTCGAGAATGTGCACTCCAGACCCTTATAGGCTTGGGTATTTCTGTGACATAACACTGTTAAGGCTCCTATTGGGTGGTATGGCTCCATGTGATCTCCAGTGTGGGGTTGGGCCTAGGCTAAAAGGCACCAGTGAGCCCACACTGAGCCAGCCACTAGTAAGAGAGGAATGGCCACAGGAGCAGACGAGAAAGGGAAGGGAGAAAAGAATGAGGAAGTCAAGAATTATGTCCAGGGAAGCAGGTGCCTTGAGCGTACCATGTGCAGGAGGAGAGGAGAGTCAGGCAACAGGGAAGCATGTGCAGGAGAAAGGAGGAGAGTGGGATTGAGTAGCAGGAAAGCATGTGCAGGAGAGCTAGAAGAGAGAGCTTAGATTGGAGGGAGAGATGAAGAAAAGTAGACTGTGCGATTCACTGCCTTCTAAAAGGAAAAAAAAATCTTACTGTATTAAAGACAGTTTTAACACATAGATATTTTGGCCCAGATACTTTGCTGTGTTGGGGTCGCTTTGTATAGTCAACTTTGCGCGGATATTTCCAGCATATGGGGATCCTCTGGTGGCATAGAGCAGTTGTAATTGTTCTAATACCATGCCACTACTTCCTCTCTGCAGCAAGTGTAGAGGACCTGGCTGGGGCAAAAGAGTGCAGTTTCCCTGTTCCCTGCTGATTCCCAGCTCCCAGAGGGGCTTTTCCAGCCATTGGCAGCTACGGAGCATTCCTCTGGCTGCGGTAGCTCACACTCAGTCCACCAAGGCTTGAGGGAGGTCAGGAATGGTTTATGGCTGGCTAGCTTTGCATCCCCTCAATTTGCACTGGCTACTTTTGCATCCCTTCAATTTACTCAGCCACAGCCAGGGATTGGCACCTTTTCCTTTTCCATGTAAGCAAAGCAATTGCTGTAATCTTTACATGTGATGCTGATGTATATGAGAGCAAAAGGTGATCCGCAAGTTCTCTGTTAAGATGTGATTCATGCTATAAAAATGTTTGACAACCTGTGCTTTAATCCTTAACTATGTAAAGAGCTCTCTTCCCCCTCACAACCTTGTGTTAAGGTTTTCAGGCTTACAGGCTGCCCATGTTTAAACCACTACATTAATCTATACCTTCCTTGTATCTGTCCAGAGATGCAAATTGGTCATATAAAAACTGAACACAGTTCCTCTTATATGTAGAAAGTTCACCGGAAAGGAGTCTGACACATACATATATGGATTTTTATTGCAGTACTGAGCCCTAAGCTTTTAAATTATTTATGAGCATAAAATTCAGAGACTCGCATGAATTTCCTGTCCAATTTTACAGTCCTGGATAAAGAATATGAATAAATACTGGAAGTAAGAATCATTCAGCTCACATTTCCCCTTTACCTCCTGTGACCTCAAACTCACCCCCTTAATGGCTGCTCTCTTTTCAGTGAAAGAGTCTTTACTTTATGCATCTGCTAGAGGGCACTGTTCAAGAGCAGCATAAACATCTACCTGTCCAACAGCAGCTGAGAGGTCTCCTGGTTTCCTTTGGCTCTGGGAACAGGTATAGGGCTGAACTGAAATTCTCTGATTGAGCCAAATTTTCTTCTTATTTAGGGCCTAATACAAAGTCTACTAAGTCAACAGAAAGAGTTCCATTGGCTTGAATGAGTTTTGGATTAGGCCCTTACACCTATGTAAATCTAGAGTAACTCCGCTGAAGTAAAATGGAATTACTCTGGATTTGGACTAGGTAAATGAGGGCAAAGTTTGGCTCAAGGATAATACATTATTAGTCTGTATTTTGTGGGACTACTGGGCTGTCATCCAGTTAGATATAAAGAGTCCAAGATTATGCAAGGGTAGTAGCATTGGGCATCCACTGATACACTATGCCATCCTTTAAAATATTTTACATAAAACAATTTACTACTAAAAGTGTAAAGGGAAGCTAACATTCATTTTCTAGACTAGCCCAAAATGAAAATTCTTGATTTTCATATTTCTGTTCTATCAAACTGTAAAGCCTATTTTGCATAAAAAGTACTTAGTTCACAAATCATGTAAAATTTAATGAGTGTTACTTTTATTGTCAGTTCACTACCTTGAGAAAATTATTAAAGCCCCATCTCTTCTTTACAATCAAAAGGCTACCACCTTTTTATTATTTCTTTATTGCCACCTTTTATTTTTATTTCTCAGAATTAAACTGAAATCTAAGATATGATTTGCCACTAGTTAAAAATCTTAATGTAATCATTTGCATTTTGAAGATGGCAAATATTTTTCTTCAAGAAATGGCTTGGGATATGGAACTAGTTATGAAGTGGGATGGAATAAAAGAAATATATTTGTGTATCAACATATACCTCCCATCTGATCATCTGATAGCCAAAGTGGGGCCCCAATCCTGTAAAGATTTAACACTTGCTTAGCTTTATGCATTGCGAGTACTCCCACAGAAGTCAATGAGATATCTTCCATGAATAACGTTGAGTATTAGCATACATCTCTGCAGGTTCGGGGCCTAAATGGCGACTGACCACTTGGGATCGAAACCTTTTCCTGACAAAGTCAATTGCAAAGTGATCTCCATGGTGAAGGACTGGCCCTTACTAACTGGTTTTTCTACAATTCTGTTAGTTACAGATTCCATATTGTAGATAGTACAAGTATTCTGTTACCTGGTTTCTTAATTTTTCTTAAATGATAGAACTGGTTTAAATTTTTCACACAAAAGAATTTTTTGTCAGAAATGGCTTTTTCTCAAATGCTCATTTTTAAAAAAAATTCTCAGTGTTAGAAAAATTTTCTGTTTTTCATTAATTGTTCCAAGATTTTTCATCAAATGTTTTATTGAAAGAACTTTCCAAATTATCATTTTTTAATTTACCAATTTTCTTATTGAAAAAATAGGATTTCTGTGAAACAATTTTGATAAAAATATAACAGAGTCTTGCGAATATAAAATGACTTCAGAATTTAGAATGTTGGGTTGGGAGGGTTGTTGTTCTAATTTTTGACCATCTATATTTAACAATAAGCTAGATGTAGACTATGTATTCTATAAGATAGAGGAAAATAACAGTCAGGAGGAACATGCTTACTAAAAAAAAGAAAAACCAAAAAAAAATCAGATGGGTTTGACAATAATAAAAATAAACCAGGGGGTTATTTGTCAGTCAAGATTTTTTTTTTAAGTTTGATGCTCACTGAGAGACTAATCTACAAACGTTTATTGAGCAAATAGTCCTTACCTGTGTGAGCAGTCCCATTGCAGAATCAGACTCATGAACTTCAGTCATCATATCTACCACTTGTTTGACATGCCAGCAGAGATCATTTTCAAAAGTTGCTAAAGGAGAACTCGATTCTGATGCCATGTTTTATCTTGACATTTTCATTTAAATCCCAAACTGGAAATGCTCCCCTTACAAAGAAAGGCAGTAGGATTTTTTGTTTATTTCTTTGGGTTTTGTTTTTTTTTTAACTCTTTACTTTTTATTACTTTTTACTTTTACTGATGGCCTTTCATGCTCTTGGAAGTCCAAGCAATGGTAGTCTCACATTGTGTATTCAGAATTATGAATCTCCTTTTGGTGAAACATTTGCTGCCATGTTAGCAAAAAACATTATTAGATTTCTGTCTTTCTGAAACAGAAAAAAAAAAGTCCAGTATCTTCTGCCAAGGAAGATTTCTAATCATTAGACTTGACCAGTTTTTTGGGGAGCTTTATTTTTCCTTAGTTCAATATTGCTTTATCTTTTCCATGTAGAATACTAATGTCCATAAATTATATATTACAAATTTATCTTTGCTTCTTATACTAGTTCCATAGCTTTAATTCTTAAGAATACAGGTATCTTCCATCTATTTGACTGTGACAGTAATATACTCAATGGATTTACTATTGCCTTAGAGTCTGTGGGCCTTCTAAATGCCTAGAGTATCAGGATTTCAAAATACACAGATGATTCCAGTTCAATCCAAGAAAGACATACAAGAGGATTTCGTTGAACAGTTATCACAAAGTCATTTCTCATAGTTATGATTCTTGACTGTTTCTCTATTTCCTAATTATTTTATCACCAAGCTTTCAATATAGTAAAGGAAATCTTCAAAGAACTTTCCCAAGGTACTCAAACTTTCACTTTGTTGTTGAATTTAAATGGAGATAGTTGGTAGACAGCCATTATTTTTTTATACCTTGGAAGTATGAAACATATCCCATCTCGTACTGATCTATTTTCAGATCATTTCAAAATAATAAAACAAAAAAAATTGTAGATATCTTCACGGGTGGAGGAAACACTTTGTTTTACTGTAAATTCATTATCCTGATTATTTCCTTGTGCTGGATCTTATTAGCAGTGCACATTCCCAGGTTTGAGAATACTTTGGCTTACCTCCTGTCTATGGGCAAGATTTTATGAAGGAAGACCTTTCTTAATTTCTTAGATCTTTCATTCTTTCTGTTAATCTGGAATTTAACCTTAACTATAGATTGGTCTGATTTTTTGTTTAGACAAGTCATATAGACTGGATTTTCTAATCTAGTAACTCATAAGTGACATCTAGGTTTGGTTCCAGTCCTTTCTTTCCTTCTTGTAAACTAATCCCAGAGTCCTGGGGTCTCCAAAGAGAATGTCAGTTCAGCAAGAAGTCCATGCTAGTAGAATTCAGATTTACTGTATAATGAATAACCGTCCTTTAAACTTCAAACTTCTTTTTTGTTTAATAGATATAAACTGTCCTTTGTTTTTAGATCTGTTGAAGAATTTTAAATCTTTCTAAAGCAATTTTTTACATTCTTCTTAATTTTACAAGCGTAAATTTTTTAATGAAAGATCAAAAGTTGCCTTCAATAACTCAAAATCTTGATTGTGTTTTTCTTTTTAATTCTTTCCTAACTATCTTATATAAGATCAAAACAACTTCTTCTGTTTACACTTGGGATGCTAATATACATTTCCCCTTCTTTATTCAGATATAATCATTTTACCTATTTCCTTCAACTACTGCCTTGAAAGGTTCAGCTGCTTTTAAGGGATTGAAAAATTATCTGGTGTATAGCTTGTAATCTAAGAGCAAGTCTAGTACAGCTCCCTCTTTGGTCTCCTTGGTAAATGTGTGGCTATGTTCAGAAGGATATCGGTTGAGTCTCAGCTGTGGTAATGTGTAGGCAGCCACTTACTGGACACAAAACTGTTCATTTGCTCATCAGATTGTTTAGAAAGAATACATTTCTTATAGATGAAAAAATTAGTTGGGTGGGAGGAAAAAAATAAAAATACCGGTAATACTCCACCTACATGACATTTTATTAGATCTTCTTTGAATCTTCTTCTATAGACTACACTTGCAGGAGGAGTATATCTTATCTACAGTAAAAGCTCTTTATCTTAGTCTAGACAAACTTCAATTATTTGGTGCCTGGCTCTTTATGGGTGCGTCTACACTGGCAAGTTCGGTCGATTTAAGGATGCTTAAGTCGACCTAAACAAAGCCACGTCCACACTGGGCTTTTCTTAAGTCGACTTAAGCATTTCCTTAAATCGACTTAAGGAAAGCTTAAGTCGACTTAATAACACCTCCTTTTAGGTCGACTAAAGGCTTAAGTCGACTCCTTAAGTCGACTTAAGGCCAGTGTAGACAGGGATTAATGCTAAATTGACTTTATTAAGTCGACTTAAAGCCAATATAACAGCTATCTCTGCTGTTAAATCGACTTAACAAAGTCAACTTAAAGTATAGCCAATTTGTTAAGTCGACTTAACAAGGTCAATTTTACGTTGACTTAAAGTCGACCTTGTTAAGTCGACTTAACAAAGTCTACTTAACTTTGTAAATGCAGACATAGCCTATAAAAATAATTCTTCCAAACCAGCTGTTGAAAGGCCCTGTGTTCTGATGCCTCTCTTTAGTCTTTTCAGTATAGTTAAAAAATCCATGTCCTAACTTTTCAACTGTCATTCATCAATCAAAATGTTAACACGTCATTTAAAATTTTTAAAAATATGATTTTAAATAAATAATTTAAATTTTAAATCCTTTAGTATGTATCATATACAAGATTAGAATGTCTCAGTTGGTATTGTAAAATGTTTATGTAAGGAAATTGTCCTCCTTACATATATTACATTACTTTACTTTCAACTACCATTTTCTTGTTTCTTTTATTTGGCTTCATATTCATATAAGCCTTTCATTTCTCATTTCTCTTTGCCAGTTTTTGTTGTTGGTGGTTTTTTGTGTTTCAGAAGACTTCCCTGGAAGCAACACTCCTTTGATTTAATTCCTAGACCATTTTCTTTCTAGGTTCCTAACAGAAGAAAAGCTTTAAACTGCTCTTCTATTCTCCCTGCTACATTTTGTACAGCTGATGCCTCTCTGGGGTCTGTCTGGTAGTTGCATTAGGTATCCATGAGGCTTGTAGTTAGCCAGTTTTGGGGAGAGGTGTAGACTTAGTTGGGACTGATTGGCCAAAAAAAGATTTGAGCTTAGTTAAGTTTAGGGCACGGACAATGATTTCAGTCAGTTCTTGGCTTCAATCAATCAGCCCATCCCTATTTAAAAAAAAAAAAAAAAAAAGGAGTAGAAGAGACACACAAAATGTGTTAGCATTTTGTAGTGTCCAGGGGAATCCACTGAAACTTGGCCTTTGTTTAGGACTTCCTCCTGAGGAGCAAATTCCCATGGTTGCTTCTGAAGCTTTAAAAGCTTTGCTTTTGTTTTAAAGGGCCTCTGAGCATAGGCAGTGTTTTCATAGACATTTACAAACAAAACAAATGGAGCTTTTAAACCTTCAAATGTTGCCCTAGGAATTAGCTTGATTGCTCAGCAGACTAAGGCTTAGATACCACCTGCAAGAAGCATGTGCATATCTGGATTTTGTGAAAATTGTGATGCAAAGTCTCAAATGACCCACAAATGTGCTACACTTGTAAAGCAATAGCTCTGTCTGTATGTGCACGTGTTTAAAGCTCTCTTATTGTTATAGCTTGTCTGTTTAATTGTAAAGCATCTTTACAAGTAAGATAGTCTTTTGACTTTCTTTGGAAGGAGTGGTGTAGGTCAGCCTGTATGATTTTTGAAAATTCCTTCATTTGGTCTATGTATCTGCCCTTTGAGTGTAAATGCCGGAAAATGGTCTCCACTTGAACTGACTGAGTAAAAGTCACCCATTATGTTTCATTATCTAAAGATCATTTTGCCTTAGCATTACTATTGCCTTCTACAGTTAGCATTACTTTCACAATAAAAGGCATTTTAGCGTCCCTTCCTATAATTGAATGATTCACACTTACTGTAGCTAAAGTCAGTCCTAAGACTCCTGAATTAGAAAAACAGGAATGAAGATATAACTATACAAGTTGCTGACATTGTCATAAACTGCCAAGTTTTATGCACCATTTCAGATGTAGGACTCCTAAGTTTATATAATTTAGGTGCAAACCTCTTCTATTACATTTTTTCAGATTTTTAGATTTGAGGATAAGTATTACTATTATGCAATAGCACTTTTGTTTTCAATTCCCTCTGCCTTCCCCCACTACACTAAAAAGGCATATAAAAATACGTTCCAGGGTTGCAGATACTAAATTGGCAATCGTGGCACCAAATAACCTGCTGGAACTAAAATGTCAATGCAGAACATGTGCTTAATTTAACAGTCCATAACCCTGTTTTTAGAACATTGAAATACCTACCCTGAGGAAAGCTCATAAAACGTTGGTCTTTAAAGTTCATAGATTAGACCAATGAAACTGCAGACGTTTTAAGAATGTGTATCTTCATTGGCTCCTATTAATCCAAGAGGGCTAAGTGTATGAAATAGAAGACATGAACGCACTGAAGAAGATTTTTTGGAAAGTGTACTTTTGGTAGGTTCAGTGATTTAAAAAATGAAAAGAAAAGAAAGAGCCCTTGGAAAGAAAAATATTTTGCATTTTGAAAATATATTGCAGAACTGAAAGAACCTCTGCTTGGCTGGTGAGGATATTTAATGGAGTTTTTTTACAGCATATAATGCTTAATTCTTCTAGAAATTCCCAGTGCCCTTAAGGGTCTATTGGTTAGGATTAGGTTGAGTAATTTGGAATATCTCTTATCATGTTTCCCCCTGTGTAACATGCCAGCTATGTCTGTCTTACTTTACTTATAAAAATCTAATTTATAAATAGATAATAATATTGATATGTTTATTTGAATCCATTCTAGAATTAAATGATTTGTCTTGTATTGCATATGATAGCTGCAAGCTGCTTTAAAGTAACTATCTTCAATTATGAAGAAGTCTTTGTTATATTATTCATCTAGAGGCAGCAGAAAATTAAAAAGCCAAGCAACTGCAGTAACTGGAACCCATTGTTCTAAAGTACTGCTGGAAAATAAACTTTATGCACAAGACAAACCTGAATTTGTGGTAAGCAAGTGAACACCTATAATTCTAATTCTACTCTTTTTCTTTTTTTTTTTGCACCTGGTCACACAGTGTGAATAATGTTTGTCAACTTTAAATGCAAAGGAATAGTAATTGAAAGTATTCAAAAATGAACATGCAGTTTTTTTCCTGACTGCTGTAATTTTTCTGACAAACTGCTTGCAGTTTTACATTTTGTGTGCCTTTGCCTCCAAACTAGATGCATTACTTTTACATACGGTGAGATACAGTGCTTTTATTCCCTTTTATCTGAAATTAAAAAAAAGGAGCATCTCCTAGTACTGAATAGCATGGCAAAAAGAGAAGAAAATGGATTATTTAAGTAGTTAATTTTGGAAGTGTTTTTTTTGGATTGCTTGCCCAGAGTGTTTCTTACATTGTTTTGATAACCGAATAAGACTGGAAAAAACAAGTTGTTTTTTTTTTAACAAGGAAATTATTTAGAAGTGCAAAGTGTTTATGGATCTCAATGAGAACAGTGCATTGTTAACAGTGACTGCACACATCACATGGTGCAACCTTTTGACAACTGAGTGTCTGCTGGAGACATCTGTGAAGGATGACCTTTTGACCTAAGAAAGAATGCTCTGAAGGTGGGGGAATGCAACTATCAGAGGAAGCCTAATGTACTCTGAGAATGCTCCCTGACACCCCCTACACTATCCTAGTTAAGTTTCAGTTTCAGCACAAAAATCAGTGTGCCAAAATGTAGCAGGTTCTCCTAAAACAGAACTAAGGGCCTGATTCAGACTTCACATCAGTGTCAATCAGGAGGTGTCAAACTAGTAGGAAACTGATGTCAAATCAGAATCCGGCCCTTAACCTTTACCTGTTCTCCTCCTGTGATTTGTAGCCTGAACAAGGATTACTGATATCCTAAATGTCTTTTATTCTGTCAGAGCAGATTTATTTCCATAGATCGCTTGTGCTCCTACAAGCAGCATATGGGCTACAGCATACCACTAGAACCTGTTTGCATGAAGGGTTATAAATTACAGCATCCAGGCATAGTGGGTTTTGGTAATTGTTTTGTTTTGTTTAGGACAATGAACTACACTGCCCCAAAAGCATTCCCAGAAGTCCTGCTCTTCACAGGAAAAAAAAATCCATTGTACAGGCTGTAATCTGAGAAACTTTCTGTTATCATGCTTGTTTTTATTCACAAGCATTGATCCTCCGGTTCATGTGACCCTTTGAAAAGCAGCAACATGTTGGCGATGCCTCTTCTTGTAAATGTGTTTATAGCGGTCATTCATATAGACAGTGCCTGACTGTTTGTTGGTCAACAGGCACCTCTT
>ML685764.1:8406067-8417343 GCA_007922175.1 Pelusios castaneus
TAAACAGTAAGGACCTGTTCCTGCTCCTCCTGACGTTAAAGGGCTTGATTCTGCACTGCCTTGCACCTTGTGTAAGCATTGACACTTATCCAAATTTGTGATAAAATGCTACCCATCTGAATTCTTCAGGAAGCATTTTGCATGGGTTGCAATGATAACACAAGCTAGTGAAAAATGATGCCGAGAAGAAGTCCTACCTTTGACTTCAGTGGCGACAGAAGCAAGCCAAATTATGAAGTGCCAAATCTAGAAGTTTCTATTCAGTTTTTACACTCTTTTCAGGCCAAACTTCCATTTATGCCCCTTGGAGTTGAGGCTGAGTAAAAATGATGCAAGGACTTCAGGATTTGCCTAAAAATTGGTGAAAAAAATTCTTGTTATATTTATAGAGAAGATGCTAGTTTACAGTCTTAGGGTACGTGCCTGATCTTATTCAAGTAAAGGGAAATGTTTCCATTTACTTGAGTGGGGGCAGGACCTAGGCTCTCTTTGCGTGTACATATTTCCATCATCAATGCCTATTTCCACTTTATCTCTTTCTGTTTTATCTCTTTATGCTTATCTAAGGGCAAAGAGAAAACAACTCTTTAATTCTTCCTAAAATGTGCAACAGTAGTGGCCTAGTGACAAGAGGGACCAACGCAAATGACAAGACATTAGCATGCCAGACCTAATAAATAATTATTATAAATAATGCTAAGGGCTGCCACACAACAATCTCGATGCATTTTTCATTGTAACTTGTGCTCTTAATTCGCATGAGCACATTGGAAACCCCTCTACCCTTTAGTCTCTTAGGGTGTATCTACACTGGCAACTTAGGTCAACTTAAGGAGGAAAGCTTTAGGAAAGCTTAAGTCAATTTAATAACACCTTGTTTTAGGTCGACTTAAGCCTTAAGTCGACTCCTTAAGTCAATTTAAAGCCAGTGTGGATGGGGATTAGCGCTTAAGTTGGCCTTATTAAGTCGATTTAAAGCATTAAGTTAACTTAATAAGGTTGACAAGGGGCTATGTCTACACTAGAAAAGTTAAGTCAACTTTGTTAAGTTGACTTTTCTAGTGTAGACATAGCCTTAGTGAGTCAGTGACAGAGAAGGAACTAGAACTCAGCTGGCTTTTACTAACTAGATAATACTGCAACTCTGTTGTGATTACTAACTGCTGTAAAAACCACACAAATATTTAAAAAGCCTGATAGAGTACAATCAGGTAAAAATGTCTTAAATATGATACTGCAGTTTTCGCTTTAATGTCTGGGTGAAGTTCCTATTGCTTCTATTGACTATCAGAACTTAATATGAAATGATGACAGTAAAACTATGATTTTTTTAATAAGGGATGGATATAGGGGACTGCATGAAATAGTCTGAAAATACAGCACATAAATATATATTATGCATTGTCAAGCTGAAAATTGCAGTATTAACCAGTTGAGAAAGCTGCTTTTATGAATAGTTTTGCAATAAAGAAACAGAGTTGACCACTTCTACAGTGTTTCCTAGCTGGTGCCAGTACATGACAATTCTATTGTACTGGGTCAGCAGTGAATACCTCATTCAAATGGTGCAATGTCAGCTGGTACTTAATTTTTTATCTCCTCAAGAGTGCAGTCACTGACTTTATCACTGAGAAGAATGACTCCCTTGCCTAGTGTGATCAAGATCTGCAAATTTGCTGCATCAGCCTATTTAGCCTGGACTGCTGCTTGGTTGGTAGGGTTTAGATCTGATCGTATGACATAGATGGCAGTTCTCTAATAGGCTAGGTGAACCTAGGAAAAGCTTGCCTAGGGAGCAAACTCACTGTTAGCTCCTTGAAACTTAGGAAAGAGAAATCTCTACAAGTCACCTAGTTTTGTTCACTTGAGCCCCCAGTGGGTACTCAACATTCTCCTGTAGGCAGGAGACTTTTGAAGCTCACACACTTAGGGCTTTAATCTCATAGAGGGGCCATATGTGACATATGTCACTCCATCTCCCAGGCACTGAATACCACTTTTGCTGTGACTCAAAATCACACCCCAGGCTTCCGTATGGCACAGCAGACACCAGATCTTAGAGCGACTTTGTCATTCCTGTTTTCAGCCACGAGTTTTTAAATAAACTGAACATTAAAGCAAATCAATACCCTACATCTTCTCTTTCTCCCCCTTCTCTTGCCTTGCCCTTCATTTTCCAACCCCAAATTCCCAGAAAGATTTTGTCAAAAACCCATCAATTCCCAGAGTTTCCACCATGTTAAGTGTCATTCCTTTTTGGTTGGTTTCAGCTGACTTCTCTCCAGAGCAGAGTACTAGTAAAGGGAATCAGTAATGGACTGCTCTTTCCCTCTTGCTTCTGCCATACCTGTCTGCAAAACTCCAATGAACCTGGTTGTGAGCTTAGCCAGCAAAGCGGTTATTCATGTGAACCGACTGAAGCTTGTTGATCGATGTTTCAGTATATGGCAAACACCTGCTTCTTTTAGCTCTGTAGCTTATATGAATTAAGGAATTCTTAGCTATATCTCCCCTTGTGATTGAGCATAGTTTCAAAGTAGTTAACAATGAGCAGACACCATATGCTTCCACTCTTGACTACTTGTTCTTAAACGTCTTTAGTTTATTCAATTCCATTTTTAAAATATCTGTTATATGTATGCCAGTGAGTTATGTATTTCATACTTTTTCGATCAGCCTTTTGGAAATATTTTGGGTACCCTGTCTCAGAGTAATTGTAGGCCTGATCCAAAGCCCACTAAAGTCAATGGGTGTTAAGAGCCAAATAATATACTGCTTAGACCACAAAAATTATGTTTAAAGTATAAAGGGTTTAACTGAAACCTACAAAAGCTGAGTGTCAGTGTTCCAACTTAACCCTTCGCATTCTGGCATTTTCCAGACTGCCAACCAAATGAACACTTTAGGAGGAGGTGTATATATATGTCTGCAGCACCCAGAGGGTTAATCCACCCCATTGTGCATAGGTGTTGGAGCTCTTATGGTATGTAAGATCACAAAGTTTGGAGTTGTTTTGTGTTCTTGATATACATTCTCAGGAAGCATCTTCTTTGGTGCTCTTAGGGTTTGTGTTGTGTACGTATATCAGGATGTACTATGAATTAAATACACATTTGTGTATAGTTGTATCCCTAGAGAGTGCATGACAAAACTTTTATAATATTCACCCATTCTCAGTTTTTGCTATAAATCCCAAAAGAGGCTAATTCACTTTATGCACTCATGGCCTGACAAAATGTCCTTTTAATAACTGCAGTCTTTTGAGTTAAAGGATTGGGGGGGGGGAGGAAGAATTTTTAATGGGTAAATTTCTATATTACATTTCCAGTCTTAACATGTTTTAAAAAATGGTTTAAAAATTGCTCTGAAGCTGAGCTCTTTTATGTGACATTTCAGCTACTGCAAATTTTTATAGCTGAGTAATAAACCCCTACAAATAGGGGTTTCTAATGGGAACACTGATAGACCACTAACTATAGCATTAATAGTGGGCACCAGTATAAGAGATGGCTGTTCTAGAACATGGCAATTGTAACCAGCTTAACGTTTATCAGTGTTGTCTATTGAAAACTTTGTTAAAATGTTCAATTGTTTGAATTTTACAATCATGTAGGAAACAAGATGTTCAAAAGCGTCATTTTCCTTTATAAATAACTTATTTATGTTTTCACCATTATGGAGGAAGAAAACTGCTTGCATGAAACTGCTTGCATGATTTTACGAAGAAAAACGGTTTTAAGCATTAGAAATTATCTACTTCTTAAAAAGATACGTAGAGCATGTCTTTTTATGTGAACAACAGTTGCAAATTGTTAAAGATTAAATATTAATAAGGTAACTTTGGCTACAGGTAGGATTTTAATTGCACTTATTCTGCCCACATTCTTTGATATTACTGATTACAAGAGAACAAAGATATCAAAAATAGCATCTGATAGTTACTTAAAAACAAATAAAGCTTCCTAATTTATACCCACTTGGGTATTAACTATGTACATCTGATTGAGGTAATTTTCTTCATACTGAAAGAGAAAATAATAATAGCCCAATTACCACTGAATATTAATTATATGGATTTGGGGAGGGGGTTGAGCATGAAAAATAAAATGAACTTTTGAAGAACTAAATGCTTTTTGCAAAAAAGTTAGGGGCATTTGGGTTCTTTGATTTTTGGATTCAGAGGTTGTAACTAATATTCTTAACTGCACCACTATGAGAATGCTAAAATTATTACGCTAAGGATATAAAAAGAAGTAATTTAAAGATAATTTCATTTAGAGAGCAGCAGAAGGACATTCTGTGTGACAATATTTAGCATGATTAAAAATTTAAACAGAAATAACAGCTATTTACATTCAGTTACTTGAAAGTAATTACTAAAGTGGGCAGAATACTTTGACAATAATTTAATAATGTTTTCTCCAGTGTAGGTGCCAAAAACTGCATAGAATTTCACAATTTGTGCTGAGAAAAAAAATAACTAAAACAGTATAAAAACAAAGTCAGTGAGCACTCTCTCTTCACAACGAGTTTCATTTTTGATAGGAAGAGCACCATAAATCATAATAATCCACAAATATAAATGTGTGTTTCTGTTTAGGAATTGTGCAGTTCCTAAATCGTGCCATTTGGTTGACCAAGACAAGGGTCCTGCATGTCTTACTGAGAAAAAACTGCCACTGAAGTCAATGGTGGTTTTGCTTGAATAAGGAGTGTTTAGTGGCAGTTTTGCCAGAGTAAGGAGTGCAAGGCTGAGCCCTATCTGCGCAAAAGAGGCCCACAATTTCAAATGTATTACCTTTGTTAACTTCTCAGACTAGCTTTTTCCTCAGCTTCAAGGATCTTAATTATAACATTTGCTGGTTCAAAGATTAACATTTAGCATTCTGGGAAAGGCTTTCTGGACACTAGTAACTTGATCAGTATGGTCTTCTCTTGGTCTCTCTCTCTCTCTGGTTCTTTGTATTGAAGGGGAGAGATGATCGTATCTGGCACATTCCTTGGATGACTTGAAGATAGCAGCCTTCTGTGTTTGGGGCTGAAAGATTGTGAACTCCCGTGCTAGCAGAAATACCACACAGGAGAGGTGAATAGAACATTTGAAAAGCTTTAGCTTTAGGTAGTGCAGTGCAAGCAGAGTTGAATTTGAGAGCTGGGACTTAAGTGGACATTTGTCCCTGCTTTTCTCCTTAATAAAATCTGAGTGTTAACTGTGGATAAGGGCATCTGAGAGATCACTAAAAATGAATCATTAGAGTGCCCAGAAGAGCTTTATTATGATATACTGTGAAGAACTTCAGAATATACCATGTTCTTTTATGTGCTTATCCGATGCATGTATGTGTTACCGAGTACTGCAAGAGTAAATTGTTTTGTCCTTTTCTGCAAAGCCAAAGTAATTCATTGCATTAACATTACAAAACAAAACTTTTTAAAAATCTAATTTTCTGTTGCCTTGTGTAGAAAGGACTGTTAAATAGAAACCACAAGCTTCAAGAGTATAAACATTTTTCTTTTGTCTGTACATATTTAATTTGTGGAAGCTTGGTACAGAAATACTGGCTGACCAAACTGAGTTAAAATCAAAATTAGCAGAGTGATATCAAATTTCAAGATTAACTCCTAATAGGTGGGGCCTAGAAAGGTCTCGTAATTATAGTTTGGTTATTGGGCAGGGTTCCTAGCAAGCAGATTCAAAGGAATGAGTCTCTTCCTGTATTACCAGAAGGATGTTGCTGCTGATCTGTTAATCAAAGTAAAAATACTACAGAAAATAAATTATTAAACTATACTAGTATACTTACTTGCCAGATCCAGGGGGAAAAAATTCAGCCACATTTACATATGTGTCCATCTGTCTGTTTTTACACTTTAAGTCTCCAGCCAGTGGGTGAAGTGGTTTTAATGCAAGCTGCAGTCTGGTTTTCCTCCTAACATTATATTTTTATGTGTAAATTTTTTGTAATCGGACGGTACCTTTTCTTGACAGTTGTTATTTCTTAATTGTTCTTTTAAGGAATCTGATCTAGTGGGCCATGGTAGTTTTAACTGGAGTAAGCAGCCGAGTTCTCCATGGATAATTTTTGTTAGTTAACAGATTGTTACCATCTCAGTGTTGCTGAAATCCCTAATCTCAGGTCAGCGTGAAGCTGCAGTGGTTACAATCCTGTTGCCTGATGTGGTGTGAATGGAAGTGCTTTCTGTCAGAAACATGTGGTCTCTTCAGTGGAGAGCCTGCGTAAATCCTGTGTAAATAGAGGGAGGCTAACAAAGGATGAGCCCCTGCAGCTCAGGGCATTTGGAGCCATTTGGGGGCTGAATTTGCTAAATGCTGCTTATACAGGCTGAAAAGTTGAAGAGAAAGAAGCATAAAATCCCCTCTTTTTTCTCTTTCTGTTCATACCCTGGGGGGAGGGTGTTAAGGGCCAGAGAAGCCTGAGGTAAGCCTATGAAGACTGTTTTTTCAGTGCTCTTTTGAGCATTAAAAAGGTGGCATGGGTCACTGTCCCCTCTTTAATGTCGGAAAACCCACACAGTCTGTAAATGTTGCATGTAAACTAAAGCATTTCATCTCTTCTCCTGCACTCTAATGGCAGTGGGCCATGAACTAGTCACTCGAAAATCACAGAAAAATTTCACTTTAACATGTCCAGACAGTTTAGCACAGCAGGATGGTAAGAGAGATCAGTAATTAGCAGGTTTCCTTACAGTTCTCCATGTCCATATCAGAACATTTTCCCCACCCGATATGAAAAAATGTTAGATTATAAAGTGTAAAAAATGAATCTGTTGATTTTATCGCAGTACACATGAGCCTTCTCACAAAACAAAAGGCCACACAAAATATTTAATCAACATTTTAGCTTAAGACCATAGTCTTGGTGCAATTGTTCATTCACTTCACAAGTTAATATCAGCTTTAAAAACTGATAGTTATGAGCACCAAAAAAACCGAATACAAAA
This sequence comes from Pelusios castaneus, assembly GCA_007922175.1. Taxonomy (NCBI): domain Eukaryota; kingdom Metazoa; phylum Chordata; order Testudines; family Pelomedusidae; genus Pelusios; species Pelusios castaneus. The sequence goes on from ML685764.1 coordinate 8,413,031, forward strand.
CACACAAAAACACCAGCGTTTCTCTTGATTTTTCTCTTGATTTCAATCTTATTTCCAAAAATAGAAAGGGAGAGCCAGGAAAATAATAAAGGAGAAAATATGATAAAAATTAAAGTTCCAGAAGTTACCTTCGCACAATCTCCTCAATCACCAACTTCAACATCATACGTAGACAACTGAAAACTTCAAAAATATATGGAACATCTTCCCCCTCCCTAAAGTAAACAAATAGAATATTTATAACAAATGCCTCACTCAGGGCCGGCCCAAGGGTTTTTGGCACTCTAGGCGTACAATGACTTTGGCACCGCCATCAGAGGGCAATATTTTCTTTTATAAGAGATAAGAAACTATTTTTTTCCTTTTTAAAAAAAAATAACTTCCATCTAATTCGGTGCCTCTTAAAGCCTGGCACTCTAGGCAACTTCGTAGTTCACCTATTTGGTCGGACCGGCCTTGGCCTCATTGAAAGGCACTGAATATAGTGAACAAAGAAAGAACCATCTAGGAAGAGAAAATGTCATGCATTTTTATTCTCCATCTTGCGGTGGTCAATATATCCTTTGATATTTTGCCATCAACACATATAATTTCATCACCCATTGCCCAGTGTCGCATGGGAGCCTATACTTAGTTGCAGCCTGCAAATAGGGACTTTTTCCTCACAGAGGAAAACACACTAAAATGCCATGAAGCGAGGAAGGGTGGTTCTGTGATAAAGACATCAGTCTGAGACTCAGGAGACTTCAAGTTTATTTCTGTTCTGTCAGTGACTTTCTTTGTGAGCTTGTACAAGTCACTGAGGCTATATCTACACTGGGGAATTTAAGTCGACTTAGTGTGTCCACACTTAAAAATAAAGTCAACTTAAAGGGGAACTTAGAAAGTCGACCTAGAGCGTCCACACTGGATGCTCTAGGTTGACTTTGTGGGGCTAGGGGGACCTAGGGCAGGTCCACGGGGGCAGAGGGGCACCCCTTGCCCAATGCCAGGGGGCTCAGCCTTTGCCCCATTGTACCTAGGTACAATGGGGCAAAGGGGGTCAGGGACCCTGGCAGGGCATAGAGGCAGGGTGGGAAGGGCTCTGCCCTGCCAGGTGGGGAGGCATACCAGGCTACCCCTGTGCCCCCCCCCCCCGGCAGGGAGGGCATTGGGGTAGCCCCGGGGTAGCCCTAACTCGACTTAGGGCTACCCCACGGCTACACTGGCTTAAGTTGACTCTAGGGAGTCGACTTAAGCCTTAGGTCTACTAGAAAGCAGGTTTTATAAAGTCGACTTAATTTTAATTAAGTTGACTTTATTTTCCTTAAGTCGACTTAAGCAAGCTGCTTAAGTCGTCTTAAGAAAACTGTAGTGTAGACACAGGGTAAATTAAATCGACTTAAGCAAGTCGACTTAATTTACCAGTGTAGACGCAGCCTGAAGGTTCAAATCCTGAAGCTCTCCTATGTGAGTGAACCAATGGGAGGGTACAGGGATGTTCCTCTCATCATCCTTGGGTGGACTGTGTAAGAACCAAAAGGAATAGTGATCATTGTACTCTGGGAAGATTTTCCTTCCTTCCCTATTGCTTGGCATACACAAAGAGGTGAGGCTATGTTTTTGCCCCCTTTCCATATTGCTTGCAGAACAGGAATGATGCACCAGGGAAAGAGAATGCACTTCATGAAGAGATAGAGCAGTGCTGAGTACTAGGAGCTCCTGGAGCCTTCTTACCATAAGCTGCTCCTTAAAGGTACCATCTACTACATCATCTCATTGTGCCTCAGTCTTATCATCAGTTCAATGGGGTTAAAATTATTTTTCTTCTGCTTGGTGTTATGAGAAACAAACTAAATCACATATACAATTGTTAATTTTTAGAAAAGTTCTGTGAAGGATTTGTGATCAACTGAGGCACTCAAGCTAACAACCGAGTGGTTTAAACAAGAATGGGGTGGAAACAAGGGCTCCTTGATCCTGGATCTGGTTTTCCTCCTACCATAGTCCTCTACACACAGCACAGGTTGTGTGACTTCAGAGCATGTCATAAGACTCTTCTGTTTTCCCATTTTTTTTCCATATTACCAGAGATCGGGGTAGTTGGAAATTTGTTTCTGTTGGTAGGGATGCTCTTTTTGATCTATTGAGGTACTTGGTTTATACTGATTGTTCAGCACCCAGAGCTCCATTTATAAATGTAAACAAATAAATGACAGATGAAAATGTATGTGCACATGTAATTTCCACCAGCTTTTCATGTAGAATTTCCCTTCCATTTAACTATTGTTATTGTGTAAAAAAACTGCATCTGCCCTGCACTATATACACAATTTGTTCTTTCTTTCCAAATCGTAGATCCTTTAAAGTAGTTACACTATGTTTAGTATAATGGTGAATTGGTTTTAATCCTAGCTGAGGTGCATCCTTTCTCTCTTCAACAATAATGTGGCTATCAGCTGCAGGCCTAATGATGATGAAACTCAACTGATGATGATGAATTTTGCAGTGTCTTTTGTCAGAAACAGTTTTGTGACTGCCCTGTTGGGTATGATAGTGGCAATAGAGCTGCTTCTGGAGTTTGGACCTGTGATGGTATAAGGCTTCTATGGTTTGCCATGAATAGTTTATCCTACTGGGTTACCATTTTTCCTTAGATTAAGAATTTGGTATCTTCCATGTTCATCAATGAAATTTAAAAATCCTGGCCAGATGCCATGGAAACAGCCCTCTAAGCAGCATTAACTCCAGGTTTGCCCTATTCCTTATGTGTGGAGGGAAGAACAGCATAGGAGTAATTGGAGGTGACAGAATATTGACAGTATAGAGACCTGTAAGACGTACTGCCAAGGAGTGTGGTCAGGCAGCTCCTCTGGAGAATTAGAGCCGCTAGCCCCTGATGATCCCGCAGATCTGTGAACTTTGGGAGCTATATCTCTCACCCCCTCCATGATTCCTGCATTTCCACAAAGTTTGATGGGAGTATTTGTCTGAAACAATACATATTACCTCAGTCAGGTAACCCTAGATTTACACAGGTGAAACGGAGGCCATATTTTGGCCCACCATCTGTTTCTTTATTCAATCAGAGCAAAAACCTGTGAGGCCAGTATTCCATGGCCTTACCCCGCTGTATGCTATGTTCCCCTCCTGTGGATGTTGTTGAGCATCCTATGCAGTGCTTCGAATCTAGAATGTGATAGTAAGCAAGTAAAATACTGTGACTCTTTCTCCATTGACTTGGACCCTATGTAGTCAGTTATCCCTGTACAAAGAGAATGCAAAACACTACCACGTAATAATCCTCCACTCACGTATAGAAGTGGTAGGATTTATGCCCACTTTGTACTCTCTTTACAAAGGGGTAAAGGAGTCCACAGTGAGCAAGGCCATGGAACACTGGCCCCACAGGCATTTTGTTGCTCTGGGATAAAGAGATAGACAGTGGGCTAAAATCTGATCTCAGTTTCACCAGTGTAAATCCAGGGTTATGCCACTGAGGTACTATGTATTGTAGCAACTTTCCAACATTCAAAGCTCCATTCTGCCATTCTTATTTATGGTATATAAGTAGTCAAATCAATGGGCTCCACCGTGTAGTAAGGATGGTAGAACTGGACTTCCAAATGATTAAAATATGATTCCTTTTCAGATGACAGTATTTAAAATGTAATTAACCTTGTCTGAGGGACAATTTAAAGGATCTAAAATCTGTTTCTGATCTCACCAGTGATGATATAACTCCTTTGAGTTCACTGGAGTTACTCCTGATTTATACTGGTCTAACTGAAACCAGAACCAATATCTAAGAAGTAATTTTACCATTCTAAATACAGTAATCATTTAGGGCCTGCTCCTGTGAACCTTCACTACCAGATGTCATGTTTATTAATGTGAGAAGCACCACTGAAGATATAGCAGTAGGGATTTGTTAGATAGGATCTTTAGTTTGCACATAGGACCAATTTTGGTTGGTTTGTCTGTGGGATGTTTTCCCCTCTATAACTCCATTATCTAGGAAAACAAATCTTACTATGAGTTTTCGTCTACTGATGTAATTTGAAGGCACTGTTCTTAACTTTTCTTTCATGGGAAGAGGGTAGAGTCAGATTAAGGAAACATTGCCTCTCATCTCTTATACCATTGATTACATTGAAAAGACACCGTGAGCTTTAGCTGAACTTTCATCTCTTGCATTGTTATTTGCCTTTTAAACCCAGGATATTCACAACCTCTCCAAAAGGTTTAAATGATGCTTTCAGACTGTTGGTGATTTTAGCTGTTTAAACACACACACACACACACACACACACACACACACACACACACACACA
>ML685764.1:8417353-8452526 GCA_007922175.1 Pelusios castaneus
ACACACACACACACACACACACACACACACACACACACACACACACACACACATATTTGTCTGTGCAAGTCTTGTTTATATATGTGTAAATACAGTGCGCATGTGTCTCTATACTAAGAAAGGGACACAGAGATTGAAGGAAAGAAGGTTTTATATCTACACACAGCATGTACATACACACATGGATTTTACATAGGGAGATAAAGATATCTTTATCTAAACGAGAGACAGACAAACAGACTGACTAACTTCAAACTTGCATTTTCAGTGTGTATGTTTTTACCCCCGCATCTTCGGGTACTGTTTTTCTAAACTGCCTGAGGCTACAGTACAGCACCTCAGATCCCCAAGGCCCATTGCCTGGCTCCTAATAGCCACTCTCCATCTGTGTCACATGAACAGCTGATGAGATAGCTCCAGTGTCTGTATTTTGGAGAGCACATCCACCCAGGTTAAAATGCTGGGGTTGCCAAGGAGCAGTCAGAAGCCATTAGTGTTTGTGAGAATTTGCCTTGCAGCAGTTTCTTGGCATAGTGGAAAGGGTGTGTGTGTGTGTGCACAGTTGTGTGCGTGCACACACACGAGGGATATGGGTAGGGCTGGGGAGCATGGAGATGGGCTGGTAGGAAGGAGTTCATTCTGAATAACCAACATTCCTCAAAAGTAATTGGTTTGTGACACTGTATAGGACCCGGCATCATTTCTTTTGATTATTTTTGTACCCATTTGACTCACCTTTATTTATCATTAATGGAAGCCAAAGAAAAAGAGAGAAGCGACTTCAGGGTCTTGCTCTGGTGTTTGGGCAGATGGAAGGGAGCTGCTCTGCCTTGGGGCAGGGTGTTTGTAATGAAGTGGCCTGTCAGTCTGTAAATAGTGAGGGTCATCTCTTCCATGTGATGGAGGATATCACAATGCAGTGAAAATGGAAATGTCAATAAAATTAATCTCCCAGCTCTTTGCTGTGGCTTTTCTGTTTCTCTGGTCCAAGAGGGCTGGATTGTTGTTGTTTTTTTTAAAAAAAATTATTTTTTGTTGTTGATGGTTTTTTTGCTTTTTGTTTTTTGCAATGGGAGGTGGTGGAAGAAAGATGAAAGGGCACAGGGGAAGTAGATGAAGCTGAAATAAAAGTTTTGAAGTAAATGGTCTACATGTAGCAGTAATGTATTTGTTTTAGTAGCACTAAAGAGCTAGAAGAGGCTATAGGAATTAGCTCGTGGATCTATAGCATTCCTCAGGAAGCTATGGAGCGTCTAGCTCAGGCTACATTGAGCACAGAGTTTATTATTTTAGGCTTTCTTGGACAAGGTTTTTACTTAGCATGGGATTTATGGCATTTACTGCTAATGAATGTCTATTCTTAAATTACAAAAACCACCGTCTCAGCGCAATTCCCAGATGTCCTTCCAGGACCCCGGCTTCTTAAACACCAGCAGGGAGCATAAACTCTCCACTTCTCTGTTTTCCTCTTTCGTGTGGCTCCAGGCTAATGATGTGTAAGGAAAACATAGCAATCTATAAAGTCTCAGTGCTGTCCCAGTATTCTTCATTTATTTTGCATTTGATTATGCCACAAGTCGGATCTTGTTTCTTTCCTTTTTTAAAAGTTATTAGTTCAAATATTAATGTAGGAATATGGCATATATTGCTGCTCTTGATTGATGCCTTCCCAAAAACAGGAAGACATGCTCGTATGAATTTTAAGAAAGTAGGGGTCCTGCAATGCCTTGCCAGAAGAGTTTTTCAGATACATAATTTAGATGCCCTCCAGGCAAGCTTTCAAGGCATTTTTGCTGGAGGGCAAGAAAAAATAACTATGACTGTTAAAAGTAAATGATTTTTGCTAATGCACAATTAATGCCAGGGAGAAGCACAGAAGAGAAAGATGTTGATGGAAAGTTCTGATTAAGTGTGCACCCTACCTTGATGTGCATTTTTTTTTTAATGATAATGATCACGGATGCAGAGATGTAGAAGTTTTCATGTCTTGCAAATGCTATGTGCAGGATCATATACGGTGGAGGGGGGGTGTCTGATCTGACAGTGTGCTATGTGCACTGAACAGTAACATGGTTACTGTCACCTATGTAGCGGGCCTAGAATATATATAAACTACAGAACATCTAACTTGAATACATACTGTATGTATTCAGTAGGGTTGTAAGCATTCATTTACAGTGAATGGGTTTTCTTGTGGCAGGTTTTCCCACATTGAATCCTGTAATTGACAAAGAGCTATTGCACTATGTCAAGTGCACAGTTATAATTGAATTAATGATATGTGCATGTGTGAGACACAAAATTAGTATTTGGAGAGACATGATTTCTAATTTTTACATATTTGTATCAGCAATCATATTTAATGAGAAAATGCATGTGCCTGATAGTCTATCAAATCAAAATAAATCAGAATTAAGATACCAATAATTAACTATACCTTTTGACTGATATTTTTTGTTTATTGTGTCTCCTTCCCTGTTTTGTTCTTTCTTTTAGGGGATGGTTTAGACAATAGCGTAGCCTCACCTGGTACAGGGGATGATGATGACCCAGACAAGGACAAAAAGCGCCAGAAGAAAAGAGGCATTTTCCCCAAAGTAGCAACAAATATCATGAGAGCGTGGCTTTTCCAGCATCTCACAGTAAGTGGAGACCAAAATAATAAAAACATAAAAAATAGATTTTTTTTGTTCACATGCCCGATTAAGTTTATTCATTATTATTAGAAATCAATTGTCTTCATAATTTTCTGTAAATTATTAGGGATTGGGGATCACTTTTATTTTTTCTAGAAGTTATTTATTTATTTGTTTGTTTGTTTTACTCTTGGAATCATGACAATTTGAATATACAGCACAAGATTTTAGCATGAAACAATGCTAGTCTAGAAGGCAGCCATTTTTGCTTTGCATTCCAGAAATGAGAACTATTCCAAATGTTCTTAAGATGAAAATGGGTATCTGCATTTAGAATAGAGAGAGAGTGTGTGGTGGGAGGGGGAGGGGACAGGATTGACACACGAATAAAGGGTTTGAGTAAGTGTACCCTCTGGATTGGGTTATTGTTGGCCTCTGATTACATAAACCTCATATGTATTAGAGGGAAAGAAGTACTCCCCCCCCATCTAGTTATTATTCCAACATACATTGCATCATACTAGAGAAGTCATGAAGCAGCTTGCAAACTTGTCACATGTTAATTTACATGAGAAACATAGAAGGTTTATAGGTTCTCTAATTCCTCACTTCTGTAAAACAGAGATTAAAACATCTTATTTAGCTGCTCTTCAAGTAATTATTTTACAAGTTAACCATATTCTCTTCTGGGGGAAAGAGATTAAATATGTGAAAAAGCAACACTTTTAGAAATAATCTTTCTTTATCCTCCTATTTACAACTGATTTTATGAGTTGGGGTTCTGTTAACTTAATTACAGATTCACTTAAATATCAAAATATGTATTACAGAAGAACTAGTAACTCCCCTATAATTTACTATTCAGATGGAAATGCTGGAAAATGGTAAAATTATCATTATTAATTATTATTACTATTGACTTTTTTTAAAACCTTTCCCATAAAATGGTTTCCCATCCTTTCTGTTTGGACTAATGGTTAAAAAGATAACAATCTGGTTAACAACTTCATATAAAAGCTTTTTTGTGGTTACTAAAGTTATATATTTCCATAGTGGCTGATTAGTTACAGTGTCTTGATTCCAGGACAAGGTACCTCTTTTATTTATGGTAGTGACAACTGAACTGCTCTGCTGGTAGAACAGCTAACGGAGACGGGGAGCGGGGAGCAATAGATCCACATTTCTAAACCATCATTTTGATGTAAGGACATTAGTAGCAAACTAAGGTGCATTGATCTGGCCTGTGGGGTCAGGATTAGCTAGAATAGCCAGTGTCTCTGCTGGAGTAGTGGTTATTCTTGCCTTCCAGCTATGGCCATTTCAAAGGTCAGGTGCCCTGTACCCACTTGGCTCAGAGGAATTAGACAGAACATGAGTCTCTGGGCTGATTACTTAACCAAAGACAAAATAATGAGTCCTAAGCAAATACTGACTAATTGAAAGGGCTGTAAATCCATTACATATTGGTCAGGGATAATCAGGAGTATTTAATCACTTTTATCTATTCAGGAGCACTGAAGCTGCAACAGCAAAGCCCTGAACCTTGCCATGTGCTTATTATTCTCATCATTATCAAAATTACTTCACAGCTGTTCTTTGCTACATCACCTCAGCTGGAGATTTACTAACCTGTAAAATGTTTTTAATTTGGAAGTCGAGTGAGTGTGAGGAGAGGGTTTTTCATTTTTAGCTGTAGAGTATGGTTACAGGAACAGCACAGGGAAACAGCTAAAACCATGTGCCACAAATAATCCATTTTCTTTCACACAAGCCTACATGTTCATTTCCTTAACTCTTAGCAAAGTTTGCAATTGCTTGGGGGGCCCCCCCCCGCTTCCTTTCTTTCTTGTGTGCGCATTGAAAACATTCAACACATGCTTACTAAACAATCAGCTATCTCTCTCTTATCTTGAGAAAAGTCTTCATGGCTTTGCCTTTTGGAAACCCACCCCCTACACTCTCCCGCCACCTTCTTCACCCCAGATGAATTGAGGAAGTTCAGCAGCTTTGATGAGGATGTTCCTGGGGAAAAAAAAAGTCCCCCCAAAACCAAAAATCCTTTTACCTTCCAGGCTTTAATGAGTTTGCATGTGCTGAAAGATTTACTGTGCTGTAATTCTCAGAGCTGCTAATGGAGACCCCTGACTAGTGCAATGTAAATTCAGAAAGATCTTTGCCATAAATGCATGCAGAGAAGGAAGAAGTCTTTCTTCTAAATAGCCCTCACTTTTTCTCAAATTAGCTTGTCCATTCAAAGTGCAATGCCAGCTCTCTCACAAAGGGAATCTATGATGTATAAATTATTGTTTCAAGTAAATTTCTTTACAAAAGGAGTCCATGATTCAATGTACATTCCTTCATTACTACTCTAACCTTATTTCAAATTGGTTTGTCCCTCTTTTGTGCTGTATGACCTGTTCTTGTATTACAATAATCCCCCGATGTACCCTTTTTTCTTTCTCTCTCTCTTTTTTTAAAGAAACTAATTGAATTATCTCATTATTTTAATTTGTTAAGCAAATGTATTTTACATCTCAGGATGTGTTCTTAAAGAAGGGGCTGCTTAGGGTTTGCTCCTTGAATGGGCCATTGGTGCATTTTGACATTCATGCATTCATTAACGAAAGGAACATAAAAGAACCCTGGTTGTATTTTTTTTTTTTTCAAACACCCAACCAGCATGGAGCAACTTTTTCCATAAACCACAGGGGTCTCTCTACATATGTTCTCAACTGCAAGCCATTGTCACCTAGTCTGAATACCTCAAAAGGACAAATAAAAAACTAAAGGCCAACTGTAGCAATTGTTCGCTGTTAGTCTCAATATGACAAAAATCATTAACCTTTGGTGTTCCTGGAAGAAGAAGCAACTCCAGTCTATCTCTTATGGGATTGACTAAGCTCACGAATTCCTTTAGATTGTCAAATTTAGGGGGAAAGTAATTCAGTTCCACCTAATTGCACTAATTTATTACCTTTCTTTAAAGAAAATCTTTTTCTTTACCTTTCTTTTCTTTGTGTAATATTCAGTTATTTTACAAACCCCTAAGATAACCTAATTTTAAAAGTGAGTAGCTTCTTTATATAAAGTTGAGTAATTTATTGAATAGAGAGGGTGCTTAAATTCACAGAATGGCTTTCAAAATTGTCTTCATCCCTTGTCACCTTTACCATTTTTCAGTAGCTTTAATTATATTGGAATAAAATGCACACACATGTTTTTGTTGATGGAGATAAAATGCAAGGAATAGAAAATTCTGTCGTTTCCCTGTCCGGTTATTGGGATCCGTCTTACATTTGGAATTACAACGGGACAGGAAGATGAAAAGATCTGAGGATGAATTGGTTGGAAATGTGTATGCTTTTTCTGGATAATGTCCAGTGTTTGAGAAAGTAAAGGAAATCCTAGTGTGGTAGTATAAGCTTTTCAATAGTACATAAAGATTATGATATCAGAAAGGTAAACCTGACATTAAGGCTATTTTTATTTGACTTCAAAGACAGTTAAAGAAAAGAAACAGCAAGAATCTGACCCAAGCTTAGTTTATTCATAGCCTTGGAAAACTCCTTTTCCTCCAGGCCAAGGAGCCCTTAGTACACTCAATTAGCCTCTCAGACATCTCGCTTTCCTCCCTCAAGTGCTCCCCTATTTGCCCTGCAAAGAACATATTTGATCATGGAATGAAAACAGGAAGTGCTCAAACACAAAGACACCCTTTGCTCACATCAATTTTGAACTAAAGGTTTTCTTATTAGCAACTATAGGGCGAAAAAACAGTGCTGTAGTTTAAGAAGGTAGAGTACTGAAAAATACATGTACATAATCAGAACTGAATGTAGTCATAAAGGAAGTAATTATATTGTTCCATGGTCTTGTACCTTTGGTAATTCATCCTTTGCTGCAGCAAAGAGAACCAAGAACAGCACGTTAGCCATTCACTATACTCATTTTTTTCCTCTGGAGTATTGCTGTTAAAACAGAAGATGCGGTTATGTTTGTGACCCTTATCTGGAATGATCCCTTTTGTTCAAGTTCTTGTTTGCTGTGATTCTTTTTGTTCAAAGGTGTAAGAATGTGTATTTTAACTAAAAGTATAATTTATCTTTGGTACAAAAATATCACTGTTAATATGCACACTAAAAATTCATTTTATGAATCATTGGGTCACATTCGCAGTTAATATAAATTGACATAGCTCAGTTGAAGTCAGTGGAACTACACAGCTTTAAATATGCTCTGGCATATGATACCTCTTAAAACCGAATCAAAGAAATCAGACTAAATTGCTGTCTAGAATAAAAGAATTGATATTCTGGGAAAAGCACATTTATTCCCTACAAATAGTTAACTTGTAGCATTTGTGGGCCAAATTCAGGTCACATCTACTTCAGAGTAAATCCATTACTTCAGATGATTTATCCTGGATTTACATTGATGTACCTGAGATTACAGTCTGACCCATATATTTTTCAAATTAGTACATCTTTTAGCCACTTGCACAAATGTCTCCGTAGAGAGTCTGTATCTAGTAGATATTTTCACTAGAGTTGATCTTTCAGCAGAAGATCTCTGAGCAAAGCCAGCTTTAGCATTTTTGGGCAAGCCTGAAAAACAAATATCTATACTCCCTTATCATAACTTCTTCCCATCCACCATGATCATGCCACCTTGCAGGGGACTTGTGAGTGAGGATTTTGAGGAAGGATAGCAAGATAACTCTTTGAGGCACCCCAAATTGAATGGACTCGATTTATAGAAAAAGGTAGAGAGGCAACTTCAATACTCCACAAGTCCCTTGCTATAGAAGTGCCTTCCATCTATTTGTGCTGGCCTCCGTACATAGGTGCTAACTTAATTTAAAAATCTAGAGTCATTTATTCAGCTAAACTAGGGATTTTCGGGCTGTGAGGCCCAAGACCTTGGAGAGATTTATGGGCATTCTGCTGAATTTGAGCTCTTGTACAGGCTCAGACTGTGACCTGTCCTTTGTTCTCGTGAAGGAGAGTAAGGGGTACAAGATATTCCTTTATTTTTTCTGTCCTGGCCTTGGCATTTTCAGATGGGCTACCCTAGAGACATCAAGTCACAATAGGCTACCTTATATCTGTGATCATGGAGAAGGGAGAATAGCAGTCTCAATGGGACTGCTACGCCTCTGCAGGTGGGCAGGGAGTGGGAGGAAACTCAGAGTCACAATCTGAATCCAATTCTGCTCCTGGGGAGTGCAACTATGCTTGGTCCATTGCATGAGGCCTGTGGCAAAGCTACAGTTTAATCCATATTGCTTTAGAAACATTAACTAAGTAGTTATTATCATACTCCGTGACGTTCTATTGTCCCCATTTACAGACGGGTAAACTTTGGTTGGGAAAGTAAAGTGATTTGACCAAAGACCTTGAAAAAAATCAGTGTCAGAGCTCTTGCTCTTAAGTCCTGTGCTTAGACCACTAGACCATCTGCCTCATACACTGTTGTTATGCCCTTATTTCTGTCCAGAGATCATCCTGGCTGTTCAGCAGATGATCTGGCTCAGATGTAGTCAGCTGGAGAGGAGGGAGCTTGCAGGTGTTATTATTAATCTTTGTTCTTACTATTATTTATTGTTGTTATTTGAATTACAGGGATGCCTAGGGGCATTGGGGCCCCACTGTACATACATTAGTAAGAGACACTCTTTGCCATAGTGTCCGCAGAGGCAGCCTGAATAGAATAAACCAAAATGGTGTCGTCTGTGACCATGGGTCCCATGGCCCCAAAAGATCAGTGCTGGGTAGATGTAGGGGGGATAATAAATAATTTGTGATCCTTAGGAAAAATCAGGGTCAAAGCTTCACCCCTAATAGTTGATTGATGTTAGTTTACATTTCCAAGGCTATCTTCTCCAAAGGAAGGAACTAGAAATGTTTCTTTGTTTTCAAAATGTAATCTAAGGTTGGCCCTGGCATTTCTACGTCCACCTCTATCCCCTCCAGAAAAGGGGACACAGGGTCATGGGGTTTCAGGCCCTCAAAAGCTAGCTCTGCCTCTTAGTGGTTAATCTAATCTTTGTTACGCAGACATCTGTTCATTCAAAAATTAATGTTTTTGTGACACAATGATCCATCTATTTAGTACTACAGCTATAGTAATTAAATTAAGAAAAATATATATGTTTGTTAACTCACATATTGTAAGGCAGCCCTACCCTCCTGTACCAGCAAAAAGAGAAAAAGAGCTCTGCGTTGTTTTCTGCTAGCTGGAGGAAAACATCTGTGAATTGTTTGAACTGAACCTTACCAGGGACTCTCTGAATCTGTGTCATCTCTGTTTAATTTCAGGAAATGATGTCACAGAACATTTAATAACAATGCTATGTGATTTATTTTTACTCGTGCATGCTGTCCTAAGCATTCCTGTTACACGGCCGTGTTTTCAATTAACTGTAAGCTTGCACTTTTAAAAATGTATTCCATAATGCTTTTTTGGAGGAGTGTGAGGATGGAGATAGTCGGTGTTTTAGGGGGTCACCAAGGTTCAGGGCTGTCTAAGAACTATAGGGCCATTTGTCATGAGCTTATTTGTACTTGGGACTGGATGTCAGCACCCTCATCACCCATGGCAACCTCCAGGACTGCTGGTTTGTTACAAAGCATGTTGGTGGAAGAAAAACTAAATGTTCCAAACCTATCAGTCAAAAGTGCTATCAGATAGTTATAGCAAAGGTCTGCATACTGTAGCTTCGGCCTTTATCGAACTTTCTGCACTCCCCCTTCTTCTGTAAAGAATGGAGGACGTAAGTCAATTCTGTCTGCCATCTGTCGTCTCTTTAGCTGTTCCTCAAATTAAAGAGACAGTCCAAAATGTAAATAATCTGATAGAATCATAGATGCCTCATGTGTAAATTACTACCTTTGCACTTGATTTTTCGCTCTTGTATCCTCCAGGGAGCCAAGCTTTATTGGCCTTCTTTGAAGGTAAAAAATGTCCTGTGTTTCTGCTTTAAAAAACAGTATTTTCAGAAATGTGTTTGTAGTGTTATAGAGTTGTAATTGGATAAGATTCTGAGTTCTATAGGATGAAATGAATACCCACCTACACACACACATATATAAAATCAGGCTTTATTTAGAGAATTCCAGAGAGGTCAGGTTAAGGCACTGTCCCCCAACCCATGATCAGAGATCAGATTTGCAGTAGACCCCTTCTGCTGCAGCCTCTCTGAAGGTGATTTGAGCTATTGAGTCTACATGAGAGAACTTCCAGGCTTATCACAATAGCTCCCTACACATCAATATTTTTGGTGTCAGCTTGCTGCTTCCCTTCCCCACCCCCTCAGTATGTAAGAGGTGCAATAGCCTGACTCTCTTGCCATTCTGACTACATCTCTCCCCTTTCCCATGTATGGACAACATGAGGCATAAGCATTGCAGACGCTCTTCTCTTCTGGGTGAATTTCACCCACGTGACACCTGAGGAACCTGCTGCCAAACCATCAGCAAATCGATTTTAGAACTCGTGATATGGCTAGATTTGGGAAACAAATTTTATTTCCCAATTTAATATTTTACACATTATTTTTGAACAAGGCATTGCTAATTGTGAACAGAGAATAATTAAAACCATGTACTTGCCACCACAGAGCAAGCTAACAGTAGTGGGACAGCAAAAGATATGAACAGCCAGTAGTGTTTTCTGGCTGTTATCATTAGATTACAAAAGCTTTGTAAAATCAGAAATCCAGGAATTAATTGAAAAGGAGAGAGGAAAGAATGCGAGGTCCCAGGGTTCAAGCAGTGAACGCTCTAAAATAACTGTAAAAATGAAAAGTAACCACAAGAATTCACTGAGGGTAGAGTTGGAGCTTTGAGGCTGTAAGGTAAAAGGGATTGAATTAAGGCACATGCAAATGAGTATATCCAGCTGTTTAAAAACTCCAAGAATGTTGCACTGTTAAATGCTATGCAATGCAATCTCTGAATATTCATTTCACAACAAAACGGAGGTCAGAGATCTTCTGAATATCTTTAAATTGCATTACTGACAACATTTTTACAACAGGATATTCATAGACCCTTTTTTCTCTACACTATCTTTTTCTTTTTATGGAAAAAATTGTTGCAGTTGTTTGTGTAAAATGATACTGCCCGTCAGTTTTGCCTTAGGACATGTTTATTTAAAACCATCTTTTCAAGAACTATGAACGGAGTAATTGTTTTTAAGGAATAATTTTTTACAGAATTAGAGCTATATTTGTCAAGAGTGTGCATTTCTGCAGTCTGCTTGCACTATTCCAACATAACTATGAAATGGAGATGTCTAGTCCCATTTCTGTTTAATGAAATGAGTAGTTTATGGCAGACAACATTACTTTTGGTTTCATAGAGTTTCCCTTAAGTTACACTCAGAATACCAATGTATTACATATTTCAGAGTTGATTGTCAGCAGCTGTTTACAGGATCCAAAGCAATCATTGGCACCTTTAAAGATTTATTATTGTCTTAAAACATAATAGCAATACAGTTTTCTTGCTTTTACCTGTGGTATTTTTATTTTTAACTGCTAGTCTCAAATCTGCCAGAATTAATTTCAATTGTTTTGTCTAATAGTGAATGATAGGTTGTCAAGTCATTGTATAATGGCATAAAGATATTTTTAAAATCTTAGTTTTACCTTTTTATTATGGTATTTCAAGGAAATATTTGTAGGACTTGAGTACTTTGTCCATAAAATGTTTAACACTTCCTGACATGCTTTTACAGCGCCAGTACACTGAATCAGAGTTTGAGTAAAAAATCAATTAAAATTTTAGTTTGTGATTTAAAAAAAACCACTATATGTATTTATTTGCTTGATTCCATAGAAATGTGACTACCATGTGGAATACTTTCGGCTTGGACTGAAGTACATTTCTAAGTGGTAGCTGAATATTTTAAAGTGGAAACTATATTTGCCTAAGTCACACAGCAATGGCAAATCTGATGTTCTCTTTTTTACTGCAGAGTAGCTATTTGGTGAGATGGCAAACTACTCAAGTGTACTTTGAATCATGTTATACTAATTTGAAAAAAAACAACAGAAATTATATATGCTGCATTCTTACCAATGTTATGTGAAATGATATGTCTTTATAAAAACAGGTTTCCCTTTCTCTCTAATAAGAGCAAAAAAGCAGGTTTAATTTCACTTCACTAAAATATTTGAAGATAATTCACAGATTAATGCCTAATCATATCTATCCTTTTGGTCATGATGTCATTTTTAAGGGGTCCATCTAGCTCCCTTTGGAATCAGTGGGAACTTTGAGCCCTAAAATAGAAACAAGATAACATGGGAGATGAGACAGTGAGGTCACAATGAGACAATGGACTCAGTTTTGCCTCTTAACAACCCCAAAGTTTATCAAAACAAAAGAGGAGTCTTGTGGCACTTTAAAGACTAACAAATTTATTTTTCGCATGAGCTTTCATGGGCAAACTCCCACTTGGTCTTAAATTTATGATTACTTCAAAATGGCCCACTGATCCATAAACTATATTATTATATATTTGTAAGGACTTCGATCCCTGCCCATCCGGTTCTGGAATTACCAGCTTCTTTAGTGAGTAGGCAGAGCATCATCTCCTCCTCTAGTGAGTACTGCTGCTAGGAAGACAGTGAGGCCTAGTGGCTAGAGCACTGGTCAGGGACTTCTGAGAGAGTGGTTCTTTTTCCTGTTTCTGCTGGTGACTGTGCCTTGGTTACTCCATGTGTAAAGTAGGGATAATGATACCTCCTTTGTAAAATGCTGGGAGATCTATGGAGGAAAAGCACTAAACAAGATCTCGGTATTGTTAACATTAGCCCAGCTGTTAGAGGCCTGTGCGGTTGGTTGCTGGTTGCAGCCCGGTTGATGAACAGATCTTTGTAAAACAGCGGTCTGTACAGGGATTTGAATTGCTGAAGTCCTTAAAAACTCAGAATGAACTACCTCCAAGAGGAAGAGGATGTAATATGCTGGTTAAGTGTGTTGCGTTCTCCTTAGTCTATGTCGAAGCTAACAGCCTTTCGTTGGGAGTGAGTGCTTTCGCTCCAGTGGTAGAGGCCCGTGCTGTTTGTTTAGGAAAGCCTCAGATTCTGTCCTTGCTGATGTCTTGTGGGGTGGGGTGTGTCACACGCCATTGGTATCAAGGACTCCTCAGCTGTAATGAACAGTTCTGGGATTACCTGCATAATAAGTAAAACTACTATGGGCATAAATCTTTCCCCAGGATGACTGGGGCATCT
This sequence comes from Pelusios castaneus, assembly GCA_007922175.1. NCBI lineage: Eukaryota > Metazoa > Chordata > Testudines > Pelomedusidae > Pelusios > Pelusios castaneus. The sequence continues at coordinate 8,430,233 of ML685764.1, forward strand.
GCTGATGTGACAGGAAGAGACAGGCAAAAATGGGGGAGCAGCAGCAGCAGCAGCAAACAGACATAACACTAAGCTTCAAAGAGCCGTGAGCTGTTTTTCCTCCTCCTCACTAGCCATGGGAGTTTCCTAAAGCCAAGCAGGGCCTTTGACAACATTCCTACCCCTTGCTGGTCCTTTGCTGTCTTTTTTGCTGCATCCAGCTGCTTCCCACCTGTTCCTTCCCAGTGTTTGATTGGCTTGGAGAGGGAGGGGAAAGTGGGAGGCAGCAGGGTTCACCAGAGGGAAGAGCATGGGACAAGCAGGAGTCAGAAAGCTGCCAAAGCCCTCACTTCACTTTTGGAAAGTCCCATGGCTACTGGGGAGCTACTGGAAGGGCAGCTGTGGGCTCTTTTGAAGCCCACCTTTGTGTCTATCACTCCTCTAGAGCCAGAGCAGCCAGCCATAGGGCAGCTCTCGAAGTCCTAGGCAGGGCTCTAGGAGATGAAAGCTTCTGTTGCCATTTGTTTGCATAAGTGGGGAAAAAGATATGGGAGGGGTGATATCGGAGGGGAGAGACAGCAGGGGTGTGAAGAAAGGGGCATGTACATTTAGAATGGGTGGGAAAAGAGGTTGTGTGCATGAAAGGGGCGTAGTTTGAATGTATGCTTGGTCCTGCTGAATATTACTAACCCCTGGAGGGTGCTTTGTAATTCCAGTCAGAAAAAGGACTCCCACGAGGTCCCTTCTGAATAAATTAAGTGATGAAGATGAATGTGAAAATAACTTATTTATTGTGGATAGGCAAGAAGGAAAAATATAAAATAATTTATTTTAATGCTCAGCCCCCACCAGGTTCTGCTGCAAAAGAATGAATGTTTCAAGCACTTTCAGTTTCTCTTTCTGTCTTCTTTCAGTGCTGTTTCTGCTACATGTGGTAACATCTTTTAGGAGAGAGAGTTGCTTTGAATGCTGGTGTGTCCTTTGCAATGGTTGGTAGGACAGGCTTCTGTGCCTCAGAAGGATGACAATCAACCCACATTGTTTTACATAATATACCCACTACATCTCAGGTTTCGACAAGGAGCTTTTTATGTGTGTGGTGCATGCTGTTCACTAAATACCAAGTAAACATTTCACAGACCAGAAAAAAATCCCACTACTTAGTGGGCATCTATGCAGACAATTCACTACTATAATTAATCTTAGCTGTCCTTGCTCCATGAAACCTGAACTTGTATCCCACAGTGCTCTTGGATGCAGACAAACTTCAAAGAAAAAAAGCCAGTCTCCCCTTTTTTCCAAGCATGTTCCATATAGAGTGAAATAATGTTTGTGAGGGGGAATAAATCTCACTATTCAAAAAACTATATGTGGTATATGGGGAAAAGATAAAAACAAACACAAACAAACAAAAAGCCTTCAAACAAGCAACACTGTGGTGCTTTGCAAGCATAGTTATGAATAAATGTATCTCTAAAACTGTTAAACTATCCCTCTAGTGTGGCTTCCTGATATCTGAATCTAATTCAAAGCACTAGCTGAAAATAGGTGATATTCTACCCCTCTTTCACTATAAAACTCTACTTTCTCCTGAACTAGATCTGCAGCAAACTTTTTGCTAGGATTGCAAACAAACCCTTGGGACCCATGAGATTTCTACTCTTTGCCCTCTAGGCTTGCTCTATGAGGAGCTAGATAGCCTAAAAGAGGCCAAATATCACAAACTGAGCTGGTGGGAAATTCAAACTGTTCTAAGCGAAGGAGTCAATAGACCTGCTGTAATGAAAGGTAATGTTCAGAGTGAGATCACTGTGTTATGATCTCATGCTGAACATCAGGTTTAGTTTATTTCTTGATGATTATGAAACTAGCCTGAGGCCAGACCAGTGTCTCTAGGAAAGACTAAGAATAAAACAGAAGACGTTTGGAGAACCAGGGGTTTCAGAGCACTTACTCCCTAGAAGTTGAAAGGAGAGTAAGAACTGAGTCCCTATTCTTTTCTTTAAATGTCCCCTCTTCCCTAAAACTGAGATTTGGAGAAATAGAAAAAGGGTGTATAGAAGGAATCTGTGAATAATTGAAGGCTGTAAACAACGAGGGAATCATTCCATTGAGGGAATAATGGCATGAATTTAAAAAACAATGTTTAGGCTGAATACCAGAAAAATACATTGACATTGAGATCTTTAAGACTGTAGGATAATCTGCAAAGGAACATTGTGGAAGCACTTTTTGCAGAGAACTTTTAAGATTAGGTTGCACAAAGCTTTGGACATAATACTGTATAGCTCAATCTTGCATGATTGGGGTAGAAATGATCCCGCTTTGTCTGAACGGACTCATCTTCCCCTAATTTTTTGTTACTAATAAAACATTGTAAACACAATAACCCTAAAACTATAGCCTGGTTCACAATGAACCCTATAACCTCACCAAACTCACCAGGTTTGAGTGGTTGGTTTGTTTTTTTAATGTATTGTATTTACTTATGTTTGGATTTTCAAACTTACACTTGTCCCAGTTTGCTCTCTATGCAAAAATTCTTACTTTCTATGTAAAATCTGTTCACCACAGTCAAAACATAAATGACTTCAATCCCCTAAATTAAGGTGTAAATATAACAGTTCGACCTCACCACTAGCACCTCAGGCCAAGGGCTGAGTAAATAGCTGGAAATTACACAGTGCACTGAAGGTCAACACACTGGGCTCAGTGGCTATGTCTACACTTGTTAATTTAGGTCGATTTAGCATGTCCACACTTAAATTTGAAGTCGACTTAGGGGGGACCCTACAAAATCGACCTAGAGCATCCACACTGGACGCCTAGGTCGACTTGTAGGGGCTAGGTGGACCTGGGACAGGTCCATGGTGGCAGGGGGACACTCCTTGCTAAGTGCCAGGGGGCTCAGCCTTTGCCCCATTGTGCCTGGGTAAAATGGGGCAAAGGGGGACAGGGACCCTGGCAGGGCATAGGGGCAGGATGGGCAGGGCTCTGCCCTGCCCTGTGGGGGGGCACAGCCAGGCTGTGGCTGTGCCAGCCACCCTGGCAGGGAGGGCAGTGGGGAAGCCCTGGAGTCCCCTAAGTTGACACTTAGGGCTACTCCATGTCTACACTGGCTTAAGTCGACTTTCTAAAGTCGACTTAAGCAGCAAGTCAACTTAAAAGGAGGTTTTATAAAGTCGACTTAATTTTTCCTTAAGTCGACTTAAGGAGCTGCTTAAGTCTACTTAAGGAAAGTGTAGTGTAGACGCAGAATAAATTAAGACTACTTAAGCAAGCTTAAGTCGACTTAATTTGTAAGTGTAGATGCACCCTGTGAATCCAATGAGGGAAGCAAGGTCTAGAGTCAAGGACCTGTACTGAGAACACTTTGCTCATAGACATCCACATGTAGGAACCATCAGACACATCAGCTGATCTCAATTATCACACTGTCACTATAGTTCAAAAATATTTCAAGCAAAGATGGGTCCACACTCCCTTGAGCTTAACATTCCAAACTTTCACATGAGGCCCCATCTCCATGGTGGGCCAAACCAAAGCCCTGACTCAAAATACCCCAAAATGCTCATGTGTTCAAAATATAATATAACAACTCTTTTATATAAGAACTTTTCATCAGAAGATCTCAGAGCACCTCCTTTAATAAATGATGTTAGTATATTTTCCTCATTTTACAGATGGGGAAACTGAGATATAGAGTGGGAAAGTGACAGGTCTGATATTTACCATTTGGGCCATCTCAAATTGCATGCAAAGCTATGCTAGTTTATGATTTGGCACTGAAATGCCAAACCAGGTGAGGCTTTCCAGTAATAGCTATATTTCACTTTCAGATTTTTTCTTGGTCCAACCCCAAAATACAAAGCAAACCTCAGGTTTGTGGGGAGGTGGAGTGAACCCAAGAAAATACAGAGTCACAACTCACTGACAAACTGCTGAATTTTACTTTCACTCAAAACCATCAATAAGGAATAGATTATATTTTAAATTTGAAGTGCAGTTCTGCTATGAAAAGTGACTTTGTAATGAGGGAACTGTGGAGCTCCCTGTTTGTCTCAATGACTTCCAGATCAAATGTACTCAGTTTACGTGTCAAAATAAGCATTTTCTAATTTCCAGCACCTGCAAATTCAGCCTGAGATCTGAGAGCCAGCCTAGATTCTTTCTGGCTCAGTCAATGTTGTCAACAAATATTCTACAATAACAATAATTTTGCAATAATAATAAATCTGTTGATGATGCAGGGGCTGAAATAGAAATAGTTCACTCACCTATAGCTAACCTGGCTCCATGGCACTAGAAGAACTAAAAAGTAGAAGAAACTTGCTTTCGAGTTTGATCCTGCACCAAGTCAATGGGAGTTTTGCCAATAAAGTAATCGGATATGACTCAAAATACACATGCCATAAATCTAGTAAGGCAGGTTTTCTTTTTACATAGTCACTTTTCAGAGTAGAGCTGCACTTTAAGTTTTGTTAGCTTTACCCCTCATTTTGCATCTTTTGTTTGGTTCTCTGTGCTAGTGAGCGTGGCTGGTTCCGAGAGTTTTTTTTTAAAATGGTGGGTGAAGTGGGTGAGTGCTCTTAAGGATGTTTTTCTTCTGAATTCTCCCTTGTCTACCCGTAATCCTTTCCAAGAATCAGTTGTACTTCACAGTTTAACATAGCACTAACACACACGGCCTTCTCAAGGACTTTGATATACCGTTCAAGACTTACTGACGTTGGCAGAGCGAGCAGTGCTTTTTCTGTGGCTACATGTTGAAATAATCCTTGCTGCAAAAGAAATGAATTCTGACCTTTGCTCTCATCTGAACAGAAAGTATTCTGACATGTAGCTGAGTTTTCCTACTGTTCTTCAGAACAGTAAATAATGTTAGCGCACCCTGAATTCAGGGCATGTGGCACTTTACAGTACTATTGTGAATCTTAAAATCAACAACATTGCAGTCTGTTTATTTTGGTGTTACCATGTATGCATTTTTTTAAACTGTGGTTACTTAAACAAATGTATCTTTCCCACAGCACTTAAAAAACTAGTGTTTGTTCATTGTGGTTTTGGGGTTTTGTCACTTTTGTTTTGATTATTTCTAAAATTCACACTGGTGCATACAAAGACAGGAGTAAATTGTACTTCATTCAAGCAAAAGTGTCATGTCACTGCTTTTTCTCCCCTGGCTATTCCCATGTTACTAGCAGTAATAAAATGATAATTAATAATAATTTGGGATGAAATTTGAAGAACGAAATCCTGTCCTCGAATGCTTATGCAGCTCCTATAGACTACAATGGGAAGCATGCATCTGAAGGCAGAATTTGACCCTATGAGAGCCAAATTGTTTTTATAGCAGTGATACTTGCGCAAGTTCTGGTCTGAAAGTAAAAACTGAGGCAGAGGGGATGAAAATCTGATGGACTGAGGACAGAATCTTTACTCATGCTTCCTGAATTTCATAGGATCCTTTCAGGGCGTATTGGAATCTTTAACTGGGAATGAAGGGTGATATGCTGAGACATGAAAGTTACGGCTGGGGAAAAATCCACTGGCTATGGAATTATCCTCTTCAGTCAGAGGACATCATCAAGTATATTAATGCTGATCTTGTCAGCATTATCATCCTAATTGCCATCTGGGTCCAGCCTCTTGGTGGAGGATGCTGGAACCGTGACTAGACCGGTAGCTCATGGGAGCCCATTTACTGACATATTCATTCTTCAGTGGAGGACCTAGTGGGGAGACTAAAGAGGGCACCAAGCCTCTACATAGAAGGCCCTGGCCATCACTATATTCCTCAAGATCTTGGGTTACTTATAGACTGAATCCCTTGTCAATTCCTTGGCTATCAAGCTGTGCTCCACCCAACCTCCAGTGGAATGAACAGGAAGAAATACCATGAACACAAACTCACCAATTTTCCTGTCCCCTAAAAGGGGAAAAACCCAAGATGGGCGGTAATTTGGAGCTAAATGACTTATTTGTGATCATTATGAGATAATTATCTGTGATCATTATGAGATATTAGGAAAACATTCTGAAAATCTGTACATGATATATTACAATTAACTGATTCACTTTTTGCCATGCGGTTATTCCAGGAAGACATTGGGCTCAATCCCAAAGAGGGCTCTGGCCATTTTGTGCCACTGCCACATTGTAAAATGTCTGGAAAGATGGAAGATCACTCCATTTGGCTCTGCTCTGTCAAGGGGGAATCCAGATATGGACTAGCCAGCTCCTGTACAACCTGTCTCCTAGCCCAAAGGCTAGGGAGCATACAAGGAGCATTCTGGCTGGGAAGGGATGTGGTCAGAGTGCTGTGTGCTCCAGCAATCCCTGGAGTCTGCTCCAAACCACATCAAGCATTGTACGAGTTCTTACCAGCACCTGGATCATGAAGCCGTAAACAGCTCCTTTCCATTTCCTTGCCCCTGGATGCAGCTGAAGACAGAGCCCAGGTTTTAATTTTTTAGATCTTGTAAGGGCTGTCTGTCTTTTTGCAACAGTAAGTGGTCTCTTCACTCAGTTCTAATTGCCCCATGATTTTAATCACCCTTGATACTCAAATAAAGAAAATTAGTGCTTGAGAAAACTGTAAGCACAGATCTCTTCCAATTTCTTGTGTTTACTGTAAACCAATTCGCTCTTCTTAATTATGGTCTTCAAATATGAGCAGGTAGTAAGGTAGTGCTGAAGTCTTTGGCTGAAATACATCATGTTTCTGTAATTGGCTGAGCAAGTTGCATGTATTTGTAAAGGGGAAACATGGGGGAGGGTAGTGTTTTTAATGAAGTTCAGATTTATTCCTGCTATAGGCAAAGTTAGCATTTTTGGTATCCCATATATAACAGCTTTATCCCATGACTCTACACCATATAAACCCTGCTTTAACTAACTACATAACAATTAAGGATTAAAAACAGCTCGTGGACAACAGAGCGCTTTGACCATGAGTGCTGCTTCTGTCATTCTAACACCTGAGAATTGCCAGCATAAATCACTGATGTTCCTCAACCTTCCTAAACTCAGCTATCTGTTCATCTAATTCACAGAATTCCTCTCTGTGTTGTGTTTTCTATTTGCAACTGACGGTTATCTTCCTCCCCATCCTACTCTTCTCCCTCATTTCTTGAGAGGTGGACTAAAACTGTTGCACTACTAATTGTTCTTTCTGATACAAGTTGCTATTGTGTGTTGCAATAACATGATGATAGTCTATTTTGTGAGATCAGTAACACCACATACCTGGATAGAGATACCTCTTATCCCTGAGTGACAGAGGGTAGCAGAATAACCACCCATTTGTTTGTTTGTTTATAAAAAAAGATATATTGAACACAAAGTAGAATCACTTAATTGCAGATTTTTTTTTTAAAGGAAAGGATGTGTTAATATTAAATATACATTTTCTGGTAGAGAAGGTGCCAATTTCAGGTCTGAAACTGGAACACTCTAGTTTGGCCCTTAGGTTTGACTGAGTCCGTTCTGAAGATAAAATACACTTATTTTCTGGTTGTGGATTGGGTTTTTGAATGACTGAAAAAAATGGAGGGAGTTTGAATCTGGAAGTTTGGTTTGGGCCCGTGTCCAAGTTGTAATTTTAGACAAATGATTGAGCAATGATACAAATTCAAATTTCATTCAAAATAATATTCAGTTTCCTTTACACATGTGCATGAGAACTTTTGACAGCCATGACGTTTCTTGGATATTCCCTGAAGTGCTAGGAAAGCTTCTGTTGGCTCTTTTGTGAGGACCCCCATTACATCACTAAAATCATTCCAGAGCTTTAAAATATCCCACTCTCCATTAGTGCCGATTTGCTCTTAATGTGATTGGCTCAGACAAAGCAGAATTCTGATCAGTCTGTGTCAGTCTGTATTTATTCTTTTAAATAAATAACACCACTATCTTCAGGTTGGAAGCAGTTGCATAGTTTTGACATAACCTACTCATATGCAGAGCTGAACCTCTGGTAGCTAGTCCTTGCAGACATTTTTTTTCCTCCCTCTTCATGTGGCCCCTTTAGTGCTGCTGGAGGGTGTTGTTGAGAAGTTGCTACCATTGATACAGTTGCTATTAATCACAGTCTGCCATGTTGTGACGCGGGTTCTAATAACATCCCATTGAGCTGCTGTTGTATGCTGGAGGCTTACCAACAGGACTAGGCCTTTGATATTCATCTCACACCAGGATAAAGAAAATGTAGAGTTAAAAAAAAAAACCCTGCAAATAGACAAAGAACAGAAAAAGGGGGAAAACATAGCAAAATCAAAACCAGACACGCTTTCTGTGTGCTGCTTTGTTTGCCATGGAAGCAGCAAAGCTATAAATCTCTGCTGTGTTGTTTGAAAATTGAACATGAGGCTGCTAAATTTATCATTCATTCTTTGTTGTTTCTGGGTAGTAGCTAGCTGACTTGGCTGACTTTGGTTTCTGCCCCCTCCTCAATAACATTGTTTTTTGTTTGTATACATAACACACTCAAATCAAAATTGTACTGAATTGAAGAATACTGGAGCATTTAGTAAGCTGCACCAAGAGGGGGGGAAATGAATTTGCTGTACGTTACACATCATGCTCCCTTGGCAACTGATTCCCTCACATTCATAATTACAGGAACATAATCTTAAAAAAAGCAGTACAGGGGGAAAAATCCTTGGTTAAAGGCATTTGGATTTTTAAAAAATCGAAAGTCTTTTAAAAGAAAAAAAAGTACGTTAGTTCACCAATATGCTCTGCAAAGATTAAACCTGGAACCTGATAGAACTGCACAATCACCTTCTTTTGTTAGTACTTCTAGTCCATGTTGAACTGCAAAGAAAAAAGGTGGAAAGCAAGCCTGCTACAGATGTGACTAGCTATGAATATTCATGAATGCCATTGCTCCTCCTTTTCTACTGGCATCCAAGCCATTCTGATCTCCCTCTTTTTTTTCCTTCCCCTTCCTTCCTTGATACTGCACAAGACTGTAATTTTATTTCAGTAACAGCCTTGCATGATACAGTTATCATTGGCCTCAGAAGCCTTTTATTTCCATAAAAAAAAAACAAAGGAAAAAAGAAAAAAATTGTAATTATCTGCAGTTTTATGAATCCACCTCCCCTTAATGTTCATTATTTAAACCAGCAGCAATTACAAGTTCAAAGGGGTTTAGAGGGCCAGCAACCCGCATAATCACTGCCAAATTAAGCGGGACTCATTCGTCACAGAAGAGTACACTCTGAGCAGTGAATCATGCATGCAGTGACAGGCACTGATTTACATAAAGACGAAATCTGTGCCCTCCAGGGCTGAGCATTACTTTATCTCAGTGGTCCTGTGATATATGCACTTTCTTTTGGTGTTAGGAAGGTTCAGAGACGGATGCTGTTTAATAGATGATACTTTATTCCCTCTATTACAAACACCACTCCCATTAATTTGTATACATGTTTATTCAACTGGTATAAGTCCACAGTTTAAGGCAGTTGGGTCTTTAAAAAAATAGCTTAAGATATGGCCAAAAAAAATCCCATCACTGCTCTTTCTAAGTAAGTAGATTTTACTGATTCAAATACCTTCTTTGGCTCTCTCTCTCTCTTTTTTCAATTTCCCAGACAGATCAATCATTCCTAAAAAGTGACTCTAAATTCTCCAGAGTTGGTTGGTTGGTTGGTTTTTCCTTTTTCTTCTGGTAAAATCAACATAAGCGTTATATATACTTGTTAGATAGTAAATAAATGCGTACAGAGCCAGAATCAGATGACTGAAGCTGGACGGATCCTTGAAGCATGTGATCCATAGTTAGTTGAATGAATCAAGATTTTGAATGTCAGTACACTTCCCTATGTCGGAATTCTGCTGCAGGCTTTGGAAAACCAACATGAAACACTGCTGCTACCAGACCAGCAGTCCTTCTGTGACTAAAGAAAACTCCTTGTTTGTATAAAGGAGTCTCTTGCTCAGGGGTGTCAAACTCATTTGCTATGGTGGGGCAGATTTGACTTAAATGTTTTTCAAGTTGGCCATACATACATAAATCAAAATACTATGGCACTCTCACAGCATCACGGAGTGCTGTGTATGTGAAATTGCACTCTGCAATACCACTCTCTCTCTCTCTATTAGGGAGAGATTGTGCTCTTGCGGCGCTCAGTCTCGCATACCAGCACTCCATGATGTTGCAGAACCTGACACTCTTGAGGCATTGCAGAGCACTAGGTATGTGAAACACTCTCTCTCTGTTAGGGAGCGAGTGTAGTCCCACTGAGTGAAGTCATGGGCCAGATAGAAGAAGTTTGGCCTGCAGGCTGCATGCTTGACACCCTTGCTGTAGCTGATGGCTGCTGAAAGGTACTTTTGTAGCCAAATTTAAGGCCAGATCCTCTTTGGGTTCACAGCTAGACCTATTGAAGTCATGGGAATACTCCCATGGTCAAAGTGAGCAGGACTTGACCTTTAAAGAAGAAAAAGAGCCAGTGCAGGGAGTAGCTAGCCTTGCCATTCAACATCAATACCTATCTTTAAGAAAGGCAAAAAAGAGGATCCAGGGAACTATAGACCAATCAGCCTCATCTCAATCCCTGAAAAAATCATGGAGCAGGTCCTCAAAGAATCCATTCTGAAACACTTGGAGGAAAACAGGGTGATCAGGAACAGTCAGCATGAATTCATCAAAGGCAAATCATGCCTGACCAACCTGATTGCCTTCTATGATGAAATTACTGGATTTGTGGATGTGGGAATAGCCATCGACATGATATACCTCAACTTTAGCAAAGCTTTTGACATGGTTTCCCACAGCATTCTTGTCAGCAAGTTAAGGAAGTATAGGTCGGATGAACGGACCATAAAGTGGATAGAAAGCTGGCTAGATTGTCGGGCTCAGCAGGTAGGGATCAATGGCTCAGTGTCTAGTTGACAACCAGTAACAAGCAGAGTGCCCGAGGGGTCGGTCCTAAGGCTGGCTTTGTTCAACATCTTCATTAATGATTCGGATGATGGGATAGATTGCATGCTCAGTACATTTGTGGATGACACCAAGCTGGGCGGAATGGTAGATACACTGAAGGGTAGGAATAGGTTTCCAGGAAGACCTAAACAAATTGGAGCATTGGACCAAAAGAATTCTCATGATGTTCAACAGGGACAAGTGCAAAATCCTACACTTAGGATGGAAAAATCCCATGTACTGCTACAGGGAGACCAATTGGCTAAGTAGCTGATCTGTAGAAAAGGACCTGGTGGTTATGATGGACAGTAAGCTGGATATGAGCCAACTGTGTGCCCTTGTTGCCAAAAAGGCCAATGGCATATTGGGCTGCATAAGTAGGTGCATTGCCAGCAGATTGAGGGATGTGATTATTTCCATCTATTCGGCACTGGTGAGGCTGCATCTGGAATATTGTGTCCAGTTTTGGGCTCCCCACTACAGAAAGGATATGGACAAATTAGAAAGAGTCCAGGGGAGAGCAACGAAAATGATGAGGGGGCTGGGGCACATGACTTAGAAAGAAGAGACTGAAGGAACTAGGCTAATTTAGTCTGCAGAAGAGGAGACTGAGGGGGGATTCAATAGCAACCTTCAACTACTTGAAGGGATGCTCCAAAGAGGAAGGAGCTATACTATTCTCAGTAGTGACAGAGGACAGAACAAGGAGCAATGGTTTCAAGTTGCAACTGGGGAGATCTAGGTTAGACATTAGGAAAAATGTCACTCACTAGAAGAAGCACTGGAATGGGTTACCTACGGAGGTGGTGGAATTTCCATCTTTGGAGACTTTTAAGGCCTAATTAGACAAAACCCTGGCAGGGATGATTTAGTGAGAGTAGTCCTGCTTTTGGCAGGGGGTTGGACTAGATGACCTCAGGAGGTCCCTTCCAGCTCTAATATTCTATGGTTATGTCTACACTTGCTAAAATTAGTTCGAATTAGTTAGTTTGAACTAACTAATTTGAACTAATTTTAGTTAGTTCAAATTAGCTTAATTCAAACTAGAAAAAGTTAGTTCGAACTAAGCAAGTGCCATTCATTCGAACGTGTAGTGTAGCCATGGCTTTAGTTAGTTTGAATTAAGCCTCCTTAATTTGAACTAACTTGCCAGTGTAGACAGCCTATGAGTCTATGATCAAAATGGGAAAAGTGCTTTTTACATAAGTGTGTTTTCCTAGGCTATGTGAGCTGCAGCTCTTTTCCCCTCCTTGCAGGGCTGTGCTGTAAATAGTACTTACAATGATTTGAAATGGCACTTGCTTTCACTCCTTCAGGGATGACACATCAACATTTATTTATGGATGCATAACCTATACATTATGATATAATTCCTACACATACGGGGTTGGGTCTTTCAAAATTGGAAGCCAGATTCTCAGCAGCACCCAGTAGGTATACACCAGTGCAGTTCAGAGAAGTGGAGGAACCACAAACAGCCAGTTGTGGTTCCCTGACTTCAGGGATGTTTCTACACTAGCTTAGGTGTAGATTAGCAGTGGTTTTCAACAAGCGTGCCACGGCACACTTGTGTGCCCTGAGAGCTATCCAAGTGTGCTGTGAAATTTTGTACAAAGGTAATGGGAAAATCTTAAACCATATTCCATACAGCCAAAATTACAACTCATAAAACTCGTGAAAATTAATCATCAAATTAAAAGTGAGGTATCGGTCTTCTGATTCAAAAACATGAACATTTTAAACACAGCTGGCCAAAGGGCAAAATGAGATGATGTGTATTTTTTTTATCCTTCTTTAGCTTGTTGTATGCACTATGTTGCAAATCTCTCTAGTAAGACCATAACCAGAGTAAATGTGACATTTATGAGTAATCAATTCAGCTGAAAAAAGTGGGTGTGCCATAGAATTGTCTGTCTCATTGAAGTGTGCTGTGTTACTGAAAAGGTTGGGATCCACTGGATTAGAGGCAGCTGCGGATTGCCACAGACCAGAAATGCTTCAGTCATTCCCTTTCTTGCCCATGACATGCCCCTTGCACTGGAGGCTGCAGTGCAAAAGCTAACACTGCTGAATGTCAACTAAGTCCAACTGCCTTCTGGTCTCTTTGGGTGCGTCTACACTTACAAATTAAGTCAATTTAAGGAGGCTTAAGTCGACTTAAAATACTCCTCGTCTACACTGGGCTTTCCTTAATTTGACTTAAGCTGCTCCTTAAATCGAATTAAGGAAAAGTTAGTTCGAATTAATAAACCCTTGTTTTAATTCGAACTAGTGCTTAAGTCGACTTTATTAAGTTGACTTAAGCCAGTGGGGACGGGGATTAGCGCCTTGGTGGAGCTTATTAAGTCGACTTAAAACATTAAGTCGACTTAATAAGGTCAAAAAGGGGGCACGTCTACACTTGAAAAGTTAAGTTGACTTTTGTTAAGTCAACTTAATAAGGTCCACTTTAAGTCGACTTAAAGTCAACTTTATTAAGTTGACTTCATAAAGTCGACCTAACTTTTCAAATGTAGACATAGCCTTTAGGTTTAGGATACCAGTGATATGGAATGGTAAGAAGGCACCACAGAATCTGGTCCAGGGACTTTTTATTGCATGCATGATTTGCTTGCATGCATGATTTCCTGCAAACTATCACTTGCATGCAAAAAGGGTTAATGTTACACATGCAAACTGCAGTGAAAAATGAGGTATGCAGGTGTTATTTCTCTCACTTCCTGTGCATTTGACTTTGTGCACAGATGATGTCCTGCACAATGCTATATGCCCACAAAAAGAAGCTGATAAATAATTTGACCTATTAACATAAATGCCATATAGATTTAAAACCAAGCCCATTTAAAACACACACATTCTCATACATATGTATAAATTTTCAAAGTTTATGCATGTGCAGTGAGTGTATGGGTACATTTTATGTGCACATCTGAGGTAGCATCCTTATATCATATTTACTGATATTGAACATTATTGCTAAGATTACATCAATAGCATTAATAACTGTACACAGTAGACCAAATTCTGATATTTACACAACTGTAAATCCAAAGTAATTCCATTGAAATAAATGTAAAGCTAGTTTAAATGAGATCAGAAGCTGGACCAATTGGTTTCTACTAATTTAATTTCAAAGGGGTAGCCATGTTAGTGATAATCTTGAGATGAAAGTGGAGCTCTTTTGGTCTGTGATGACATCAGAGTTGCTTGTATGACCTTCTTTAGCTTTCATGTGTTGTGAATTAGATATTTAATAAATCACAAATGTTTATAACAACACTTTTAATATCATGCAAAAAATAACTCCTCCACTTTCTGCCCAGTTTAAATTGTAGCTGAACACCTGCTACACTTTAAACGGCTATTTACTTTTAATGCAGGCATTGAGAAATAATTAATGTCATGTTCATCTTTGAAAAAGCATGTAAAATAGTTTAAGCATCAAAAAGATGGAACAGATATGTGGAATCAGTCCATCTCAGAACCAACAGAGGACAGCTCCGTACAGTAAATTTTCTAGTATTTTTGTTGGGCTAACATATTTTGAGACATAATGTTTGGCAACTAAACGTTTTATCTTTGGGGTATTTCGGGCTCCAAAGTCTAATAAGCATAAAAAAGGTTATGAAATGGCCCATCTTTGTGTCTTGTGAACTGAAGGTAGCATGAACAGGACTTTTCTTACCTATTTTCATTTCAGTTAGGGAACAGCGTGTTGATTATAAGTGGGATTGCGACATCAGAGGTGACCCAGCAATGTCCAGTGCTCTTTAACCCTTAGAGATAACACCGCAGAATGGGAAGTTTTCAGGATTTGTGAGGTACTCAGATATAGTTGTTTGCAGCAGGGGCCTGGGGTTGTCAGGAATCTTCCATGGGAAAGGCAGCTCATCTAGGAATAAACATCCACACCCTGAGAGTGGGACATGACTTGGAGCTGACCCAAGCAACATCAAAAGATATGGCCTGATGGCAGAACTGATGTGGGCAGGGAAAGGAAGGATATCTGGCTAATGTTGCATGGGTGTGTCTAGGGGGTTGCATGGAATTCTGTTGAGAATAGGAAGAGGGAAGAAGGGCCAGTGATTGCATTTGGACTTGGAAAAGGGAGAACAATTAAAATAAAAATGGGATTTATAGATTCAGATCCTCAGTGGCGTTCTTTGAGGACAGTGGAATAAGAGTTAATTTGACAGCCATGGAATATGACTGTTTCCATTAGCTGGCAATATCTGTTAACTCTATGTTTATATCTGCACATATTCCTATACATTCCAGCCACTGAAAGGTGGACCATCTCATCAGGCAGGTATGGGGACTTGTACAATTACACTGAAATCTATGAAAAATTTGAGCATTTCTGTCTTGGACCTGCCTGAAGCGATGACACGGCACATGAGTATTTATAAATACTGAGCATGATGACAAAGTTTCCACTCTTTCTAGAACTATATATCTGCTCCTGGCTTTAACTTTCATTTGATTTCTCTAAATTTAATATGGATATAACCTGTTGGGAAAGAATTGAGGGACAGGGTTTTTATAATGCTCAAATACAATTTCTCTTTGGTCCAGCCCATGTAAAATCTGGGTGCTATAGTTAGCTAAAGTACCCATCCATGTTCCTTTTATTGGACATGCTTCATCTATTATGATGAGATTATATGCATCCATAAAGGTTGTTAGGAAAAACTTAACATGCCACTGATATGCAATGAAGGAAAGATGCCACAAGACAACATCAATGAGTAATGCTATGTATAGTAGGCATGTTAACCTGCTTTAAATAAAAATTACCAAAAAGGTTTTAGCCAATAGCTAAGGTATTAATTAACATGTGGAGATGAATCAAATCTCATCTGTCTTCTTCACTACTGAACCTCCGTGCTATAGATCTAGTGAGGGAACCTCTAAGAAAGAGATTTAAAGTAAAACAAAGTTAACAAATGAGTTACTTTACTTTAAAACACGCATTACTTTTATTAACTCAGTTGATTGGTTTCAAATAAAGAATCACAATGCCCTTTGCTTGTGTAGACTGTGTATATAGGTATGTATAGGCCAGATCCTCCCCAGATGCAAAATTACATAGCTCCAGTGAAGTCAATATATGCCCAGTTTACACCATCCAAAGATCTGTAGTGCACCCAGGGCTTGTGTATGTGTGTATGATGGTAGACAGTGTAGATATTTTTTTATTTTCATAAATTAAGGATAATCATCTAATTCCTACACAGTGGAGCACAATACTTGGGTTACATTTGTGCCACACCATGGAAGATGTCTTTAAAAACCTGATATCCATCTTCATTATAGATGGCTTTGTGGAAATTGGTGCATACAATATACATACTGCTTGCAGAAGTCACTATGTTTTCTTTACAGTTGGCCTCTAAAATTGCTTGCACAAAGCTTTTTAGTGCAATTTTAGAGGCCATTTCAAAACTTAACCTTTGAAATATCTTAGGGTCATGTTGGGACACATGCAGTAGGCTGTTTGCCATGGTTGGACAGCACAAATGGGCTGAAAATCTACCTAAACCAGACAGATGAAGATTCCTCTGACATGGAGAAATTTCCAGCGAGGGTAAAGCTGGCAGTGCTGTATAGCTGATAATACGACATTTTCCCACCTGGCCTCAGTGTAGCAGGCACGTCCAGGGTATGAATGGCTATGTCTACACTGGCAAATTAGTTCGAATTAAGGAAGCTTAATTCGAACTAATTTAAGCCTTGGCCACACTAGGCTTTCATTAGTTCGAATTAATGGCTTACTTAATTCAAACTAATAAATTCACTTATACTTTTCGAACTAACGGTTAATTCGAACTAGTTAGTTCGAATTAACCCAATGTGGCCATGTTAGTTCAAACTAAGCGCTTAGTTCGAACTAACCGGCACATTGACCTTAATGCAATTGACTAATTCAAACTAAGCAAGTGCCATGCATGGCACTTGCTTAGTTTGAACTAGCATTCTAATGGGGCCATGCTAGTTGGAATTAAGTTAATTCAAACTAGCTAAAATTAATTTGAATTAGTTAGTTCGAATTAACTAATTTGAATTAACTTTAGTAAGTGTAGACATAGCCAATGTGTTTTAGTCAGGGCCGGCCCAACCATATACCTGAATAAGGTGGTCGCCTAGAGCACCAAATTAGATGGAAGTGAATTTTTTTTCCTCTATTTAAAAAAAATATTAATATGTTATCGCTTATAAATGAAAGTATCTCTTATAAATGAAAACGCCTAAGTCATAGTTTGCCTAGGGTGCCAAAACCCCTTGGGCCGGCCCTGGTTCCATTCATGCCTGGCTGGCATATAGGTTTTTTTGGAACCATTACCTGCATTGTTAGAGCAATCCTCAGAGTGCTCCAATTTATATTGGGAGCTTTAGCAACCCATGAGATTAGGGGATCACAGAGGTAGCTTCCAGTCATCTTTTCTCTCATCATCCTCAGGCTTTGCATCAAGCACAGGTTACTGATTGGAGGAAATAGTTTGCAAAATGGCACCAAATGTTTTTGTGATTTACTAAGACACTGATTGATGCACAGGGATCATATCTAGGAAATGACAAATATGAACAAAGACAACACTGCTATGTGTGTGTTTACGTTTTTTGTTTTCTTATATGTTTCTGGCCCAAGCACTACATCCAAAAAGCAAAAATAAAATACCATATTATCTACACAAGCCCTCTCACATCTTTATTCTCAGAGTGCTATCTTGCAGTTATGTATTGCTCTGCTTAAAAATACCTTCAAGCCATTGTTTTAAATCAATTATTTTAATACCTGTATCAAACATTCTAAAATATTTTTAATAATTTTCCAGCAAATTTTGCCTTTTAACAGGTAAAAGCTTATAGAAGTATTTAAAAATCACTTTTAGTGGCGTATTACCTTGAGCTAAAGTCTTTTATCTAAATATCCCACTCAACTTTCTGTAGCACTTACGATATTAACAGCAACGACATGACTTATTATAGAAACAGGTACATGTGTGAATAAACTTTTCAAAAGAAAAGGCAATAGTATACAGAATAATTCAAATATTTATTTTCATAGAATCATAGGGTTGGAAGGGACCTCACGAGGTCATATAGTCCAACCCCCTGCTAAAAAGCAGGACCACTCCCCCTAAATCACCCCAGCCAGGGTTTTGTCTAACCGAGCCTTAAAAATCTCCAAAGATGGAGATTCTACCACCTCCCTAGATAGCCCATTCCAATGCTTCACCACCCTCCTAGTGAGAAAGTTTTTCCTAATATCCAACCTTGACCTCCCCAGCTGTAATTTGAAATTTTATTTTTTCTCATTTTGGTTCTGCCTTCATATGCAGACTTTGACCCTAGTATGTTAGGGATCAAAGATCATGCACATGTTGTATCATTTCATATCTCTCTTGTTTATTTATTGAGCAGATAATCTTTTTGCACTATATCCAGGTGAATATATCTGAGAGAGGAGGGATCTAAAAATGATGTAACGTCACTGATATAAGCAAGATCAGATTAGGTCCTATGCTCTTGACCATTCTGTGTTAAGAATTCAGGTTAGTTTGGGTTGTGAACATTCTGATCAAGAAGCATCACCTTTGTTTATCTCAGTGATATAAAAAAATAATTTCCAGGTAGATGTTCATAAAACTGACAAATAATAACTAAAGAAATAAGATATCCTGAGGGGAAATCATTCCTTGCATTGTTCTTTCCACAGACTACTCCACTTGATTCACAATATTACAGATGATAGTTAGATATGAGTATTTTGATGTGTATGGAGCTTAATCGACTGCTGTTAAATTCAAGCTATTAGAAATAGTTCCATATGTTTTTCTAGGGAAACTGTATATCTGATAAACATAAGTCCTTAAATACAGTGTATTGATAACAGATGTTAGCAATTTACCAATGCACCTTTCTTAAATTAAATGAAGGAAATATGTAAGGTCATAAAATCATTAAGGTTCACCGTGTAATAAGAGGTACTTTAAGGCACAGGTCTCTAGGCTAAGGATATGACCAGGTGGGATTGGTCCAAGATATTTGGAGACAGTATTATGTAAGGTGTTGCCATACTGATGAAACATCTGGGATACTTAACAAAAAAGAAACAGCTGCTCAATCAACATTACAGTGCTTTCCATGCATCATTGATTGAGGAATTTTTTTAAACTGAAATATGAAAGTCATTTTTGTTTGTTCTTTAGCATAAGCCAGACAGTAATAAACTAGAATATATCTGCAGATACTAAAAAAGTGTAAATGAAAAGGAACTAAGGACTATGTAAGAACCACAGGGAAAAAACTGGAGAAAATGTACACTGTTATTTAATGCATTCAGATCTCTTTCCCTTCCCAGTGCGGCTTTAACTTATATTCCTAGAAGCAGTTTTAAGTCTTTTAATACTTTAGGAGTAAGTATTTTCATCTTGATATGAAGAGACAAATTCACACTTGGTGTAAACAGAAGTGCAGTTCCAACGCACTTCAGAATAGTTGTGCCCACTGACTCCAAAGCTGAATTTGACCTGATGTACATGGAACTACATGGGTATCACATCACTGGTAAGGCCTCAGTGGTGCAACAGGGCAACCAATACAAACTGCATCCCAAGGCACATGAACAGATGGATACAGTAAATCAGATCTGAATATGGTGGTCCCTAGTGCAAATAAACAGAATACTGTAGTGACTGTAGATTATAATATAGATGCTAGTCACTTTAGAGAGGAATTTTTGTTTAGAATCTATTATACTTTTATGAATTAAGGTTTTTATATATGTATTTTTGAAAGAATAAGAAGGACTCCTCTTATGCCACCAGGTGTATAATCATATGTTTTAAAAAACTGACTGGTGTGCTGCATCAGGATCTGCTAGCATAGACACATGAACCTTGGGGGAGACCCAGTAAAGTTCAGGGAAGCTCCTGGCTGCAGTGGATCTTGGGCTCCTATGTATGAGAGGAGCAGGTAGTATTACATTTTGCAGGAAATCCCCACAGCTATGTCTACACTGGCAATTTAAGTCGACTTAAGGAAGCTTAAGTCGACTTAAATTAAGCCGCATCTATACCTGGTTTTCATTAAGTTGACTTAAGCAGTTCCTTAAGTCGACTTAACAATTAAGTCAATTTGTTAAGTTGACCTAAAGATGATGTGGCCGCCCTAGGTCGACTTATTCTATAAGTCGACCTAGGCCATTGTCCCAGGGAGAAGGAAGCCGAGCTCCTTTCTTGGACCTGCGAGTCCCGGCAAGAAGGGAGCTGCGGCTCCTTTCTCCCCGGGACCATAGAATAAGACTTATACTTATATAGAATAAGTTGACCAAGGGCAGCCACACCGTCTTCAGGTTGACTTAGCAATTTGACTTAATTGTTAAGTCCTGGCCAGAAGGGAGTCCCACGCTCTCTTCTCCCCGGACCCACAGGGGTCTGGGCAAAAAGGGAGCGGCACTCTAGTTGACAGGGGATCCCCGGTGTTTCCCTTGTCAGCTGGAGTGCCGGGGCTGACAATTGCCGGCGCTTCAGCCGACAGGGGATCCCTGGAGGGTCCCCTGTCAGCTAGAGCGCCAGCGGCTTCCTCGGGGGTCCAGGGAGAAGGGAGCAGGGCTTCCAGGAAGAAGGGAGCCTGTGGTCCCTTCTCCCCAGGACCCATCTGGGGGTCCTGATGAGAAGGGGGCCCTGGTTCCGACCTGTAGCTCCCTTTTTGCCGGGACCTGCGTGGGTCCCGGGGAGAGAGGAGCCTGGCTCCCTTCTCGCCGGGATGCGCAGGTCCCGGGGAGAAAGGAGCCATGGCTCCCTTCTTGCCAGGACCCTCAATGGTCCCGGCAAGAAGGAAGCCTCCGCTCCCTTCTTGGAGGGCCCCCGGCTTTCTGGGGAAGGGACCCATGGGTCCCTTCTCAGCGGGGAGCCACTTCTGCCACATCTACACTTGAAAAGTTAAGTCGACTTAATTTTTCAAGTGTAGACATAGCCCACAGGCCCTGCAGTCAGCTAGGCCAGTCTCTACCCCTTCCTCTGTAGGGACCTGGGACATGGAGAGAAGTAAATCTCTGCTGAGGCTGGAAGAGATGGAGGTGAGACTACAAAGGTAACTGAATCCCACTTCTGACCATGGAGAGTTTCCTTCATGTGTAGACCTAGGGCCATGGAGATTGGTTACTGTCCTGAACACAATTGCTTTGTTTTTAGAGGGAATGAGGGCCTGAATCTGATCTGACACTGATGTAAATGGAGATGAACTCTATTGTAGTCAATGGTGTGAGGTTGGAATCAGATCTTAGCAGCTTAGTGTCCAGGAAAAAGATGAAAAGAAACTTTAACAGAAAAATATCTTTTCTGGTGGTTGAGGGGAAAAACAGTATTGTGTGGGTTAGCTATCTGGGAACTGGCTCTCATAGACATTGCTATCCATCACAGTCTCAGGTCAGCCCCCAGCACAGACAGATGAGTGGAAGTAAAATAGGGAAAAAAAAAATAACAACTTACAAAGCGACCTCATTATTTCTCCATCTGTCTTCCTTTTTCGCATTCTCATTTCTGCTTTATGGTGTCTAGTGATTCTTCTAAATGAAATGAGCTGTTAACAAAGATGAAACACAGCAGTTGCCCAGTTGGTGGGTTCACCTAAAAAAGCCTATGAAGAGCAGTTCAAGTACCTCAGACTTGGGCTGATGTTATTTGCAGAGCATGTGTGATGGCAACCTTGAAGTAAGCCTTTCCTGACCATCACTTTATCATTAAACCTCTTTAGAATATAAAATATGCTCCTTATAAAATGCTTACAGCATTCTGTAATGGTTGAAAGCCCTGAGGTTTATCTCACAATAGTTCCCTCATAAAATTTTGAGCTGAGTCGATAGAACTCTAAAAATATTATTTTTAAATCAGGATCAAATTATTGTTTCCTCAGGGACCTCTCCACAACTTCCCTCAGAGGTTACCTGGTAGATAATTCCCAAAACATACTAGCCTCCACATAGGGCCACTATCTCCGCTTAACATTAGTTTGGTCTTCAGGGAACCAAAAGATTGCCTGCTGCCAACAACTGCAACAGGAGTCAAGCAGGGGATATAGAGCAGAGCCTTCCTAGAAACCGTAGTTTAAAATAGATATTAGGCATCACAACTGGTTGCTAAGAAAAGCAGGAATTTCTTTAGTGGTTACACAAAAGATTATGTGGTGGTGCTGGCAGTAGAAATGGGACTCTTTCTTTCCTTCTGGTGCCCTACTGGGTAGGAGAACGGTTCACCTGCTGGTCCACTGAAAATCCTACTCAAGATTAGAGGAAGTAATGACTATACTTGGTAGCCCCCTAAAGAGAGAGAGAGAGAGAGAGAGAGAGAGAGAGAGAGAGAGAGAGAGAGAGAG
>ML685764.1:8452536-8485036 GCA_007922175.1 Pelusios castaneus
GAGAGAGAGAGAGAGAGAGAGAGAGAGAGAGAGAGAGAGAGAGAGAGGTGGAAAACAACTATGGAAGGAGCACATGGTGTTAGGATGAGGCCATTCAAGTTCTAGCCCTCCCAGAAGACAGCTAATGCTAAGTATGTATGTCTGTATGTGTGTGTGCCCCCACTTCTTCAGGAGTGGGTAAGTAAAAGGATTTGGGGGGCTTTATGTTGATGGTAGTGGTGTGAGGAAGAGTATGGTGGTTTTCACTGTGGTTTGAATTTTAAAATAACCCGATTCTCCATGTGAACCAGCAAAGAATGACCAAACGCTAATCCATGCAAACCAAACTTGCTTCGTTCGGTTCTCATAACCCACGTGAAAATCCAGTCAGTCCAATCCAAGCCAGTTTAAGAGTTCCAGGTTTTCATCTCTTTGCTCACGCAGACTACCAAAGGAATTTTCCTGAGGGGCCGACTCTTCTGGTATTGCAGTTAGAAGGCATTAGTTCATGCATTTTGGGTATGTCAAAGTATGTAGTTGATAACTTGGTTACCTCATTAGTTATTCCTTCCTCATGTGAAAAAAAAAATAGCTGTTTTAAAGTGCAGTTCATTGTGCATGTTCTGCAGTTTCTCACAGAAGGACCTGTAATTACCTCAGCCTGATGATTGTTCTGCATTCTTCCAATGTGGACAGCAAGAGCTGTTGAAAATAATTGAGACACTTGTCAACAGGGTAGGAGACTGGACATCATCAAAACTGTTTTAGTCTCTGGAACTGATGACCTTTTGATGCAGTTTGTTTTAGTTAGGAGTTAAGTGTATAATCCAGTATGGTGTGAAATGCCTCTTCTGAGATGCTGAGCATCCTCACCTCCTTCCGAAGTCACTGGGAAATGAGAGCACTCAGGACACATCAGAAGCACTCAGTACATTGCAGGATCAGTCCCCAAACTGCTTTGGAAAAGAGAAACATGCTTTCTAATTCAATGAGCTTTTCAACAAAGAGTTTTAAATTACACATACAAAATTAGTATGAGTTAACTCTCTCTACTTTTCACATTCAAGGTATAAAAGAAAGTCATGCACTAAATACCAAAATAAAACCACTTCATTCCTCAGGACTGGGTTGCAAAGGCAGGTACTTAAAAGGAGAAAAAAAAAGCACATGCTTCTGCAGAAAAGAAATTCTAGAAAGAGAGCAGTTCCCTGCTTGTCCTCTGCTATTAGTGTTGGTATTGCAAAATTGATAATAATACATAAGAAAAATGTAAGTTTCTGAGTGGTTATATGTTGCCAGTATTTTTTTTATTGCTGTAAACTGAGCCAGCTGATGAACAGCCTCAAGGGAGGGGACAGGGTCACCCTTGCTTCCTGTTCAGCCTCGCCGCAGAAGAAAGCTAATGAAAGAAAAGAACGTAATGGCCTTGCAATCCAGGTAAAAGGTTCAGGAGAGTTCATAGGTCAATTGATTTTTAATCTTACATTATGTTAAATTTTGATCACGGAATTTAAAATAATAATCATAAACATAATGCAAATAAGTGCTTAGCAGTAATGCTCGGTTTTACTTAGTAAAAGGGATAAATATAAAACATCTCCGAGGGATGTATCAGCTGTTATACTTAGTTTATCTAAAGTGCAGTGACGAGTGTTAAAACAATTTTTTAAAAATAAAATAAATCTCTCATTTGTGTACGTGAATTGAATATCGAAGTCTGTATGTCAGTGCAGACACATCTGTGGACACCAGTATATATTAAGATGGAAATGTTTCATTATCTGGAAGTGTAAACAGCAAATCTGTCTTGAATACATCAACTAATTTATTGAAAATTGCACTGTTGACCATTTCTTTACTGCCCCAACTCAGCATGGGAAGAGAGATATTAGCTGCATCATTGTGAAGCAATGAGATTTCTGTAAGTCGTGATCTGCTGGCATGTAATAACTCGATCTGCTTCATGCAGACAAAATATATTAAAAGTATGGACGAGTGAAGTTTGTGCCCCAGGGAGAAGGCAAGATAATGCATTGAAATTGTTCAGAGGTAGTTAGATGCCTAATGGTCTAATATGTGAGCTATGTGAGGTCTGGGGTCTGGTTCTCATAAATTCTGGCTAGACTGATCCTGTAATTTCAAGCAAAGGATAAAAGCGTTAGCCAGAGTCATCAGTGTTCAAGGTCCATGATGCTGTATATTATTCATGTAAAGATTCAAGAAAAACACTAAAAGGAAAGCTCTGGAGCATATGTGTTTTTCTGTCTGAGAAAATATATGTGTACATAGATAGTGTGCATACATTTATGTAAACACACTAACCTATGTATGTACCTGTGTGTGTGTGTGTGTGTGTGTGTGTATACACAGACACATTAAGTACAAACATTAGTGTGTTAATGTGTGTATAACAATGCATATATAAAAATCATGTTAACAAATGAAAAGCTGAAATAAGATTTTAAAAATCCCTCTGATTTGTCAGTGTTTGGCAAGTTTAACTGTGGAATGATTAAAAAACCTAGATTTTGTTAACCACTGCTACTTTATATCAATACCAGATTTTTGCATTCGGCATGAAAAGTCTGAGTTTTGTTCTTAAAAAAAAAAGTCATCTGAATTTATTCCTCTGATCATTTTAAAAGATTCGCTTATGATCGCGGCAAACCTTCACAAAGACTCTGCTGACAATGTACCTGCTTGCTTTTTTAATTTTGTAAAGGTGCTTTATTCAGCCAGTCAGGTCACTCGTGGCTGACCAATGACCACTGAGATTGTGTATTGAGATGCTACATCAGTACATCTCAATGCAATATGGTGACTTACTAAGATAATGTTGTAATTTTGCATCGTCATGCAGTAATTAAAACTCAACTTGCTGCTTCAGTGGTGTCGCTGTAGTATTTAAACCTCCAAGCAAAACAGCTGGGGCTAATTTATAACCAATCCCTTACAAACATACCCCCTGCATTGCCCAGTTTATGTAACACATAAGAACTGGACTCCATTGGCTTAATTTATCTCCACTTTATCCTGTATGTTTAATGACTGTCCTGCCTATGCCTTTCTAGGACTCCTTGCCTTTCTCATATGGCTCTCCCCACCTGTGGATGGAATGCCACCAAATAGACATTGACCACCTTCTTCTCTGGGCTCTGCTGGAAAGCAGTGCATATATAGAGAGGCAGACACAGACTGAGACTGAGTGGTCTGGACTCTGGAGCAGTGATCATATGGTGCAAGGGGGATCCTGCATAAAACTTAGAAATGATAATACAGCCTTTCAACCTTCCCCAAGCCACACTCATGGGCAAATGTGCAGGATTTTGCCCTTTTCTTTCCTCTGAGCTCCTCCCATGAGATGATCCAGCACAGGCCTCAAATAGCTCAAGAGAGCACTTCATAATATGAGAAAAAAGGCATGGAGTTCCTAAATACATTTACAGGATTCCCATTTCCATTAATTTTGCAAAACATAGACAAATATGCTATATCTCTGGGGGTAAAATCTTGGTGATGCACACCGTCACATTTAAAATGGACAGGATTTTTTGTTGACGTGCTTTTTTTCTAAAATGTACGCTGTGCTATGCAATGCTGGAGTGTAAAGCAATATGTATGTTTGTAAACTCATTGTAAACTTCACTAGCAACTTGAATTGACAGCCTTTTGCCTTGATTTTAATTTTTTTTAAAGTGGAGGCAGGGTAAGAAAGGGAACTGACGTTTTTAATGTCCATTAGAAAACATCTTCATGTCTGCAGTATATCCCGGTTTACCTTTTTCTTGTTTCCTAGTAAGTTTAGCCCAGATTTTTTCCTTTGGTCCTCTCCTGCAGGAGACCCGTCATGTGTCGCTCTTCCATGAGGAAGGCAGTGCAGCCTCCTTTGGACCTGAAGGCCTCTTTGTATGGTGTAATTACACACATTAATGGCGAGAGTGGAGACTAGGTGGCCTTGAGGGTGTGTGTTGTCCCCTATCATTGCCCAGCTGAACTTAATAAAAAAAAAAGTAATACATCCAGGGACTATATTATTAACGGAGCTTCCAACTATGGGGCAGCCACTGCCGGAAAGAAGCTCCATTAGTGCAGCCCAAATTGAGCTGTGTTGCTAAGGATCTGTTGAGAGGCCAGGGGCTAAAGCTGGCATGAAGTACAGAGGCTCAATATGATCCACTAGGTTAGCAAGTGGACTCTGTAAGCTTTCTTGCTGGTATGCAACAGCTTGCCCCCAAAGGTTGCCAACCCTCCAGGATTGTCCTGGAATCTCCAGGAATTAAAGATTAATATTAAACTAAAGATTATATCGTGATGAAATCTCCAGGAACCAAAATTTGCAGCTCTACTTCACATTGGGAAGCTGTAGTAGGGAGATAACTGTGCAGGGATCCTGGTGGCCATTTCTTCTCCTAAGCTGCTTTTTGTGGGTATTCCCATGGGAGGGGTTGCATTGGGCCTTTTTTTTTTTTAAATCAAAATTCTGGATTTATAGAAGAAATGTTAACTTTTCTTGAGAGAGGCTTGCACTTGTTCACAATCGGTATCTGGCTGAGCAGATTTTGATGCACTTGTCATTTGAAAGTATAGTTTTTTATAAAACATCAACACATACGTTTTCAATTATTATTTTGAAAATTACAAGATTTTTCTTCACCCCCTAATTATAGGGTAATAACACTCCAAGTCTAGCTGAGTGACTCATTTGGGTGGTTGTTATGTGCTTACAAAAGCAGAGCTCATCTGGCAGGTTTATAGGGCAAAACTGTCCAAAGCTGCCTCCAATTTGAATCACCTAATTTGGGGGCAGTCCAACTCAAAGGTCTGATTTGGACATGCAAGAAGTATGAACATATGCAAACTACGTAGTTAGGTGAGTAACTGCTTGACATGCAAAAGCACATTAGATTTTGGCCAGGGAAAATTAGAAGCCTGATGAATGCCACCTAGAAAAATTGACTCACAAAGTTTTAGCACTCAGTTTATAGTAAAATTGTTAACTGCACAGTGCTGGGTTTTAGTAATTAACTGAGTTATTGTGAAGAAAATTGTCACATTAATGGATTATTTCAGACTCTAAACTCAGCTTAGTTTGGTAGGATTATATAAGGTTTAGATATCAGAGAATATTGTAAAAACTAACAAGATTAAGTTACTTTCCACTTTTATCAATGCTCAGGGATAAATTCAAGTTGAGAGGCCAAAAATTAAATGTATCTTAACATTTCCATGTATTCTGAATGTCCATCCTGAGCTTTTAAAATCTTTCCTCTTCCCAAAATGCAAATTGAAGTTAGATCAGATTCCAAATATTCATCTAGGCAACCCTAAAATAACAAATTCAGAGCCCGAGGCATTTCCACCATCACAGGCATTTGCGTGCATATTGTCCTCCCTTTTTACCTGTCTGATCTATTCTTATGAGAAGAAAGAGCATTGAAATGGATAAAAGAAATCAGAATTCCTGTACATTTCAATATTCTGCTTGCTCAGAAGAATGGATCAGACAGGGAGAGCATAGGGACAACATGACCTGTGAATACTTACAAAGCAAAACACAGCTGGCAGATCTAATTTTAGACCTTCTAGCCTTGATCGCATCCTTTTAATGTATTGAATGGGAAAAAAAGTGTTCAAAAATACAGGAAACATCACAGAAGCTAAGTTCCAAATTACTCTTTAATTAGAGTCTCTGCACTGGAGTCTTTTCCTAGACTCTGTTTTTGTTTAATTTTTATGTGGGATTTTTTTCATGCTTGTGAAAATTGCCAGTTGCCACTCCTGGAAGCAGAAATCCCCAATCAGCAAAACTTTTAAAACATCAGCTGTGACAATGCAAGTTTTCTACAATGCCCTGCTAACGTACCACAACCTTGATCTGGAGGGACTACCTTTAGGCCTGAGAGTGTAGTTCAGGCTCCATGCTCATTCACAGCCTGATCCTGGACTCATGGAAAACAATAGGCTTTATTTTTATTTACTGTTGAATTTACTGGGTCCTCAGACCTTGGCCTCTCTTTGTATCATTTCTGTTTTACTATAGTATTTTTTTTCCCAACATGCTAAAAGAGGTGTAATTTCCCATGCAGAGATTTGATGGAGCAATTGTACAAACTAGCATATTCCACTCTAAAAAGCAGCTCTGGTTTTAACAGTCAACATTTTATGAGTTTTCCTACAGTTTTTAAAAAACAAAACAACATTCAAAACATGTTTAGGAAGTTGAGATAGGCTCAAACCACAAGTCAGAGTCAGAGCCCAAGTTATATATCAAAGAATAAATAATAATAACAATAATAATAATTAATAATTCATAACACATCAGGATTCAGAAGCCTTCAGAGCTCAGTGGAATTTCTATCTGGAAGGAGAGGTGAACCTATATCTGTTAGAATGTGACCCTAATGTCTGTGCTTTTTGGAGAAATGGCTTCTGAACATTATATATCCCCCTCTTCGTTTCTGATGGCATCTTTTCAATACTTACTTCAATGGGGCATGAATTATCCTCCTCTGCTTCCCTTGCTCCTCCTGTGAAAGTAGCAAAGGAGGACACAGGCTGGTACCAAATCATTAAATCCTATTCTGCTGTAATGCATGCTACAAAACATCAAGCACTCTGGCCCTAGTTCTGCATAGCACGTGCGTACATGCTTAACTTTTAAGTAGAGCTGCCCAAAAATTTTCTCCACAATTTTTTTCAGGGAAAAATATCCTTTTCAGAAAACAGATTTTTTTAAATGAGAAAATGTCCACATCCAAAAAAATTATTTTGGGTCTTGGACGAACATCAATATTTTTTGGATTTTTAACAATCCAAATTTTTAACAATTTTTAAAATCCAATTTTTAACAAAATTCCATAAACAATTTTGAAAAAAAAATCAAATATGAAAAAAGGCTTCTTTGAAATTTTACACAGATACAAAATCCATTGGTATGTCTACACTTGAAAGTTAGATCGACCTAAGGATGCTTAAGTCGACCTAAAGAACCCCACATCCACACCAGGCTTTCATTAAGTCGATTTAATAACTACTGCTGTTTAGGTCGACTTAATGGCTAAGTCGATTTGTTAAGTCGACCTAAAACCAGTGTGGATGCCCTAGGTTGACTTAGTTCCCTAAGTTGACCTAGGGCTGGGGACAAGGGAGCCATGCCTCCCCAGGACAGGGGAGCCATGGCTCCCTTCTCCCTGGCACCCTCAGCTCCCTGGCAGAAGGAAGCTGGGCTCCATTCTTGTCAGGAAGCCTCGGGGTCCCAGCAAGAGGCTGCCTCCCCCTGGGACCTGTGCAGGTCCAGTCCTTGCTCCCTTCAGCCAGGGAGCCATGGGTCCCTTGTCCCCGGGAGTCCCCAGGGGCTGGGAGCCACGGCTCTCCATCGACTTTAGAGTCTAGTGTAGATTCTGTAAGTCAACTTAAGAAGGTTGACTTTATGTCAACTTAAGTTGACATTGTTAAGTCAACTTAACAGAGTCTACTTTTTTAAGTGTAGGCATACCCCATGATTCCCACCAGCTGTGTAGTCACAGAGATACACTTTACTGGCTCAGAGCCATAATGCTCAGCACTGTACAGGATAAGCTGCACGTGCTCACTGAGTTCTGCAGCATGAAGATGGTACATATTGCTGCAGAAATTCTCCAAATCAAATTCTTGCACAGGAGAACAGTATCACTTCTGCTGTGTTTGGGAGCCTACTTAGCTGCAATGAACAGACAGGTTTTATCACAAAGGGCTGGTCTTCATGCCCCCATCAGATCGATCTCCCTGATTGACCGATTGGGACTGTGAAGATCCACTCAGCTGATCAGGAAGCTGACACTGGAAGACTATCCCCACAGAAGGAGTAGCACTGAATTAGAGGGAAGGAGTTTCCCTCTGGCTTAGGCTGCTGAAAACAGCGCATAAGTAGAAGGTAGGCGATCAGAGGGAGGTACGCAAGGTATTTTAAGTACCTTCTCCTTTCAATTGCTGCTGAAATTGCGTGGCAGTATAGACCAGCCCAAAATGTCACAGCAAAAGAGTTTCTAAGCAAAAAGATGCTCATATTTGAGTTGATGGCTTCATTTTTTTTAAAAATATCTGATTTTTAAAAGTTTTCCATATCAAATAAACATTTTGCCAAAAACTTAAAATAAAGCAAAATTTTGGGGGTGCAAAATCTGTGAAAAGGTGAACCAAATTCTGCAAAACCCGTGAATGCTGCGTTGCTCGAATTTTTGTTACTTGGGTAAAATTCCTGTATGTGCCCTTTACGCTGTACCTAAACTGGTAGGGTGTTGTTTGTTGGGTTTTAATACTACAGCTCTGTGAAAGTGATTTGTTTTCCTAAGAAAATTTTTGTGAAAACTTGCTATTCCATTTCCGGCAATTTTGCACCATTAAATTTTCCCCTTTCCATGAAATTTAGAGGTCTGCTTATTTGTTTTGTATTGAAACACATTAACCCTTTACTCAGAATTCTTGTTAAAATTTTAAGAAGTGGAAGTGGCTTGTTTTGTTACTGAATTATTGAAAAAAGAAGCTTGTGATGTCGTGAAGTATTGAAGATGGACAAACCCACCATCACACACGCTGACCCTGTCATTCGAAGCTACAAACCCAAGGCAGACAAAGATTCTGATTAACTTTTCCCCATTCTCCTCACCCAAGTTACCTTCCACAGATTGACCCTATGGACATTTATACATTTCTATAAGAATCTTTATTAAATTCCAAAGGACTTTTCATAAAGCCAAAGACTACACATTCTTCCACTAAGAACATAAGTCAAAATGGCTTCATCCTGAACACATGATAAAAGCTCAGCCAATAAAGGCAGAAATAGACTGCAAGATTTTAATCATGCACTATAATCCAGCCAACCCAAATTCAGCTCAAAACTCAACATGCATTATGAAACGTTGCAGTGATATTTTCACAGGCCCCCACCTTGTGATGATTTGTACAAATTTTGGCCATGTTGATGCTGTCCAGAGAAATATGTGCAAGAGGGTTATAGAGGAGACAGGAACCTAATAAAAGTAAACCATAAGATAAAGCCTGTGGAGCTGCCTTCAGATCTTCCCCTTGTATGCTGCGGACAGGGCAGTTGCAATGAAAGTTGAGGGTGTGGCCTTTTAATTCTTTAGGTTCTCAGGATCAGCAGGGAAATGAACCCATAACCTTGCAAAATCCAGCCTCCCTGCAATGCTCTTTTAGCTTTTTCCTTTGTCTCTTCTCCCTTGGCAGACAACCCACAGCTCTGCAAAAACCTCTCTCCTGTGGGACTGCAGGAATGGAGCTTCAATTAATGCTGCTTAGTGATCTGTTCAATACAATGCAAGGAATGTATTTCTTTCTACATCTGCCGTAAAGTACTTTGCCAGAGTTTTCATGGAACAGTTATTGTTTCTCCTAGGTAGAAAAATGCCCAAGAGTAGAAGAAAATCTGCACGGTTCTGACCAGTTACATTAACTTGTATTTCCTCTGTTTCTGTAGAGCTCCTAGTGCTGATCAGACCGTGCACCCCATCCTCCAGCCCCTCACAGCTCCTGTGTGGGATTGGACTGGGCATCCACCATTACCACAGAGTAACTGCTCATGCTGCGCTAGTTTGCACTTTTGCAATTCACACAGAGCAATGGAGCATGCTCCAGAGCTACAGAGGCAAATCTGGACTTGCCTTGAAATGGCTTGTTCCAGCTGCTTCAGTCCTGGGTGAGGCTGGGCATTGGAACTAAGAGGAGGGAGCCTGTCTCTCCTAGATTCTCAGTGATTTACCTGCTGGTATCAAGTGAATGCAGAGTGAATTGGGGGAAAGTTAAGTAAACTAGGACAAAGAGTCTGGTGAGACTGAGACTGAGTTGGTTTATCAAGAAGCCTGGGAATGGGGTCCCTGAGACTGATCACCAGTGACGGAAATAGGGCTGGCAGGGGGACTGGGAGCCAGTTGGCCAGCAGAAAGCTGATATCAGATCAGACCTGTGGTGTGGGGAGATAATGGGCTGGCTGGGCTAGGAGACTGGGACAAGAGTCAAGAAGGAAGGAGACTAAGAAAAGAATCCAGAGTGAGGAAGGAGATATGACTGACATTGGAAAAGGAGCCCAGAGACTGGGACAGGGAGCTAATTGTGGAAGTAAAGAGACAGATCAGAAAAGACACTGGGGGGGAAGACGTGGTTGGCTGGGAAAGGAGACTGGGAGTTGGTAGGCAAGGAGAATAGACCTGGGACAAAGAGCCAGAGGTAGGGAAAAGATGGGACTGGGACAGATGGGAGGGAATTTGGGAGAGAGGGTTTAAGTTTGGGGAGAATGGACAGAAGATGAGTTGGCACTTGCTAGAATATACTCTCCAGAGCCAGGAATGGATCCCAAGAGTCCTATGTCTCACCATCCCTCTGCTGTCAGCAAATATCTGTGAAACCCACTTGAACCTGTATATCATCACCTTCTGGTGCTGATCCACATACAGGATGACAACCTACTATTGCTATCTGTTCTGCTGTTAGCTCAAGTAGGAGAGGTCTGGGTGGTAGATCTACAAGTTCCAATCCTGTTGATGCCACATGGTGGAATTTCTATTTCTTCAATTTCCTTTTCAAAAACATAGGAAATTGCTAACATTATTATGGTTACAAACACTCAAAAGGTAGGAAATCATGATATTTCAGGGGTGCCTAACTTTTCCATACCATATTATTTTGTGATGAAATTTTAATGTCCAGGGGAAAAAATGAATGAAAAATACTGTATGAAAAGACTGCTAACTCCACTTACTGGTGACTGTAAATTCAAATATAGGACTAGACTCTGGTTTTCAGCCACTGGCTATGTTGGGGAAAGTGCTAAAACTGACAGCAGCTCCACAGACATTGTGCCTGAGGCACGAACAGTGCCTCTGGGAGCATGTGGGAACTCACATGGTGGTTACAACTGCTACACCCATTTATCAAGGGGCAGCATTCACTCTCCTCATACCACTCCAACTCTGCTAACTGGTGTGGCAGGGATAAGGCTGTGGTTCCCTCCATTTCTCATCCCTAAGAGGTTTCCAGAACTTCTCTTAGTGCTAGATTACCTGTTCCTTACACTCAGTAATATGACTTTGCATGGCCCCTGTAAAAAGGAGCGGGGCGGTGGTATCTGCACTTTGTCTCCTTCCTTTCTCTCACTTGGGCAGGGCTAGGCAAGTTGTAGCTAATATCTATGGGAAGGCACTAACCTGAATTATACCAGGTGGATATTGAGCCCCATATCTTTAAGGTAAATCTATTTTGTTGTGGTATGTTTGGCATTTTCCTCTACTTACTAAAGACTCAGTTTCATCTTCCCTTCTTCCCTATCGCCCCTTAAAATGTACCTCTCTTTATGCAAGTTTCAAAGGGATAGCCATGCCAATCTAGTTCAGCAAAACAAACAAGGGCTGCGTCTACACTTGTAAATTAAGTTGACTTAAGCTTGCTTAAGTTGACTTAATTTACCCTGCGTCTACACTACAGTTTCCTTAAGTCGACTTAAGGAAAATAAAGTTGACTTAATGAAAATTAAGTCGACTTTATTACACCTAGTTTTAATTCGATTTAGGGCTAGAGTCGACTTAAGCCAGTGTAGACGTGGGGTACCCCACGGCTACACCAATGCCCTCCCTGCCGGGGGAGGGGGGGCCCAAGGGGAGTCTGGCATGCCCCCCCACTGGGCAGGGCAGAGCCCTGCCCATCCTGCCCCTATGCCCTGCCAGTGTCCCTGACCCCCTTTTCCCCATTGTACCTATGTGCAATGGGGCAAAGGCTGAGCCCCCTGGCACTGGGCAAGGGGTGCCCCCCCACCCCGTGGACCTGCCCTAGGTCCCCCTAGCCCCTAGAAGTTGACCTAGGCGTCCAGTGTGGACACTCTAGGTTGACTTTGTAAATTCCCCCCAAAGTCGACTTAAAATGTAGGTGTGGACTCACTAAGTCGACTTAACTAATTTT
The DNA here is from genome assembly GCA_007922175.1 of Pelusios castaneus. Lineage (NCBI taxonomy): Eukaryota > Metazoa > Chordata > Testudines > Pelomedusidae > Pelusios > Pelusios castaneus. Next base: position 8,464,465 of record ML685764.1, read on the forward strand.
CAAGTTTAGACTTAGCCAAGGAGTCTAGTGACACTTTTAAAGACTAACAAGTTTACCGGTACTTGACTATTTTTATAATGTCATCATGTACCAGGCTGGCTTAAGGATACTGGAAAGAGTTAGGGGCAAGGGGAGAGTTTCAAAGGCACACATGGCAGTTAGGTGCCTTATTCCCATTGACTTTCAATGTAAGATTGTGCCTTACTGGCATTTGTGCCTTTGCAAAGAAACCCCTGTAATTCTTTGTGATGCATCGCAAACCTAAATGACTAATTTTACATGAGAAATATGTCAGAGGAATATTTAGGTTTCCCTCATCATCTACAGCAGAAACCACTTGTCCCTGTCAGCTCTAACAATCAGTTTACATTGACTTACATTTTGAAGGTTCTTTGCAAGGATAAAGGCTTGAGACTAATTGTTTAAGCAAAATTGGAAGCTGTCTTTACATTTCTGACCCCTGCTCTCTGCAAGTCCAGTTCTGCATTTGGGTCACGCCACTTTCTCCTTCATATTGCTTGCGCACCAAAAAGAAGCGTATTGAGTACACAAGAAAGAGTCTCCCTGCTCTCAGTTTCTTGCCCCGCCACACATTGGCTCACAGCAACTAGGAGAAGCTATTGCAGAGAACGTCCTGATCATCCTGCAATGGAGCATGCTCTGTTACTCTGTGGAAATGATTCATGCACAGTTCAGTCAGCACTTAGGAACTGGAACATGTTTAGTATGTACAGAATCTTTGGAGCATTTAGCTGCCAAACTCTAATAAGTCTACACTTAGGCTAAAGTCTCCAGTGACAGCAGCAAATTTGCTACTGTCAGTTCGATCTTTAGGGTTCAATTGAGTGGTCAGTCAAGACCCACTCAATTGATCTGGAGTTTGATTTAGTAACTCCAGCCCAAAAAGAACAGTAGGGCTGAGTCAAAGGGATCGTAATTCCCTTTGACTCAGCGCAGTGGAGACAGCGGGGTAAGTGAACGTTAGAGATTTGAAGGGAAATACTCAAGTTATTTTACATAGCTTGTGTATCTCCCTTCAACGGCCGCCTGAAAGTAGCAGCAAGTGTAGACAAGGCCTGAGCATGTGCCTTTTCCAAAGGTTTATAATATGGCCAAATTTGGGCAGATTTTCAGGGGGATGACAAAAGGCATCAGGGTCACTTCCCTGCCATATTTTAAGCCCCTACTTCAGAGCATGGAGTGGTTAGTACTTCTCCAAGAAACTGTTGAAACAATTTTTTAACATAAGCAAAATAACATATTGTTCCCTCATTCTCAGAAACAGCTGAAATTTTTGCTGAAACTTTCCAAAAAAATTCAGCCTTGGGCTGTAAATTTCTGCCTGAGTAGTTAAAGTTTATCCAAGCTATGAGCAACTGAAAAAAAAAGGTGGGGGGGGGGGATAAGCACTGGGCAGTCATAAGTATGGGCAGTGCTATCAGCATTTCCTAGGATAAAACTGAAAGTGATAATTTTATTAATCTTTGTTCATGAAATACAAAGAAGTGATGGAAGGGAGGAGATACAGGCCAGATTTTACTCTCAGTTACACTGGACCAGAATAATTCCTTTCAAGTCAGTGGAGTTACTCTAGATTTACAACAGTGTTCATTAGATCAGAATTTGACCTAGGAAGCATGTCTGATACTGGTAGGAATGCTTTTAGGGTTTAATATATTGTGGAGATTGTTAGTGAGCAGTTTGCCTGTGTGGAAAGATTACTTCTGTGTTGTTGCCAAAGTTAATCAGACTTTGGCAGTTACATTCTAGTAGCAAATCACCCAGTCACACAACTTAAAGCTGCCTGCGGGCAGCTTTAATTTGTATACCTAACTATCTCAAAATATTTCTAAGCCTTATACTCTAGAGTCAGCATTTTTTGTTTGTTCAGAAAAAAATCCCATCCCCTTCTCTCCAGACATGCCCTAACCTCCCTCTTCCTCTAACATCCTGACCAAATATCCCTTTGTATAGCGAAAAATTAAAGTGGTTGAATATTAGTTTCATATATATGTAGACAAGAGAGCTACATTCCATCACTTTTCTGCTGCAGTTACATGAAAAATCTAATTTAAGCAGACTGTTTAGTTCCCTAAGGCAGGCCTCGACAAAATTGGCTTCCAGCTAGGCGCCACCAATTATATTTTTGGTCACCAGAGGGCGCGCCTCCATTGCATTTCCACAGCGGAGCGAGGAGCCAGACTACAAACTCTGATCGCCATGGTGACCTGGCGCCCGGGTTTTGTCAAGCCCTGCCCTAAGAATTTACATTAAAAGTAAAAACGCACATTTCTTAGACTGTTAAAGAAGCATTGATTATTGACCCCCTAATGAGAGTGCTTACTTTTAGATTTTCCCCCTTCTTACATAAAATGTATATATTGTGTTCTTCTTAAGAAGGATCTAATATCATTTTACATTATGACGATTGAATTCTAAAATCTTATCACTTCAGAAATGAATAAATAGAAGCCAACTATTGTGAGAACAAAGAATATATTTTGGGGTAACAAGAGTTACAAGTTAGACTGGATAACAAAACGTTTGTGACCTTGTACAATTACCTTTGCTTCAGTCATGCAAATCCAACTTGTGTTGAGTATTTGGACTGTTGTTATATACATATATATATATATTGAATACCACAGGCCTAAACCTGGCTATGTCTACACTTGCACTTTTAAGTCGACTTTAACTAAGTCGACTTAGTGTGTCTACACTTAAAATTAAAGTCGACTTAAACGGGAACTTACAAAGTCGACCTAGAGCGTCCACACTGGATGCTCTAGGTCGACTTTGTGAGGCTAGAGGGACCTTGGGCAGGTCCACGGTGGCGGGGGGGGCACCCCTTGTGTGCAATGGGGCAAAGGGGGACAGGGACCCTGGCAGGGCAGAGCCCTGTGTGTGATGCTGTCTGGATTTAGGGAAGCATTTATGATATTATTTTCAATGGCTATCTCATAAATGCTATAATCCAAGCTTAAGTTGACTTAATTTACCAGTATAGACACAGCTCCTGAGATAACTGAATCACAGCACAAAGCATCAAATAACCCAGATAAACCTGAAATGAGATCGATCATATGTATATTATCACTGGGATCCTAGAAGACAAGCAAAGTCACAGCTATATTCTCATCTTTGAAGCTGTAGGTGCTCCGAAAGGAAGTGGTCAGGGAAGAAGCCAACTGAGGAAAGTAGTAGACCCATTTTGGGTGAGATTTTCTCATACGTGACCCACCAAAGTCATGGAAACCCTCCACCAGCTACTGGAAGGACTTATTCCAATTCAGAATTGAAATGTGTTCTTTGGGGGGAATGGCGGGAACATGAGTGTGAGGGGAGAGGAAGGGGATGATCAAAGAGGCCTCACTGGGGGGCACAGTTGGCTTGCTGAAACTACTCAGGTATTTCCTTAAATTACATCTGCTACGTGTGAATTAGTTCATGTATGAACCTCTTGACCTAGTTCTTCATGTGATGCTATCACAGAATCTTGCTGTACCTGGCACAGGAGCTACGCCTCTTGGTAATGGAACTTGAGGAACTTTCAGCACGGCCTCTAGAGTTGTTCTGTACATTGCAGACTATAGACACTAATGGTCTTAATCCTTGTAGAATATTACACCTGTATTTGGGGGAGAGAACTCCAGAGCTCATTTTGAAGTACACACAGTAGTGAGAATTCAGTCCCATCTCATTAGCTATCTTACCTTAAGATAGACAATGTGAGATGACCATAATATATTTGATTAACAGAAAGATTCCTTACAGATTCTCAGAAATAGTATGATTTATGGTATTGTATACGAGCCTACAAGGCACAAGATTTAAATGGGTGTGCAGTGAAACATCTAAATATTATAAAATAAATGCAATATGTTCCAATAGATTTTTTAGAGTCCGGCTATGCTTTTTTTTTCCCCTCGCTAGCCTGGGACAAACAAGTCAGCTTTAAAATGTATATTTTAGCCACGCTTTTATCGCCTCTATCTTTTAGGTAGTTTGATTTCGTTTTTCATATTTTTCCTTAATAAAAAAGGGAACTGAGAACTCTGGATGTTTATTTATTTCCTATGTTTTATCTGCTTATCTGTCTATGGACACTTTGCATTATATGTGTTTTATATTACTAATTAATTTAATTGCACATATTTTAGTCCGTGTTAACACATTTTATGTTATGTGCTCTAATGTGATACAGGCCCCTGCCACAGCAACCTCACCTTAAAGCTTTAATTGCTTTCTTCTAAGCCTCAGCTCATGTTTGATTTATCTGATTTCTTTGTATAAAGATTCTCTGGTTTACAATGTGTACACAAGTCATTAAATTGGTGTTGATGTTTATCCAGCAAACTTGCCAATTGGTTGCAGTATACATCCCTTTATGAATTTATGACTGGGCAATAAAGACAAGTGTCAGAAGCCCTGTTGTCTCTGTTGGCCACTTTCCCTCTATATGTTTAAAAAGACAACATGGTTACGTCCACTGACTTATGCAGTGAGTTACAGTGTTGATGCCTGTAGTCCAGATCTGCTCAAAATTCCTAGTCCCATGCAGATTTTTGTGGGGAGAGAGGAAAAGTTAGAAGAAAATACAGCTTGAGTACATTGATGGATAATTTGGAATTTATCTGAGATGTTTTTGTTTACATAAGAGGAGAATCCAATCTAAAATGCCAGGTCCAAGCATCCCCCAAGCCATGTGAGGTTCAGAATCTGGATCCAAGTTGGGCAGTTCAACCCATCTTTTGTTCCCGAATGCTGAAACACAGACAACATATATTAAAGGGCAAGCAAATGAGGTATAATAAATAATCAATGTAGAGTAGGAAATCCAATTCTTTGCTCTGTCAGCTCTCTTCACATAACGCATGAGGATATATGGTATTTTTAAGTTATATTTGAAAAAGACGCGTATTCTGAATTGTATTCTTATTTGAAAATAGTTGGCAATATAGGCTCTCATCTGGCAGTGCACCTTATAGGTGCATGAATCTGCTTTCATAGCATTTAGGACAGGGGACTTTGGTAAGTAAAGCCAAAAACATTTGAAAAATGCAGGTGTGGTTTCTTGTGTGTACTGTATAGGCTCTATATTGTAGCTTTCTGTCAGAGAGTATGTCTACCGTGTACGTATTGCCACAGGTTTGCTCCACACACAGTCAAATTGGCTATGTCCACACTGGCAAGTTAGTTCGAATTAAGGAAGCTTAATTCGAACTAACTAAAGCCATGGCTACACTAGGCTTTAATTAGTTCGAATTAAGGGCTTCCTTAATTCGAACTAATAACTTTGAATAGGGTGTTAGAAGTAAGGGTTAATTTGAACTAACTAGTTCGAATTAACCAATGTGGCCATGTTAATTGGAACTAATTTCTTAGTTCGAACTAACTGGCCCATTGAAATCAATGGAGATCGCTAATTCGAGCTAAGCAAGTGCCATGAATGGCACTTGCTTAGTTCTAACTACTTTTTTCTAGTTCGAATTAAGCTACTAACTAACTAACTAACTAATTCGAACTAATTTTAGTAAGTGTAGACATAGCCATTGATTCTGCAGAACCTCATCGTTTGCCATTTTTATTTCTCATTAATTAGAGCTGCATCCTGCTCCTACATGTGGCCAATTCCTGTTGACTCCAAAGGGATTTTATCTTACATAAAAGCCAGAGCATTCCAGTTAGGAGTAAGAGGATTTCACTGCAATACATATGGAAAAGAAAGGTAGAGTGAGGTATTCTAGTTTCTCTTAATGTGAAGAGTAATATATAAACATAAACCTAAACAAAATCCTATAGCTGATTCAAGTTTAAAATGCTTAAAGAAAAAAATGGCAAAAAGCCAGTTCATTTCCAAAAATTCACAATATTTTTCATTTAACAGTATTCCCAATCTCCTGGTTTTAGTCATATGTCTCATGATATTTCATGTTTTTCTTAAGGCTCTTCCCGGTTTGTGGCATTTACTTGAGAATCAACTTTATTTGAAAGAAAGTAAGTTTCTAGCCCTCAAGGTTGCAGAGAAAAACTTGAAAATTTGATGTGATCACCCTAAATGTTCAAAATCCAGAAGGCAAATAAAGAGAAACCAATATATATATATTTTTAAAGTTATAGTGTTTAAGCCAGTCTCACAATTTTGAAGGATCAAGGAGTTGATTTCACGATTTTTGACTTTTTGGGGTAGGAAATATTGCATACTTGCCCTACTATATTATATTAAACCTGATCCACATATACTGTAATGGATAATATCTGCTGGCAAATTGTTGCTGTACAAAAACAAAACAAAGGATTTGGCAAAAAACACAAGCATCCTTGAGTGGATTCTGTTGCCTTTATACCATTCTGAAAAGCTTTTGAGAAGAACTACTCTAAAAACTTGAATGGACAAAGTAGCTAGAGTCCAATTCTGCAAACACTTATTACCAGATACAATGTTTACTACCGTAAGGGTCCCATTGACACTAACTGGACAAGCTTACTTTTGTTACTAACAGGCCGTGTCGTAAAGTAATTGCCTGCAGGATGGGGCCCTTGTATTACAAATGTAGGCCTCTGGAAGACCAGCTTTTACTGCTCATATGTTTGGCAGGCACATTTGATAATCAGTGCTGTTCTAGAACCTTACACCATCTCAGTGAATATAAATTGATGGTGTAAAGCAAATGGGCACTTGGCAGGAAGCCAAGAGTAGATGGGAGGGAAGACAGCTTATTGTTGAGGGGGCAGGCCAGTGTTCTATGGCAGAGCTTTCTATTCACAACAGCTCTGCATAGCTGCTGAGTTTGAGTGTGGCCTCTGAAGTGTATGAAATAATAACAGTTTTATTTCTCCTGACACAAGCAAGGAAGCTGTTTGCTGCCACCTCAGAACTGTTACCCTGTAATGCAAAAGTACCAACAAGGCAGGCTGGATGCAGTGTTATTATAAACAGTGCAGCAATAAACTTTGGTAAAATCCCATTATACTGTGATTGCATATTTGTCATGATACAAGTTCACTGACGTCTATGGGGATGGAGATCTTTTTTCACTGATTTTTCTCTGAGTCTGTTGGTTGAACTTTTACTTCTGTTATTTACAAAGCAGTAATTATGGGTAGGTTTGAAATACAAAATATATAAAGGGTCAGATCCTCAGCTGGTTTAAACTAGCATACAAGCTAGTTTCTCACCTCTTTTAATATTTATTTTAAGACTTTTTGCTTTATTATTGGTTCTCTTTGGTCACTATGTTTGTTTGCTTACTTTATTGTAAAGGTTTTGATTAATACTACATAATAAAAAGGATAGATTCAAACAAGTGCAGAATATGAACATCATGTTTTTTAAAGGTATGAAATTATGCTTAATTGATATAGGCTAGGAATTTCAATGGAGCCTAAGGAAGTTTGGCAAAGATCTCCTATTGAACCTCAATCCTAAATCCTTTAGGCTCCACAACCATAATGCTTTTCATTCCAAATGGTCCTAATGTGTTTTGTAAACCTCATAAATTTATGAGTTATTCAGCCAGAAATTATTTCAGTTATCACTGAGATGAAGCCAACTCCAGGATGGAAAAATAATACTCTGTCACACTTTGTCCTTGGAACACTTTTTATTGACAGATTTTGAGAACTCAGCACTTTTGAAAATCATACTGTTTAGATGTCTAATTTTGAATATGGAAGTCTAATATTAAACATGCATTTTTAAAAAAAATAATCTTGTCCCAAATTTTACTACTAGCTATATATAGTTGGCCTACTATGTAACTTTGTGCAAATCATTTGATTGCTCTCTGCCTTAGTTTTCCCATCTGCAAAATGGTGAACTTTCTTCCTACCCAGAAGTGTTGTGAAGTTTTATTCACTAATGTTTATAAAGAGCTTTGAGACCCTCGTGGAACTGTTCTAAATGCAAACTGATACAGTATTATTATCATTATTATAATATGAGACATTGAAACCCCTGAGCCTCTAAATATAGATATACTGTGTCTTTATTCTCATTCAAACATTCGGACTGATATGTTAAATAAATACTTCACAATACCAAAATGAACTTGAAGAATGATCTTACTGATTGCAATATAAACTCAGAATTTAAAACCTTGAAAATGAGATCTGGTAATTGCATCGCTGTTATAACAGTATAGCTGATAAAGAATGAAATGAAATAAAATAAAGGGAATAAAGCAGGACCTTCCCCTTTCAAATTAATGGAAAATAATGCAGAATCTTGTTATATGTTTGGGAGGAAGTTTATGCTTCCAAAGAAGCAGATATGTTATGCAAATAGAGTGTTTCACTAAGAGGCAATTCCTATATCCAATAACTAGATGAGCCAACTCAACTGTGTCTAGAAAGCCAAGAAAATAGCATACAGATGAAGGTTGCTCAAACCTTTCATTCCTGAACTATTTGTAAAGATATGCAAACTGCATCACTTATGAATAAAGGGCCAGATCTTGCCCTTCACCACCAGTAGGAGAGGGAGTGACAAAAGCAGAATAGTCACTAAGGCTATGTCTACACTTGTTAATTTAAGTCGACTTAGCATTTCTACACTCAAAAATTAAGTCGACTTATAGGGGACCCTGCCAAATCGACTTAGAGCATCCGCACTGGACACCTAAGTCGACTAGTAGGGGCTACGTGGACCTGGGACTGGTTGACGGTGGCAGGGGGGCACCCCTTACCAAGTGCCAGGGGGCTCAGCATTTGCCCCATTGTACCTGGGTACAATGGGGGCTGAGCAGGGCATAGGAGCAGGCTCTGTCTGTGCCAGCCACCCTGGCAGGGAGGGCAGTGGGGGAGCCCTGAAGCCCTTTACGTTGACTTAAAGTTGCTTTAGGGCTAATCTGTGTCTATACTGGCTAAGTCGACTTAATAAAGTTGACTTAGCCAACATAGTCGACTTTAAATGAGGTTTTATAAAGTTGACTTTAATTTTCCTTAAATCAACTTAAGCTGCTGCTTAAGTCGACTTAAGGAAAATGTAGTGCAGATGCAGATTAAATTAAGTCGATTTAAGCAAGCTTAAGTCGACTTAATTTGTAAGTGTAGATGCACCCTAAGTGCAATGGAATATCCATAATTCTTCTGTAAGAGGATGCTGGAGGGGGGGCGGGGGGCGGGAGGCTATGCAAGAGGACTCTGCAGTTTCCTCTGCACTGTGCAGTCATGTTCTGAGCGGGTTTTCTCCACTGGAGTCCATGGTGGTTGTGGAGGGGCAAGGCTGTGGTGAGTGTATGTCACTGAGTCTGCAAACTGAGCAGACAGACTGGGCCACAGCTATATGGTGCCAGATGTTTTTTGGGGGGAGTGGTGAGGCTGAGAAAGCTGGTCACTGCTTGTGCTTCAGTTAACAGACTGAAAAGCAGCAAGACGTAGTGGTAGGAGCTGTTGCCATGTTATGAAGGGGCTTCAGACACTGTCTGCAGATTGCAGGAAGAGGACGCCATCCCTATAACCCTGAATAGTTCCTCCATGCTAGGATTGTCCCCTTGGCGCCTCTTGGTACTTCCTCCAGTCCAGACTACCTCTAGGAGAATAGGTAAATTTCTGATTTTGGGATGTATTTTTAAAGTTGTTTGTAAGAGTGGACTGTTTAGCTACGTACTCCAGCACCTGCCTCTCTTCCTCTGACTTGAATGAACACCAAATGTACAATTGCAAAATCAAAATATGGGTATGTGTGTCATCTGCCTGTTTACTGATTATCAGGGTTCTAAAACTACAGCCATCAGCCATTATCACAGTATCTGAGTACCTCTGGATAATATATCTTCCACTTGGTAGCAAGGAAAATCTTGTCCATTGTCACTGCTTCTTCCCTTCTTGGTTTTAGGAAAGGAACTGTTATAGGATTACCATCCATCCTGAAAATTGCAAGACTATCCCACTTTTTGAGTACCATGTCTGAATCTCAGTCTAAATTCATGGGATACACACAGTATGAGAGAGGAAGCAGTTAAAAAACCTTGCAGCTCTTACAAGTTCATCAATTTATAATAAATTGATACCACCACGTAGATTGTTAGTTGGAGTACAATTATTTATTATAAATATATTTTACTGATTTTTAAGGAGATTTTATTTATGCCTGTCCCCAAAAAATGGTTTGCCAAGATCAAGTGTATTGTTCATATTTCATTTCAGGCAATTGAAACACTTGATAGTTTATGGGGGTCTCATGGGCACTCCGACATTGGCCCATTTAAATCTTGTTTTGTAATGGTGAATTGTTGTACATTGAATTTTCATCAAGATGATGACCATGAGAGAGTTAGTTAGGCAAGTGAGCACAAAGGAATCAATGAATTCCCCAGAGGCCAGATTTTTTAAGTTATTTATGTGCATGAAGATGCAGATGGGTGCCTTGTAGGATTTCAAAAACACCTAAGCCAGTTAGGCACCTAACTCCCATTGAAATCAATGGCTATGTTTACACTTACTAAAGTTAGTTTGAATTAGTTAATTCGAACTAACTAATTCGAACTAATTTTAGTTAGTTCGAATTCACTTAATTCGAACTAGCAAAATGTAGTTCGAACTAAGCAAGTGCCATTCATGGCACTTGCTTAGTTCAAATTAGCGAATTGCATTGAGTTCAATGGGCCGCTTAGTTCAAACTAAGCAATTAGTTCAAACTAACATGGCCACATTGGTTAATTCGAACTAATTAGTTCAAATTAACCCTTAGTTTGAATAGCATATTCAAATTTATTAGTTCGAATTAAGGGCTTCCTTAATTCGAACTAATTAAAGCCTAGTGTGACCAAGGCTTAAATTAGTTCGAATTAAGCTCCCTTAATTCGAACTAACTTGCCACTGTAGACATAGCCAATGAGCGTTAGGCACGTAATTGATCTAAGTCCTTTTCTAAATCCCACTAGGCACCTATTTGCACTTGTAGGCACTTGAATACCTTTGAAAATCTGGTCCTAAATACACTGAAGCACCTGCTCCTGCAGCATTCTGAGCACTTCATGGAAGGTTCTCAGTAACCTAAACATCTTCAGAAGGTCCCAACATAGTGAAAAGGCTGATCCAAAAGCACTTTTGTCTCAAACACACAACCTAATTTTGCTAGGTGCTGAGCACCTTCTGCTCCTTCTGAAATCAACACAACTGAGGGGACTTAGAATTAAAAACAGAGTCCTGTGGCACTTTTAAAGACTAACAGATTTATTTAGTCTTTAAAAGCGCCACAGGACCCTGTTTGTTTTTCTGCAATAGACAAACATGGCTACCCCTCTGGAACTTGCTCAAAATTAGTTTCCTGTGCAGAGCAGATGTTGGGTCAGGCCTTTTACTACATGAAAGTATCTTCTTCACATTTTCCTAGTAAATATTTTGAAAATGTTATAAATTTTTGGCAGGTGTTTGTACCTACACTCTCATAAGGATGTGTGTACTTTATTTTTTCTTTGAGGTGTTTGTAGAAATCTGAATATTACCTTCATTTTCTAGTGGTAGGGAAGACATTGATCTATGCTATATTTTTATTAATCTTATATCGTCTAATAAAAGAAATGATAACTCGCGCTGTGAGAAAATAAAATGGTAAAGGAAAAATTAAATTACTGAGACCCAACATTATTTGTATTTATTTACTGAGATTTGTAAACCCTCTCTAAAGCTTGAGGCATAAGTACCAAAAAAATCTCAATTATCCTACTGGCCACATTAGGAAGTTAGTTGCCAAACTATTACGTGGAGTCATGGAAAGTGGTGTCAGTATTACAATTGGACAGAGTTTTCAGTTTCACTTTGCAAAAGATTCATGTGGATGCATTTGTTGCTGTTGTTTTATTCTACATAGGTTCATACCTATGAGTTCTTCCTTGAGGTGTCAGGTTCAACTCAATATGAAACTCAGTCCAAACCATGGAAATATGGATTTTTAAAAAAAGACTATGCTTTAGTTCAAACGGAAGTTAACTCAGGAAAGTTCTGTGTTATACAGGAGAACAGACTAGATGATCATAGTGGTCCCTTCTTTCTTTATAATTTGTGAATCTATGAAGTTTCATCTAATTGCCAAATGAAAACATAAATTCCCACCCTCAACCCCCAGCACTCAAAACACTTACAAGGTTTGCCAAAATATGCACAAATCTTTCAGTGAACCTGGCCTGAACTGTGAATGATTTTTAGATTTGTTATGAAAGTGTTGCTTGGCTCTAATCCGTAATAATCAAAGTAGTCATAGTCCTGGCATGTGAGTTTTAAGCATTGCAAATACGCCATACCTACATAGTTAATTTCTAGTCTCCATAGTTTGTTTCAGTTGAAACATGAGTCCCTATTTTGTGGTGATCAGAGTTTGCTCTAGCTTCCTGTCAGTGTAGTAGGTCACGAATATTTTCTGGCAAGATGTGTCCCTATTTTATAGCTTCATTAAGCTGCAGACCATACCTTACCCTTTCACTAAATCTTTGAAAAGAACTTTTGTGTGTGCCAAACAGATATCCACTTGCTCTGAAGCTTTTGAAAGGTGAATTGCCAAGTAACAGCAGCAAATTAAGAGGTGCAATGAGAACTAGTTGTTGCATTCTATCAAATCCTGCCACTGAACATGTTGAAAAGCTTACCCAGAGCCATGGTCTCACATATTTATGGTATGAATGGGACTCTTGGAGCAATGCATTGCCATAGTTCCCATTTCTTTTGTGATAAACTAGCTCAGCAGATGTGTAGTTCAGGTGAAAAGGAAATTCAAAGATCAGTTTGTCTCTTGCTCAGACTATGCCCAAAATGACATCTATAGTGATCTTTCTGGTCCTATATCCAGGAGCAAGATTCTGACACTCTTATTCAATAGTGCTTAATTCTAAAAGTAGGCCCACTGAATGAATGCATCCCTAAATGTGTAAGGAAATGTTCCAATATTCATTTTCTTTTGATTTTATGAAGACACATATGCATCAAAGATTCAAATACTGCACGGTTTGAACTATGTGGTTTTCCAAATGGTTTGTGCTGTTCTGCATTATAAATGTTGACTATGAATGGATTAAACCAGGGTGCCTCAGATTTGCCCTAATGAGAGATGCATTATCAACTTGTCAGTAACAGTACCAACTTGTATAAAAATGCAGAGCAGATTTCATCTGCCTTCATCTGTAATATGAGGATGCTGTCTGTGGACATCAGAGATTTAGCATGAAATTTATAAGCTGAGGCAAGTGACTTGGTCCTGTAATTTCTGCCTGCTTAACTTCCATATTAAAATAAGAAAGTTATGAGATACTCTGTGTAATTGTATGGGTTGTGTGTGGCCTGAAGGATGCACACTGGCTACTTCAGAGCTACACGAGGACTAAAGGACAAAACTAAAAGATACAGTGTCGCAAAAACAAAAGAATGTTAAAACAAACTCCTCTAGCTAACCTTGTTACCCCACGAACCAATAAGAAAACATTCATTATTAGCATGAAGTCTGAGAAGTTGGGGTAAATGTATGATATTATGTATTTAGTCTGTGAAAAAGTCTGTTGATATTCTGTTATATTACATGCACAATAATTCCAAAAATATTTATTGCATATTCTAACACAATTTTTGTGCAATTTAAAAAACAAAATCAGCATCTCAAGAAAATATTGCTCTATATATTAGTCAATAAAAGTTACTGATAAAGTGTTCGATCCAGATCCGATTGAAGTCAATAGAAAAATTCCCATTGACTTCAGTGAGTGCTAGATCAGGCCCGAAGAATGCTTTTCATGTTTTCGTGCATATAAGCAAAATAAATCTTTTGCATTTGTAGCTTTTCTCTGATGTTGTCACCTAACTCAATTACACATAGAAAAATGAAAAAAGATTCCTTCTCCGGTAAGCACTTTCCACCTCTAGAAGTTAGCATTTGTTGTTACCTCTTTCTGAGACCCTTTTCTACTTGATGGTTGTTTGATATTGTACTGAGTGCTTGAATAAATACAATAGATAATATTTTCAGTATTTCCATTGCTCGGTGAGAATAACATTCTTTAAGAATACTAGTGAGTTAATTGAGAAAATCTCCTTGTCAAAAATTCATGTTGCCTTCCTTATCAAATTAAGCTTTTCAATATATCATTCAATTCCACCAAATTGTGTTGGTTATATTCTTCGCAACTTCCTCATTATATAGTCTATAACTGTATCTTGTGTACATCTTTTTACCTCGTGGTGCAATTTTTATCATTTTTTCATCCTTCCGGAATTCTGTATTTGTCTATGGGATTAATTTTCTATTGTCATTTCCTTTAAAATTATTGCATTTATTTTACTGTATCTTGACATTGTATTTAAGGTATCTTATCTGTTTACTGCCATATTTGTTGTTGTCTATACACTGTGTAACTCCTCTTCTATCTTTCCAGTAATCCTTGATTTATGCAGCTCTTTCTACTGTATTACTTTCTACTGTATTCTACTTTCTACTGTATTACTGTTTGATGACACTTCCCTTGTCCACAATTTTCCACTACCTCATGTAGTGGAACAATTTTATGTGTGCACTATCTAATGAAGAATCCTTTATAATTACTTGGAAAAAAATGAAACTGGGCCTTATAATTAGCTTTTTGAACCTTATAGTGGTTGTTTCGTGATAGGGTCACAAACAGCACGCTGTAAACTTGGTTCACAGGGAATGGAAAGGAACCAGCTCTTGTAGGTTTAGACAGAGATTCAAATCAAATCAAATAGCCTCCAGGGGAATGTCCCATAAGAGTTGATTCCCTGTTCTTATGGGAATAGAAAACAAGACAGAAGCTATTGTAAGGGTCGGGGGGAGGCTTGAGTTTACCAGGGAGCAGATCAGTTCTTAGGTCACATTTCTGAACTTTCCAAGAAGTGTAGGCTAAGGTTCTTAACCTTATCAAAACTTGAAACAAAAATTGTTTGAATGAATTCAAAGTTCATTCCAAATAATTTGCAAAATTCTACTCCTAATTAGTGTCTAAATTTTCCAAAGTTCAAACACTTGGTTCAGATAAGCCTTCAACACTTCAGATTGCTATCTGAAATGTAGCCACCTTATTTGACCTTTTTGGGAGCAAGCAACTCCACCAAACCATCTCTCTGCTTCTCTAAGCCCAGCTTCCCCGCAGAATGTCATCAGCTGCCCGCTACCTCCAGTGTTGCAGGAGCAGGACTCATGGTAGCAGGGTGGCCTGCTCCCTGATCCAGTGAAACTATTCTGTAGAAAAAGGCATACTCTCCTCCCCCATTCCAAAACCAGTGTCTTTTGTTTTAAGTGGTGACCTTTGCTCACTCTTATCTCAATGCATTGCAATCCAGTACCCCATTGCTAGACCCTCTTATCTTATTACTTCAAATTTTAAGAGCCCTCCTCATAATTTTATACTTTAGAGTCCACCACAGGATTATAAATTTTGGGAACATATGATACCCTTTTCTCCCTTTCCAACAATTGCTAACTTCAAACAAAGAGAGCTAGGAATAGTGTGTGCTTCCTGCTTTTACTATAGCTCATCCTGGGGACAATATGTCTTCACATTTCACTGGGAAATTGCTGCAACCAAGATAGGAAGCGGGCCATCTCCAGAAAAGGAGGCATGACTGGAGATATCTGAGCCCAGACGCCACCAGATATAAACTATACTGGAAGAGCAATCTTAAAATTCTCTAGAGAGGACTTCTCAGAGCACGAGTTTATTGTTTCATCTGGGGAGCAGTAGTGATTTACAGCATGTGGAGGAAGATTCTAGGGGTGCATGAACATTAGAGTATCTATATAGTTTCTTTTAGTCAAACGCTACAGTGATTACTCAACTGGAAGAGCCCTGACTGTGCAGCTCCACATGGATATCTATTTTAGAATAGCAAGACTATTTCTAGTATTAGTGGAGTGGAGTGTCTGATGTCTTTCTACCATTCACTTTCACTCCTGCCATCTCTGAAGGCTGTGTGAGAATAGAACTTTGCTGGCACAATCCGCTTCAAATACCAACTATAGCTACTTTCTTTTTAGGGTTTATTTTAATCCTAGAGTTTCATAATGCTACCCATCTCCATAATATCTGAGCTTCATTCTAATTGGTGTAAAACTTGTATCAATTTCTTAGTCCTCTTTACTGTACTGTTTAGCTATTTGGAAGCCTTCTCCATGTTGTTTTTCTTTCATATTTTAGTCCCATTTTTTCATTTTGGGCCTATTCCCTGGTCATAATCAGGATAGCCTTAATTTAGCCTTTTTTATTTGCTTCGTGTTTCTCTAAAATAAACATTTCTTATTTTAGAGTATTACAATGAAAATTACATACATTTACTTTAAAGGATCATTTTCTTAGAATTGGTTTCTCTTCAAGAGATAACACTGGCAAACCGTCCACTGACTAGGATCAGGATCTAGTTCTCAGCTTGTTGAAGACAGTTTTTTATATATGGTGAAGTGCAAAACCTCGTTTGATGCATATTACTTCTAGCCATTGTGTTTATTCCTAGGAGGTTGAAATGGAACCCATCTTTTAAATAACACTGTTTCTTAAAACCACAAACTCCTCCCAAAAAAATTCCTACCTGGCAGAATAGACCCAATGTTCACTTATCCAACCTGCTAAGATCTTTCCTATAAATATATCCGTACTGCTGCTGATAAAACTGAGATCACTCCTTTAATCTCTTTGCAATCTGCAGGCAAAATGTATAACTCACCTTTCCAGGTTTTAGTACCTCTTTCTTATGTAATATATTTAACATGCAGAATGGTAACAAACTTATTCTCAGTTACCTCAGCTAACTTTACCTTCTCCTTAATAACAACCTGAATCTTTTCCCCCTGAATACTAATTGCTATCCTCTCAACAAGCCCCTTTTTCTTTTTTAATTAGTAACTAGCCACAAAGAACACCATCAAGTTTCCTGCACCTCAGTGAGATAGTCCTCCTATTCTTAATTAGCTCCACAGAATCTTTTCTCCATTTCCCTCTGTCAAACAATTCCATTATTAATTCTCTTCCAAGGAATCCACTACCTGAAAACTCTTAAGTGAACAATAGGTGCGCAAAATTTGTTATTTATCCATATGCAGTAATCTGAGATGTTTGGTCAGAAACTAGGCTAAGGATAACCTATTCACATTTTGACCAGAAAATCCCATTTTCTCAGAAGAAAACAGAGCCCAGTTGTGTTCTGGAAGATAGAACACAAATTGTCACCCATTTGTCTCAGAAGTAAATTCATTGTTTTCAAAATCAGTGGAATTAGTTTATCAGCTTCTTCATTTTTATGGAGGACTGTGGAAAAGTTCTAGGCAAAACCCACAAAATGTTTAACTTCTTGTGAAACTGGTGTATATTATTTCCCGTGCTCCTCCTATTTAAGATGTGATAATTTTTTTCTGTTGCTTTATTGCACATTACTAGTCATCCTCCTTCCCTCCCTTAGTATATCCGGATTTTCCTGTAGATGTGCTTCACAAGCATGGATCCTGCAATACACACAGCTGGTCATTTTTCTTTTCTGTTGCATCTAAAAGCAGCCATATGTCATTAGCAAACCTCCCCCATATATTAAACTTCCTTAGCACATCAACTTGTCTCTCTGAATCTGCTACATGCTGTCTTAATATCACAACAAACTGGCAAAAAACAGAAAGGTGGCCCCTTCTGGTCTCTTGTTCCTCAGCACAACAAGAGGTGGGAGTATTCTGTAGACAAGGCACTTAGCCCCGTAAGCTGTGTGTACAGTAACATTTTTAAAAATCTCCCTCTGCTGCAGCCCCTCTAACTGTAGCAATGGCTCAGAACAGGTTCTACACTACACGGTAGTAAATATGTTTGTGCTTTGCCTAGAAGGGATCTGGACCAGTGATAGACCATTAGTGGGAGCTTAACCAAAAGTGTAGATGAGGCTTGCATCAGCAGTAACCCCCACCCCCCAGCTATCTATATTTGGCTGTCTATCCAGGTTCATAGGCCGGTACTCATCTTCTAAGCACCTCCTAAGTAACTGACATAATTAATTAATTAATATATCTCTTATTTCCCAGCAGGTATAATGCAAATGCTTAATTAGAATTAAGATGTCTGTGTGGGTGTCTGTGCCTGAGAGGAATACTTATCACTAGATCAAAAGATGAGCTTTGCATTTAGTTCCAAGCACTGTGAGAGCAGTGGCTATTCTTATCTTATCGAGAAGCAAAGTCTATATATAATCTCAGTTCTGCTCCTGTGAAAGTGCTGTCTCCTCTGCTCACAAAGCCTCCTCCCACTAGATAACAATACCTGGCTCCTATATAGCGCTTTTCATCAACAGAGCTCAAAATACTTTACAAAGTATTAGCCCATTTTATGGATGGGAAAACTGAGGCACAGAACAATAACATGTCTCACCAGAGGTCATCCAGCAAGCCAATGGCAGAGTCAAGAACTGAACCCAGGTGTCCCAGATCCCATTTCACTACTTTATCCGCTATTCCACTTTTCTGGTGCAAGGGAGGTGTTTTGAAAGAGCATGGCTCTGGGGGGAAGGGCACGGTCTCAGGTAGCAAGAGCCAGTCCTATGGAGGGCTTTGAATGTCAGGCCAGAGATTTTGAACTAGACTCTTTAGTCACTGGGGCGCCACAGCAGAGTTGAGCATGAGAGTGATGTGAAAAGTCCAAGGGGAGCCAGAGGCTGCAATCTGATGGCATGTGCATTTGATAGATAGGGATGTTTAGAGGAAGTGAGCAGTTCAGAGCTCTGCCCTCTTTTTACCTGCATCCCCTCCATTTTGCCTGGATTCAGCTTTAATCAGCCAGTGAAGGAATAGCATTAATGGGCTCAGAAACGAAATCCATCGAGTCTGCTTAAGCCAAAAGGCTGATGGGCACTCAGTGAGATCTGGAGAAGGAGGCAGAACACAGTGGAGTACTTGTTATTCCTCCCTGTTCCTAGTAATCCAAAACATTTCACATTTATTACCTTTTCTAGAAGTGAATTAACCAGAAGTTCCTTGACTTGCTCCTTCCTCTGAATTTAACCATTCTAGATAGTCAAATAAACCAATCACATATGAAATTTCATAATCCAGTAAAAATGTCCAATAAATACTTGGTATAACTACCTCAAACAGAGACAACAATGTCAGGCATGCATGTCACCAACACTGTAATTACTAATTACAAATAATTCAATAAATATTAAAAATAAATTATTACTAGTAGTTACTAATTTCTAATGATTTAAATGAGTATTAAAAATACCAGTAATTAGTAATAATTACTAATAATTGTCTCATCTTCTGGAATCAAATATGCAAGCCAGGACAAATTATATGCACCATACAGAGCAAGGTAAAAGAAATGGACATAAAATGGAACATACTGTAGATTAAAATCTTACCTCTAAATTTGCAAGGTATTTGGCAGGATTTTAGCCATGAAACTCTGAAAACATGCTCCTTTATTATTCAAGGAAAGAGGAGATATATGATACCATTTCCCAGTGCATACCTGCATATTTAAGCACTGTAATGTCAAACTTATCTGCAATAGCTTCAGAATGATTCAGAGAACATGTAAAGCTATGGCCTGTGCCTTTAATTCATTTCAATCTGGTTCCATTCTGATGAAGTGATCTATCATCATTGCTACCATATTACAGTATGTGTATTCTTACCAGAAAGTTTAGCCACCGCAGAGGTGGCTGGACTAGCAAAGCCTGGCATCCAACAGCATGCAGACTAAACTAGAGATTTAGTTAAGGAGTATGGAAACTGACAACAAATTATTGCTTGTGGTCTTCTTCCAGTTTTCAAATGCAAACATACCAAAGTTTATTTTAAATTTGAGCCAGTCAGACATTTTAGTAATATAGATCAAAGAAGAAATGAAGGCCCTTCCATGTTTATTATTTCAATATGATGTCTGTTCTAATGAAGTGTAAAAATGCATGTGATAGACTATCTACTAGGAATTTTCTGGTTCTGTAGTTTAGCCTTAAATATATACATATATTTGTAAATTAATCAGAAGCATATTTCTGCGGTTTCAGTTCCTCAGATTTCTGATTGTTTTCAATCCTTTCTTTAATTTTAGAAATATGGTGGCAGTTTGCCAGAACACTTTCAGATAAACAGTCCACTTCACATTTAAAGAGCCCTGGAATCACTGGGGGTGTGTGTGTGTGTGTTAAATATAAGTTAGGGTTGTTACACTACTGTCCCTTACACTAAACTAGAAATAAGAAACACCATCTGGACAAGGTGAATTTTGATAAGGTCCTGGCTCTTACGGTGTTTGTTGATCTAATATGTACCAATTTTCAAATGTCTTAATAGCACCAGGTTGGCTATCACCCTACCTAGGCTCTGTGCTGTTGAATGTAATTATATTTATGTGGGCTTATACGGTATTTCCACTGTTTTTAAAAAATATATTTTTCTGATTGTACAGTTAGTATTTTACTGAATGGAACTGATTGCATTTTTGTAGGCATTTCCTGATAATACAATCCCCTCACAGTTTGGGATTAAACACAACTAAAGTAAGAAGTTGTTTTCCTCAGACTCACATATTGGCCAACCTTCCTCTTTGTCTGCTATTATAGGGATCTCTTTCTACCTTTTTTTGAATAGTTGAATATT
>ML685764.1:8490036-8547536 GCA_007922175.1 Pelusios castaneus
TTTTGCTCACTGGACAAGAAATACTATGAAGGCAATGCTCTCAGACCTTGGGGACAGTTAGCACTTAATACTGATCTTGAGCAATTTCCTCTGCCCTCCAATACATGGGCCATGTTTCAGCAAAGCACTTAAGCATATGCATAAGTCCATTTCCATTCAGCAAAGCACCTGAGCATGTGCTTACTTTCAACCTGTGCTTAAGTCATATTGAAGAGAAGGGAATTTAAACACATGCTTAAAGTTAAGCAAGTGGTTGAGTCTTTTGCTGGGAAGGGAGATTTTGAGTGGTTTTATGAGCTGTGGAGAAAGCAGCTCAGCCCTCCATATCTAAAGAAAGTATTTTTGTGATGCAGGACTCCAGGATGAGGTGGAAATCAGGGGAACTTCTTGCAAGAGTCTTCCTTTACATCCACCTACCACAGTCTCCTGCCACTTTATTCTCTAAATTGATTAACCAGCAAAAAAACCCCACAGTGGTTAAATAGCATTGTAGAATGTAACAAAGACCAAAAGAGATGGACTAATAAACAATAAAAACAATCTGTAATCCTGCTATATGGAAGAAATAGAAAATAAGCAGAGAGAATCTAAAATCATACTTTGACACTGAAGTATAAAGAATATTACAACCCACAGTGAATTCTTCAAATGCATTTGCAAAAGATAAAAAGTACAAGAACCGTGGCCCACCAAAAATTACGGTACAGGACTGGAGACAAGGGTAACAAGATGGCAGGAAACTTATACAGTTAGTTTGCTTCATTATTCCTTGAGAAAAGGCCTGATTCAGGAATGCATTTAAAATAAAGCTTCTGTCTCATTGCCTTAAATGAGTCTTCTTTATGTGCTTAAAGTTAAGCACATGTTAAGCATGCTTCCTGACTAGGAATACTTTCCTGAATCTGGGCTTAGGACAAGAATGGAGAATTCCTTGAGGAGGGGTCAACTTGATGACACAGGCTAAAAGACTGAGGCTATGTACACACGATCAGATTAAAGCGCAACATGGCAATCACGCTATAAAAAACACGTGACCTTTATTGCGGGATCGTGCGTACACACGTCGCTCCTTGCAATGCAACAGAATTCTTTGCAATATTGCGGTGTAGCGCAATGAATTCTGGGCACCTATCCTACAGTTCAATTTTCCCTCAATCGGCGCTTGGAATCATGGGATGAAGGAAAGGAACGCAAAGCGCCATGGGTAAACTCTCAGTTTCCCGTGGTGCACTGTGTTCCCCTTGCATCTTACTCGTTGCCAATAGCAACTCGTGCCTATTTTCAACAGTGCAGAGACGCACCTCACCACTTGCAACTAATCACAACAGCGACAACATGGATCCTGCTCTGATCTCCACTGTCGCCTTCAGCATTCTAAATACATCTCGGCTGGTTACTCGGTACGCAATGAGCTCCGAGTCAGACGAGGACGCTGAGGAGCAGGGGCTGATCGATGCCATGCAGAGCAACAGCACCGCGTTGCTCAGCTCCTTCACCGATCATCTGCACACGGTGCAACGCTGTTTCTGGTCGCGAGAGACGAGCACCGAGTGGTGGGATCGCATTGTTATGCAGCTGTGGGATGACGAGCAGTGGGTACAGAACTTTCGAATGTGGAAAGCAACCTTTCTGGAACGGTGTTCAGAGTTGGCCCTTGCCCTGCGACGTAAAGACAGCAACATGAGGTCAGCCCTAACAGTGGAGAAGCGTGTTGCAATTGCTGTCTGGAAGATGGCGACTCCTGACTGCTACCAGTCGGTTGCAAACCAGTTTGGAGTCGGGAGGTCCACTGTCGGATTAGCCCTCTCACAAGTCTGCCGAGCCATCAATCGCGTTCTGCTACGGAGGACGGTGACGTTGGGCAATGTTTGTGAGATTGTGGACAGCTTTGCTGCCATGGGATTCCTAACTGCGGGGGAGCCATAGACGGCACACACATCCCTATTTTGGCTCCAGACCATCTCGCGACCGAGTACATCAACAGGAAGGACTACTTCTCCATGGTGCTGAAAGCACTCGTGTATCACAAGGGGCGTTTTACAGACATCAATGCTGGGTGGTCGGGAAAGGTGCATGATGCCTGCATTTTCAGGAACACTGGTCTGTACCGGAAGCTGCAAGGGGGTACCTTCTTCCCTGATCAAAAAATTACAGTGGGGGATGTGGAGATGCCCATAGTCATCCTCGGAGACCCAGCATACCCACTGATGCCATGGCTCATGAAGCCGTACACCGGTAACCTAGATCGCAGCAAGGAGCAGTTCAATTACAGATTGAGCCGCTGCAGAATGACTGTGGAGTGTGCCTTTGGCCGTTTAAAAGGGCGCTGGCGATGTTTGTATGGGAGGCTGGACTTGGCGGAGGACGACATCCCTGCTGTGATTGCGTCGTGCTGTGTCCTTCATAACATTTGTGAAAGTAGGGGAGAAAAGTTTTCCCCAGGGTGGGCTATGGAGGCACAGCACCTCGAGGAAGCATACGAACAGCCAGCCACTAGGAGTATTAAGGGGGCCCAAGGAGAAGCTGCTCGCATAAGGGAGGCACTCAGGGACCATTTCAATGATGCCCTCCCCTAGTTAACTTCAAGGACGCATCAGGTGCACCTTATGAGATTTTCAATGTGTACAAATAAAGCCACTCTTCAAATTATTTGTCACTGTTTTTATTAAAACCTAAAGGGGGGGGCTACAGATGGGTGTAGCTGCGGGTCTCTAAAAAGTAGCTCTGGGGTGGACTGGATGTTGCAGTGTACCAGGGGGACGGGTGGCCTTCAAAGAAATTCTTTAAAGGACTACGGGGTGTGGGAGGCAGACATGGCTGAACTGTATGGAGTGGAGCCTGTATATTAATCGCCTGGGTCTGCAAAGCAATCATGCTCTTGAGCAGTTCTGTTTGCTCCTTCATCACGCTTATCAGTTCATCCCTGTGTTTCTGCCTCCTCTGTTGGGATTCCTCTCTCCAGGCTCGATTCTCCCTCGCGGATTCCTGTGCTGTTTTCAGCAGGTCCTGAAACATATCCTCCCTGTTTCTTCATGCACGCCGCCGAATGTTTCTTATGCGGTCAGCTGGGGTAGACACCGGCCTTGTGAAGGTCGAATCTAATAAAAAAAATAATAATAAAGCTGTTGTTAACACATAGCCTAGATAACCAATGTAACCTTCCAGTAGCACATTGCACTGGAAGGTGCAGGGCAGTCAACATCCTATGCTTCACTGAAGCGGACAAGGTACGTCCTAATAGAAAGCTTACTGGGGGCTAACATTCTGCACAGGGCACACAGAAGGAACCCGATATCTCTCTCCTCAGAGTGCCCCTGCCAGCTAGAATACATATCCTACATGCCACCGGTTGCAAGCCAGGACCGTATGCTGCTGCACTGTGTGCTGCCATGGTTCCCAGGGCTGTGCTTTGCAGCTGGCGAGGCAGAGTATCCGTCTTTGGGAGGGTAGACACAAACGCTCTCCCATCTAACCTGAGTAGTACATCGAGGAAACCTTTACTGACCTAAATACAGATGATTTTTTGACAATCACTACTTGTGTTGATGCACTTCTAATGAATGCAGAGTAAAGAGCGTGCACAGCGGGGACTGAGACAGCAAGCACCCCCACCCCGGACAATGATATTTTAGCAGGAGCCATAGCTGCACGAAAGAGAAACTTATCGGAACCTCCCTCTGCCGCCTCAGAGGACACGCTGCAATTCATGTCTTGGGTGGACGTCTCAGCGGGGGTGCAGAAGAGCTCCTGGCTACACTCTGTTGCGCTTTCCTCCAGGTCATCCTCCATCTCCTCCTCCTCATCGATCACGTCCTCATCCTGCTCAGGTCTGGCATTCACTGGATGGGGGGGGGCCGATGTGTCCACGGGACTCTTTGCAGTGGGTGTGGGGTCCCCACTGAGGATGGCTTCTATCTCCTTATAGTGCCTGTATGTAGAAGGCGCTGATCCAGAATGGCAGTTTGCCTCCTTCGCTCTGTGATAGGTTATTCTTAGCTCCTTCACCTTTGATCTGCACTGCACAGTGTCCCTATTATAACCTCTCTCTGACATGGCCCAAGAAATTATGCCAAATGTATCATAATTTCACCTGCTGCCGCATAGCTGCGCCTGCACAGCGGACTCTCCCCAGATGCTGATCAGGTCCAGCACCTCTGCCGTGCTCCAAAGGGCTGCGCGTCTTCCACGACGGGCCGCCATTGCTACTGATGATCGGAGCTGCACTCCACTCCACGAGGAAGAGAACAGGAAGTGAAACAGACGAGAAATTCGAAAATCCCGGGAATCTGATCAGGGTGCGGACTGTTTCGTCATGGCCACAGAGCGGGTGGGGGGAAGACCAAAGAGGACGACTTTGGAATGCTGGGACACTTCCGGAGGCCAATCATTGCGCGATAAGCGTACACACGAGTGGAAAGGCACAACAGCTGTTCCGCGTTAACTGCTACCACCCTCGTCGAGGTGGTTTTTGTATTGCGCTACAACAAGGCAGTTAACGCGCAACAGCCCTATTGCACATGTGTACGCTGTTGTTGGTATCGCGCGGTAATGATTGTTAATGCGCGATAAAGTGATCGTGTGTACAAGGCCTTAGCAGGGCTAGGCATATGCCTAACTTTAGACATGCGAGTTGTCCCATTAACTTCAATGGGACTATTTATGTACTTACAGTTAGCAAGGTGCTTAAGTACCTTGCTGAATCTGAGCCATGTAGAGGAGGGAAGGAGCTAGATAGCATGCAGATTATGACTGAAATATTTGTTTAAAGATTAAGCACTCTCTCAGACTGTCAGAACCATAACTTCATGGTAAAATTTTGCTCACAGGTCTAATGTGACTCTGAAATTCAGACTGACCCATCTCCACATCCAGATAACATTCAAGAAAGAGTCATGATGAGCTTTAATGAGATGAGCATAGAAACTTGCAATCATTTAGCTTACTTTTTTTTTTTGGTAATTGTTCGGTGGTAGGTAAAATAAGTAAGGACTTGGATATAGCTTTTTTCGAACAGCAAGTTGCTACCATCTGATTAATTTAATTTTTAAGGACAGTATTAGAAGCAGGGGCGTTGCTGGATAGAAAAAAGATCCAGGGCTGTGGCCCCCCCAGCCCACTCCCTGCTAGCTCCCGTCCCCCAGCTAGGCCACACCCCCAGCCCCCACCCAGTCCCCCCACCACTACCCAGCCCCCACCAAGTCTCCTTGTCCCCATGCCCCCTTCGCCTCTCCCCAGGCCCCTAACTCCATCCATCCCTCCCCAGCCCCCCATCCTGACCCCTTGCTCGACCGACTCGCGAGTCCGGACCCCTCCATCCCCACCCCCAGTCTCCGCGTTCCCCCCTTACCTTAACCCCTGATACAAAGGCCTGGGACTGGCCTGCGGGGGCGGAGCAGGACAGCCGGCAGAGGAGCCGGATCAGGCCATGCTGCTGGCCGCCGCGCTCTGCTCCCGCCACCACCGCCGCATGCCGGCCCCTCGGGCCTGATCCTGCCCCTCTGCTGCCGCCATCACGGGCAGGCAGCGTGGCCAGATCAGGCCTGGGGCCCCTTTCCCAGCTCCTCTGTCCCCCTGCCCCGTGCTCCTTTCCCGGCTCCTCTGCCCCTTTCCCGGCCCCACTGCCCTCCGCCTCCTCCCAGCCCCCCTCACCTGGCCGGAGGCTCGGAGCTGCAGGGACGGCCGGCAGAACTGCTTCTAGGCCAGGCTGCTCCCGCCCTGCGCACGCTCTGTCTGAGCATGCTCAGGGCGGGAGATTTGAATCTCCCCAACCTGGCCGCAGCAGGAGTCTGCGGCTTTGCTGGGGCCCCTGGGCGGAACGCAGCGTTCTGCCTGGGTTTTCTATTTTTAGGGGCCCCGGATCGCTGGCCCCTAAAAATTGGGAGCCCCGGAACTCTTCCCCCTTTAACCTCTGCCTGCTGGGGAAAATAGATCCGGGGCTCAGGCTATTCTACCCGGGGCCGACGCCCTGCCAGCCCGACGGCAATGACGCCTCTGATTAGAAGCAATGTTATGGATCTGGTGTGGGAACACCTTGAAAAACATAATTTTACTGGAGACAGAAAACATGGATTTATGACAGCAGTTTTGCTTGAATAATTTTCTGGAACACTTTAAATACATTACTGCTATGGTAAGCAATGGAAATGCAGCAAACGACAGAAATGAGAGAACCAATAGATAAAATCAGAACCTACTAGAAACTTTATCCTAATTTAAAAATGACTCTTTTTTTTAAGATCTGAAAAAGTTCATATAATCTGTTTTTCTTTTCTCACTCTCTTTTTCTTAGAGGTAGTTCTACAGTGCCAGTTCCTGCAGTAGCAAGGCACTACACTATTTTCTTTATTAATTATTATTATTATTATTATTATTATTATTATTTATTAATTTTCCTCTGTTTCTGAGCTTTCTGGATCTGGCTTGACCAGAGTCAGTATGTACCAGTATTTTCCTGAGAATGAGTTCTCATGAAGTTTTCATCAGTCTAGTTTTCCAAACTTGAAGAGGTTTAACTCAACTTGATAGAGGTTAGATGAACATTCTAGCTTTTGGAGATGAATTTACGAGCCTTTAGAAGTTTACTCATCACTACTTTATATACCATACCTATATTTTCAAAAAGCATTTGGTAGTGGAGAAGATTTTAGTTATGGTAAGGAATTCTGAATGCCTTGACTTTGAGAAGTGTGAATTTTCTGGGTAGTTCCTGACCAGAGCTGATTGGAAAACATAAAACTGTTTTCCTGGAAGTTTTTGTCTAAATTTTCCCCCTATGCTTCCTGGAAATTTCACTTTGGTGGAGATTTTCCAATCATCATTATACCTCAGATATGTCAGCATAAATGAAAGGAGAATTAGGCCTTGTGTGTTTCACAGGTAAGCCCCAGGAGAACACAAATGATAATAGGTCAGTTACCAAGGCCCAGAAGGAAGACAGAAACCTGCTCCAGGATGAAGTGCTGAGACAGGGTGGAGTCTTGTTAATTTTGGGGGAAAAGTGCCAGGGCCAACCCAAATCCCAGACTCCAGCCCTTGGGCACATTCTAAATGAGAAACTGGTTTGTTTGGGGGATATTTTTGTAGACTTTCAGCTGCAGTAACCATTTTTTTTAATAACATGTCTGATAGTGCTGTGTAAACCCTGCAGGGTTGAGTTCATGAAAAGGTTCATGAACTGAACCATGAGGTTTAGGTCACAATAGATGCAAGCCGAACTCTGCATGTAGTTGCATTTGGATGTCAGAGTATAATGAAACAGAACCTCCACAGGAGCACAACCTCTGAAGACCTATCCTCCCCTAATATCCAAGCTGCCCATTTCCATTAGCAAACCTTTAGAATCTCCCTTGCATGTATTTGTGGGGAGGGTAGAGTAATATAGGCTTTCCAGCATTCCAGCTCATGAGCAACCTCCGTCCATGTTGGCCACATTATTGCAACTTTTACTGCAGGTCATTAGTTGAGATTTATGAATGCACTGTGCCTCAGATCCAAAGTTCAGTTGTCATACATTTGTGGTTCCACTCAAATATTGCATACAGTTTTACAGTAAAGCATGAAATGCTCTGGGAACTATTGTTAAGAAGGTCAATTTTTTTAGGAACAGTGTCCCTTTAAGACTATCTGTTAAAGAGGATGAGTTTATTCTCACTGGCAAAGGCGGAATATTGTTGGACCCTTAGGATCTGAGCCTAGTAGTTTGAGGAGGCCAATTGCCTCAGTGACTCAGGGAAAAACCAAATGTTCATCTGCAGTGAGGGACTGTAGGGACTAGGATGAGGCAGGAAAAGGCTGCAAGAGACTGAGAACTGATGTTTTGGGATTTAGTCTTAAACTACCACTGTTCATTGTAGAAAAGGTGACTTTGAATTGACCTATTAGCAGTTTTCAAAGGTATTAAAAATATTTTTTTACGAAGTGTTAAGAAGATAAGCTACAGTCAGGGATGCAAAAACCAGGAAACACATTGTCAAACTAGGAAATCAAGAGTAAACAGGGAATTGAGTCAAATAATTCTGCCTGAAACAGTAGTAAACATATGGAATAATTGGCCAGCGAAGCAAGTAATCTAAATGAGTTTAAGAGACAGCTGGACACTTTTATCTCAAGAGAGAAAGGATTGAAAGATGAAGTGATAAACCAGGGAGGTGGAGATGAGATATACCAAAAGGGAAAAGGCTTGTTGGGTCAAGCATCCTTTCTCTAATCAGCATTTTTTTATGTCTATATGTGTAATAGGAATACTTCCCATATAAGTACGCTCTTTCCACAGAGTGTCAATATGCCTGAAGGAAAAGCATTTTACCTCAGGAGTTGAATTTTCCTGATGCAATGTCCATTTTCAGCAATAGATTTGCTGGATCCGCCAGTTATAGAAAAGTTTTTAAAAATAAACGTTTTTGAACAATTTTCAGTGTATTTCAT
Organism: Pelusios castaneus; assembly: GCA_007922175.1. Lineage (NCBI taxonomy): Eukaryota > Metazoa > Chordata > Testudines > Pelomedusidae > Pelusios > Pelusios castaneus. The sequence continues at coordinate 8,498,461 of ML685764.1, forward strand.
TGCGTCAACTTTCAGATTGCGTCCTTTGATAATGTCTTTAGTCCCTTTTTTGGCAATCAATGGCTAGTGAAAGTGAGAGGACAAACAGCGGATTACCATTTCAACTAGCCCCAGAGGGAGATGTTGCTTTGTCTTATTGTCTACCAACCAGAAAGTTTTGGACACGCCATGAGAGAAGAAATATATGTCTATCAGCCAACAGAGCCAAATTAATCCCCATTGTAACTATATGTTTTGTGGCACTTTAAAGACTAACAAATTTCTTCGGGCATAAGCTTTCATGGGCTCCAACCTGCATTGTCAGATGCATATGTTGAAGCTATATTGAAGTTCTGTCTCTCAACTAGAACTGAATTTGGGCCACGGAGTGTATCCCACAACTTCTGCTATCATCACAATCACTTTTTCATTTACCAAAGAGAAACCAACAACTTCTGTTAGAAGAAACAAGAGAAATACAGATTAAAGAAAAATAACAGTAAGAATCAGATTTTCAATGCAGGTCTTTTTATCCAGGCACAAAATGGTACTTGTAACACAGATCCTATCATTAAGATATCTAAATATGTGACTGCACCTACAAATCAGGAGTTTAGATGTGTGAATGAGGGGTTTTGTGCGTGCAGTTAACTGTGGGTGCAAATAACTGCAGATACAAAACGGCACCCATGGAAATGAAGTCCAGATTGAAGTCCTTTTAAAAATTAAGCTCTTGTACTGCAGATAAAATGCATTTCAAACACTGAGTTTCCAGGCTTGAGTCTGCACTTGCTTGCAGTTTTACACTAGTGTAACACTTTTGACTAAATAGTTACTCCTGATTTACACGCAGTGGTTAAAGTATAATTTGATGGGTCCCGGAAGCCTCCTAATCTCCGGGCCTCCTTCCCATATGATCTGGGCCCCCTTCATGCATGTGTGGGTCCCAGCCCAGGTAGACATTTGCAACCACTTCTCAGTACCACATGCATCGGTTATCGCTCCATAAAAATATTTATAATTTTATACGGCGGTTATGTCTACAGCAATTATTGTCACAAACTAGCAAACACTGCAAAACACAGTGAGTATTGTGATTAACAACGGTGGGGCACAGGGCCTGCCAGCAGCCAGGGCAGGGTGGAACATGCATTCCGCCAGATTTTTCTATTTTTAGGGGCCCTGGAACTCTGAACCCTCAAATCTGGGGGGCCCGGAACTGCGTTCTGGTGCGTTCCCCCTTACTTTAACTCTGGTGAAACCAGAAGAAAATCAAGTTGTCTGGGAAGCAGTCTCAGTTCTGAGTGTGGAGCTGCACTACTGGTGTTTGGAAAGATAAGAAGCACTGCCAGCTTCCTCTGTTTAAAGTGTTGGGAGATCTTCGTGAAATTCCCATTTTGACACTAAAATTACAGATTTTGACAGCACCTTTGCTATTGTGCTTCTCATCCCCTGCTGTGTCAAATCAGCAGTTCTGGAAAGAGTGACCCCTATCAGAGGTAGTGAATTTTCCAGAAATTTAGATTCACTCCACCACTGGGCAGGCAACTCAACGGCAAACGTCTTTTAAAAGTAAACAAAAGGGAAAGAAAAGGAAGGGAATGCCAACTCTGAGTAGATGTTTAATTCACACCCTTGTGTTCAATAGTACTAGCTCCTTTGTTTGTCCCTTGTTGTTTTGCGACTTAAATGTAGTCTGAAATAAGGATTTCTACAATATTATCTTTGACACATATTTCTTTGTACGATCTAGTTGTAATTCCTGATTGCTTTTCATGAAGGGCAACAAAGCAATGCAACAAGTTTAATTTAAATAAATGCACACAAAAATATGTGGGCAATCGTAGCAACTGGGAGAAATCTGATCATCCCCACTCTGTTTATTACAGTTCTGATCTGGAATTCTTTGGTTATTTCATCGTTTTGTTCAGCTATACAGCAGGGCTTTCCTTTCCTCTTGATGTTTAGGATTTTCATGTATAATCCCATCCCCACCCATCTGAGAGGAGAATAATAAATCATTCTGGCCACAAATCATGCACTGGGCACCGTTTCCTCTATCTACTCTTCAGTATGGAAGTATTTGTAAAAAAGACCAAAATTTGCTCATTTTTCTCTCTCTCTCTTTCTCTCTCCCTTGGCAGGGTTAGCATGTGAAACTAATCTTTCTGAAATCACTTTGTAATCAAAAAGTATATTGTATTTATATCACATTTTCCATTAAGACCATGTGTTGACCATATCTTTTCTAATTTTTTTGCTTGCTGCACTTAATTTCACTGGAAAGACTATCCTTCATCAAAACTAGTGTTGCAGTATGTGGTTCACCAGATATTCATTCTTTGGGGATAAATCCTCATGGGGTTTGCTAAGTTTTTGCTGTTCACCAGAGCATTTGGGATGGAAAGGGAGCCACCTGAAAGTTGGTTATTATTCTTCTATCTGTATTTGAAGGTTTAGTTAGGTTACCTGAGACAGAGGCAACCAGGGGGATAAGTAATGGAGAGAAAAACTCCAGGATACAGATGCTGGGCTTCATTATTGCTGTTGTGCTTCATTGTTCTGGAGGGTTTGTCCCAGAGAGGAAGAGGTCAGAGCAGGGGACTAGGAGCCAAGGTTCCTAGGTTCAAGTCCTGGCTTTGAAATTGATTTACTGTGTGAACTTTAACAAGGGAACACTCCTGTAAGTTCCCCATCTTCAAGGCATCTGATGAAGTAAGATTTTTCTCCCATGAAAGTTCATGCAATAAATAAATTTGTTAGTCTTTAAAAGTGCCACCAGACTCCTTGTTTGTTTTGCTGGACTAGACTAACACGGCTACCCCTTTGGAACCTTCTCTAATCCTGATGTTGGCCTGCTTCCCTTTCTACTAGCATTTCTTACTCCAAGCCAGACTCCCCAGTTTAGCCTTCTCATGTATGCAACCTCCACACTGCTGGTTCTCAGCCTCAGGGAATGCATGAAGGGGGATTCAGGGCCAGACAGGACACACCATAGGTCAAAACCCTTTTCTGGAGAATCTCCCAATGGCTAGAATGCCTTCCTCCTGCAAGCACAGCACACCTAAGTAGCAATAGCAGAATCTGGCTTAATCCTATGTAAAAAAATACCTAAGAATTAGTCAACAGCTTGAAGCTTAATTCCTCTATGCCTCAATTTATCCACATACATAAAAGGGCCCGATCATACTTATCTAACACTTCACACTGGTACTAATACATATTATTAATATTTCGTAAGGAAAGTGTGAAATAAGTGCATGTGATTTACCTTAATTAAATTCTCCTTAGTTTCACAGACTTGGAGAGCTTTGGGGAAAGAAAATGCCAGAATGAGTTTCCTTGTCAGGTGTGGCTTTCCCAGCCACAGATCCAGTTTTGCTGTCGGAGATCTCCTAGGTCCCCAGTCCAGAAAGAAATATATCTTCTTTGCTGTATGAACAATGCGGGTCCCTCTCCCCCCGTCCCCTGGCCCCTTTTACTAAAAACTATTGGGAGCAAGTATCACAGAAACACAGAGAGCACAGCTTTAAACATGTTGCTTAAGAACATTTCTGCTGTGCGTGCTCCAAGTTCCATTTCCTGCTTCATTGTTTTATTGTGATTGTAGTAGAAAACATTTTCTGTTCTCTGTGTATGACTCATAATCATTGCTGCTGACTATTCATTCAGCTCAGACTTGCTGCTGAGTTCCAGACCTTGCCTAAGGTCTGCATTGTTGTAGCACTTGGTTGAGAATACATGCAAGTTTCTCTCTTTTTACCTTGCAAGGTAAACAGGGGAGAGATATTAAATTTTCCATGTGTTTCCAGACATATCTTATCTTCTGGATTAGTCACTGTAAGCTGATGTTTCAGTCTGCTTAATGTTGACCTCTTGAGTAGCAAACTTCCTTGAAACACACAGATAAGCAAAAAAAACTTTAACAGCAATTAGTGCGGGAGTGGCTGGGGCAGTGTATTAATACACTAACCTTTTTCCTCCAAAGACCTGAATACAAATGTGGCAAAAAGATCACAGGTACAAAAAAAAAAAAAAAATCAGTATAGCCTCAGCTCAAGCCTATAGGAAGAAATGACCGACCCTTCAGAACAGATCAGATTGAAAGGGCTCGAAAGAGTCTATTTCTCTTTTAAGTCAGAAGAAGCAGCTCTGTATTGTCTTTAAAAGGGAAACCAGTCATCACATCATTCTTCTACTTTTCACCATCAGGAAAGTCCCAAATGGAGCCTGTATTGAATCAATGGGAATTCTGCATGTGAAGAGCTAGCAGGTTCAGGCCCTTTGACAATTTTTTACTCAAATATCCAGTAACAATCTGATAATACAATGCTAATTATTTCCCAGCAGAATCCAACTGTTTTATTTTTATCCCTATAGGTTGTAAATATTAGGAAGGCATGATAACATAATGAGCCATTGATACAACTTTTGCCCTATTTTTCTCATCACAAGTTGTTGATGAATAGATTTTGATTTTTATGAATTTGTTCATTACTCAACAACTATTTCATGTAAACAAATCTCAGCCTGGGAATTGCTCACAAAATGGGTGCTCTACGTGTGTTCACTATTCATTAGTACTGCTGTGTAAGTGGTCACCTTGGTCACATCGTTGTTTCTGATCTCTGTCTGGATGAGCACAAACTGTAGTAAAAAGAAGGTAAAGGATGTGATCAAGTTTTTAATTCTTTCCAGGACAGTGTGGGACCTGTTTGAGACAGGCTGGCAGAAATAGGGAACATTTTACTTTTTTTTCTTTTCCAGGCCACTTGATGCAGGCCTTTCTTGAGACCTGACTGCTAGAAAGATCAGTAGAAAAACGTGATCTTATAGGCTATCCGATTTTAAACCAATTTTATTTTGTCTCTTTAAAGAAAGTAATTTTATGTGCATGCAGTCACAGCTACAAAGGGTGTAACTAGCCCCCCCCCCCACCTGTGTTTTTATATATCCCTATGTATCCAGAACTCTGACCAGAAGATTTGCAGAGTCATAGTTAGAGTGCAGTTATGTGCAGGTCTCTTTAACTGCCTGTGCCAGGGCTCTGAGCTGGGATCTGGGAATTGCTTTTGGTGCTGTATTGCCTTTCAGCACTGTACAGCAATTGTTCATAAATTTACTGTTTAATGAATGTAATGAATTTCCCAGAGGGCTGGTTCGAGCAAAGCTAGACTCTCTTGTAATACTATTCAGTCAGGTCCTCCACATCATGATCAAAGTTCAATATGTGTGACTACCTTCATCTCCAAATTGTTTGGCTACTACACCAGCTAGATGGAGAGTGGTGTGAAGCAATAGGGAGTGTATCCAGAACTGGTGTGTGTGTTTTGTGAAGATAGTTAGGGGAATAGTGAGGAGAAGGTTCTAGTAAAGTAGAAGATAGCAGTAACCTGTAGCGTATCTCAGAACAGGTCAAGAGGCTGAAGACATCATGCTAGCCACGGGATTCGAGTTATTATCATTACAGAATTCTCAGTCAGGATGAAATGGCTCTTATTCAATATAGTATGGGACAAACAATATGTAGATGCATGAGCAGTAAATATCACCCCAATATTCCAATTTGTCCTATTTGGAATGGGGTCCCATAACTGGGAGAAAGAAGGGCATCTACCAAAAAGATAGGCTTCTGTTCTGTGCTGATCCAATGGATATTCCATCACAATCTGACCATTCTGCTAGTGGTGTATGCTGGTGATCTGCTGGAAAGAAACAGCAGTCTTTGTCAAGACGATTTGACAGGATAAAGCAAGAAGCCATTGCTCCCAGTTCTGCTTTCTCCCTGCCCAGAAAATTGTTCTGTCATTAAACAAATTTTGCTAATGGACCTGGAACTAGTATCCATGCCAAAATTTATCCAAACAAAATTTTACTTGCACAAATATTTGCCCAAAAGGAAAGAAAGAAAAAAAAAGAAACTTTGAAAGGAATCTAACCATAGCAAACCCAAATTAATTTGAATTTGCTGTAGAGTTCCAAATTATATTTTTCTACTACTCACCCAGTTCTGGATATTAAGCACTGATCAATTTTGCCTTTTCCCCAGTATACACAAAATCCTATACCTCTTAAATAGAAAAACCTCCTGACAGATTTTACAATATGTCTTTTTTTAAAAATACTTTATTGTATATCGCATCATGTGTAGAATGCATTATTCTTAAATATCTTTTTAATGGTTTCAGTCAAATCCCTTTATAAGCATGGCCCATTATTAGGCAACTGCAAGGATACTTGAAAATCATATCTGAAGTATGCAGCACGTGATCTGTTTCCTCCTTTTATAAATGAGCTGAAAAATATGATGCAAAAGTTGGCATATTACATCAGATAAAATATTGTTTATTAACCCGTGTAACAAAGTTGCATTGTTTCTAATACTTCTGATTCTTAATTATTTAGGACCAGTCCTGAGAGGTACTGAATACCCTCAACTTTTATTTACTTCATTAGAAGTAGAGCATGTTCAGCACCATTCAGGAGGCACTCAGGATCTTAGGTGCACAAAAGGAAACAAATATAAAAAGTTGCTAATCAAAAATAATCATCAATGACTTTGCATAATGATCTTGCTGTTGCCACTGTGGCTAGAAGTCACTGTTTGCACCATAAAAATAATCAAGATCTAATGTGATACTGGCCTGTATTTTGGTATGAAAGGGAGTAAGTCCTTAAATGTCTCATCAGGCTGAATAGTAAAAATTAATACACATTGGCTGTACTGGTATTTTATGTGATAAAGTTATTAAAACCATGTCAATAAACCAGGAACGAGTGATGTGTAAAATAATTAACATTAAAGGGAACATAATAAGTTACTTATTAAAATCCATAGATAGATTATGTGACCCTATCATTAGAAGGAGTAGGTATCACATGACTTACTATACATCTTCTGATATGAGCACCCCATTGCACTCTGTCAGATTACTGGCTCCTGACATTAAATAAGATTCAGGTATGATTTATTGTGTGGCCTTTTGACAGGAGCTGGAATCTGAAATGGTGTCGGCATTGCTGGTGCTCAGCGCTGTTTTCATTCCCTCCTGATGTAATGCAAGTGCTACATTTAGTCAACCGAATTACGTGTAGTTCAGTGATATTCTCTCTCACTCCCTGTAGTCATTGTTCCACTCATAATAAAATTATCCTATCCATTTGCCACAAGAGGAACACTGGAGTTCACTAAATTACAGCCATGTGTGTTTGCGCTGTAGACAAAGTGATACCAATTAAACAAAAAATCCCAGATTCTATTTTTAAATTGCTCATGGAGAACAGTGAGATTGGTTCACAGGGGAGGTCACTCCAGAATCCTACACACTGGAAATTTCATTTTCTTAATTAGAAAAACAGCATTTATCTAGAAACAGAAAAGGAATAAAACTGGGTAAGGCACTAAATAATATGTCAAAAATGACACCTGGCCTCCCCTATGACTGATTAGTTTCAGAGATTTGCTATGTGAGATGGAGGCACCGTTTTGCTTTTTCTTCCCCCTTTCTTCCTTGAAAATGGTGTTTTTAATACACAGAGGCAAAACACCTCTGTTCTGACAGCTGAAGCTAAGCCATCTCAGTGGTTTAACAGCACTGCCGATCACTGCCACACAGAAGACCCAAGTTTGGGAGTGGCCTCAGGGCACTCTCTTTATAAGTCTTTGATGCTCTGATGTGTCGCAGAGGTGATGTTCTTTGACTCCAGGCAGCAGTGGTGACTGATGGCTCCTAGCGCTATAAGCGCCTCCTGATGGCTGGATTATGAAGCAGCATTTATATTGGTCTTGACAGAGGCTTCCTGTCCATCCAGAATGGGGAATGAGTAGACATGATGGCTATTTGCTAAAGGAAAGGGTGGAGAGTTGAGAGACAAAAGGTGGCCCTAAAAATAATGATACTCAGAGGACTTTTTGTGTTAAAGCATTTTACGAAGACTAATTAATTGATTTCATAATAGCTCTGTCAGCAAGTTGGTAAGTCTGAGTAGTTAAGTAACATGCCCAAGGCCATATGATCCACCCTTAGAACAGCCCATAGTAGACTCTAAGGCTATGTCTACACTGGCAAGTTAGTTCGAATTAAGGAAGCTTAATTCGAACTAACTAAAGCCATGGCTACACTAGGCTTTCATTAGTTTGAATTAAGGGCTTCCTTAATTCGAACTTATACATTCAAATATGCTATTCGAACTAAGGGTTAATTCCAACTAGTTAGTTCAATGGCACTTGCTTAGTTTGAACTAAATTTTTAAGTTAATTCGAACTAACTAAAATTAGTTTGAATTAGTTAGTTTGAATTAACTAATTCGAATTAACTTTAGTAAGTGTAGACATAGCCTAAGGGTGAAAACCTGGCTCCAATTAATTCACTGGGAGTTTTGAAATTTATTTCAGTAGGGCCATGAGTTCATCTCTGATCTCCTATTTCTAATACACTAGATCAGTGGTTCTCAACCTTTTGTAGGTCATGACATACTTGGTGACATATTGTGACTCTACAGGACACACCAGCCCACCCCCAAATCCAGCCATATCCTCGGCTCTCTGTGACATACTTACCACTGTGTTGCATCACAGTAATGTTTCCTGACACAGTGGTTGAGAACCACTGCACTACATCAGAGTGCTAGCAAAGCAGTCTTAGGTGTCAGTCCTTTGGGCTGTGTCTTGTGTCTGTTTGAGAAAACTGACACTCAGACTTGGGACAGACTAGCAACTTATATTGGTATAATTAGGTAGTGGAGGGGTATGGAAAATCAGGTAGCTAATAACTATGAGTAGCTGCTAACTACACCAATGGGAGAAGCCCCCCTGTCAGCATTGGTAGCATCTTCACTGAAGCCTTTTAAATGTAAACAAGCCCTCAGCAGCCTTTGTAAATCTGAGCCATTGGCTATTATCCCTGAAAAATCATGGAAGACTGGAGAGGTCCCAGAGGACTGAAAAAGAGCAAATATAGTGCCCATCTATAAAAAGGAAAATAAGGACAACCCAGGGAAATATAGACCAGTCAGTTTAACCTCTGTACTAGGGAAAATAATGGAGCAAATAATTAAGGAATCAATTAGCAAACATCTAGGATAGAATGTGTTAAGTGATAGTCAGCATGGATTTGTCAAGAACAAATTATGTCAAACCAACCTGATAGCTTTCTATAACAGGGTAACAAGCCTTGTGCATAGAGGGGAAGTGGTAGATGTGATATATCTAGACTTTAGTAAGGCTTTTGATACGATCTCGTATCACCTTCTCATTAACAAACTAGGAAAGTACAACTTGGATGGAGCTACTATAAGATAGGTACAAAACTGGTTGGATAATTGCTCCCAGAGAGTTGTTATTAACAGTTCACAGTCGTGCTGGAAGGGCATAACAAGCAGGGTATCACAGGGATCGGTTCTGGGTCTGGTTCTGTTCAATATTTTCATCAATGATTTAGATGATGGCATAGAGAGTACATTTATAAAGTTTGCTGATGATACCAAGCTGGGAGGGGTTGCAAGTGCTTTGGAGGTTAGGATCACAATTCAAAATGATTTGGACAAACTGGTGAAACGGTCTGAGGTCAACAGAATGAAATTTAATAAATTTAATAAAGACAATTTAATAAAGTGCAAAGTACTCTACTTAGGAAAGAACAATCCATTGCACGCATACAAAATTTGCAATGACTGCCTAGGAAGCAGTACTGCAGAAAGGGATCTGGATGTCAGAGTGGACCATAAGCTAAATATGAGTCAACAGTGTAACACTGTTGCAAAAAAAGCAACCGCCATTCTGGGATATATTGACAAGAATATTGTAAGTAAGAGACGAGAAGTAATTCTTCCACTGTGCTCTGCTCTTATTAGGCCTCAACTGGAGTATTGTGTCCAGTTCTGGGTGCCTCATTTCAGGAAGGATCTGGACAAATTGGAGAAAGTCCAGAGAAGAGCAACAAGAATAATTAAAGGACTGGAACACTTATGAGGGAAGATTGAAAGAGCGGGGTTTGTTTAGTCTGGAAAAGAAGAGACTGAGAGGGGATATGACAACAGTTTTCAAGTACCTAAAAGGTTGTCCTCCAAAAAATTGTTCTCCTTCATCGCCAATGATAGGACAAAAAGCAATGGGCTTAAATTATGGCAAGGGAGATTTAGGTTGGACATTAGGAAAAAATTCCTAATTGACAAGGTGATTAACCACTGGAATGAGTTGCCTAGGCAGGTTGTGGAATCTCCATCATTGAAAGTTTTTAAGAGCAGGTTAGACAAGCACGTGTCAGGGATGGTTTAAGAGGGTACTGGGTCCTGCCATGAGTGCAGGGGATGGGACTCGATGATCTCTCATGGTCCCTTCCAGTTTTTATGATTCCATGAAATGTATGGAGTTTGTCTCTGCTGTTTGTGGTGGACTGCCAAAACATTATAGCACAAGAAACGAATACACACGCTTCATGAAGGGAATGTGATGTAAAGTAAATCTCATATTTCTTTCTAGTCAGTGTTTCCAATTTGCCCCAGGAAAACAATGTCAGCTATGTGTTGCAGTGTGAAAATTTTACAAAAGTGTTACACAAATACCTTTTGAGTGAAAGAATCAGACTGCTATGTTAGGTCATGGTCACAATGCCACCTAGTTAGTGTTGAGATAATGCTTCAGTTATATTTGAGATAGAATTTTACAGTATTTTGACAACTTGTGAGCAGACTTCTAAAGGTTTAGCTTTTTTTGCTTGAATGCTCATTCCAAATCTCTTGAGTCTACAAAGTACACCTTGAAGTCCAAGTACAAGCTTGTGTGTGTGTGTGAGAGAGAGAGAGAGAGAAATTTCGAGTATATTATGCATTTTATAAGCAAAGGTTTGATTTGGCTCAGTTTTATTGTATCCAAAATGTTTTACTCTTCCCCCATTTCAGTCACCTGTCTTTTGGTGTGACATTTCTCAGGTTTCAACACAGCCCAGAAAATAATTATTTTTGGTAAATTTAATAAATGCAGTCAGCCTTCTATGAGTTATCCAAGCAGGGATGTAAGAAAATAAGTATTCTTTCTCTTAGAATTTGTTTAGCTTTCTTTTTTAAAAAAAATCTCAGATATCCTCTCTCAAACATCTTTGCATTAAGCCTTCAAACTGGGCATGTAAATACAGTAGTGAGGAGCAGTGAAGAAAAAACTGGATTTGAGTCAGCCCTGGGTTATACAGGTTTCTCCTAGACTGACGCTGAAGAAGAGGCCCACAGGTGTGGACATTCTGCCTGGAGAGGAGTTGTATCTACAACCTTCCGTCCACGAATGGGCTTCGATTCAGACAGCACAAAGGAGCTTTGAGTAAGGACCTGTGTAGGAAACCTGAGTGCATTGACTGAAGTGGAAAAAAGAAGCTGAGTAAGAAGCTCATGGCTTGGCCCACTTTTTGTTTTCACTAACTTCAAAAATGTGAAGCAGCCTGGGATGCTGAGCCTATGCAGATATTTCATTGCATGATATTTCTTGTATTCATAAATGATTCTATTCACTTTCATATTTAACATTGAGAGAGAAGATATAGGGTAAAGGCTGGTTTGGAAGTGCCTGTTTTTAAAATCAGAGGCCTTCATGGACTCCAGGCAAAACAAAAAACAAAACAAAAAAACCCGAATCTATCCTGTAAAGAACTGGGGTATGGGTGAGTATACCATCTATTTTTTGCAATAGTACACTTCCTTACATTTTCAGTGTGGAACCTCTGCAGTTGTTTGTTTTTTTAAAAATCAGGCGTATGGCAAACTCAAATAATGGACTAGCAAATGAATCTCAGCATGAATAAAGCATAGGAGTTTCAGAAACTAGCAACAGAAAAACGCAGTTGCTAGGTACTTTAAAGAATGTCACAGTGTTGGTGTGAAGATACATGGCTATATTTGGCTTCAGAAGCTACTGATAATATTTGGTAGGTGAAGCACTATGACTTAATAGGTAGCACACTGGACTGGGACTCAGGAGATTTGACTTCTATTCCCAGCTTCACCACTGGTCTGTTGGGTGACCTTGAGCATGTCACTTCATTGCTTTGCTGCCTTAGTTTCCCTATCTGCAAAATGGGAATAATGATACTGCCTTCCTTTGTAAAGTGCTTTGAGATCTCCTGGTGAAAAGTTCTGTATAAGCATAAGGTGTTGTTACTGATATTTATCACTAGTTGAGAAACCTAAAAGAAATCTGGAACATACAGACATTTTGTGCAATGGACTGTTTCTTACAAGGCTTAATAAGTCTACGAGGAAAGTGAACAGCACCTTCTGAATAGATAGCCCTAGTTCCTTTGGTTGCAAAAGTCTCAGGTTCAGTTTGTTTCTGGACTGTATTATCCACTAATTAAAATAGTATTTAATGTGATGCTTGCTTACCTGGATACCTTTCTGTGCTCTTCACAGCAGAGTTTGTGGTTTTTATTTATTCTTGCTAGAATTCTCTTATTCATTATCTGTTCTTACAATAGCTGTAGTTGAAACAACATATTTGTTTTAAGCAAACTTTATTTTCAATGTCCAATAACTTTCTGAAAGAATTAGCCCCTCGGCTGAAATTTCTCGAACTTACTTTCTTCACAGAAGTTAAACTTTTAAACATTTAATTTTGAAAATTTTAAGCCAATTAAGCTACTTTTCAGGCTCCTGAATCCTAGTGAAAGCAGTGTTCATTTTTTGTTTTGTAGCAAATACAAATCTGAAATGCATTACTTATCCCATTTTCCTTCTTTAATTATTTATTCCCTTTTACAGAAAAACGAGGAATATAAATGCAAAAAATTAGATCTACGTTAAAATTTTCAAAAAGCACCTCAAAGACATATGTGTCTAAGTCCCATTGAAAGTCAATTGGACTTAGATTCCCAAGTCACCTTTGAAAATTCTGTTCATAGTTTTGAATGAAGAGGACTGAAGATCTAACCCCATCTTTTTGGTCATATACATTACAAATTTGCTCCAACTCTAAATGAGTTTGCTAGGGTTACCTAGAAGAGATCCAGTTGATTTTGATTGGTCAGATAGATGACACACAGACACATTTTAAAGGTGACAGGAAGAAGCACGAAAAGTTTCCATGACATGAAAGGCCTCACTGCTCCCTTTGACTTCAGTGAGAGAAGGATTGGGCTTCAGTTCATTTTTCTAGTTATTGGAGGACCAGAATAGGGAAAAGTTCAGTTTCTTCCCATTGTATTACATCCATATCATACCTGGCAAAAACCTCCTTTCAAATAGGTAATGTTGCTCTTTTAAATCTCTCTGCAACCTGCCTTTCCCATAATGCCAACAAATCACTCCCATCTGGCACTGGTTAGGCAAGTGACTTTTGCTTTTCTGCTAAACTCTGTTTGTTTTATTGTTATCTAATCTTCCCAAGTTTCATCCACCCCATTTGTCTTACTTCCACCTATAGAGTTCTGTCTCATATGTAGATCTCTGGGGCAACGGCTATCTTCTTTATTACTTGTCTATACAGCAGCTATATCATGATGGAGCTGTCATCCTAGACTGGGTGCATAGGGTGGTATCATAACATAAATGATAAAAATAAGACATTATTTGCTGAAAAGTATGCCATTGCACAGAGCTAAACAAATTGTATAATGAAAATCCTTTGTATATTTCATGTATGCAAAGAGGCAGAGATAAGGTTTCTACAGGAACCTGAATTTGCTGAATTTCATAAGTCCTTTCTAACATTGCTGCTGCGTTAACGTACAGTAGAATCAAATTTTTTGCAGGCTTAACCCCATTGACTCCATTAACTCCATTTGATGGGATTAAGTCAGCAGAGAATTTGGCCCTTAGTTCTTACATTTAATAATGGCAAAACTGAACCCAAACTGTACATTTAAAATGTTTAATAATCAAAATAAACAAAATAGTGTGTTCACTGCACTCTCACTGGACCACTACTCTTGGGAGCCAAGCATTTTTGGGTCTTAGAAAAGACCCAGGAGCACAATGAAGGCAATAATTATACCAGGAGTCAGTCTATAGGAAGCAGAAGTTTAGCATTCTATGTCTGAATGTTACTAGAAAGCCACATCTGAAACAGGAGCTGGACAAACAGTTCTACTATAAGAGGAGCAGTTATTTCATTTTTAATATGAACATTCACAAATATTTAAAATAAAATAAAATAAAATAAAATGACCAATGATCTAGCTGGCTCTACACCTGTAACCAAATACACTGTGTAGATTCTGATTTTGATTTTTTTAGCTCTCAGGCAAATTTCACTGCTTGGCAGCATCTCACACCAGACAAAGCTCAGGCAGGAGATGAAAAGGCACGAAGCATAAACATCACAAAGCCAATACAGTTTCTTCTTCATTAAAGAATACAAGGATTGTAAGCTAAGTGGGAAGGTGCTGGTGTGGAGCTACCTTAAAAAACATCAGGGATCAGAAAGCAAATTCCAAAGGCAAGTGCACCTTGGAATGAGAGATTGTTGATTAATTACTTTGCACATGTTTTAATTACACTATCATCGTGAGATTTTTGTGTATTGATCTGCACAGTAGCTACAAATCTCTCTCTCACATGCACACATCTCTTCACCTGAACATCAGAGCTTTGTGTGCTAGGACTGCTTCTAGGGAAAAAAATTACTCATCTTTGAGAGTGGTATGGAGAAAAGGGAGAAAAACACACAAAAGTGTGTGCATGTTCTTTTCTGCTATTCAATATGTTTAAATATAAGCTATTCATATAATTATTCCAGTATGTATTTTCTTCCAGGCTACAGACAAGCAGAAAAATTTGAAACATGAAAAATTGGACAATACTAATGTGGTATAAAATCTACTTACGTGTTGTATTCTTTTCTGTATTCTTTACCACTAGTAGGTACATTGCTAAAATTAAGAGAAAATGTTGACTTGGAAGAGTCAGTGCTTTTCTGTGATATACACAGTCACAAAATAGTTGATTCACTCTATAAAAAGAAAATTAATATTACTGATGGTCTGTCCAGGATGTCTGTGGGTAAATGTGAATGAGGTGGATACTTAGGAATAATATTAAGCTGGTGCATTTTGTAAGCTCTGTAGGGCAAGAACCAGATTGTGCTCCGTATTTGGAAAGCACCAAATATATATAATTAAAATTACAGAGAGAAGTTTTATGGGGAAAGCAAAAGAACATGTATTGAGCCTCACAATCCTCCCTTAGGATAGGTAGTATTATCTTCATTGTACATGTGGGTAAATTGAGGCACCTAGGAATTCAGGTACCAGTTCAACAGAATATTTAAGCATTTGACTAATTTCAAAGATGTAAACTGTCCCCTGGTGCACCCACAATCACAAGGCAAATAGCTTGCAGGTCTGAGAAGAAAACCCACAAGTCCAGCTTCTCCGCTTCAGACTTAAACTATTAGGCCACACTGCCCAGAATATCACATACTCAAGGATGCCAGCTGTGTTGAGATTTTTCAGGTCAGTCAGGCAAGCAAAAGGCAACTCGCCTCCCTGAAACACTTGACCAACTGATGGGGCACTCAGCTAGGAGCAATGGGATTCCAAATCCCATCGTTGCCCAATAATAATTAATAATTAATTAATAATACTTAACACCCATCGAGTGCTTTATAAGCATGAACTAATTAAGCTAATTCACTAAAGGTCAGTCCTTTGTACTCTCACAATACTCCAGATCTTTTTGATCATACACCCTAAAGAGTAAAAACAGTACATCAGTAATGTTAGTTTTAGCCTAACATTATTTGGCAATTTTGATCATTAGGAATGGAGTTAATCAAATATCTACTGTGTCCCATTTTTCTATTTTATGTTCATTCTGCACTTACTATTTTTATCTTTATTAATAGCTACTGCTCAGTGGCCTTAAAGAATTTCACCATTCAACAGAAACTTTTCTTTCCAGAGACTTATGCTAATTAGTACTTGTTTGTGGCTTCACCATGATTTATGAGCTACTCTTAGCCCCGCATAGCAAAATATCAGACTATCTCCATGTCTGTCTATTAATTTGTTTATCTTGCTTTCTGTCTACCTATCTGCTGAAATTTAAAACAGTGCAATAACTTTGAGAACAGTGACACTAATGCAGCATTAGATTAAAAGAATGTTACTTTATACAGACGTAAATGTAATTTAGAGGCACTTAGAGGAAGCTATATACTTAACATGATTCTTGGCCAGCAAAGACAGGTTGATCCCACTCATTTTGGGATTGCTAATTTGCAGTTAATTAGGAAGATTGATTCTGTTCTGTGATGCACAGGCCCAACCCCAAATGCATTTTTCTGGTTTCCCAGGCACCATGCTAGTTACATGGTGCATGTATAACTGAGTGACACAGCTCCTCATAAAATAGTTTCTAGGCAGTACCCATTAGCAAACATTTATTTGGCTTACCTGTTAGCCTAAAACCTAGTACCATTTGCTTTTAAAACAATTCTCCAATTACATTCTACTGAAAAAGTTTATTGCAATTCACAGATAAAACCAGCCAGGTGACTGAATCTTCAACTGAAAATAATACATAAGGGCATAATTCAATGTACAATTTACTCACTGGAAGAAAGCCATGAAACTTTTCAAAACTAGCCAGTGGCAATAATACAATTTAGTAGTCTTTGGTTGATACGTGTATACGCTTTGTTTGAAGGATCTTGTATTCTTAAAGAAATGCAGTGGGTCTGGCATACTTAAGGTTTTTCCTTTTCAAAAGCTAACATTTCATTGTGTTATCGCTGTTCATGTTAGACTAGCTTGTGACTTAGACTACATGTCCACATGAGAGAGTGAGAGGAAATGGTAAGAGAAGAAGAGACGCCATGACTCCTCTCCCACACCTTCATTCAAGACAGCATTGAGGTGCAAAGGTGCCATAATTTACTGCAGTATAAATTGGCAGCAAATTACTACTGCCACAGAGCAAGGAGAAAATTGTGTCTCAGTGGGGTATTTCTGAAGCCAAATACCTGGATTCCTGGGCTGGTGCAGCTTAGTGAGGTGTTTTTGTTATTTTTAGGAGTTGGGGGGGACAATGTTATTGTGACCAAGCCACTCTGCATGTACATCTGAATTCTGCTCTGTGTGAAAGCTGAAGTGCAGTGGCCCCAACGGAATGGAAGAGAACCCAGCGATCATCCTGACACAGGAGCATTCCAGTCACTCAGCCAATGCCCACTACTCCCTGCCATAGCAGCAGCAGTGAAAGTGAGTGGCATGAGAGCCCCTATACTGTCTCCGCACCACTAGAGTATCCCCTTTGTATTGGGATGATTCTTTTCAAGCCAGCTATGTATTTATGGCCAGATCCCACCATGCCACAGCAGAGGATCTGGTCCACAGGAGGTATATAGCACCTAGCATGTTTGGGTACTATAATAATTTAATTCTATACCTCTCTCACTGGCACAAAGCCCTGTAACATTTCAAAACTAGCCTGTAGAAAATTCCTAGGTTTTTTTTTTTTTAAATATAGCTAATGAAGGTAGGTTGAATCAATCTGAGAAAGTATGGCTACATTAAACCTGAGGGGACTGTGCTGGGCCAGAGGTATTTTGTTATCCAGGTCAGGGAGAGAGAAATGAGAGAGACTGAAGTGCTAATCTGTAGGCTGTTTCCAAGCCTAATAATGTCTCTTCCTCTAACTTACAGTGTCATTTTGTTTTCTTATTTACATGTGAATGCTTCACCATGTTTCTCGTGTCCCTTCACCTTTCCCCTATATGATGCTTCTGTGTTAAAACACTCACCTTTTTTTTAATAGTCCTTAAAGCTACTCGTAACACTGAAAACACCAAAATAGATCCCAGCTTCCAGAATGCAGGATGGGAGAATGCCTGCTGGACACCTCTCTCAATCATGTTTTCAGCAGCTCATGGAATGTACACACGTGGTTTGTTGGCAGTACGTGAGTGTGCAGCCTGCAAGGATCAGGATCAAAGCTAGCAAATTCCTAAGTCAAAGCCAAACTTGTATTTCCGCTGGTTCATTTGACTTTTTTTTCTCGTCTTTCATGGCTTCCTTGTGCACTTGTAATTACATCAGTTGCATATATAACACCAACTTGACTGTCCCTTTGTAGGAGCCAAATTTTAATCTCAGATCGCACGTGGTTTGCACTGCAGTCTGGGCAGAGCCACATCTGCTCATTACATCACAGAATTTGGCCCTAAATATGAATGTAGAAAGCGGGAAATATGTAAAGACAAGGGAAGAGTGCATGTGTTTTTTTCCAGACAGTAAAAGCCTTTAAAAGCAGCATCCTTGCAATTCAGTGTTGTGCCACTAAGCTCCCTACCACATGCTAAGAAAGGGGAAACGCATGTTGTTGTAGGTTGCTGAATATTTTCTGCTTTGAAAAGTATATCAGCACAAATCTGCATAGCAGAGGGATTTCTGCAAAAACTTAATGGCCCTTGTATTCATATTTCCAGTTGTGTTTGTAGATGGTGCCCTGGTTAGTACATCAAGCTGGTAATATATAGGACTGATGGCTGGTTCAAGATCTGATCATTTTTCTCCTTCCATTGTGGTGTCTTATTTAGCTAGATTTGCTTCTTTCTTGCAGCACTTATTAAATCAAACACTTAAGAAACACAACAATGTATATTTTTTTTAAAGATTAATCTTTGACTTCGACACCTTCTCATACTACAATAGAACATGTAGCCAACATATTACAGATGGCTACCATAAATGAAAAATTAACTTTTGAAGGCTCAGGTGGTCTACAATGCACTTGATCCAAGGTTTACTTATGCATCTGTGGTATATTTTATTACTTCTTGTAGTTTTATAGATGTTAAGGCAGTGAAATATGCAATCTCAATCTTGTCAAATAGCATTAAAAAAGTAAAGATGACAAGGGATCGCTCAAGGTGCTAGGAGGTAGCATACAGGTAGCGAGCATTGCCTGCTGCAGGTCCAAGTAGTTTGCATCGCAGGCAGTGTACATGGAATACTACATAGTTTCTTATTTTAGCAAGGTTCCAAAGGGGTAACCTTGTTAGTCGATTGTAGAAAAATAAGAGTCCTGTGGCACTTTTAAAGACTAACAGATTTATTTATCGCATGAGCTTTCGTGGGAGAAAATCTCACTTTGTCAGACGCTTTGTTAGTTAGTCTCCTTATCATTATGGATAAGAACCTGAACCACACTCTACTTCTTTTGCACCTCTCTAACAATGCAAAGGAAGTGGACTCTGATAGCATCTTCCCCAACAGAAGATTCCCTTGGTAGAGAGGAGTCCCCAGCAAGTGGAGAGTTGGCACATCCAGATCTACGCTACTTTTGGCAAAATTCTGGCTTCATCTAGTTGGCGGAAGGCTCTTTAGGAGCTGTTATCAAAGATCAGAGTTTAGAGCAGCCTCCAGGCTACTTTGAACTGTAAAGAGGCCACACTAGCCTGAAAATCGGAGAGTTGCAAGACTAGGCATTGAAAAGGGGCTGTGTCTATAGATAACAATGAGCAAAATTCAAGCTGTTTTAGATAGATCACCCAGAAGTTCAGCTGCTTATTTGAATCTTGTAAGATATTCGCTTTTCACTACTTTTCTGAGCCTCATCTTCTTCTTTCTCTACCTCCAACCCCACAGGGCCATTTTCAGTCTCTCAGTCCTTCCTTTGCCCTGATTCTCTATATCCCATCCTTGTATTTCCCTCCACTCAACCAAACTCTTTTAAACATCATTTTCTCCTTCCCTGTGACCCATCCTTTCACCTTCCCCCATGTTATTTTCCTTTTACTTCACTCCTCCCAACTTGACCTATGATCACCCTTACTCCCTCTGCATAGTCAGGTGATCCAGCCCTGCCTGGACCTGATGACTCCCATAAGCCTTCACTTCCCTATGCTTTTTTATTTAAAATCCTCTTCTGCCCTCCTGAAGACCTTTGATAATCCCATCATGGGGTGCTAGCAAGTCTAGGAGCCTCTGCTGGGCTTGCATCAGCCTGCTATATTCATATCTCATGCTCTGAGGCTTCCCCAGGTCAGATACACTTTCGAATGAATCTGACCTGGGGAAGCCCTGAAGCTCAAAATATTTGAAAGGAGGATCAGTATGAGGTCGTAAAGGGTGAAGTTTTGTGTTCAGACCAGGTCGTGTTGTTTCTGAACCGGTTTTTCCATACCCAGTTAGCCATCACAGGTACCACATATTTTAAGGTATTCAGCGAGTCAGATAACCTAATTATAGTATGCAAGTAGTTCTGAGGAATAAGGATTTTCTCCTTTGGCTTTTTGCCGATTGCAGTGGCATTCTCTAAGAAAATAACCTACTATGAAATTTGAGGGAGACGGGAAAAGCAGAGGAGGTGGATGATAAGGAAGTTAAATTCTTTACATGAAGGGAGAGGAGGAGGGAAATTGTTAGCATGTGTGTTTAAAAATGCAAAAGTAAGAAAGTAATATTGATTAGTGTTCTGTGTGTTTATTTACACCACTTTGGTACTATTAAGATGTCTGGCTATAATTATCAGGACCTGTCCACCTGTCAAAGAGCAAGTGAGTTGTTTCACCATTGTCTGGTAGCAGTAAATCTCTGGGTCCATATGGGTCTCACATAAATAGAAAAAGGATACTTTCTCAAAACATGTAATTCATTATGAAAAGCAAGGGCCTGCTAAAGGGTTTGCTGTTACACTGACAGATTATATAATTCATAAATGTTTAAAAGTGAAATGTAACCAAGTCTGATTCGATTGTTCTAATTTTTAAAACCCAAGGGAAAAAAATCTTCAGCTTTAAATTCACAACAGAAAATTGTTGCACTGCACAAATTAGTTCTTTAAAAAAGGAAACGCATTCTATTAATAGTTCAGTGAGCCAGCAATACCTAAAATAGGACCAACAGTACCTTATCTCCAAATTACATAAAACAGTATATGAAAATAAGTCCACTTCAATGTACATCGCTGAGGGTTGGAACTCAAGAAACAACCTTGCAATAGGGACAGAGTGACCTTTTAAAAAGAAAAATGAAATGAAATACACTTTCATTTTCCAGAAATATGAATGCAAGTAAAAATTTGACAGCATGGAAGAACATAAGCAAATATATCTTTTTATTTGAGGATAAAAAGAAGCCAGGGCTAGATAGGGAAAGGAAAAAACCTGTGAAAAAAACGGATGATGCAGTTTTTACGAATAAGCAGCTTAATGTATCTTGGCACCCACAGTAAGCCTTGTAGGAGCTCAAAGTGCCTGAGGCAATCTGTGAGCAGAATAGCAATTTTATTACTTTGTCATTAAACCAATTTCACAGCAGTATTGTTTGTTAATGAGCAGCGGCAAACGAGCGAAGATGTCACACACTGGAATAGCAGTGAGATTTGTGACCCAAGCTCAGAGCACTAAGATGGAAAGACCATAGCTATAAAAAAAAGAAATACTTTGGGATGAAATGCAAAGTCTATACAGCAGAGCTTGTGTTTATGAGCTACCATTTTGCTAAGAGCTGTGAGAGAAATAAAGGTCTGGAAATATGCAGTTAAAACAGGGCCTATAAAATTAAAACCAAATTAAAGTATAGCAGAGGATTACTGCACAGGCTGTACTCTACAAAATATATTTTAAGTGATGAGGAGAAATCTAAATCCTCTTTCTTTGAATTTAGTTGGTATTTATGAAATTCAATAAAACAATGACAAACTCAAAAACGAAGCAGCTGCCTCCCAGTCCTGTGGTTTCAGATCCATAAACAGGGAGCACTTTGAGGAAATTCGACTCACCAATACTTAATTAGCAGCTTACCCTCCATCTACCAAAAAAATTACATGCAGGCTTATGTAGGAATGTAAATACTGAATGCATATAGTGCATACACAGAGAGAGAACCTGATCTACAAACTGTGAATCAGAATCACCTAGCAAAGACAGATTACATGGAGCTGAGCTGCATCATTTGATGGAACTTTTTTTTTTTTTTTTGAGCCTGGGCTGATCTTACAAAGAGATTGGGAGACAGCCTTGAGGGATACAAGAAACAGTGCCAAGCAGGCACATTACTGAATCCCTGCAAGGCATCTCCAGGTGAGTTTGCAGCCTGTGCTGTCTTTCCATGTTTATACACAGGGAAAACTAGTTCAAGCAATGCAGTAAGTGGATCACTGTAACCGACTGAAAGGCAAAGGGGGGGGGGGGGGGGCGGAGGAACGGAAATTAGCCCACCATTTTTGCTCTATTTGCATTAGAGATGGGGAAATAGTTTTGCTGTTGGAACTTGCTTCTGAACCAGTTCAATTCTTTCCTATAATAAAGCCCCACCTCATTTATTTCTATTACAGTCACATTGATTTAGCATCATTACCATCCTTGATCGGTATAAATGCCTCTTGTTCTCTTGGCTGTTTGCTACCCCACCCCTGTACAGCTCCACAAAGCAATTACTGTATGTTTGTGATACATATAAAGATCTATAGTGAAGGAATGAATTTAGCACATTATAATGTGTGCATCTCTCTATCTGTCTTGTCAATTTGAACAGCGTATTTCACTTCAGTTCCCCAGAACACTGACCTCTCTCTCCAGTGATTAATATTGTTAGATGCCTGCTTTTATATCTTGATAACTCATACATGTTTTCAGCTACTTAAACTAACTCGGCAAAGGGGACACCGCAGGAAATGCTCATTGTTGAGCAGTAGGCGGTGCTCACAGTTCTGGGAGCTCAGCTTAAGACTGTTTTCTGCCTGACAGGGCAAGACCCCTAGACAAATCACTGGCTGGATGCATGGTAGTTGGCAGCTACTCAAAGCTGGTCCTGTGCCAGCAGTATTACTAGATAGCCAGACAGATCAATTTACTTTTACATTCCCGCCATTATTTATAGCACACTGTATATCTGCTCTTGCTTATGAACTAATGATTAGCAAATACAGTACACATAAAACATAAGCATTTGTTCAGGGGAAGGCTTTCTGCTGCTGATACTGCAGATAGTTTTACAGGTCACAGAGCCTTAAAAAGGATTTAAAGGGCATGTCTTGTGTAACATTTGTTCCTTTGAAAATGATGCTCCCTTCCTATTTTTGTGTAATTGAAGAGCATAGAAAGGTTTTCTTGATGCTTATGTTTCACTGAATTCCTGCATCCCCCTCCCCCTAACTGATTTCTAAGGCAGAAGACGTAGGAAAAAAGGCTTAGGCAGCATGATCTGCTTTTTAAGAACTATAATTCTGCATATCATTTAGGCTTTCTTTTAGAAAAGATTTGTCATCGCGTTTAATAAATATATCAGCCATTCTCACATTTTAGGAGAAATCAGGGCAAGTGTACTTTCTGTAAAATCCAGGAAAGCCAAACAAAAATTTGTGTTGGTGGGGAAAAGACCATCGCTTTACCAGACTCTAGTGGCTGGTAAAACCCCAGTTACAGTATAAACTGTTCCAGTTAGTCTTCTTCCTGAACTCACGTAGCATAAAAGAGCCCAAACAAAAACTCCAGATCTGAACAGTCCTGAATTTAGGAGGCATTCAAAACTCGGCCCTGAATTAAAAGGCCAAAATTAAGCCCCCTTCCCTGAATTCTGTGGCTTCAACACAGCTCTATTAAAGAATAGAACAGTACGATAAAACTTGTTGTCCAAATTAACCCTTGATGTAAGCCCAGCAAAGGCAAAGGCCCTACATAAATTTGCACAGTTTTCTCCAACAGATGCTTGTTGGTCTGACTGGATGCAGCAGCTAACAAGTTCAGGATCCATTGATTGAGGATCATTAGTCTGTGTGTGCTTTGGGGTGGCTTTAGCTCTACTCGCCAGTAGTGCTGTGGAGAGCACATGCGAGACAGAATCAGAACAGTTTTACTTCTTCCATGGGAAGAATTAATGTTTGGTGATCATAACAAATATAGTACAAAACATGGTGCAAATGTGGTGTATAGTGAACCTGCTCAAACTGGGCTTATGTTCAAGGTGTGCACTGTGTTTTGTGAAACAGTGTGGAAGAAGGACATGCAGCAAAGAAATCTGCAAACTTTGTTTCCTGAGCTGGCTGGGTAACTTCCATACACTAGCTGATCAACCTGCAAACCTTCTCCACACTAACAGCCAGCTGGCTCTTTCATACCTTCCCATGGTATCTGAAAGAAGGACATCTCACTGGCCTTCTTGTCCCTTCTGGTTTCCCCCATCCCTGAAGGGAACACCAGATGGCTGTTCCAAACATATTTTGAACGCTGTCAGGCACAGAGAATTTTGTTCTGCATTGACCTGCACCCCAGAAAGCAGCAGAAGAGAGTTCTGCTTTAAATTCAGGATCAAATAGCACCCATGACTTAAAGTCGACTTAGTTAAGTCGACTTAGTGTGTCTACACTTACAGTTAAAGTCGACTTAAAGGGGAACTTACAAAGTCGACCTAGAGCGTCCACACTGGATGCTCTAGGTCGACTTTGTGGGGCTAGGAGGACCTTGGGTAGGTCCACAGTGGCAGGGAGGGGCACCCCTTGTGTGCAATGGGGCAAAGGGGGACAGGGACCCTGGCAGGGCATGTGGGCAGGGTATGACGCTGTCTGGATTTAGGAAGCAT
Source organism: Pelusios castaneus (assembly GCA_007922175.1). Classification (NCBI taxonomy): domain Eukaryota; kingdom Metazoa; phylum Chordata; order Testudines; family Pelomedusidae; genus Pelusios; species Pelusios castaneus. The sequence continues at coordinate 8,522,946 of ML685764.1, forward strand.
TTATGATATTATTTTCAATGGATATCTCATAAATGCTCTATAATCCATAGGAACTATGTCATGTTTGGTATCAATAGAAAGGTAGTAATTTTCTGGGAATGATTATATAGTTTATGTCTAGAAATTCTATTGCGATTAGAAGTTAGAATTTGATGTTATATCCATACTTTAACTTATGTTAAAACCATTGTGTCCTTAATGTTTAGGAATGTGCTAGGGCAATGGTCCCAGGGAGTTACCTGATGAGCCATTAAAGACATAAGGAATACAACCATTGTGTCCTAATGGCTCATCAGGTAACTCCTTTAAAAGTGCCACAGGGCTCAGCATTTTCCCCATTGTACTAAAGTACATGGGGGCTGAGCAGAACAGGGGCAGGGTACGGGAGTGGGGTGGGCAGGGCTGTGTCCTGCCCTGTGGGTGGGCACTCCAGATTCTGGCTGTGCCAGGCACCCTGGCAGAGAGGTCAGTGGGGGAGCCCTGGGGACCCTTTAAGTCGACTTAGGGCTAAGCCACGTCTACATTGGCTTAAGTCAACTTAATAAAGTCAACTTAGCCAGTAAGTCGACTTTAAACTAGGTTTTATAATGTCGACTTAAAATTTCCTTAAATCAACTTATGGTGCAGCTTAAGTCGATTTAAGGAAATTGTAGGGTAGACGCAGAGTAAATTAAATCGACTTAAACAGGCTTAAGTCGACTTAATTTACAAGTGTAGACGCACCCAAAGGGTGTAACCCAAAGCGTCTTGAAGATTGTAAGTCTTTCCATGGATTTTTCGATCAGGCACTAAAATGGCACTTGTAATTTTATGTTCATTCAAATATCCTTACGTATGCACACTAGGCACTCAGACTTGGTGCAGACAGTTTCCATCTGAACTGGGAGGAAAAGGACCTACCCTTCCTCAGGCTGAGGATTTGTGGCAGCATCTGTGTATAATACTCCTGCCTCCGCTTCTCTGACCCCAAATGAGAATAGGGAGAACAGATCCATCTAAACCTCCTTGTCCTCTCCCTATACTCACCAGCATGCAGAGGTGCAATGAGCTGTGCTCCCAAGTGTGTATATAGTATGGACTTCAGAGATTAGATTCTATTTTTTAGTTATACCAGCATAAATCTGGAGTAAATCCATTGACTTTAATAGAACTGCTCCACATTTATGCCGGGATGACTATGATCAGAATAGGGTCCCAGGAAGATTCATATCTGTAAACTCTGTGCTGCAAATTGCTGATGTTCTACTGCATCCTGTGTTCCTTGTGTCTTCAATGTAAAGGGTAGAATTTACTCTCTCAATGTTAGGTAGATCCAAAGGTGCTGTACAGTATCTGTGTTGCTTCCCAGGCAAATTGCCAGACTAGGAATTTGGCACTGCTTAACAGCATTGCAGTGACATAACAAAGACAGAATGGCAACATGAAATGGCTCTGATACATTGTTTATCTGTAACTTACGCATGTATGGAAATATTTTTTTCTTTTAAAAAATGGGGGCAGCGTTGTGTTCTCTTTACGTGTTGAATTATTTCTTCGAGGGCTATGGCATCTTTATTTCTCTTCCATCAAACTTCAGGAGGTATTGAGCCTGACTCTGATTTCAAGTATGCTGATGTAAAAGCTAAGAAACTTGATGTCCGGGGAGTATAAGCAGAGTAAAGCCAGGGTAAATGAGAAGTGAATCAGGCCCATTAGTCCTAGGGATGTGGTGGGCTAAAACTCCAGAAACATTTGGATTGAGATCCAGATATTGCAGCTTAGGTCCATCATTGATTCTTTTGTTTGATGTCTGGCTGTTTGCGTCTCTCACTGGGAGCTGTGTTGGTTGATTTTGCTCTCAATCTCAACATTGATCACCTGGCCAGATGGTTTATTAGATCTATTGTCCTTTGACTCACCTGCTGTGAGGAATTTCATCTAGTGTATTTGCCTAATAATAAAACCCTTTTTAAAAATTCCATAAAAGTAGGGATGGATTAAGATTACATGAGGCCTGAGTGTACAAAATTGTAGGACCACTCATATATTTCAACATTAGACACAAACAATAATAGGGGTCCAACTCTCGCTGCAATTTCCCAAGCCCACTTCCTCCTGCATGAATAATGTCTTCTGATGGTCTCTCTTTATTTTGTTCCATGACTTCCTATAGCCTCTATTCACTCATACTCAGGATCCCCCCACTCCTGATCCTTCCCAGTTAAACTCTGCAGGGATCAGTTGGCAGAGAAAAGATGAGGATCTGCCCAAAAATATATTTTAAAATCAATCAAATGCTTTTTTCAGCTGCCCCTTGTGCTCCTAACACCTGTGGAATAGTGGTGAGTTATTTTCTGTTCTAATATTTTGTGCTCTCCCCTCTCTGTTACCTGCAGGTTGGCTTTCTGACCACTGGGTGGGAAGGTTTTCTTCCTGCCTTCTCAAAAGATGAGTGATTCTTCCCTATCCTTGTTTTTCTTCCTTCCCCCTGTCCATCCTGGCAAATATGGGGCAGAGGATTCCACTGTAGCACTTTCTCCATAGAGGAAAAAAAGGTGCATCTCATCAATTCCTTCCCCACCCCACATGGTATTGGGTGGGTGTATGGCAGTTCTCCTTTTCACCTTGGATGAACTTTTACTTCCCTGTGGGAGAACCAGGTGGTACTCACACTACAAGATCAACTCACTGCAGAACACTCCCATCTGTCTAACTGGAAAGAGCACTTTGCTCCCTCTTCTCAGAGGAAGGTCTAAACAGGTATATATCAGTGTATTTTCCCTGAAGACCTGATGAACGTGCCACAAGGAAGGGAAACACCTGGCTGGAGGGACTCTGATCCAGTAGGCACATGGCTAATTTGCCTGTGCATAATTTCTGTTTGGAGTTCCTCTTATGGAAATAGGGACCTTCTGTACATCTAGACATTTTCCACATTTGTCATCTGTAACCTTGGTCTCAGATTCCAATCCAGTCCATGTTGGTAGTTACCAAAAATTATTACTGTTCCACAGCTCTTTTGTGGCCCATGAGAAATGAATTAGTGCATCTTTGCCTATGGTCCACAGTTCACAACTAGCATTAATTGGCATCTTTATTGACAGTCTCATCAGAAAGGCCAAACACTGAATGAGTTAGACGTTGAACGACCTGGTCTTTTTCTTAGTTGCTCTGGCAGATAAAGTGGAGCACAATCTCTCAGGACAGCATGAAGAATCCTGCACTGTTTTTAACTCTCCTACATCTGTGGATCATTACAAACACTAAATTCACACTCATATGGGGGAAAAAACAATTCAGACAACAATCATTAATTAAATAAACATTGAAAAGTAAATAAATAAATTTTTAAAAAACTCTCTAACCGATTCAAGCAGTGAGATATTGTGTTCTTTTATGTTCCAGTGCACATCTAGCACAAACAACAAAATTCTTTTGAGACTCAAAATTGAAATCCAGGCATTTCTAGCTTGCAGGAAAATACTTGTTTTGATTGCATATTTGTAGGAGATTAGAATTCTTAAATGTAGGGGTCATTAGCCCACTTAAAAATAATCTTAGACTTTGGAAAAATTATACGTGAATAATAGTTGGAGAACAATTTGTAAACCAGTTCTCTAGTAACTGTAGCTCGTATAATCCTGTAGCTGTCCAGATTTCCACCAGGAAAGGGTAAGTTCTACACTGTGTAGCTAGATAGATCATTAGCTAGATACTTCTCCAGCCGTCTCTCTTCATGCTATCTGAGTGCCACGCAAAAATTAATTAATTGGTCCCACAACATCAGAAAGTTGAGAAGTATAATTGTTATCCCCATTTGACAGGTGGGGAACTGAGGTACAGCAAGAATAAGAGCTAAACTGTTGATAAAATGCGCCAGTAGAGGAGAAGCCAGGGAAATCATTGAAACACAGGGTATGTCTACACAGTAGTTAAACAAGTGAAGCTGGCCTGTGTCAGCTGACTCAGCTTCACGGGGCTTGGGCTACAGAGCTGTAAAACTGTGGTGAAGATCTTCAGGATCAGTCACAATTTCAAGCTCTGAGACCCCATGAATGTCTACATTGCAGTTTTATAGCCCTGTTAGCCTGAACCCCACCTGCTTATGTCAACTGGTATGGGCCAGCTGCAGGCGCTTAATTTCAGTGTAAATGTACCGTCAGAGATGCACCTTCTGGGCACAACTTCTTCTGGGCAAGAGCATTTTACCATTGCCCTATCCCGCAGTAAATTACTACTCACTGGCTAGTAAATAAGGAGGAGTGCTGGCTCCATAACATTGGTCAGTGAGTAAGGAGGAGTTAAGTCAAGATTTCACTCATTCCCTCCATTTTCTGTTCACTTGCTCCTGGGAAGAGGTAAGCAAGCAAGTAGCCTCAATTACTCCTGTGAGCATTGGGCTGAATATCCAGGTAACCTGTGTAAGGTGTGGGGGTAGCTTATTCCCTCTTGCTCCTATACTAGAGGACCATGTGGTCAAAGTCACAGTCTAATCATAAGTGACTTGTTCAACGGCACACAAAACCAAAAATTGGACCCAAGTCTCCTGAGTGCCACACTGAAACATGAGTTTATCCTGCCTCTGCATTGCTCCAAAATCAGAGAAAACCAACCAGGGTGCTTGGGGCAGAGGATAGGAAATGCACATCCCAGCATTCCCTTCCAAAATGCAATTAATTATCTGCTTTTCTGACTGCTGGGCTCTTTCACTCTGTGTTCAGGTGGTTTGTGAAGTATCCATTTAGTAGCCCACTGGTTCTGTGTTGGTGGACGGCTCTCTATTGGTGAACTACATCTTGCCCTTGCAGGAGGACACATCTGGTCATCTATGGAGCCTTTTTTCTCTCTAACTACTATGAAACTACAATGTGCAGGCATTTATGTCACACTTCTTTCCCTGATAATCGCTTGGTATAGATTTGTGGTTTCTTTTTAATGTCTGGCTCATTAGATGGCATAACGTATGTGAAGTTTGTAGCTGTGGTTGAGGAAAGCTGGAAATGTCGAGGTGAAGGTTTATTATGTCTGTCATGTTTGAGAACAGAAGGCCATATACTATTTCTGCCCGGAGTCTTCACACATAGCTCCCACTGACACTGTGGTTATGTGCATGGCTGAGGACTGTTTATAGCCCTAAAACTACTTACTGGTTTTCCTCAGATGATCAGAATTGAACTATAGTCTAGACACCACTTGGTTTAAATGACAGGTTTGAAACTTTTTGAGAAGCTGGGATGGAGAATAATGTCATAGTATCTAGGAATATAAAATGCTGTGGCTAATATGTCTGGTTCCCACCCCTTACTCCCGCATGCACACAGACACTACATTAAGAATATTGAGCAGTGACATTTATTTTATAAAGGGCACTATCTACTTGCTGCCCCAACCTAACGTTTGCCGCACACGTACATCATGAGGGAATAAACCCCTAAAAGCTTAGTTGTAATTTACTTCCTGCACATAGCAACAATAGATAGTTGAATTGAAAAGCCTTTTATGATTCATAAATATATTAGCAGCCATTATCTGGCAGAAAACGTGTGTCTGAATATAAGACTTGATTCACCACAGTGTTTCTCCAACTTTAACTCCATTGAAATGAAGGGAGGTACAGTGGTGTAAGGCTGAAGTACCAAGTGGTGAATCAGACCCATAATATTTAAGGGTGATTACCCTTAAACAAGAAGGCCACCATTTTCACTGAGGCCACTCATTTTGGGGGCCTCAAGTTAAGCATACAGAAATGGAGGCAATCTGAATGAATGGGTACTTTTAAAAATTTAGGCTGAAATTACACATTCATTCTACAGAAAACCCTGCTCTTGATCTTTTCAGTGTCGTACAAGTCCAAATGTATTTTAACTGACTCTTAGGTACTTTGTAACAACCCAGTGTCCCAGTGATTTCATTTGGAATTTTGTTTTGATGTATAAAACACAAAGTGAAACACAACCTTCTCCACAGTTTATTTCTTTTCTTATGAAAACAATAGCATTGACTCCATAATGTGTTAATCATTAAACTGAGTAGAAGTAAAGCAGGTGTGCGAAGCAGAGTAGGTAATGCGCAATGCTAAAGCTGTTAAAAGAAACCTCTGCAAACCTAACTCCATAGCCTACGGGATGAATATGACACAGCAACACCAGTATCTGCTTTCATTGGCACTCTCTTGACAGTTAAGCTTTTTTGGGGGGTTCTGCCTGGGGATTTCACAGACAATAACCAAACTTGCACAAGAAAAATAAAGTTTGCATTCCTTTACATTTTAGATGTGAGAGATAAAACAGAGGCAGGTAATACGCTGCTGTATAATCCCTTACCGAGGTGACATAACCCCAAAGAGCTTTGATGCTGTCTGATTGCATGCCTCATGAGAATTCTAGTGGAAAACAAATTCTGATGAGTTTATTTGACTCACCTTTCTGCCTATTTGCGTTGAGAAAGGCCTCCTGTACAGTCTCTTCCTCTCTCTTTATTGTGCGGTTTGCTTTGTTTGTTTGAGTTTAAAACTGCCATTATGTGAAAGTGTTGCAAGTATAAATAATTTAGAAGATAACTCTGTGGGGATGCCACTTCCATGGCTTTTCTGCAGTAGCAACTCATTATGGTTCTGAGAACCAGCATTCCATAAGAACAATTATACAACATCAGTACATGGATATTAACCAAGCCTGATAGATGGTGACAAGAAAATAATTTTGACATCTGTTTAATTAAATTTTTCCCTCCTTTCTTAAAAAAAAAACCTCCTCCTTTTGTGAGTAATTTGCACAACAGCTTTGCATCTCCTATAAATATTTGTAAGCTTCATGTTTGGATGGAAGGAGGGATGGGTATCTGTATATATAGCTATCCATCAGGTTGTATGCATTTTTTTGTGTTTGTTGAAAATTACTCTCCCCTCCTCCCCCCCCCCCCCCCCATAAGGCCATAGTGATACAATTACCTAATGAAATGCATTTGTTTCTAAAGGTAATCATGTCAGTTAATATATGTTAATAAAGACAAGTGAACAAAAGGTAATGAGTGGGTCAGACTCCTAAAGAATCATGCCCTTTTCACTCCTGTTAAAGGGAAAAGAAAAGCTCATAAAGCAGCTTCGTTTACTTTCACCCCATCATTTTAAGAATTGCTTTGCCAGTCCTTCACAGCAAATAGTAATTTTAAGTGGTCCAACACAGAGCTCAGGTTGTGTGCACTCTATGGTAATAATAGAGTAACTGCCTTTCCTGGAGTCAAGAAGTCCAACAATTGAGTCTCTTTTTCCCCCTCCTGTGAGTGAATCACTGCTGTTAGCCTGAATGACAGGATTGCTTATAGAAAGCAATCCCTTCACCGTCCTATGTGGACCTTATCCAGGGACTTTTGGGGTTCATACGCCAGGTAGGTAGTATATAAAACAGTTATAAGTCAAAGCTGATTTTGATCTTGTGCAATCCATAAACAAGAGTGAGGAACTGTTGAAATAAACAATTGTTGGGCATTGGTAATGCATCCCTAACATATAAATGCACTATTTCAGGACTTGAATCAATCATCAGTATAGTCCTTATAAATATGGTGCTTATAGATGATCAAGAATTATTCACAGTTATTTATTTTTCTTAAAAAAAAAAACCCCATAAGAATTTGTTAAAAATCTGTTTGCACTATCACTTATTTTTCTGATTCTGAAATGCAGGTGTGTTGTAATACTTGAGGGTAAGTTATTTAGAAATGAGAAGATGTCTAGTAAAACTTAACAAGAAGGATCTCAAGAAAGGAACCAAGTCTTCTGTTAAAGTAATGCCATGTCAAGGAAAAGGAGCAAGGCCATGAGCCTAAAATCACTCCCCAGTAGCCAAATCAGGCCTTATTTAGAAGGTACACACCAACTTCAATATTTGAGTTAGAATTGCTAGTGAGGAGTAATCCACAACTAAAACAAACATTGCAGAGATTACTTTGACTAACAAGCTATCATAAACAATGCACCGATGAAAAGAAGTTTGTTTTAGACACTGTTCGTTTAGATAAATGAATTTATAACACGCTAAACAGAATGGACAAATATCTCAGTGAGACATTATTCTCTTGAACTTCCTCAAACACAATTTCTACTCCTCCATGCCTCTTTAGGACTCCTCCTTCATTTGTTCCCACTGCCTGTAACCTTGGTGTGATCCTTGATCCTATCCCTTCTTTCCCCCCTATCTCCTGTGTTTGCAACTCAGCCTTTAGCAGTATTAACCACAAATGCTACCTCTGCTCGTGCCTTCATCTCCTTTCAGTTTGACCACTGTAATTCCCTTCTCTAAATCTTCTAAATCTGAGTTCTCCATGTGCCATTATGTGCCGAATGTTTATGCCTCCTCACAAATGCTTCAGAGCAGACATGACAAAATCACCAATTTCCTTCAGACTGCTCCTCTGGTTTCCACTGTTCATTTCAGATCCTTTTCAAAATTTCTTTTAAAACCCCCTAAGAACCTGTTTCATGTCCATTCTCTCTGTTTATGTAGTACTGGCCTTCTCTCGCTCCTAGTTGCAAAATCGCATCCTTTTTCATGCTTCAGCCTTTTCCTCTGCAGTTCCTGCCACTTGAAATAACCCTCTGATATAACTGTCTCTCCAGATACAATGCTTTCAAAATCAATGAAAACATATATTTTCTCTCTTGTTTATGCCTCCTAATTTCTCTCCCTCTGAAATATTTTTTTGAAAATGGATTATCTAACTATGCAAAACTGTTATGGGATGTATCATGTGAAAGATGTTATAATATATAGCATGAGATATAATAAGTACTAAAATAAAATTGTTACATTGAAAATATCAAGAGAAAGCCAGTTCAGAAAGCCAATCCAAATTCCTAGGTAAGACTTAGTGGTAGATTTTCCATAGATTTGAAGTCCTGCTGCTTTCATTTTGGGTGCAAATTTGATGTCCATGAAGTTTTTATGTGCATTTTGTTCATCTGAAAATTAATTGCAGGTGTAAGCTGAGCAGTTGCACATCTAGTTACCTGATTTGTACCTACAATTGGGTAGCTAGAATGGTGAGATTTGCATATGAAATGCAGAAGTATATGCCAGAAAAAATGACATTTGAGTTTTTTTATGAGCACCAGTTTCACCCCCTAAAAAAACAGCTGGCCACCTGGAATTATAGGTCACAGAGTGCTGAATTCAGGTATCCCATTTTGGAGTGGATCGGTGATTGGGGGACACATACGAAACAGACACAATGACTCCCAGTCAGACTTCTGTCGAGGTCCATTTAAAGATACAAGCTTTCTCTTTGGTTGTTGACCATTGTATTTTTAGTATATATTTTATTGAATCAAAGAATTGATATATTTCCAGAAATGTCTCAGGAAACTCAGATGATACATCATAGCCTCATCTCTCTTAGGCTAGAATTTACTAAAGCAGATGTAGCATTACTGGAGTCTGCTGAGCCTCATGTGATTTAAAAAGATATAAAATATATCTTTTATGATTACGATGATGCTAAAAATTTTGTGGATGATAATGTAGTCACATTGGGAAGACTAGGTATAACAATTGTTGGAGATTCAAAAAAAAGAAATACTCTCCTTTGCCAGTTGATCTGGCTCTGAGACGATAAGATTGCTTTGACTCTTTAGTTGTTGAGTGTTTGCATTTCATTTCTTTTATTATCCAGCCTTGACTTTGTCATGCAAAAAGTTTGCATGTGTGTGAATCTATATTTTTAACTCTTTTAAATAGTTAAATATTATATTAATAGGAAATAAGTTACAAATTGTGTATTTTTAGTAATATATAAATGTTTCAAATAACTTAATTATTCAGAAAGAAATATAATAATCTAATTGACTTTTCTTTTTTTCTTTTTTTTTGGCTGTTGATTTATCGTTCTGTGTTTTTCTCAGCTTGGATACTGAAAACAATGAAAAAGGACAAGTCACTTGCACTTTTGTTTAGTCAGTTTCTTATCAATTCCACCCGTAGGTTCTCATTCTCTAGTTGTTTATTTTATTTTCACATAAAATGTTTGTCAGATAGGTATACACTTTGACTATATAACAACGATGAGGAAAAGACATCAATCTCTATTTTTAATCGAATAACCCCTTTTCATACATCAAAAATGTTATTTTGCACAGGCGAGAAGAATGATCTGTGAGTACTAAACAAAAACTTGGTTCAAGTACAGTTATGCCTCAGTTTTTCAGATGGTCTCCTTAAAGATGGCCAGAACACTTGCAGATGTATCCAATTTGAATGTGCACACCCTTCACTGGTACCCACTATAGACTAAATCCTCAGCTGGTATAAATCAGCATAGCCACATTAACTTCAGAAGAGCTGCACTCACTTCCATTGGCTGAGGACCTGGCCCAGCAGGTGAAACTGCACACACGTGCTGATTTTGCACACACTGAGCCAATGGGATTTACTCACCTGCTTAAAGTTAAGCACTGGTAAATTTTTCAACCCTGTTTTCAAAAGCAGCTTAGGGCTAGATCCACTAGGGACCTTTAGCATCAAAACTGCCACTTCTGGCACCTAAAATGTACATCCTCAAAGCCCCCACTTGGCTATCCACTCACCCCTGTGGGCACCTAATGCTGCTCCAAATAAAGTCCCCTAGGCACCAAAGCTTCAGCAGGTGGGCATGCTCACAGCCCTTTCACTCATGCCTAAAGAGCCCAAGGTTGAAATCCCCACTCTGCCTAAGAGGAGCCAGGACTTGAACCTCCCAGAAAAGTGCTCCTATCACTGTTCTATAGGATATTCTGGGTTGGGTCTTCTCAATCTCTCCTCTTAAAGCTTTTCCACTATGTATAAATTAAATCAAGTGCCCAGCACCCGCCATAGTTGCCAGTCATATAAACTCAAACATGGGTTGATGCACGTACTGTTGTATGTATTCACCCACAAGTAGTGCAGATGCAATTGGTGAGATCTACTAAAATATAGGCCCCAAACCCTAATTGTCAGAATAGTCTGTTAATGCTGAAAATCCAGCCCTAACTGTTATTAAAATGATGTAACATCACAAAATCTTCTCCCATATAGATACATAGAGAGACAGACTGATTTGTTTAATTTCCTGCCAAGTATTTCATTTCTGTGTACAATAATGACAATGGGGAAATATCACAACACTGTCCAATGTTCATTAAAGATATATGACCACATATAACACTAATTTCATGTTTCTCTTTATGATATAATTTCCTTTCTTTATGGTGTATTCAAGTGACAGAAACCAGGTTGGCAAGCCTAAAATGTGAAACCAGATGCTCCTCTAGCTAGCCAGTCTTTAAATATAAAAAGAGAGAAAGTTTGCATTAGTGTTAAATTTGCTTTTCAGCTGGGGAAATCCAACAACAGCAACCTCCTTAGAGTGATGCAATTCGGGACAGACTCCCACCAGCCCTCTGCAATTCTTGTGAGCCAGCTGGGTATTGAAATTCATAAGAATCCACCTCTTTAAGTGCTTCAGAGAGCACAAACCTTGTCAATTTCAATCCTCGGCTGCTTCAGAAGAATGGAGCCAGCAGAGAGAACAGAGGGGTGGTGCAACATTCACATGTATGTATCCTCAATCACAACAAATCCAGCACTCCAGGGCCCCTGCAGGGCTCCAGCCAGCTCTATCCCTGACTTATCAGCCTGCTCTGTATTTACTTCTGATTACCCAGCTAATTGGGTAGCCCAGAATGAGCCAGGAGACAAATATGCGTATGGGGTGGCAGGCAGAGTGAGCAATCTCACCTTCTTTGGCTTAATTTTCCTATCTTTTGAGGCTCACAACAATTTAGGCAGGTGTTCTCAGAGGCACACAGTTAAATGAAACATTTGCAATAAAGACTTTAACAGACTCTCTAAGTTGTTCCTAAACTGTTTTCTCTTCAAAGCGTCTGACGAAGTGGGATTTTCTCCCACGAAAGCTCATGCGATTAATAAATCTGTTAGTCTTTAAAAGTGCCACAGGACTCTGTTGTCTTTCTACAAATGTTTTCTCTGTGTTACCCATAAGACACAGTCAATACACAATGGTGTGAGATGTATAAAGGCTTTATCAGTGTGAGATTGGGATGATCTGCATAAATCCCTCCAGTCTTCACCACTCCTGAATAGCAATATTACTATTATTTATTATTTGTTTTATCATGGGGCTTAGGTGGATTCTCTGTAAACTGAAGTCTTTAAATCATGATTTAAGGATGTCAATAGCTCAGTCAAGTTAGCCTGTAGTATGCAGAAGGTCAGAATAGATGATCATGATGGTCCCTTCTGACCTTAAAGCCTATGCATCTATGAGCTCCAGTCAAGTACTAGGATGCCATTGCGCTAGGCGCTGTACAAACACAGGACAAAACCTGGCTGAGAGAGCTAGCAGTTCTCATACTATTAATACCTTAACACACATTATGCACTCAGATACTGAGCCTAAAGATGCTCCTCTTTGCTAAAGCCTGCCTACCATGCCTGGAGTGATCAAAGGGGGGGGGGGGATAACATGATCATATACATATATAAAGCCTAAGCAGAACCTCCTATAACCAAGCAAAGTCAAGGAGCAGAAAAATATGGACATCACCATGTCAGTTAAAACTTACTTGGGAAGTGTTTTCCTACATCAGTGCTATAACATAGTGGGCGGGGAGGTTGAGAGGAATTTTTTCTGTGCATTATTCAATAATTGTTTCACTAGTTCACCTTCTTTTCATGTATACCTTTGTAGCCACCAGCTAGAGGAAGATAAGCTATAGCAATAATTAAAACATTCTCTAATTATTATGGACTGTTGCTTCAAATTCTATTGTTCCACTGACAGCATCGTTTTTAATATATCATTTTATGCTCTGCTGTAGATCATCATTACCCTCTCTCCTCTAGGCTAATTCCAAAGGGGTAGCCGTGTTAGTCTATTGTAGAAAGACAACAGAGTCTTGTGGCACTTTTAAAGACTAACAGATTTATTAATCGCATGAGCTGTAAGAGTATTTATTTGTTTCCACAAACTAACCTATAAGCACATGTGCATATTTTGAAAAAGTGTGGTGCTTCTTCCCTTCCTCCCTCAGCTGGCTCCCCTTTAGCTTTTTAAACCTTTTCCTCCTCTTCTCAGCCTGCAGCGTGAAGGAATCCGAGTACAGCATATACATGTATGTGCACCTAGCTGAAAAACTGAATGCATTCTGGTTTTTTAGCAAACACTGTACACAAAGGATTTGCGCTCCTCAACACAGTCACTCCATACTACATCCTCTTGTGGCCTACAGTGTTTTTTCTCCTTTCATTAATTTGAGAATGGATTAAGGGCACAGCTTCACAGAGGCAACTCCCCAGTAGCTTCTGTGGGAGTGGGGAAACTCAACTACCCACTTAGGGCACTTGGCGCCTCCTGGAAGCTGGTTGGTTCCTTGTAGTTTGTCGCTAAAAGACCAAAACAGAACTTTACATCATACTGTCGATATGATGTTCTGATTAACTTTAACCATGTCAAAACCATGTTGCTTATTAAATACCTTTTCCCAAAATATATCTTGAATAGAAACCTATGTCAGTAGAAGCTGGCTGTGTCTGCCTCAGCAACAGTGTGGACATCTTGAGGGTCAGCAGTTCTCAAACCTTTTAGTAGAGTGCTGCTATGCATTTATTTAGCTGTGGATTTTGAAAACTAAGCTGTTAAGATCTGATTTCTTAAGGTCCACTGGTTGACAGAGGTAAAATGCTTATTTCCTTAATCCCCTTTCCTTTAGATTTGAAGGTTTTAATAAAAATGGAAAAAGTATGAAAGCATGGCCAGAACAGGACAGTGTGGATACAAAAATTAGTTCACTTTGGACAAAATTTGCTGTCAGGATAAATGGAGTATTCTTTCTGTACTCACAAACTGGTAGTACGTGTGCAGGTTGGTTGTAGATGGTTTCTACAATAAGGCTTCTTTCATACAGGTGTGTTTATGCCCCAGGCTTGCTGGCCACAGTCCATTCCATTTACAGAAGCTGAATTAAACAATAACTACCACATTGCAAAAAGAAGAAGGGGGGAAAAAGGTGAGCGTCAAAGGAGATGCCTGAGAGCTTTGTTAGGGCCAAGAAAAACCCTGTTGCAGTTGTCAGAGCTTGTTGATGTTGCAGAGAACGGCACATTTTTTTTCTGCTGGATTTTGTGGTTCTGCCTTAGGAAAGAAAGTAAAATAGAACGGAAGAACAAAGTCCTACTCTATAAATCAGCAGCTGCTCCTTGCCAGATCAAAGGAGTGACATTTTTGCTCCTGGTCTACTTGTCCACTTTAGGTGCTTGACAGACAGCTAACAGCTGGCCTGCTACACAGCATAGGGGAACTGAGCTACATCTTCTTCAGAGTAGATGACAAGCTAATCAGAGCTATCCGTAACACAGGACATGTGAGTTTACCTTGATCTCTTCAAACACATCCACTACATAACTGCTAAATGTCATTGTGCATTTTTGGCAAGTTAATACTCTGGTAGTTTCCGCTGAGAAGTAAGATGGAGAATTAAGATGTTTAGTTCATCCTGAAGATGTAACGTTAAACAGAGGTTAAATTTATAGGTGTACTCCCCTCTGCAGGTTAATTTATAAATAGCTGAAAACTGAATATTCACTAGTTAGAAATTTGTGTAAGGGACTTTAATTTGGTTGAAAATTACAAAAATAAGGATTTTCAAAAATGGCTAACCAAAGTTAGGAGTCCATATCTGCATTGAATGACCTTAATTAGTGACTTGATTTTCAAAAGTGCTGAATCCTCAGCAACATCCAGTTTTCAAAATCTGGTCCTGTGAGCTTAACATGACAAATGAACACATCTTGAAATTCAAGAGTTCTTTAGGAATTAATAGAAGGGTCTGAATTCACTTTTAATGTATAAAGCCTGTACAAACAAAGTCGAGTACATGCCAAATTAGCTAAAATTGTGTTCGGAGTCTCCATAAGATGTATGTATACAGACCTGGAATTTTAATGTCAGTTGTAAAACTTTCAAAGTAATTTAGTTTCTAGTTGCTTCCCATTTGCAATAAATCAAGTACACAGGATGAGGTAATATACTACAACTTATGTCTATTGACTTAGCGTTTTATCTTTAAGATATGAATAGCTAAGGAACTCTGTCTGTTTGTCTCCTCCCTCCCTTTCAAGTACCTTTGAAAGATCACTTTTACGGTGCATGATAAATAGCCATATATGAATAATCTGATGGCATTCAGAAAGAGTAACAGACATTGCTTCAAAAATCATGACCTGCTGGGATGTTTTGTTATGTGGTATGAGGTGTGATTACATTCACTGAATCGTGTTTATTATCATTCAGAATTCCAAGGGAAACAGAAGATAATTTTCCACCTAGGTTAAAATATCATGAAAGCTTATAATGAAAATTGGTGTGTAGAGGGTTCTTTGTGTAGCAGGAATGTTAACTCAATGTTAACAGATTTATTCCTCAAACTGATTCTCATTCACAATGGGGTTTCACAGTATATTTGCAATCCTAGATAATGTGATCCTCTTTCCACTGTACAATTTAACAAAGTAAAAATGGAGTAGTATTCAGTCATGGAGCTACCCCACTTTTTATTACAAAAATGGAATTGTAACAATGAAGATGCACTGATTTCCCAGAAAAATTAATTGCACTCTACAGGATATGATTATCAGACAATATATGTACACTGGTAACACTAGGCTTCCATGACCTATGTGTTAGTGTATGGTCTCCCTCTTCCAAGGACACATATGCATTCAACCCACCAGCCATGGAGCCAGGGTGCCATCCCATATTCTCACGCATGGTCCCAGCTCACTCCAGCAGGTCACTCACAGCACAAAATGATTTCTCCATCTGCACACCCCATTTGGAAAGCTATGTTTTGGCTCCACCTCCTGGCTTCCTGCTACATGCAGTGGAGGAGGTCACCGGGGGCCATAGAGCACATAAACAAGTATGTGGAAGTGGGCACAGGCAGGCAGCCAGGGATTAGTGTGTGCACACTGGAATGGGGAAAAACAGTCAGGAGTGACAATCATATCAGACTCTGCAAAACCTAGGATCAGTGATCTATGCTCCAGTCCTAACTTTTTCTGAATACAAGAAAAAAGTTTCATTTTCAAAGTTCTGCATAGGCAAGATGCCCATACAGTCCACGTGTGAGAATATGGAATAAACAAGTGTAACTCTGTAGCATTTCTGTGTATGTGCCACCAGCAATGGCTGTAAAAAAAAACCCCAAAACCTCAGGCTCTTGGCTTCAGCCCAATCATTTTCCTGTGCTCCAGAAATATAACCTGGCAGAAGAACTACATGTTTAAAGACACACATTTTCTGTGAGCTAAATAAATATCAGTGCTGACAACTTTTGTGATTTTATCAGGAGTTTTGTGGTATTTCATGTTTAACTTAAAGTCCCAGCTCCCAGAAAAAAAGTGGTTAGGTGAGAATCTTGGCGTTCTTTATCTTTATCTTTATTTCTATTTCTTTTTTTTTTTTTTAAGTAAGTTTCTAGCCCTCATGCTTGTGGAGATATGCTTGAAAGTGTTTTCTGAAGTGTTCCCCAAAGGCTCAAAAACCAGAAGGTAAATAAAGGGAGTTTATATATATATATATATATATAAAAAAATCTCATGATTTTTAAACCACTCTCATGCTTTTTGGCAGCCTGATTCATGATTTTTGAACATTTGGGACTGGGAATACTGAAATACAGCCTTTTGAGTAGCGTATTGTAATTTCCAGAATTGCCATCTTCTATGAGAGTGATACTGTTGCAAGCAACATACAAGACATGGCAGAGATCCATGGAACCATCAGTGAAAAGAGTATCTACCTATCTAAAAAACAGTCAGCCCTTCCATTTTTACTACACCCTAATCTTCCCAGAAATACCTACAACACCTCTCACAAAGTTATCCAATCCTATGTTAAGAAGTTTTGTCAAGGAATATGTTCTCTTTTTCCGCCCCTTTGAAAATCAATCATATAAGTGACTCCACTTCTCAGTATTCTTAACTAAAGGGAGCTTTTTTGGCTGGCTCACATCCAGAAGCTACATTCAGCTTTATACTTCCTTGTAAGGAATGCTGCACATAAGAGTTGGCAAACAGGTGTGGCATAGAGTCAGTGAAGCAGAAACAAGGGGTTTATCAGCCATTTTTATAGACACCCGTACAAAAGGACACCTAAACCTAATTCTGTCAGTTTAAAACACACATTGAAGTGAAAAGGTTATATAAACCAAGATGGTTAGCTTTCAGCTGCAAAAATGAAAGTCTGATTGATAAACAATGAATAGTTTTAAAGGGGGATATAGAGAGATATAAAAATGTTGCTGCATTTTTAGCCTTTCAGATTCCATTCTACCAGATAGCTCTGTTCTTCTGAAATTATACATTCAGGGAATGGTAGAAACATGTCAGATATATAAGCAGGATGAACAAAGCTCAGAAAAAAACCACAAAGAAATCAGAAACCCTCTCCATGTATATTTTATTGTCCATTTCATTTCAAATTCACAAAATACAATTATATCATTTATATTTCACAAGTAACCAGACAAGTGTTGTGGTTTTTCTCCAGAATTTATTTTTTTTTAGTGTCCGTGAGCTTATTTAAATAGAAAACAAAAACGAACAAACAAAAAGATTTGAGCAAAACCACTGACATTTTCACAGTTCAAATTTTGAAATCCCATTTGGACAAAGATTAATTTTCCCATCAAAAGTTGCATACATTGGAGTTTTTACCTGTTTTAGGCCCATATTCTGCAATATACCTAAGTATACACTTAAATCCCATTGACTTCAGTGGGCATTAATTTACGGGCTTTGCTGAACTAGCGTCTTAATGTGAAAGTAGACATTTCATAGAAAAATGAAGTGCCATGAAATGAGGTGGAAAAAACCTGACTGGGGGTTGGGGCGCTCAGTACATTTTGTGAACAAAATATCACCACTTTCTCATACCACAAATGTGAACAAAAAAATTTTTTTTTAACATAAAACAAAACAAAATTATATTTGGCTTGCACAGAACACTGACTCTTTCAAAAAGATTCCATTGTATGGCTCAGGGGTGGAAATCAGATGCAGAGAATTTTACTCCTAGTTTGCTATGTATAATGTAACTTGAGATGACAGTGGCCGAAGGCATAAAGGCTGGATTACTATTTTACCCCTAGAAATGACACCCCCTAATTCGGGTTAAGGCACATTGGTGGAGCTTTCTGGAAAAACTTGCTTCACTGCACTCACTATTGTATCTAGTAGCCGGATAGAAAGCTTCAAGCTCAAGGTTCTTAATCTGGCGACTTTCATAAATTCTAAGGAACAGATTTTCAAAGGTATTCAGGTGCTACAGGGTGCAGTTGGATGCCTAGTGGGACAGTGTAAAGCACTTGATTTCTTAGGTGCCTAACTCCTATTGATTAGAATTGACTGGCTTGATTTGGATAGGCATCTTTGAAAATCAGGCTAAGTTTGTACAACACGTGCTAGAGTAGTTCAGCTGCAGCTATGCTGATGCAGTGCTTCAGTGTAGAGACTTGCTATAGTGACAGAAGGGGGGGGGGGTTTCTTTCACTGTAGTAAATACACCTTTTGGGAAGCAGTCAGATAATGAAATAATTCCTCCATCAACCTACAGTATCTATATTGGAGCTTAAACTGTCTCTCAAGGGTATGATTTTAGGTAGACCAGATCTCACCTTTAAAAAATAGAGAAGAAAAGAAAACAGATTAATCTAACATTATGAATTATTATTATTACTATGGTAGTGCCACATTCCCTAACCAGGATCTCTGTCCTTTACAAACACCCAGGCAGACATGATGCTGGCCCCAAACACCTTCAAATCTAATTCCAGAAAAGGCACTATTGTATTTAATGTTTGGAGTGCACTGGGAGTGTATTATGTGGATTTATTCCTTTCTCTTTTTTCAGTGTAAAGAGTTGAAGATCTTTCTGTGAATGCAGTGAGTTGATTGATTTAAAGAAATGTGTTGTTTTAACATGTCAGTATATGATATGGATATTTTAAATTGAATCAAGAGAGCCCAGTGATCTTGATGAAGTTCAGAGCTAAACTCTGTGGCCTCATATTGTACCTCACCTTGTTCTCAAGAAGAGAAATTCACTTTGTTGTGTGGAGAACCAGCACAAGACTCCCTCCACCACTTAGCTCCTTCATTGCTAGCCTATACCCTAAGGTAGTGTCTGGGACTGAATGTAGCTTTGTGCTTCAGTCAGCCACTCTGGTCCCAGGTTGGGGATGAATTTCATATTTCGAAATGCTGCTGAGTGCCACCCACATAAAATCAGATTTTGTGGCCTTATGCAGGTGAAATGAATCTCTTCCAAAGCCTTACAGTGATGCCGAAGCAAGTTACTCATTATAAATCAGGGCAGGATCTAGTGCACTTGTGCTACTAATCCTCCATGGGCTCACTAATGGAATGGGTCATAACTTAAAAAACAAAATTTTGTACAATGAAACCAACCCAATGGCAAACTTCAAAAAAAAAAAAAAAAAGAATGAATGCATCATGCTTGATCATGCAGACCAAGAGATCTGTATCTGCTGCCTATTTTCTTTTGCAGTTTGCATTAGTATTTCTTTGAAATTTTAGCAGAATGTTGTTTATCATAAAATTAAAATGTATTAGGTAAATGTGACTAAAATCATTCTAAGGTGACTCAAGATAGCATATGGTAACTAAATGTGTTGATGCGATTAAACAATTTGTATGACTTCTGACAAAATACAGAACATAGGTTTGTGATTAAAAAAGGCAGTGACTTCATTTGAATAGCTGCAATGTAAAAAAAATTAGAATGATGCTAATTAGAAATGAGAAGCTTAGGTCAGCTGATCCAACCCATTATCAATAGAGGCTAGCAACAACATTTAAGTGTAACCTCACTACAATTATGATGTTCTGCAAACTGTAGAATTCTCTAGTTTCCGGGGTTGGTGGTTTTTGTTTTTGGTTTGGTTTGGTTTTTTTTGGCTGAGCACAACTAAAAGACTTGAAAGCAATGAGATTTCTTTTAAATGTCAACATCATGTTACATTTTTATCTATTCCCTGTTTGTCTTGCTCACACAAATAGCTCCAATGAAATTAGTGGAACTACTGGAGTGAGAAAGGCGAATGGATTTTGACCCTAACTTCTTTTTGTAACAATGCTAACAGAAACACATCCTTTCATAGACAATGTCCACTGTTTGAATTAGTAGGGATAGTAATCTGAAATCTGCAAAATGTTGGGAATGAGTCTTGCATTATACATATATACACCAATTATCTGTATTCTCCTTAACAATACTCATCACATTTATCATTCCAAGGGGAAGGATCACATTCTGTTTGGCTACGTCTACACTGGCAATTTAAGTCTACTTAAGGAGGCTTAAGTCGACTTAAATTAAGCCACATCCACACTAGGCTTTCATTAAGTCAACTTAAGAAATTCCTTAAGTCGGCTTAATGAAAGCTTAAGTCGACTTTCTTACTACCACTCATTAAGTCGACTTAACCCTTAAGTCGACTCCTTAAGTCAACTTAAGGATGGTGTGGACATGGAGTAACCCTTAAGTCGACTTTTTTAAGTAGTTAAGTCGACTTAACAAAGTGGACTAAGTCAATTTAAAGCTAAGTCAATTTAGTCCACTTTGTTAAGTCAACTTTAATAAGGTTGACTTAACTTTTCTAGTGTAGACATAGCCTATGTGTGTGAATGTAGAGCTTTTGAAAGGTGCCAAATTGACAGCCCTGGATGCTGAAGTCCCCTATTTATCCACAGAACAGGTATGGCACATATAGCAGCAATGTGAACTTCCCTCCTACACCCCGCCAATGTGCCTGAATGTTAATATGGCTGGAGAAAGGGAAAATGGTTATGTGGATGGTAGACTGGACAGATCACAAGACAGGGACTGGGGATATCAAGGTTCAATTTCTGGTTTGCAACAGACTCCCTGTATGACCTTGGGCAGGTCACTTAATCTCCCTCTGTGACAGTTCTTTTCTATAAACAGAACAATAACGCTACCTTTCTCCCACCCTTGCCTATACAAGTGATTCAGACAGGGACAGGGAATGTATCTCTTTATGAATTTGTAGAAGATTTAGTGAAATAGGGCCTTTATCTTGGTTGGGACTGCTATGTGCTACTTGAATACAAATAATTATAATTAATAATGGAGCAGTTCTCTCCATTAGAGATGATTCCGTCACCTTTTCCCTTTCAGTCTTTGGCCTTTCTATGAAGGCTACCATCCAGTTTGGCAAATAGTGCTAGATGATAGAATCCTGAATTCTCATTTCATGGGGGCTCAAATGCTGAAAATAGTGTTTTTGTTTCATTTTTTTTCATTGGTCTCTTAATGCCTCTTCAAAACATTTCTGCCAAACATTACAGTGTTTCTGTAATGCATGAACTGAAATATTTGTCAAGGACCAAATCTTGCTTTTTTGCCCCGGAATTTTGTCCTGTGAAATGGCACCGAGAGGGATTTAAAAGAAAAGCATTTTAAAAAAATGTGACGTCTAGGATAGGAACTGTGGCTTCCATTTCTCTGTTACAGATCATTCATGTTTATGGGTGCATTATAAATAATAATACATAAACACTATATTCTGTGCACAATTGTGCTGGCAGTTTATGTGATGTAGTCACATTACTAATGAATATTGGACCTTATTTTCAGCCTGAACTGAACTCTGCATCTGCTTTTGCACTTGCAGTTTTGTTGATACAAATAATTTCAGATGTAATTTTGCAGATATGCTACTTAAGGGGGAAAATGATACAGTTTAAGGCTGGGATTTTCAAAAGGAATTAAATTTTGGTGGAAAGGGGTGCCTAACTGTCCTATGTTCCTCTGAAAACCTTAGAAGTCTAAGTACTTGATTGTACCCCTCCCTTGGTGCTTGCATGTCTAAGTGATATCAATTGCACTTGTAATTCTTTGCATGTGCAAAACTGCAGAAGTGAAAAGGAACATCTAAAAAGTAGAACTCGGAGTCAAGTTCCATGTGTATCAGCAACTATATCTATTATCTTTCAGCGTTTACAGGAAATATGTGGCCATATAATTTAGTTCAATGCTCCCCAGTGGATTTTTTTTCTGTAGGGCAGTAAAGTTTTGGGGGCTCACTTTCAGGGCTTCAGTTCTCTTATCAGAAGATACCTATTGAATTATCTGATCATTCCTATAAAAGACTTAGAATTATTCCTCTGGGTTTAATAAACTTAGGGCAAATGGTTGTCAAGTGCATGTAGAAACAGAGGTGGGTTTTCTAAACCCATCCCATAAAGTCTGTATGCTGGTTGAATATGTAACACTGTAAATCCAGATTTTGTACGTTCATGCATGTGAGCCAGCTGTGTCATGTTAAACCTCTCAGGACTTAAAATTTTCATAATGTCCTGCACTGTTGGGTGAACCCCATTGAAAAAACACTTAAAAGGACACCCTTTAAAAAAAAAAAAAGTATTGTAAACATTCTGACCAGTATCCAAAGATATGACCTCTAGGTGAACCTTTAACCTTCCCCTTAATTATTTGTTTGAAGGCAGTGTGGAGTTCTCCTGCTGAGCCTGAAGAACCATAATGCCTTGCAGCCCTATGAGTGAGGGAGTGTTTGTGGGGAAGTGGAAAGGGACATAAATAAGGAGACCACCAGATGTAAATAATAAAAGTGGTCGGGGTTGAAATAAAAACTGAAAAAGCAATTTAGTTTCCCTAAAGAATGGCTCAATTGAAGAAAATAGGAGCTAGAAAGACAAAAAGTGAGAGAGGGTCTCTTGTCTATGATTTTTGAGAGGCCCAAATAAGCACTTATTGCATTCTTTAAAACCTTGCCGTCTGTATACATCATTAGAAGCTCATAGGAGAAGAGAAAACAGTCTTATCAAGCTTTTCTCTTAATCTCTATTGGCCTTAACTTTAGCTGATAAAAGGCACACAGGATACAGAAGGTTCAGGTCAGCCCCCATTTGGTCAACATGGTAGCATTGCTGGAAAGCGGTTAAGCAAATTAAGTCCTCTCCGACACCTTTGTCTTGGGAGATGGAAATGTGTCTAGAAGTCAGAAAGTGTTAAGAGTAGGAAATACCTCCACAATGCTGAAATACCACTGCTAACTGAACGAAGAAGCAACAGAATCAACTCTTTGTTTTTATTTTTAATTCTTGAAGTCTCCTCTTGACTAATTTGGAGGCAGGATGACATTTCTGACAACTGAGCTACACGTTCCTTGAAGAATAAAGAACGTCTTTGTTTTGGATGTAAATATAGAGATGCAGAAAAGCTCTTCGGTGTTATTTGTAGCATTTATGCAACTGTCTAATGGAATTCCCACTAGTGTAATTACAGGCAGTATAATAAACAAAGGTGTACTGTCTTTTGTTATCTTTGATGGACTTTAACCTGAGGGGAGCAACACAGGAGCTAGTACAGGATATGTCTGAGGCTCAGCTGTGTAAGTGTTAAAAATCTACTAACTTAGCTGCTGAATTGAATTTTCGGTTATTGACTGAAAAGCTCCCATTAACTTTAGTGGGCTTTGGATCAGGCCCAATGGCAGTTAAGGAGGCTGTTTTGGATAATAGGCATGTTAGTATTTCGAAGAGGATTAAACACTAACATTCAACTTCATTAGCACTCCTTAAGGGTCACCAGACTGAAATCTGAACTGCGAAATACCGGACAAAACTTGAACATAAGCCTAAAGTGTTCTTAGAACACAAAGAACAGAGACAAAATCACATGTGGCTTGTGAGGGATAGAAAATTGCCTTGTATAAATAAAAAAGGAGGTTTTAATTATTTTTACTGAATTTGAGCTGATGTGGATAGTTGTGCATTAAACTAATAGCAAATATGCAAGCACTTATTTGTGGATTACCAACAAAATTAAATCAGGTTTTTTAGCCAAATAACCAGCTTTATTGACTGTTCAAATGCCTCAGCCGCTACTATAATACCTGATTTGAAAAAAAAGTTCTTTTGGGCCTAATATTAAACACATGAGCCTACGATTCCCTCGTTCTATCAAGTTGAAAGGTGCCTCAGTTTATGGTCAGGAGTTGCTTAATGTTCTGCCTTGGCTGTCCCACTCTTGGCTGAAAAGGTCGTCCCCAGCTGGCACTGACCTCTAAATGACCCCTGACTTTACAGGCTTAAACTGCAGGAGTTGCAGAAGAGTAGAAGTCTTTCTGGGCCAGCACTTATTGCCGCTGTGCTGGTGATAAAACTTCAGACAGGCTAATTGATGGCTTCGCTGACCTAACAATACCTTGTGAAAGCAGAGTGGCAAAGCCTGGTCCTCATTTATGGCCAGCTGCAAGGGTAGCTCAGAGCTGAATCCCCGGATGAAGGGGAAAAAAAGTCGTCTAGCTTGTGAACTTTAACCAGGTTCCTAGTTACTCTGAAGAAGTTAAAGAAACAATTGTCTTGTAACGCAAGTTTTCATTCACATTTACTCATTCACAGCTTTCTGGTAAATCCAGCCTTAAACCGACCAGTAAGATAAGCAAGTTACAAGTTACAATTTTTGAACACTTTGAGGAAAATCTTTTAAATTATATTTAAAAAAAAAATT
>ML685764.1:8552536-8725036 GCA_007922175.1 Pelusios castaneus
CTTACGTTTTATGACACTCAGTTGTGCTCAATATTTAGTTCTGTTATGTGCATTATCCTGCTGAATGATCAAATTAAATTCAAACTAGAATTTGAATGTCTGCAAACATTGGCAAGAATCTGCAGCTAAATTTAGATGGAAGATTTGCAGTGTCTGTTGTTTTTCTTGTTCATTTTAGATGGGTAAATTGTAAAATGCTAAGAAATCTAACCTGATTTTCTTTTACCTTCTTTGTCTAGGTTTGCAAGGCATGCCAGGGGACTGCGTCTCTCAGGGTGGTCCTATGGGTATGAGTATGGCACAGCCAAGTTACACTCCTCCCCAGATGACCCCACACCCTACTCAGTTAAGACATGGACCCCAAATTCATTCATATTTGTCAAGTCACCCCCATCACGCAACCATGATGATGCACGGAGGACCCCCTACTCACCCTGGAATGACCATGTCAGCACAGAGCCCCACAATGTTAAATTCTGTAGACCCCAGTGTTGGTGGACAGGTGATGGACATTCATGCCCAATAGTATATGGGAACTCAAGGGGAAAAAAAAAGAAAAACAAACAAAATATCAAACCTATTTTAAGACTTTTGAACTTTGACCAGATATTGACACTTAATACGAAATTCCAGACAGCTGTGATTATTTTTTACTTTTGTCATTTTTTCATCAACAACAGAGGACCAATGAGAAAAGAACACAAATGTGAAATCATGGGCTCACTGAAACAATTATGTCCATGAAATCCTCTGAGGGAAAACTAACAAAAAACAAACAAAAAGACTCCAAGAGTTATAACTACTGTAGTATAAACATAGGAACTAAGTTAACTTGTACATTTCTGTTGATCACTCCGTTATGTTGCCTCAAATAGTTTTAGAAGAAAAAAAAACCCTCCTTGTTTTCCACACTATGTGTGTTGTTTCCAAAAGAATGACTGTTTTGGTTCAGCAGTGAAGTCACTATACATGAAAGACTACAGTATATTTCAGACCAGTTTTGGCCAGTGAGAAAAGAACTACCCTGGAGATGAAGATGAAAAGTCTTGCTGGGTCTCTTAGCACTCAGAAGACAGTTCCAAGGAGGCCTTGCCATCCCCTGGTTTTGTTCCTTCATAAATGTGTCCTTTAGTTTCAGACAGATCTTTATAGTTTGTGCTTCATAAACCCATTTTTGGACTCTTCTTCAAAGAGCCTGCAGGTGAAGATTTAAAGGACAGAGCCGGAGCTTCTTCCAGTAGTTCTGAGCCTTGGCTTTGGACAAAACAAAACTGAAAGTTGGACAGCTTTCTTCAATGAAAGAACTTATTAATGGTCTTTGCACCAAACCTAGAACTTTGCACCAAACCTAGAACTCAGAGCTTGGGAAAAAAGCAAGAGAATACTGTAACAAACTTCGTACAGAGTTCGGTCTATTAATTGTTTCATGTTAGATATTCTATGTGTTTACCTCAATTTAAAAAGAAAAAAAAAAAGAATGTTTTTGCTAGTATCAGATCTGCTGTGGAATTGGTATTGTATGTCCATGAATTCTTCCTTTCTCAGCACGTGTTCCTCACTAGAAGAAAATGCTGTTACCTTTAAGCTTTGTCAAAATTTACATTAAAATACTTGTATGAGGACTGTGACGTTATGTTTAAAAAAAAGGTGTTAAGTCACAAAATGCGGTAATAAATATTTCATTTTTGATTTTTTGTTAGGCTTTTGTGTTTTTAATCATGATGGGGAGAGACTTCATTTGTTGGGCAAAAATGCCTCAGATGCATTTCTTCCAATGATTCTGAAGAAAGGTTAGTAAAAAGCAGAGACCAGACGCCACAGCAATTGTAGACAGCCTGATGAGACAACATCTGAATTTGTATATTTCTACTGAACACCCATGCACAGACATCATGTCAATTAAAAAAAAAATCCAGATGTAGTCTTATCAGGTTCTACTTTATGTAGAGATACCTAATTTCTATATTTAGTTCTCTTGATAAAGACAGAGAGAGAGAGAAGAGAGGGGTATGGCTTTAGAAAAATGGGTGTGTGTGTACTCTGCATAAATACAAGTTTATTTTAAACAGGGATAATTAAAGACTGCTTATAACTTAGGGCTGGATTGAGAAGTTTTAAGCGGTCAAACATATCACTGACTTTAAAGGGAGCATTTCTTCCATGAGGAGCACAGAATCTGGCCCTTGAAACAGTTTTATTATTACTTTATTTTTCTTTTTGTAACAAAAGAAAAACCAATCACATCAATGAATGGGAAAATTTAACTTTTGAAATGTAATAAGATGATCCAGAACCATTGAAGGGAGCAAGATTGGATTTACCAAAATAATAGACTCCTGCTTTAAAACAACTAAATGAAAGGAAAGAACTCTCTGTTCTAACTAACCTCACTGCAGCTGGAAAATGGACTTTCTTCCTCTGCAGTGAATGGGAATTTTCTCATTACTTCAGTGGCAACAGAATCGGGTCCCAAGAGGATGGGAATGATTTGGGTTTTATTGATGGCTATTTTGGAGGCTATAATACCGTAATTACCTTTACTTTCTAGGAAACAAATGTCACTGGTTTAAATATTTGTAAATTTTTAACTGGCTTCCCCACTCCTACTCCCAAATGGCAGGTATATTATTAAAAACTGACTGACAACTTTTACCTTTGGAATCTTGAATAAGTTCTTAGCTTCCCAATTCATTTTAATTTCTGAACTCAGTAAACGAACCCACACTGCTGGTAAAGGAAGGAAGGATGCAAGTGGAATGGGTGTGAAGGTTAATTTGGCAATCGGGTCCTGCTTTGTAGCCGTTTTTAAGGCATTCTCTGGAATTTAGAGGGTGGAAAATTCCACGTTTGGCTTTTATTCTTTCTGTCCTGATTAAAATTCTTAATTCTTGTATGAAACGCACGTGCTGTCCTCGCGGTTTCAAAACCTTGGATTACTTTGGATCAGAAAAATAAGAAGAATAAGAATCAAAGAATTGGCTTTGCATCACAAAACGAAGCTACTTATTGTGTTCGATTTGCTGCCATTTTCTCCTCCGATTTGAGGAGGAATAGAAAAAAAAGATCAACATGCTGAAGGATTTTCCCTAGTAGATTGTTGTTTTTGTAATGAATTAAATATTTGTATTGCCGGTTTGTTTTCTCGCTGGGCTGTAATCTGCGGGAGCCGTGTAGCTGGAATCCAAGGTACAATAATGTAAGCAGATTGCTCCAATCTGAGGTTTACGATTTAGTATGGAGGGTTCCGATTTGGGTGTCTTTAAGAAATGCTCAGCTGTCAAACGGAAAAGAAAACGGGAATAGTGTTTTGACAGCGATATAGTGTGAAAGGAAATACTGTAGTCTGAATAAAATTGCTTATGTTCTGAGAAACGAAGGGTAAGAGAGAAACACGGCTTGTTTTCCTATGGATGTGTATGGAAACTTGGGATGTAAATTTCACTTCTCGAAGAGATTCTGGGGAGGGGGATTTTCAACCTGGTCTGGACAAGTGGGAATGGCTCCGTTCTTTCCGCCGCCTTCTGGTCCTGACTGAGAAGAGGAAATGTTGTGGGAAAGGCTTTATATATGGGCAGATTTGCAGGGGTGGGGAACTGTGGCAAATTTCTCCAGCAGCTGTCGCAAGATAAAGCCCCCCCCCTTTTTTTTTTCAAAGGACCCGGTGAGTGTCCCTGCCCAGGTCTTGGCGTCCACGCATTTGGCAAGGCGAGTGAGAGCCCTGCCATTGGGAGGATCCAGGGAACACGTTCACAGTATGGAGAGGCGACCCGGTGGATCGAGGGGGAAAACCCCCAGATCCTCTGGATTATAGGCGTGTCTCTCCATGACCCGAGCAGGGAGGATTTCGCGCTACCTTGCCGTGCTAGTTCTGCCTCCGAGCTATTCACAACCACCATCCTGGGTGCCATCAATAGCAAATGTTGTTTTTGAAACACCCTTTTTTTTTTTTTTTTGCCCCTCTGGGGGGGGGGGGGGGGGGGAGCAGCCGCCAAGCTCTTAGGCACGTCGCTGAGCTGGGGGGAAGGGGTGTTGCTCAGGCTGGGGAAACCCGGCCTCTTTGTCACCCAGAAATGTTTGAAGGCAGATTTTAATATTAATAGTTGGGGGGAGAGAAAGAGACAGAAGGGAGGCTGCTCCTCGGCGACAGTGATGATGGATGACCCAGCACAGCCAAACGACTCCGCCCCTTCAGCCGCACACGGTGTCAACCCGACTTTCCGGGCGGCTCTCGGAGCAGAAACTCCCCGTCTAACGCATCGATTTATGGATCATTATGAATCAATTACTGCTCTCGATAGTTCCTTAAACAAAACGGGCCGGTTTCCTGGCGGTAGAGAGAAACACCAACCGGTGCTTATGGCCATACTACAGCTAGTAATAATAATTGATCATAATTCGGATTAGGCCGTTTCCCTGCGCGGAGTTATTGGCCGTGTTGTAGATGCTCGGCTGAGAAGGACTCCAGCTAGTGGGTTTTACACTCCACGCAGAACCCAGTGCATACAAAACCGCCTTGGCTTTTTGGTGTTGTTTGTTTTAATTTCGCTCCTCTAGAAAACCCCTTTGGCAGCTCCTCAGGAAAAGCCTGGGGCGTGAGTGGAGGGGAGCTGTTTTGGGATGGGGGTTTTAGTGGGACTGGGAAGAGTGTGTGAAGTTGGGTTTCTCCCTTTCTCGCTCTTTCCCCATTTGGAGCAGTGTTTGAGGACCTCAAGGTGTTTCTATGGCTACCTTGTGTATGTGGGAGGGTCAGATGTGGGGGTGCCCAAGAGAAAAGGCAGCTCTTGGGTGATCATTTATCAATGTCACCCACATAATGATTCTCTCTGCAGCCTTCTATTGATGAGGATAATTACATTAGCTCAGAGTGACTGATCAATGAAAAACCACCAAACAAAAACTTCTTTACTCTTCCATAATACCAAAACCAGATACAGAAATAAGATAAAAAAGGAGGGTGGGGGTCCCCCCTTCCTTTCTCTTTACTCGTGGATTTTTTTTCAAAAAAACAAACAGCGGAAAGTAAGAAAATACAATCAGATCAATTACCTTTAAAAGGAGGCTACAATTTTGCCTGTGAAAATGTTCCTTTAAGATCTGTTGGCATCAGTCTTTCCCTGGTAAAGTATATCATTAGTTTGAATATGAACTGCTGCTTCTCTGCTGGTGTCCAACTTCTTTCCCTCGCCACTTGTGCTTAGACTTCGTGGGGGGAGGGCGGAGGCTGCAAATGATTTTTCTTTCAAAATTGCAGTTGTTTCTATCTGTGTCAGGTTTTCTTTGTTTTTAATCACTTCATAAAGTAGCACTGCCAAAGGCAGACTGTTGTCTCCGGAAGATGCTGTTATACTGGTGAAAGGTGGCCGTTAAATTACGATTTGGCTCTTTCCAGCGTTAAACATCAATATTTTCTCAATTAAAGCGAATTTTAATACTTTTACTCGCGAGTTGTTAAAGGCGCCGTAAATTTTATTATAATGCCTCTAAGCTTCCGAGCGCAACCAGCGGGCAGTTGGCTTCTTTTTTTCTAAGGGGCCTCTATCAGAAAGTCGATCACGTTAAATAATAGCAAGGCAAACACATGCAAAAGGGAGGAAAAAAAGATTAGGGACAATCCCACTTCATGACGCTCTCTCCTTTCCATCTTGTCCCATGGCTCATATCCTCCTGCGAAAGTGTGAGCATCCTGTTTGCTTAAAATATTTCCAAAGGGCACCAGAAGGGTTATTTCATTTAGTTTGGTGAAGTCTAGAAAATTGTTGCCTTTTGTGTCCCCAAGTCCTCTTTCCCATCCCCCATCATCCTGATGGAGTCCAGCTGAACACACATTTGCTGTGTGTGTCTCCCTATGCAATATCCTAGGTGGAGCCTGAAATATTCTATGGGTTCTATTAATGGGTGTGTTAAATGATTATACTGTCTTTACGACTGTATCTTTAAATACACATCCTGCCATTAAAGGAATGATGTGCACAGTAATGACTTGACATTTCTAAAAACGTCTACTTGTAACTATGCCTCAAAGTTGAAAGCAAATGCACCTCTCAAAGAGGCTATTTTGCATTCCTTTAAAATATTGCCAAAGTTCTTATAAAATCCAGTTTAGGACATGACTCCGATGTCATTTACACGGGGTTAACTCCACTGACTTGAAAAGCGTTTGCTCCTGATTGAGGCTGGGGCTCACAAACAGGCCTTTATTGTATAAAATTGCCCCAGTGGTGTTTAATGTTTTTACTCCTTGAAGAAACAGTACAACTTCTTGGCTACAGTGAGTGCCAGTTCGCGATCAGAAAAGAGCGAGTTCCCTGAGCGGTATGGTATGCCTTTATTATTTCTGATATAGTCGAGCTAGGTAAACACTTGGAAGGGGATCGGTTTACAGAGAAAACTGAAACAATTTCGATATTCCAGACCTAACTACTTAATTCCTAGTGTTGACCAAAATAGTGCTGTGTAGAAATCCCCACATTGTACTCCATACACTCCCCATCACACACACTCAAATAATCAGTGTCCCAAATCACTTAATCAAGAAACCTTACATTAATAATGAAGTCTCCGGGTTTTAGGGTTGTTTATGGAACTAAGTTCCTTTGTGTTCCACATATTTACTCCTAGAAAAGATTGCCATTCAGTCTTGAGTGTCTAAGTTATAAATCCAGTGCCAAGGAGAAAACAAAGACATGATCTACTTCTCCCCAACCAGGGTTCACACTAGGATCTTACTTTGTTGTACAGTGAGTTGGATTTGTCTGGGGAACGGGGGGCATGGACGCCAAGCCGCTGGCCTTTTCCTGCGGATCCGGCTCCCCAAAACGGAAATATTTTCAGAGCTGTGAGCCCCTAATGGACAAATGCCCACAATTATTATGGGACATGGACGAGTGGCAAAAACTGAATGGAAGGCGGCTTTGGCGTTGGGTGAAACTAACGATGCGCTGCTCCTTTACCATTACCGGGAAGGGGGAGGAGGGGACCCTCTCTGATTAATAACTGGCAGGGTAATGTTGAGGGCTTTTTCTGCCCGATTGCCTTTTTGAATTAGAGCCGATTTCTTCACACTTCAATAGGGCCTGTCTCTTTTAAAATGACTGACAGATTTGTTTCTCCTTTTTTCTCTCCCTGAGACTTAATGATGTAAATTTTCTAATTAGTTAAATCGCCTTGCTTAAAGGCCTTAATATTTACCGGGCAAGGAGTGAGAGGTGAGAGTCCTGAGCGGATCCCTTGAAATACCAAAGAAATAGCTTTTAAAAGAGAGGGTGAAGGAGAGGGAAGTAGAAGGATTTTTTTTTTTTTTGGACGGGGACGGCGAACGACACATAACGTAAAACGAGAGGTAAAGTTCAGCCTGGAGCCTCTTTCCTCCCCTTCAAACCCCGCTTTTATTTTTCAATCAGCTAAGATTTAATTAGGGCCCCCAGGCCGGACGAACTGATATTTTCTCATTAGTTTCCCATCAGTAGTCTTGAGTGTTAGATTGGCTTAAAGGTTGTCAACATTTGACCAATTTTACTTAAGGAAAAAGAAACCACGCACTATAGCTCCGGGACCTGAGATCTGAAAATAAATCCTGCCCGGATCAGCGGAACTAACAGGCGAAAAAAATGTTGACAATTCATCGTTGGATGTAATAAGTTGCTTTATGCATCCTAGGCGGCAGCGAGCCAACTCCACGCGGTGCCATCCCGACGGGTTGCAGCTAGCCCGGTGGAGGTGTATCTACCCTCCCACAAGGGTGTGATAAATCCCCAGCGGGTAGCTAAGGACAGGGAAGTCAGACAAGGCTGAGTTACAAGAAGCGAAACCCAAGCAGAAGAGCTCTCGAGGGTTTGGAAACAGCAGGATATTTTTTCCCCCAGCGCAATGAAACAGTCTCCTGGTTGCTGCTTCCCTGGCCCAGACACAACATCAGAGCGCCCCCTGCTGGCCAACTGCACCGCGCGCCTCTGGTCAGGAGCACAGATTTCTCAAGCAAAGCTGTTCTCGCCAGCACCAGGGAGATTTCCTGTCAAGGCTCAATGTTTAAATATACATGTGTGTGTATATATATAAAAGAAAGAAAGGACACTCTCTGTTTCCCCCACGCCTTCCTCTTGGCCTCAAGGGATTCTAATATAAACTGTTTACGAAACTGCCTCTTTTTTTTTTTAAACTACAAAACTGCAGCTCTAAAAAGGGGGAAATGATAAGGAGGCTAATGTAGCTGCTGCGGTTTAGTTTGTGTCAATTTCACTGCGCTCGCGGAGAAATGCAAACATCCCTCTGGTCAAAACTGTGATCTTATCATCCCGGGTTAATGATCGCACAGGAAGAAGGGCAGGTACCATTTGGTCCTCCCTGATTCAGAAAAGTTGGAGCCAGCATGCTACCGAGACAATACCTGGGCTAATGAGACTGTAGCCGACTTATCAGCCAGGTAACCGCTGAAACTTGTCGCCCATCTCCTTCTTATAACTGCACGTACACACACACAGCGCCTCTGTGTTCATACACCTACCCACACCCCGTTGGGCAGAAGCATTCGGCCAAAGCTAAAAATGACAGTGGAACAGGACAAAAATAAGTGTCAATTCCCCCCGGTCATTTGCGTACGCTCACGATCCCCGCTTATTAAAACAGCTGTCCTAAGACCCTGATGCGATTTCATTCTAGTTGTTGTTTTTCTTATTAAGCAACGGCCATTTAGCACGTTTCTGTCCTTGCACGCACACTTTAGAATAATTAAGCCTACCCTAGCCCTTCTCTTTCTGTACGAGCTGCAGCTGATATCTAGCGTGTTATTAGCCCCGGCATTTACAAATTCAGCGTTAAAATCTGATCTTCAAGTAAGAGGAGAAGCACCTTTTGTGCTCCGGCAGTATCCTAAAGCACTCAGGCAGCGGGCAGTTCCGGGGTCTTCCTGCCACTGGGTCTCTTACCAGAGAGCAGCCCCTTTTCTTCGAATGCAAGAAGAAGGCTGGGTTTTAAAACTGTCTCTTTTTGAGGCGCTTGGCGGTCCACTGGGGCGGACTCAGTCCGGAGTGGAGCAGGCAGCCCACGATGGAAAGCAATGCCATGTAACAAAAGCAAAACACCATTTTCAAGCCCCCAAATAAAATCGTAAATCACTCGTGTTTAAAGAGGCACCAGGGCCACTGTGTAAACTGAGGTACAGTTAAATATTTATAGTTTAAAGGATTATTCTGTCTGTTTTAAAAGAAACATCAAGTTCAGTTGGTTCAGGGCTGTGTCTACACAGAGCGCCAGACACAACAACGTTCTGCAGAGGATCTGGGGGGCAGGATCGCGGCACTAGCGCCCCAAATTTATTTTCGTTTTTTTAAATCTGTGGGTGTAGAAGGAGGAGGAGGCGGAGGGAGATGAATATATATTTGAACAGCAGAAAACACCTTTCTGGAAACAAAGGGAAGGGACAGCATTTCAATTGCAAATGCATCAGCCAGAGACCAAATAACAACATTTGTGGGAAGACACTCATAAAATTAATGTACCTTACTTTAAAAAAAAAAATCAAATGCTCACTACAGTTACCTCGGTGCAGCTTAATAAAAAATTAGGCTTACTGACAGTCTTGTCAACATCTTAAGTAAATTATCATAGCGCTGGTCTTTGGAGAAGAGACCCCACACTTCTTGCTAAAACACCTCCTATCATTAATCTTAAACCACTTGAAGATTATGATGGAAAGAATGGGATCACTAGCCATTATCATCTCAAATTGCTGTTTAAAACTCCGCTGTTTATTTTTGCAACCAAAGCAAATGTAACTGGGAAATGCAGAAGAGGGAAGAAAGGAAAACACAAGAAAGACAGAACAATTGAGGCGAATCCTGTTGCAACCCCGATGATAAACACATGGAAAAGACTGTTACTGCTCTCTGGATTGCTGGAATTTGGGCAGACGTTAGAAAAATAAACAAAGCGATGGCTCCACATCGGCTCTGTAAATGCAATGATACATTCATTGGAAGGTAACTCTTTTCTAAATTAATTTTCCTTTTCTTGAGCACTAAATATTTGCTTACCTTCGCATCGATCAAATACCAGAGCTATTTAAAACTACTCACACCTTCAAGTGCTCATTTTCTTGTACAAAACAATTTCCTTTTCTGATTATTTTATTGTTGTCTTTTTACTGCATTGTATGCTTTTATAATAACAATAAAGTCTATAGTGGCATTTCTTTATGGTGATCCTTACACACTTGAAAAATCTGCTCCCAATGAAATCGTTTCTAAAGGGATCTATGATTTTATTGTAGTCCTTCCTGTTGCAATCTGACTCCACTTTAAATTGCATTTTTTTTACAGCTGGAAAATAAAATACTCTTTTGTTCAATTAATTCCAGGATTTGGCATAAACGGGGGAACCTGCTGTTTTCCGAGCCCTCCAATCTGAAATGTTATCCGCGTACCTTTGCACCTTAAGTGAATGCACACTTCGAGGTGAGTTGTGCATGCATCTGAATACAGCCAAAATGCAGATGGCAAAGTCCTTCTTTAGAATGCAAAAGTTCACAGGAAGGTTTAAAAACACGATGCGAAACAATCGACTTCCCCCCTCCCCAAAGACAGACGGAGAGCGGGAGAGCAAACACTAAAACCTGAGGATGCAAATTCAAATAAACCAACGCATCTTCGTGCTTTGGCGAGTTGAATTTTCCGGTTGTTCCTACGAGGACTCCATTTCGATATGAGGGTAATAAAGAGAGGTAGGTGGGTTGATTTATTTGGTGGTCGTCCCCCCCTCTTTTTCGTGGAGACCCTGATTTTTTCCCGACCTTAAAGGGCTGTATAACACTCGAAAGAAAACTTCTGCCTTAAGCTCTGCCCAGGTACGCCTAGTACAGACAGACAGCTCCACCGCCTGCTCCCCCGCATTGCCCCAGCAGTGACCTCAGCCCGGAGATGCAGAGAGGTGAGAGGTGACGCCGAGCTAGCGCAGACCTGGCCCTTTTAGAGCCCCAGCGTGGAACTGGGGCTAATCAGTCCTTTACTGAATTCAAATATAGAGACTAGAAGGGAAGCCCTTTCGTTGCAAAGAACTTCCACGTGCACTGAGAACGAAATAGCTTTCAAATGAAGAGAATACTGTCCTGAGTGGACGGATTTATCGCTAAGAAACAGTTTGGTTAAGGTAAACTGTAAAATTATATATACAGTATGCCTCTAGAGCAGATATACAGCCCTGTACGTGTGTGCGATCATATTTGACACACACTAATACAACAAGATTATAAAGTTATATGTCACGTAAGAACAGCAGTCCTATATGCTTGCTCTGCAAGTGAGGTGTGCACAGGGAGTAGATTGTGGGACACTATCCACCGGCGTGTTAAGATAATTGTCCAGATAGCCACTATTGAGATGAAATTGTACAAGTAAATTGCATGAGAAGAAAAGATTGGCAAATTGGGTCCATCTTCCCAAGTTACTCATTTTTGCTCTAATAAATGGAAACAGAGGGAGTAATAACTTGGAAATGTGTGCATTATACACACCCACGTACACATAGATAATGGAACATTTGCAAACTGATTGCTTAAAACGTTTTCCTAAAATTAAGAAATGTCTCTTTATTATTTAGGTCCCAGCGATTTTTAACAACCATGTCGAATCAGAGAAGATGGTCAAATGTCCGGTTAAAATCACCTACTCTAATGGAACTATTTTGCACGGTTAATATGCAGTTGCAAGAAGAATGACCATAGGAATGAACTAGGATGCAAAGGAAAATATTTTCGAAACTAAAGAATGGTGGGGGAAAGGTAATATTTGGAGAAAGATAGTAACCTGTACATAACTGTAATAAGAAGTGATTTTGATGGTCTAGCCCTCCTAAAGCCAGGTTACAAAGTTTTCTTTTTGTTTTCTAGGAAGTAAAACGTTGATTTTAAACTTTATTCCTTGATTAGTGGAGCCATCAATTTCAGGAGTGGAGCTAATGCAGATGTGAGTGAGGAAGAAATGATTGTCCACCTTTCCAATATGTTCCGGGGAAATCAGACAGATACATAGCTCAGGTAAGCTGCTACCCGAAAATATTTTTAACTGAGCAAGGCACTGGGCAAACAACATCTGGCGTCAGGGGCCAGCATCCTCAGCTAGTGAAAGAGTGATACTTAAAGTGGGAGAGATCACACACAACCTTTCTTCCTCACTGTCCCCTCAAAGGCACGGAGTAGGTATGCCCAGGGTAAGAGGCAACGCTCTCAGCCAGCATTATGGTTCCTGGAAATGCGGATTGTACAACCATGACGTTATTATGAAGCACATCTGGCTTCTCCCGCTTGTGTTAAGAACGCCCTTATATCCTAAGGGGGGAAGGGGACTGGAAAGCACCAGGATGCTAACGAGAGAAGCGAGGCTAAGGAGACTTGAGGGAAGTGCGGGTTGAAAGATGACTTAAAGGACAGGTACAGCAAAGAGGGCTGCTGGCAATATTTTGTAATGTTGGGGGCTGTCAAGGGTGGAAGTTCCTCTCTTCCACAAGACTTTCCTCTGTTTGTCTGCAAAGGACGGGATCCCTCACGAGCAGTCACTGTTAAGGGAGATCTGGCGCTGTGGCTGGTGTCACACCAACAAGCACATCTGCCCAGGAGACAAAGACCTGCCGCTCCCGAGATCTCTGCGTGCGAGTCCCTTGCTCACGCACGCAGACGGGAATCAATAGCAGAAACGTTTCAAGTTTAAAGGCTTTGAGCTTGATTTCCTGTGAGCCCCATTCGCAGGCGTTTTAACGAGTAGGGATCAGTCTTTCCTAATAAACAACTCCGCTCAGACCGAACTGTAATCCGGAGCTGCATGTAAACGGCAGCGTTCCTCACTCCCCTGTCCTGCCTAGAAGGAAGGTTTGACCTCCGGAGGCTTTCTAATTACCGTAAACTTTAGAAATCTCGCCCTGCTTGGGTCACCCTCCTCCCATTGTTCGAAACGATTATCAATCGTTCCTTTTGTTGGGCAGTGGCGCTGGGCTCTGAGGGGCTTCCCTGGAGCACCCGACTGGTGTACTCGGGTTCGCTGCTGCCCAGAGCCTGCTCTCTGCCATTCCTTCCAAGGGAGCCTGAGGGGAACTTTCCCAAGGGGGTGGGCTGGGTGCAACTACAGCCAGTCCTTGCAGGCTCCAAGCGAGTTCTCTTCGCCTCCTCCGCGGGAGCCGGAGTCACCGCGATTCGTCTGGGCGGTGGAGTTAAAACAAAGAGTCGAAGGCGAGCAGTGACCCGCTTTATGGAGGAGCGAGTGGCAGCCTCTGCTTCAGTCCCGCGCCCACGCGCGGGCGCAGGCTGCAGCCAGGCGGGAAAAGTCACACCCTCGCTGTCACTCAATGAGCGCTGCCTCTTGTCCCAGAGTCCTGCCACACACACCAAAGCCATCATTGCCTTTGCCCCGCTGGGGGGCTGACAGAGCCAGCCCCGTGTGGAAGTCCTTTCCCGTCGAGTCACGCTGGGAGATGGCCTCAAAGCAGCTCAGTTTGTTCCTCGTCTCTCGCCCCTCCGCGCTGAGCGGCCTGCAAGGGCTGCCACAGGATGGTTCTCAGCCTGATTGGCCACGGCGATGTTCACCCGGCTCGAAATTCGTACAGCTGTCTCCTGGTGCATCGCTG
Organism: Pelusios castaneus; assembly: GCA_007922175.1. NCBI lineage: Eukaryota > Metazoa > Chordata > Testudines > Pelomedusidae > Pelusios > Pelusios castaneus. Next base: position 8,566,142 of record ML685764.1, read on the forward strand.
CTATTGCCAATCAGGCTTAGAACCACATTCCTGAAAGCATGCAGGAGTCAGCTGCCAAGGTACCGTTTGGAGCAGGAACAAAACACTAAGTTCAGACACAAACTAACTACAAACTTTCAAAGAGGGTCACAGTTCCTGGCTCCTCACGCTACACTGTTCTTCTCTCATGTCTCTTACACCCCATTCTTATTATTTTTTTCTTACAGGGTGTACTTTCCTCCCAAAGTTCCCTGCAAGCATGAAGTAGCTGAGCAGCTGCTTCCAACATCTTTACTATTTACTGAGCTCTCTCCATTTTAAATACAAATTAAGAAATCCGAGCGATAATGCCTTCTCAGAGCAAAGCCAGAGTTGCTCTGTTTATGCTCTGAAACTCATCTTTAAGCCCTCTGAATTGGGAAAGTTTACATGAAGTGTAACCAAAAGAAGGTCACAGGTGACTGACAAGTTCAAGCTACTTAGCTCAATTATCAAATAGTTTTATTTCCAAATTATGTTCAATTTGATTTTCCTGCCTTGCCACAAATTATATTAGGGGGAAAAAAAATCAAATGAAACCAGACAATTTAAGTCAAACCCTGTAAACCATTATTTATTTGTAAAATCATTTTTGTGATATATACTCCCATTAAGGGTTATGCAGTTGCCAAATCTTTCCAAGTGGATTTAGAAATGAAGCCATCAAATTATTTCAAAGGCAGGACTATTAGGGACAAAAATAATTATGAACTTTGAGAAGCGTTATAAAAAATAAGTTTCTGAATGTTGTCTCTTTAAATTTCACTTCAATTTTGTTTTCATTTAAGGCTTGAGGCACAGTAGAGAGATATTCCATGCCTAATAAGAAATTTGGAAAATAAGGTTTCTCCCCAGATTACAAAGAAATTTCTCCATAAAATATGGATAAGGAATCAATTCATAAATATAAATATCCAGTAGAACTGAGTTTTAATATAGCATTTCATATGAACATTCTTATATGCATTATTTAGGAGATAAAAGCTCTTCAACTCAAGGCTCATTCAGTCACATCTGAGGGGGGTTTTCCTTCTCATTTTCATTTTTTTAGAGAAAATATTAGAAAAGGAATTACACTGTCCCCTATTACCATGTATGTTAACTGTTACCATCAGACTTTGATCAGCAAAATGTAGTGTGCCTTAGATTTACAGAATCCATTCCATGTTGCCTCTTTCAGAGGGCAGTGCAAAGAGGATATCTTTATTCAGATATAAGAATTGATGTTAAAAAAGAAAGTCCAAACAAACATGTCTTACAATTTATTTTAAGTATACCTATGTATATACACCTAAACTGAAGTATGACATTATCTGAACAATCGGGCAAAGCAGAATGCAGAGCTCTCCAAATGATAAGTGGTCTAGTGAATTCATCTTCATCAGACTCAGAGTTAGCCTTAATCCAGGTGTTCTACTTGGGACATTTAGTACATTTTGCTTTGTAAAGTTACTCTTGGTAAAAATTCTTTTGGCCTTCCATTCTAAATAAGCTATCTCCAGTAACCAGGGAAAGATTAAAAACACACTCTTAGGTTTCAGTTTGATGTAATTCTTTTACTAACTCAGATTTTTTTTAATAATCAGATTACTCTATCATCTAGATGAAATATTGAAGAAGTCTCCTTTGTGAGCCATATTTTTTTCCAGTGTACACTAACACAACTTTGTTTTTTGTTGGTCTTTTCATTCAAATGTTTTTAAAACAAAACCGCCTTGGATTATTTTGAAAAACATAAGTAGTTTAAAAAAAAATACTCTGGAGTTTTCTGAACAACTCTGATGTACTCACATTTTTATCAGCACCATTTTTTTTTTTTTACAATTGTAAGTGGATATTCAAGCTAAATTGATGCTTTATGTATATCTTGTCTCAATTTGTAAAATCTATTCTCTGTAAGGAGATAATCTGAAAAAAAAATACAAAAAAGATGAAATGATACCACTGACAACAATTTACTTAAATTCACAAACCTTGAAATTGATGCATCTCCTATCAATCATAGTCAGAAGATACAGTAATACACATCGAACATTTGTGTATCAAACGTGGGACTTAAAAACCCCCCTATTTTGTTCAATTTAAATGTCCTTCACATTGTAGTTCTGTATGCTGATACTGATGTGTGCACTTATTGCAAGTTAGATTTCTCCTTTCAAACATACATATATTAACCTCACAAAATTAAAGTTCATGCCATTCCATTGTACAGGTGTTTGTTCTCACTGGGTTACTGACAATGAAATACTTATTAAATAGTAATACGGAGCTATTGACTTCTCTAGTCTGTCAATATGAAGATCTGTTTATCTGTGAGGTTAATATTGATGAGGCAGAGTGAGGTAAACATTTGGTAAGGAGGATAAATAAATTCTGATATTGACATAAATAAAACTGTATTAATATGAAAACTAACCTCTTTTCTTTGTATTGGTTACACACACATTAGTGCAACCTATCAGCATGTGAATGCCTAGAGACATACTATATACTACTGCCAATGTCAACACTGGACACTTGTTTTGTAGAACATAGTCCAAAAATGTATGCCATTGGTATTTAAAACTAAGTTCAAATGATGCCAAGCCTTGTGGTCTTTAGTCATGCTGTGTATTCATTTCAAACAGACAGTGTTGGTTTACCAGTGGAGTAGTTCCTTAAAATACTACTGTTTATGTCCTCAGTATTCTTTCAGATTAAGGAAACTTCTGTTCCTTCTTGAGAATGGCTTTAAAAAAAAAACAGGACAAGCTTTTCTGTCAAAATATTATTTCTGTTTGTTGTCTCATTGAAATGTAAGTGGAAGTCTCCCCTCCTCTCTTTACCCTCTGCCACAGAACACAATAGCATATAGACTTTGAACAATACCAGAAGCTATTTAACTTGATGGGTCTGGCAGAAGGAGCTACTATTTTGTTCATTATTTTCCTCAGATTTCCCTTCATTCTGTTTAAGAGAAGCACAGTGCTGCTTATTGAGGAAGAATCTACTGTTCCATCCATCAGGTGAGTCTCTCCCAGCTTATATTATTTTAATCTATCATATTTATGTGATCGAGACAATGTGTGTGAGTTGCATCTCGGTTTTCTGTGAAAAGATTAAAGTTATATGACCTAGTATTTAAGGCAATAAAAGATAATACAGCTGAGACAGAAAAGCTATGAGTGACAATACTGCCGAAGTTTAGGTTTTTGATTATTGCTGAGAAAGCTCTGATCCTGCAATCAAATCTACACAAGCAGAGCCTGGCGTGCATGCAGAGCTCCACTTGAGTGTGGTGTGGATGCTGCACAGGCATGTGTCCACTCACGTGGCACTTACTGCAGGATTATGTCCTAACATAAGAAAATAATACTTTGCCATCCTTGTGAAATGAGATGGTGATCTCAATCCATTTCACAGGGTACAGGTGTCCACTCACTCTCCAAAGCCCACCACAATTGGGAAGGGTATTGGTAGCCTCAGCAAAGAAGCCAAAGTTGGAATGGTGATGAAGATGGCTGTTTCTCTTCCTCCACTCCACTGCATCCTCTGAGTTAGAGTGAGGGTACTCTGGTGAGGCAGCGTGGGAAAGTTTGCATTGTCATTATCTGTGCTGTTCCTGCTCTGGGGATCTTAGCTGCCAGGCAGGCAATCTGTCACTTACTATACACACTTACTTAAATATATAAAAAAACCATCACAATAGGCTCAGGTAGTTCTTTAAGATTTTTCCTTCTGGTATTTCTAAAATGTGAGCTTGTGTGTTTGGAGGGGCCCTAGAATGGTCCATCTTTTCGTTTCTTCTTCCTCATATTTCAGTTGTCCCCACATCCTTCTTAACAGCCTACTGCACTAACTGGTCCATTTTACATTGACCCTGCATAAAGAACCATGCAGACAAAATCCTGTGTTCCCCAGAGATCACGAAAAGTCAGTGGAGTTCTGTCCACATAGTTATCTTTAAAGGACTGAGGGCCCTAAGGGTGCATCTACACTTACAAGTTAGGTTGACTTAAGGAGGCTTAAGTCGTCCTAAACAAAGCCACGTCCACATTGAACTTTTCTTAATTTGACTTAAGCATTTCCTTAAGTCGACTTAAGGAAAGGCTAAGTTGACTTAATAACACCTCCTTTTAGGTCGACTTAATGCTTAAATCGACCTTATTAAGTCGACTTAAGCCAGTGTGGATGAGGATTAGCGCCTAAATCGACTTTATTAAATTGACTTAAAGCGTTAAGTAGACTTAATAAGGTTGACTTAGGGTATGTCTACACTAGAAAAAGTTAAGTTGACTTTGTTAAGTCAACTTAATAAGGTCGACTTTAAGTCGATTTAAAGTCAACCTTATTAAGTTGATTTAACAAAGTCGACTTAACTTTTCTAGAGTAGACATAGCCTAAATGTTCATCAGCAGTGCTAGGTTCGCCAAGCTGAACTTCAGGACCAGAATCTGCTGCCCTTCCCCATCTTTAGTAACATCTTATTCCATGCATAGTCTCATTGGCTATGTCTACGCTGGCAAGTTAGTTCGAATTAAGGAAGCTTAATTCGAACTAACTAAACCCATGGTTACACTAGGCTTTCATTAGTTTGAATTAAGGGCTTCCTTAATTTGAACTAATAAATTCAAATAGGCTATTTGAACTAAGGGTTAATTCAAACTAGTTAGTTCGAATTAACCAATGTGGCCATGTTAGTTCGAACTAATTGCTTAGTTCCAACTAACTGGCCCATTGAACTCAATGCAATTTGCTAATTCAAACTAAGCAAGTGCCATGAATGGCACTTGCTCAGTTCAAACTAAATTTTGCTAGTTCGAATTAAGTTAATTCGAACAAACTAAAATTAGTTCGAATTAGTTAGTTCGAATTAGTTAATTAGTTAATTCGAACTAACTTTAGTAAGTGCAGACATAGCCATTGATTTCAAACTACTGCTCAGCAAGATTCAGGATGGCAAACTCCATCCTGCAGTAATTTGGAACCGTTTTTGGATTTTCAGTGTCTTGTGACTTTGTACTCACCCACAACCATTTCAGATTTGAAGATAATTTATACCTTCAAGTCAGTGGCACTGCTATGGGTACACAATATGCCAACATCTTTATGGCTGATTTAGAACAATGTTTCCTCACGTCTCATCCCAAAACACCTCTACTTTACTTGCGCTATATTGATGACATCTTCATCATCTGGACCCACGGTAAAGATGCCCTGGAAGATTTCCATAGAGATTTCAACAATTTCCGCTCCACAATCAAACTTAGCCTGGAACACTCCACACAAGAGATCCACTTTCTGGACACTACAGTACAAATTAGTGATGGGTACATAAAGACCACCCTATACAGTAAACCTACTGATCGGTATAGTTACCTACATCCCTCGAGCTTTCATCCTCGACACACCACACGATCCATTGTGTACAGTCAAGCCCTAAGATATAACCGCATTTGCTCTGACCCTTTAGACAGAGACAGACACCTTCAGGATCTCTATCAAGCATTCTTAAAACTACAGTACCCTCCTGCAGAAGTGAAGAAACAAATTGACAGAGCCAGACGAGTACCCAGAAGTCAACTACTACAGGAGAAGCTCACGAAAAAAAACAACAGAACGCCACTGGTCACCGCCTACAACCCCCAAGCCAGACCTCTTCAACACATCATCAAAGATCTACAGCCTATTCTACAAGATAATCCCTTACTCTCTCAAGCCTTGGGAGACAGACCTCTGCTTGCTTACAGACAGTCCCCCAACCTTAAATGGATACTCACCAGCAACTACAGATCATACAACAGAAACACTAAAGCAGGAACATATCCCTGCAACAATCCATGCTGCCAACTTTGCCCTCATATCTACACTGAAGACACCATCACAGGACCTAATCAAGCCACCTACTCCATCAAGGGCTCATTCACCTGCTCATCCACCAATGTGATTTATGCCATCATGTGCCGGAAATGCCCCTCTGCCTTATATATTGGACAAACAGGACAGTCTCTGTGCCAAAGAATAAATGGACACAAATCTGACATCAGAAATTGCAACACTACAAAACCAATAGGGGAACACTTCAATCTCTCTGCTCACTCCATTGATGACTTGCTAATGGCTGTGTTGAAACAGATGAATAACAAATCACAGCTTCAAAGAGAAACTGCAGAACTCGAACTTTTATGCAAATTTGACTCAGTTGCCTTGGGGTTAAACAGGGACTATGGATTTTTCTCTCATTACAACAGGTGATTTGACCTCACCTTCCTCTATGTGCTGTTCCCTAGTGTTTGAATCCTAACACCTATTTTGATTTGCTGTTACAGCCTGACCTGATCCTATGTCATACACTCCCCTGCATTTAATTTCCTCCCATTCTGTAAATTTCCCATCTTCAAAGCATCTGACGAAGTGGGATTTTCTCCCATGAAAGCTCATGCGATAAATAAATCTGTTAGTCTTTAAAAGTGCCACAGGACTCTGTTGTTTTTCTACAATAGACGAACACAGCTACCCCTTTGGAATTTGTTGCTCACTGAGAGCTTCGATGTTCTACCCAATTCTGACCATTGGACCACCTCTTTCCTGTAGCAGAATCCAAAAAAGGGATACTATTAAAAGTTTGATGATTGGTGGACACTGGTACATAGTTAATGCAAGGTGGAATTTTCAAAAGCACACAAGTGATTTGGAAGCATGATTTCAATTAATTTAGAAGCATGAATTCCATTGATTTTCAATCCATGCAAGTGCAAGGGACAGTCTGGGCAGCTATGATTTCAAGATCTGGGACTTGTGCTCCAAAGTCACTTAGGTAGTTTTGAAAATCCCACCAGTCACACTTTTAGAAGCTGTACTCTTAGATGTGTTAAGAGGTGCCACCAAATAACTTGGGTACTCCTGGAAAACAAATGTACATACTGGCAGACAGCACAAAGGATATCGGGGTTAACCAGCTTATTCCAGTTCATTCCCTTGCAAGGCCAAGATTTCCTCAGAAGAGAACATTAAGATATCAAACCCATACTTGAACTGTCTGCAGTTTCAGTGCTATAGCACTGATACCTGGATTTCTTATGGGGCAAATAATAAATGAACAATTGCTCTGCCAATGGGTTAAGCTGAATAAGAGAGAAAAGTCAATAATAACTAGGGGGCCTCCCTAGTCTAGTTGTGTGTCTAGTTGCACATTTCACAAAATGGATTGCATGTGGAGGAAAGGCAGCAAATTGTGTAAACTGAGTATAGATAATTCCCATGCTGTGAAAACCTCTCTACATTAAGAACGCTAGTGGAGTAAAACGGTTACAAGAAAAAGGGTAATAAAAATCAAAAGGAAAGGAAATCAAAATAGATTCCTTTGCAAGTAAAGAAGCCACACTCTCACATGGTGGTCATATGTACAAATACATTTGTCTTTCAGACCCTCTGCTCTTGATTAGAAGTCTGATGCCACTGGAGGGGTTACAATTTTGTTGAGTTTCTGGATCTCAGTTGTGCTGTCAAGGGATCATTCTTTCTGATAATAAGGTAGCTAGTGGCCCCTGGGAGAGAGGGAAAACAATTGACTCTTTAAAGCAGAAACATATACTGAAATCTAGAATAGGGTTTTTGGCAGTGGACCACGTCTTTTCTCATAGCATTTGTCACTGTAGCAATGAAAAAATTGTGAGAGATCTACAGACGGTCAAAAAAGGAAAAAGAACACAACAAGAACAACATCAAGAACTAGATGTAATTTATTTCTGAATTGAATATAAGAGCAGGTTGCTTTTTGTTTGACACACTGTTGGTTCACTTGTTGAAGATGTGGATCTCATTAAATAGAAATATGTTGCTTATTTTAAAGCAAATGATTATCAAATGACTATACTTCAAAACATTTTTCCTTTAATTTGAAGTGAAGTCATTTGAGTTTGAAACATATGCCTCTGCTAAATGCAGAATATTCTGTTGCCAAAAAAAGACAACTTCATTCTGAGTCCACTTGCTTGCAAAATCTGGTAATCCTGGATGTTGCTGACAGTATGAGTCTTGGCAGTAAGCCTTTACAGAGGTCAGTAGTAAAGTTTCTCTTATTACCACTAGTTATTTTTTTATTCCTTAAGGTCAAGAGTGGATTTGATCTGTAATCATACTAAACCAGAACAAATGAAATATTGCTTTTGATTGGCTTTTGATGTATTTTTCCACTCTGTACAACTGAATAAAACTCACTAGTTGGCAAACAATTCACACTGAGATCTGTATGTAAATATTTTCAAAAGGGTTAAGGTTGGTTTTATTGGTTCCCAAACCAACCCAGTGGGCAGTATCATGGTATCTCATTACAGTATGTGTGTGTCTGTGTGTAATTATATATATAAACATAAAACTATTGTTACCTAATGTAATTTAAAGTAATCTAGTTAAATTATAGCCAATTGATTTCAAATGGCTTTTCAAATTTATTATTATTATTATTACTGACCCCACTTATGCAACTGATATTGGGCAGGCAAACTGCGGCAGTCACGTGCTGTAAATTATAGGATCAGGGCCTAAATCATCTTTCAGCCAAGGATCTCAAAACACTTCGCAAAGACTGCTGAGCAGTATAATTATCCTCCTTACATTGAAATGGAAACTGAGGTAGAGAGATGAAATGATTTGTCCAAGAGCACATGGAGAGGCAATTGCAGATGGAGGACCAGAATCCAGATCTACTGCCTCCTGCCAAGATTCTACTCACTCTTTTCTCCTGCATGCCTACCCCTTTGCCTTCCTTTGGGGTGGAGGCAGGGTGGGGCTGGAGTAATAACCTCATCAAGCTGTGTCATTCTTACACTGTTACCTAGCAATGTGTAGATAGTTCAGGAAGAGACATAAGGAATCATCTTATTGTCTTTTACTTCCCTGAGGAGGATTGTGAGGGCCACTCACAATCCTGCCCAATTATTTTTTTCATCATGACTTTATCTAGGCATACAGAAAATAGAACTAATACTTTTTAATTCTACATTTTACTAAAAGGTACCATTATCCATTTATTAATTTTAGGGCTAGAAGAAACCATAGCTGATCTCTTGAATAACCGGTCATAGAACCTCACAGCACAGGCCACAGGCTCTCACTTTTATAAAGCTACACTGTCCCCTGCTTTTTCTTGACCATCTTGATTAAAGAAAGCAAATAAATGTTATTCTGTGGTTAACACACTGAGGGCAAGTCTTCACTGAAGGTGGCAAATTCGCCGCCATCAGATTAAACATTCCAGATTGATTGAGTGGTCAGTGGAGACCCACTCAATCGATCCAGAAGTCGACGTGTTAAAACCACCCCCTCAAGTGGTGTAGTCCTGCACTTTAGAGATTACATATTAGACCATATCTCCTACCTCGTCTGTCAGGATGCCAGTACCTAGATGCCAGCGTAAGAGGTGCTGCATCCTTGCTAATGGCACCTTGTTTAATCTTTTGAGACCATATCCTCAGTGGGGGCAACTTGGTGTAGTTCTACTGACGATGACTTCAGCTGAGGACCCAGCCTCAACTGCCCTTTATCAGCTAGAGTTTCTCATTACCAGTAACACATTCCTCATGAGACTATTGATTCTTGTTGCATCCATTAAGCTTTTGTAGTGACACTAACTGAAGCAACACTGTTCCAAGAACATTTTTCCCTGTAGATTTCTGTTTGATGATGACTGGCAGGGAAGGTTTTTTACACTGGGCTTCCTGGAGTTCTATAATCCAGGGAACTGGATTGTACCATTCACTTTAGAAGCAGTATTAGAAGCAGGAACATTATTTTCAGATATTTTATTTTAGAGAGCCTATTGCCATAAAAGATAAAGACTTATTTACAAATTTAAAAAATAATTTTTATTCCACAACCCCTTTCACAGTGTTCTGAAATCAGGAACAACAAACAAACAGACAAACAAAATGCTGAAGTGAGACATTAACTAAAGCAGAGAATAACAACTTTGACTGGAGGTGAAACTCCGGCAGACTGTCAAGGAGAGTCAATTCTAAAGCAGGGTATTCAATGGAGCAAGTCCAGGAGCTGATAGCAAGAGCCTCCCATCTGATCTTAATCTCCATGATGGATCAAAGGGTAAGATTGTCTCTGAAAACAATTGGGTCGCAAACCATTCAAATCATTACCAACACCATGAATTGCATCCAGAAGTTAACAGGAAGCCATTGCAGAGACTTGAGCAATGGCATTATCCACTCACAAAGCAGGCAGCTATATTTTGCATAATCTGCATCTTTTGGGTAGACATAGTGAACTAATGTCATTCCTGTTGCAATTCCACTACAGTGGAATAACCCTAGGGACAAATTTGACTCATTAGGTGAATGGGCTCAGGTGGTGGGGAGAACTACTAGAGAGAGAGAGAACCATTTTTAGCACTGTTACATGAAAATGAGCAAGGCTTACAGACAATCATTAGGGATATTTTCGGAGAGCAGGGGAGTGAAAAGGAATGTAAAATCACTCCACCAGTATCCATAGTTTTTTTGTTTGTGGATCTCTCCCTTTGCAGTTGGCTGTGTAAACCTCCTGTGTAGCACCCTTCCCCTCTACCCAGAATCCCTCCATCCATCAACCTCTCAGAAAGGGCCCTATACAATACATTTCCCATAGAGGAAGATAATTCCTCCCCATCCCTTGATGAACCATTGATATCCTATTTCTCCCATGACCACGCTAAAGAGAAAAAAAAATGGGCTGCTGCGCTATACTCTTTATACCCACTAGATCAATTATCTTCCAGGGCTTCAGAAGTTCAAGAGCTATAGTGGAATTACATAGCCAGTTTGAATGATCAATTTTTTTCAACAGAAGTAATGATGTAAGTAATGTTGGTTAGTCAATGGCCAATAGCTCCTTTCTGAACAGCAGAGACGTTAACTATGATCTAAAACTACTCTCTATATACATCTAAGAGAGGCCTGTTTTAATCCTAATATCACTAGCTCTTGGGTCCAGAGGAGAGTTATCTCAAATGATGAGTAAGTGCTGTTGTCTAAGTCTGTTACAGTTTTATTTGACATTCTGCATTATCGCAAATGTGTGGTGTTAGCCATTCTACATTTCCCAGAGTGATTTCGTGAATGGGAATTGCCATAGTTTCTATGAAGACACAGTGCAAGTCTTTATGCAGTAGACCACAGTTCAGTTCTGGCATAAATGGGCATAACTCTCAATGAAGTCAATGTGAATTGTGCTCACTCACCTCAGAGCTGAATTTGGCTTGATGTGTAAACTTCAAGATATTTTGTCCAAGATAGTCTCTGCCAATAGCTAATGCGCAGGATATGTTTGGATCCAATTGAAATGAGTTTGAAATAGTTTCAAAACAGTAGATAGGTCATGTGTATGTTTCTGCTGCTACTGATGCTGATAACTTTCTGCCAGTGGATCTTCTGATGCTGGTGCCAATGTATATGCTCATGAGAGATGGGCCAATTGCTTGATTTGAATCCTCAAATGCCAATGTGAGAAAATTCAATACCATATGCCCATAGTAAAGAAGCAGGATGAGCAGATAATAAAAGGTGCTGTGCAAGTAATAAGAGAACTAGTGATCTGAACAGAGACCTGGAATCAGGGTGTTAGTTCTGGCTTTGCCAATGATGCACTGAGTGACCTTGGGTAAATCATTAGCCTGCACTTGCATAAATCATTTGCTAAATGGTACTAATCCTTACATACCTCACCAGTTTTCTATGCAGTTCAATTCAGTAATGTTCATAAAGTGCACTGAGATCTTCAGGCAAAAGAAGCTATGTAAGTGCAAACCAGTATCAGTGACCTAGTATTATAAATAAACATTGCCTGTGATATGGCAATTCCGATGGGGACATCTTAAAAAGAACTAAACTTCTGTATTTAATCTATTTTGTAGGTTTCCAAAATACACGAAGGAGGACAGAATAAGGTAAGAGTGGATCTCAGATATTCATATTATATGTATGTAGAGAGAGAGAGAGAGAGAGAGAGAGAGAGAGAGAGATTATCTTCAGCAGGATTTTACATCTGCTGTTATTTAAGGGGGAGGGGAAGATGGAAATGGGCTAAATGGATGCCTGACATTGCAGAAAAGCCAGCTCATGCCTCTTATTCACTAGGAAAAATTAATCAAGAATAGTTCATCAGCATGAAAATTTCACCCCTGCAATTCAGCCAAGGGCACTGAGACCTTTTGTAGTGTGCTGAGTAAATGCCGCTCACACAAATTAACATCGCTTGAGGGCAGCATTAGTTTTTGAGTAAAAAGGTATAAAATATATATAAAGGAAACAATGAATAAGTTACACTGTGGGGGCCCAATTCTGCATCACTGGAGTCATTGACAAAACTCTCATTGACTGCAGGAGCAGGGCTTTATTCAGATCCCTCCTACTTTCGCTCCAATACATGTCCTTGGACAGGTACAATCTCCCTGCAAACACAGTGGGTTTCTTGAGGCAATACTCAAAGACCTATGAAGGAAATTACTAATTCTTATAATTGCATTTTCATTAAATCTAAACAAACCTTTGAGATACCATGGCATAAGGAATGGCAAAGCTGTACTATTCTCTTTGCATAAATGTATCTTAAAGCAACAGATGTTGGAGCCCAGAAGAGGTATAGATCTTAATGATGGTTGCTCTGGCACCCTAGAATCTCCCCAATGTGTTTTTGTATACTTTTATAATTCCCTGCCCTAACTTGATTGTCTAAAGTTTTACAATTCCTTTCTTGTAGATATTTTATATCGTACTTCAAGCAGCAAGTGAATCTCAATTCAGCTTAATATCAAGGAGCTGTATAGTGACTCTTCTAGTCTAGCATTGCTTTTTTTCCTCCAGATGTTCAACTGCTTTTGAGAGTACTCAAGGAAACATAGGAATGCTGTGTTCCAACACTTTATCAGTTTAATTGAAAAAAAATAACATGTAATGTACAGTAAGGGGATTTTTGAAGAACTCCCTAGCAACTTCATGGATAAATACACCGCTCTTGCTTGCTAAATGATTCAAAATCACATCACTAAATGAATTTTCTTTTTCAAGACTTATGCATGAACTTAATGCTCATGAAAATGAGGATGTTGGAACTTTGCTCTGAGCCAGGCGTAAAGCACACAGGTGTAACAGAGACACTAGAGAACAGAATGTTGTACCTTCAGCAGCACAAACCCAGATTCCTAGCACTTGAGCTAAAGGAGTAATTCCTTTAGATGTAGTTAAGTAGCAAGACCCTTGCGCACATTGGAACTAGTCATTAGCAGGAACATAACTATCTTAGGCTATGTCTACACTTGTAAAGTTAAGTTGACTCTATTAAGTTGACTTAACAAGGTTCACTTTAGGTTGACTTAAAGTCGACCTTGTTAAGTTGACTTAACAGAGTGGCTACACTTTAAATTGACTTCAGTTGAGCTTGTTAAGTTGACTTAACAGTAGACATAGTCATCCACACTGGCTTTAAGTTGACTTAATAAGGTTGATTTAGCGCTATTTCCCATCCACACTGGCTTTAAGTTGAGTTAAGAAGTCGATTTAAGGCTTAAGTCGACCTTCAGAGGTGGTGTTATTAAGTTGACTTAAGGAAGCACTTAGGTTGACTTAATAAAAGCCCAGTGTGGACGTGGCTTTGTGTAGGTCGACTTAAGCGTCCTTAAATTGACCTAAGTTGCCAGTGTAGACGCACCCTTATGGAATAATTCCTAATATAGGCAAACTGAGCATCTGAGGTTTGTGGCAATATAAATGCCATCTAATATGCCTTTTTGTGATATTATTTGACAGTGCTCTCTCTCTCTCTCTCTCTCTCTCTCTCTCTCTCTCTCTCTTTTTCTTTCTTTCTCTCTGGGTATAGTCTTGCCATGCAGCCATTGTGGAATTTTACCTATACTTTTATACTAGGCTCCTGGTTCTACTCCCATTGTCTTTTCATCCTTGCTTGAGTAGTGCAGAGCTGTGCTGTAAACACCATCCAGTAAGGAGAGTTGTAAATTTGAGCGCTGCAGTACTGTTTTCTCTGCGGAGCTAGGTTGAAAGATTCGTGTTTATCCCACAGTCTGCTGGTACATATTGGTACAGTCCAGCTCCACTTGCTACTTAGCAACTGGAATATTGTCAGGAAGCTTCTGGTCACAAGACTGTATGCTACCCATGGCCAGGGCCACCCTACAAACTCAGGGATCCGGACTGAAAATTCTGCCTGACTATACCCCTGGGAGGGGGTGGGGGGTGGGGAATGGCTGCTACACTCTGGCCAGGGGTGGGAGAGGAGCGGGTCAGGGGAAGGGACCAGCTGCCATGCTCCTGCCAGGCCCTGTTGGAGGGCCTGATGAAAGGCTCTGTGAGCCACATCTGGCTCACGGGCTGTAATTTGCCCCCCTCTGCCCTAGGGGAACACATGCTGAGGACAGAACAGCCAATGGCTATTGGTTACTGCTGTTGCAGTAGAGAGCAGGCTTAGACACAGCTTGGACTTAGGGTAGAAGCCAGAGGATTGGTCCTCGAAGGAGGCTCAAAACTGGCTCAGGGAGCAGCCAGAAGAATCCTGACCAGCATGGTAACCCTGGAAATGGATGAGTCAGTGCAGCAGAGCCCGGGACACAGCACTCAGGGTTTGTCCTATGCCCAAGCAAGAGCAACCACCATGAGGGTTGGAAGGTACTCTGACTGGGTCTCAGAAACTGGACTCACGGGCTGTTTGGACTCTTAATTGGTTTAGAGAGCATTTAGGCATAGGGGCTAGATAACTTGTACTATTGCTGTGTTTGTAGATATGACCACATATATCTTCTCCCACCCTCTGAGTTATTGCTGATACTACCTGACAGTCAGTTTCTGCTCAGAAAAGTGGCGTTCGATTATTGAGTGCAGTATTTGTTCTTGGCTCCCTTTTACCTCAGTTAACCATTCATATTTCCTCAAGGTTTGGAAGAGAACCAAATGGTGTCTTCTCAGGCATTTGGCTTGGGGCTTGGGAACCATTTAGAAAACCTCAGAGTGCCTCCCACCCTTAAATATGGTAGAGCTTCAGGTACCAATACCTCAGGAATGGAGGTTGTTCGTAACTCTGAAATGTTCGTAAATCTAAACAAAAGATTGTGCTTGTTCTTTTAAAAGTTTACAATTGAACTTTGACTTAATATAGCTTTGAAAATTTACTATGCAGAAGAAACATGTTGCTTTTAACCATCTTAATTTAAATGAAACAAGCACAGAAAGTTTCTTTACATTGTCTAATCTTTTTTTTTATATCCCTTCTTTTTTTTAGCACTTTCTATTTATCACAGTTCTGTACTATACCATACTCATTATTTTTGTCTCTGCTGCCTGTGTACTTGCAGTTCCAAATGAGAAGTGTTGTTGACCAGTCAGTTCATAACTCCTGTGTTCGTAACTCTGAGGTTCTATTGTAGAAGAATTACTTACCACCACCAATTGTATGACTGGACAGAATATTAAGGGCCTGATTCTCATGTACAATAAGAGCCCTTAACATTGCCAAAGAAGTCTTAAAGGCCTCAGTGTAAATAGGAATCTGGTCTTAAATATTTGTCACAAGTATTTCTTCAAATTATATTTATATCACCTCATGTGTAACATCTATCAGACAGGCTTTAGCAAGCAGAAAGTCAAGTCCAACAATTCATTACTCCATAACATTCACTCAGTGTTGTCATTCTCTGAAATACAGTTTTCAGCATACGATGTTAATATGGTTATATTGTCAAAACAGGCAGAATTAAATAAGCCCCATATCAAATGGTGCTCTGACACTGTTCTCAGTTTAGAACTCAAGGGCTAATATTCAGGTGGTCTCCAGATATTATTCAGTAAAGTTTACATGTTGTCACTTTTATTGCCTTTCTCTGCTTGCAGTTACACTCTGTTAAGTAGTATGGCACAGAATAGAAATCATAGAAATGTAGGACTGGAAGAGATCTTGATAGGTCATTGTGACATACTGGAGTATAATCCAGACTGGAGAAGGGGGTGAGGGGCTTTGTCACTCCTGCCCTATAATCTTGGGTGCCATATGACGCTTTGCTGAAAGGCTCTCACAGTCTTCCATCATGCAAGCCCGCCCTTAGTGTCTCTGTGTAATTGCAGCCTGCCACATATACCCCAGCTCTCATCAGCCTGGATTATACTACAAGGTGACTCCAGCATTCCTTCAGTTCTGGATTCTTCCCTATAAATATATGTCCTGTACTGCCATGCTCTTTCCTAGATAGTGCAAATATGTTATGTCCATTATTGCTTTAAGGGAATAATATGCCAGTTCATTACTTTAAATCAGTGGTCCCCAAACTTTTTATCTTGTGCCCCCCCTCAACCTGTTTGCACCGACCAGCCAAAGTCAAGAGCTTGGGCTGGAAACAGGGCTGCAGTCAGGGCTGGGGGCTAGGGGCTGAGACTGGGGCCACAGATAGGGGTGGGTCAATGGCCAGGAGCGAGAGTAATGAACAGTAAATGTGCTGCCTTTAACACCTCTGCTCAAGCAGGATGATGTTTTAAGGTGTCCACTCAGAAGCCTTGTATTTTCAAGTCTACATTGAGACTTTCTCCCTCATATTGGATTTAACCAATTTTAACTATGTAGATTGGAGCTACAACTACAAGAATTAAATGATGCCTCTGAGGCCTGAAGTTTTCTGCCTTCATTACATGTTAACTGTGTACCGGATCCAAACCGCAGAAGACAATAGAAAGATTCCCGGTAACATCAATGGGCTTTTGATCAGGCCCCATATGTGGCTGACAATGATGTATTCTCTCATGTCCAAGCCTGGGACTCTCCTCTTTTTGGGCTTTCTTCACTGTAATGCCAAAGATTAAATTAAAAAAAAAAATCTGAGTTCTGGTGAAAGCAAATTTGTTGATGTCTGGCTACCTACAGCTGTAATAAGACAACTTTTCCAAAATAGCAGTGACTTGCCGTTTTTTGTATTAGTTTGATTTCATTTTCTCTCAGTCCATGTTGGTCCTTCATTTAATCTTTTCTGTTGAACATTTGCAAGAGAGAAAGTTTACAGTTCCAAACGTTATTCTAAATTTCTATTGGGTGGCAGGGTTGACTTTTGTTTTCTTGTCAGTTGCCAGTTGCATGACAGTAAAACATCTCTAAATTTGCCTTTGGTAAAGACATCACGTAGCTCCTTGGTGACAACAAGCTATAGCTGATGTACTATTTCCCCCATGTCTCCAGCAAATTCATCGCTTATCTAAATGCAGTGTTTGAACTGCACTCTTTGGTACCCAGTTCCAAAATGACTGGCTAATGAAGAGATTAAGGCTTGACCATTTTTTTTTGACAAACTGTTTAGCATAGTAAATGCAGGTCCTTTTAGAACAGCAACAAGAAATTGTGCTTTTTGTTCATCAATCCAATAGTTCATTTGACGTATTTTTTTCAAATTGGGCATAATATGCTTCTCAAGATGATTTTCTTTCAAAGCTGCCTGGTTTCTGATTCAGTCAATTAACCAGATTGACTGGGTAGGCATGTGTCTCAGGTTCCCATGGGTGGAAGCTCGGTTCTAGATTCCATGAAGGTTCAAACATAGTAATCTTCACTGATCTGCCTTAGACACATAATTGGAATCCCAGTTGCCAGAAAACAACTTGAATCCTTTCTGGGATTCCAAAGATAGGTGTCACTAGCAAGAACTTACTTTACACAGTTTTTTTTTCTTCAGATAAATGAAGTGCTCATATAGTGCTCAATACCTGATACGATAAATAAGTGCTCAACTTTTTCTGAAAGTCTGGCTTCTTTAAGCTTGAAGCGTCTGATGAAGTGGGATTTCCTCCCACAAAAGCTCATGCAATAAATACATTTGTTAGTCTTTAAAAGTGCCGTAGGACTCCTTGTTTGTTTTGCTGAACTTGACTAACACGGCTATCATTTTGGAATTCATTATTTAAATAGCTCAAAAAAATTATTTTTGGATATGGAAAAGGTGAATGTTAAAATTGTAAGTATGCTGTATATATCCCATTTTGATTTTACTGTTTTACTTGCTACTACTTTTAATGACTTCTTTAATTCCCATAGTCACTCAGGACTAAATGTTTGTGCTTCTAAGAAAAGCTCATCTTAAGAGAACATATTTTAATTGAATCATACTTGCAGCCATCTAGTCATGTCTTTTGTTCTGCTGATCTTAAGGAAAAATAAAAAGACAATGTTGGGATAACACTGGCTTATGGCTGGACTGGAATGTGATTATTTTTTCTTTTAATTTTGAAGTATTATTCACTGTGGCTGCAAATTAGGAGTAATTCCTCAAGTACATATTTTGGGGAGAGCCAGGAGAACTGACTAAACTTGTCTGACTTTTTAAGGCTTATCAGATTTCCTAAGCAGCTTAATCAAAGTCCATTGGGAATTTTAAAGTGAGAAAAATTAGAGCAGTGAAAATAAGAAGAAACCCTAGATGTGTGTAGGGCAATTCAGGGAAAGTCTATGGGGCTTAATTAGAGTCAATATTGATGAGTGGATTTGGTTATGCCAAGGAGAGCAAATATTCCTTGGATCCTCCAACAGGACACTTCAGTGTGTCATGCATAGCTGGGAATCTTCACAGACATGTCACAACACTCAAAAGGTTGAAAATCCCTGGCCTAGAGCAGGGGTCAGTAACCCAAAAGAGAAGAGCCATTTTAAGAAAGGACTTCAATAGCCAAGTGTCCTGAGAGCTACAATGAGTGTAGTCTCCAGGTGGGGGGACCTGGGCTAGGGCACCTGCTGCAGGGTCCCCTGGTTGGGGGTGGAGAAATTGAGGGAGTACAGGCAAGGAGCAGTATGTGATGCTTTGCATTGCATTGGCTCACCTAAGAATGGGAAATATTTTTTGCACATTACAGGAGATTCATCGACTTTGGGATGCAACACTCCTGCTGAGCGCCTTAGCCTGCTTAGGAAGAAGATGCATAACTTGCGGGATGACATGTCCTCTGAGCTTATGCATTTCTCTGTGGCAGCGGAGACTGAGCTCAGAGCATGGCGGCTCTCCCTGCAATTTTATAAGGAAGATGGAAGAGCGGCATGGGCCCAGCATCATGAAATGCAGCAAGAGATGCAGGATCAGTCTGACATGCTGTGGTGCCTAGTTGAGCTCCAGGAAGAACAGCATTCAGACAGGGTCTTCCTACAGGCTCTGGAGGCCACACTCCAAGTTGTGGGAGCCAGTCCGACCCACCGTCGATCGAGGAGGAGGAGGAGGGGCAGGGTGCAAAACGTGGTTGACTCCACACCTTTGCATGCAGGCAGAGCTTTGCAATGACCTCTTTAAAAGGCACAATGTCCATGTCCCAGCCCCTCCCAACAGCCAGACCAGAAATGTGAACACAATAAAGCAATGCCTGTTTTCAACGTGTGCTTATTTTTGGTGCCATGTGGGTGACAGAAGGTGAGGGGGTGTCAAGGAGTGTGTGTGGGATGGGGAGTGAGTGCACAGGACAGCAGGCTCAGGCATCACTGCTGCTCATGGCAAAACTGCTTTCAGTGCCTCCCTGAAATGGTCCTTATCGGTGTCCAGGTGACTGATAAATGGCTTCATTAGCCCAGGGAGCGAGGCATATGCAGGATCCCCTAGGATCACTATTGGCATTTCAACATCCCCCATGCTGATTTTTTGGTCGGGGAAGAAAGTGCCCAGCCTGCATCTTTTGGAAAAGACCAGAGTTCCTCAGGATGCGTGTGTCCTGCACCTTCCCAAACCAGCCCACATTACTGTCTGTGAAATGGCCCCTGTGATCCACAAGGGCCTGCAGAACCATAGAGAAGTACTACTTGCAGTTTATGTTCTCGGTGGCAAGGTGATCTGGACCTAAAATAGGGATACGCATCCCATCAATGGCTCCACCACAGTTTGGGAACCCCATAACAGCAAACCCATCCAATATGTTATGGACATTTCCCAAGGTCACCACTCTTCTTAGCAGAGCTCTATTTATGGCCCTGCACACTTGCATCACTGCAGCTTCCACAGTGGATTTCCTGACTCCAAATTGATTTGCAACTGTTCGGTAACAATCGAGGGTTGCAAGCTTCCACAGAGCAATGGCCACTCACATCTCCACTGTAAGAGCTGGTCTCAAGTGAATATTCATACACTCCATGATGTGGTCCCACTACTCTGTACTCGTTTACCGGGCCCAGAACCGGTGCTCCACAGACTGCTGACTCAGTGTTACAGCCTGCAGAAAGTGGGAATTATTTCACTCTATGGCTCCTAGCAGGGCAGCCTCAGTAACACTGCATGTTTCTGCACTGTGGATCCTGCTGTACTGCTGGAAATACTGTAGAATAAGCCGAGATGTGTTTGAAATGCTGTCAATAACATTGCAGAACTGAGCAGGCTCCATCCCTGCAGCACAAATAAACGGCATGAAAAGCATTTCCTGTTTCTCTGTGAGAAGGGGAGGGGATGGGGGCATTGCATCATGGGAGGACAGTTGACCTCCCACAAGCTAGAGTATGTCATTGCACTGTGGGACACATACCCACAATGCAATGCTTCTAAAGTGGAAGTAACAGCTAGCAATGGGGACACTAGAAGCCAAAGCATGAAGTAAGGTGTGGATACTTCCCTCCAATTTCATTATTTAGCCATATCAATGGTAACATTAGATGGCACCCACGTGTGGACATGTCCTTATATGCAATGGCTCACTCATTCACTCCTACTATGAGGAACTTTCTTTGGGGATGTGAACAGAGTACTTTGGCTCAGATGATGACTCAGCATGTGTGTGTGTGTGTGTGTGTGTGTGTGTGTGTGTGTGTGTGTGTTTGTAAAGTATATGTGTAGGGCAGGCTGCTCTTCTAGAAGAATGGTTCCGAAATAGTTACTAATCGCCCATATCTTTTATGCTTCTGCAGGGGCAAAGAATAATTATACTGCTGGACTACTAAACTCCCTGGAGGGCAGCTTGCTATTCTACCAACTAATAAGAATTATAGCACAAAACCCCGAGAGTAACTCTGCTGACTTTAAGTGAGGTTAAAAAATAAAAAAAAATCTGTCCCTTTTTTATGTCACAAGTTCATGCAAATGGATTATTAAAAGGAACAAAATAAGAGTGTTTAATTATTATTTATATTACGGTAGCTGTAGCACTAGGAGCCCTAGTCATGGCCCTGGACTTCACTGTGCTAGGTGCTGTACAAGCACAGAACAAACTGGTGCTTACGTATTTAATTTCCTTTTATCTGTCTAGCATCCTTCAGTAGTTTTTATGACACAAGAATTTTCAGTTCTAGATTTTGGGGGCCAGCTGAATTCTGCTGCACTACTATCTTTGTACCCCTACCTTGACTCTGGGCGGCTCTAATTTGTCTCTGACTGCAGTGGCCCCTGTGTTCAATTTTGGCAGTCAGTTGTTCAATTGGTGCAGAGGAGGGGCAACATCAGGGAGCCATGTTTTTTAATTGTGTACCAGCCCAGTCCCAGCATGAGACTTTTTCACTAACGCGCCATATGTCAGTGTAGGATCAGTAGAGAGGCGCAGATCCACACACTCAGCACGCGCCCTCCCACCCCCCCCATCAATGGTGGCAGTGTTAAGAAGACTGACACAGCAGCTGGCTCCATTGGCTTTATGCCACTAAGGAGTTTCCCTTCATCAGAAGATTTCTCTGCTAGCCATTTACAGCCAGAATTTCTGTCTGTGCACTACCTGAAGTCACAAAAGGGGCCAGAGTGTAACAGGTTGTGACTCATTCGGAGTATATTGTAGCAGATGTTAGCTTCTATAGAGTCCTTTTTATTTTGAAAGTACATTATAATAGCTAATAAATAATTAGAATAATATTTAACACACTCAAAGTGCTGTACAAATATTAACCTGTTTATTCTTATGGTACTGTATGGTAGGCGGTATTATCTCCATTTTACAGTTATAGAAAGAGATACAGAGAAGCTAAGGCCCAGACCCCCAAGGGATTTGCCCAAGGCCGTGTCTTAAGCCATTTGCAGGGCACAGATAAGAAAGAGACTCCTTGTGTTCAGTGCAGTGGGCAGTGGAAAATTTCTGATGCACCTGGCACCCGCCACACAGATGAGAGTCACATTCAGGATAAGGGCATGATTAAACTCTGACGAAGTGGCCTCATTCTGAATGGGATATCTCATTTTATCAGCATTGTCAGTGAGTCAAAACCTGTTAGCATGTTCAGGGGCTTCTTTGCCGACTTTGGTGGTAAAGCAAAGAGTTCACTGCTGCTCTAACTTTAACTTGTTCTAAAGGTAACAGTTTCGAATCAGTGTTTTGCTTGTATTTGTGGTTAGTCAAGGAGAGAAATGTTGTATTTATGAAGGCTAACGGCCTGACATAGCTTCAACCTGGGTTCACAGGTTCAGGCATCTGGCTACAAGCTTGCCTGTACCATGCTGCAGAAAAGACCTCATCTTTGACCTACTGGGTATTTCTGTTCTAAGGGAGAAAAGAAATTGCGTTTCCATGTTAATAGAGTTCAGGTCTCCTCCTGTCACTGATTACCGCCATTGCTTATTTGAGCTCAATTATGTGTAGTGGTCTTATAAGGGTACACTTGCAAATCAGTGTGAAGAAGATATACATGCAAATTATATCAACAAAGTAACAGGATTTGTACATGTAGGCCCAGCACACATACTACTGCTTTGAAGATTTACTTTGTAAGGTACACTTACTGTCCAGTAGGTAATGTGCTGATACTACCACTTTTATTCTTTTCCTGCTTGCTTTTCCTGAATGCCATAGACATAGGCAGCAGAGAAAATAGCAGTGCTAACTGTTCATGCAAGAGTAATAATAGCCTTTAACAGAAGAAGAGTAATTACCTTTGTCTAGTTTCTCCTGCTGTAAAATGTAATAAAATAGAGACCAGTGTCTACCCAGTACTTCTCTCTTTCTCTTGATAAAGCAGAGGCTGGTTATGTGAAATGCCCTTTGCTCACAAGCTAAATTCACATCTTAATTTTAAAAAAATCCATTCCTGATGGGTAGATTTCCTGAATGGATTTGACAGCTTTCAAGCCAGTGATATTTGGCAAGAAAGCTCAAAGCCATGGGAGATTTACAGCCAAAGAGATCATGTAGCATTAGTGGGTTCAGACCCATCCCCCCCACCTATTCCACTTGGTAACAATGACAGGAGGTATCTGTATACCAGAAGGAAGAGCTTAAGAGGGGTGGCTACGTTTGGAAATAGAAGCCCTGTTAGCAGCCGGAAGCAGTGGTGCTGAAAAGCAATCGCTGGTGTCAAGAACTTTCTTAGCTAAGCACTGCAGCTGGTGGCAATAAATAGCATTCTAATAAAGGAGGATGTTCAACCCATGACATAAGCGAATACTGTTTCAACCACAAAAAGTAATTTATGGTGCTGAATATGTCTGAAATGGATTTTTTCCTATACATTTCTAAATAAAAATGCTAAGACTTCAATGGGGGAGAAAGATCTGCATTTTAAATAAAAATGAAATGGAAAGATCAATGAAAAGTGTGCTGCTTTTTAAAGTACGCAGTGATACATAACATCTTAGGGATGTGCACTGTCACAAAGCACAATTACCTCCATTCCTGAACAAGACAGATGCTATTTTCTATCACTATGAATGTTCTATGTATTGCATAAAATCTAATAACTTCCCACCTCCCAAGTAAAATGAAAAAAAAATCCACACTCATATTGAACTATCATGATGTCCTCTTTAAAAACACCAAAAATATGCATGCAGGGAAGTCACAAATAAAAGTATGCCACAATTGTGTAAAACATATAATGATCCTGGAAAAATATACCCCACAACTGGAAGACGTGGGGAAAATAAACAATCCCCTTTCCTCCCCCCCCCACAGAATATAAAACTGGCCAGGTAAAATCACTAGGTTCATCTGACCTGTTAACTCATTGACTTTACCACCATAAATAAGTTATTAGTTTTGACATAACCAATGGTTTATTTTAACATATACTGCTGTTCTTTGTTATCCATTCTATTTACACCATGTTATTTCTCTTTCATAATTATTGCAAAATATAGCAATTTCACATACTGTATCCTATCCCACTGGGATAAACATTGTGGATGTGGTACTCAGAAGAACTCTCCCTTGACATAAAGTTTATTCCTACTGTTTTTTTTTTCTGCTGGAGAGATTTTTCACTCAGCCCATGCAGAAAATGAACCCTGCACTTAAATGAGTGTGTGGCCCTCTTTGAATAGCCTTTCACACAAGAACAGAGAAATGCCAATTTGTTTTCTACTGTGAAGACTGTATGTACAGGCCTGTGAAATGAATAACTGGTTAATCTGTTAAGCCATTATTCAAGATAAAAATCCTTTATATTAGAAGGCAAAATATAATATGCATATTTACAGTGCATTACAGAAATGATTTCTTCTGGTATGCTGTTATAAATGTTTATTAACATTATATTTTTGCTTTTGAAAGAAATAGCCCTGCATATTTAGGAATTAACCAATACCCATTTCATCAGCTATGGAACTGTGTACTTAAAATGGAATTTTTGCACAGCTGAATTTTTACCTAGTAGTAATTATGACAGATTGATAAACTATATATGATGTAGCATAAGAGTTAAAGGGCCAGATTCTTAACTGATGTAATGTGGCATAACTCCAGTGAAATAAATTGGCATAGATCACTGAAAACACTAAAATCAAAATTCAGATCCTTATCTTGACTGTAGTGCTTAACGCCTTAACTCTCCATGCTACACCACTTCATAATGGTATAAACATAATGGTCCTGATTTGCATTATAATCTCATTTATGTTGACTTTGATGGAGACATGCTTATTTATATCAGCTGTGACTATGGTTCACAGTCTCTTTATATCCTATGGTAAAGTGACCACCAATGAGGCCTGATTCTGCTCTTACATCAACATAAACTAGCATTTTTAAAGACTAACACATTTATTTATCGCATGAGCTTTCATGGGAGAAAATCCCACTTCATCAGATACTTTGGGTGCTTCTACACTTACAAATTAAGTTGATTTAAGGAGGCTTAAGTCGACAAACTACTCCGCATCCACACTGGGCTTTCCTTAAGTCGACTTAATCATTTCCTTAAGACGACTTAAGGAAAAGTTAAGTCGACGTAATAACAGCTCGATTTAGGTCGACTTAATGCTCAAATCAACCTTATTAGGTCAACTTAAGCCAGTGTGGATGGGAATTAGCACCTAAGTCCACCTTATTAAGTCGACTTAAAGTGTTAAGTCGACTTAATAAGGTAGAAAAGAGGCTATGTCTACACCAGAAAAGTTAAGTCAACTTTTAAGTCGACTTAAGGTCAACTTTAAGTCGACCTTATTAAGTTGACTTAATAAAGTCGATTTAACATTTCTAGTGTAGACATAGCCTTTGGGATTTTCTCTCACGAAAGCTCATGAGATAAATAAATTTGTTAGTCTTTAAAAGTGCCACAGAACTCCTTGTTTGTTTTGCTGAACTAGACTAACACAGCTACCCCTTTGGAACTTATAAACTAGTATTAACACCATTGAGGCAATAAAATCTCTAAATGGGAAAGAGGTGTAAAGTGAGATTAGAATGCATATCAGAGCCACATTTATACCATAATAAAGTGGTAGTGTAAGGCTTTAAGCACTAAAGTCAAGACAAAAAATTAAGGATTGGAATTTAGATTATATTTTAAATATACAGGAATACTTGGGAATACTTAATGGGTAGAACTGCTACACCGAACATTGTGTTGAATATTTCCTATAAACTATGTATACAATGACAACCCCTTTTGTTCTTTATATGTGTTTAAACGAGGGATGGGACCCAGCTGCAAAGTCTGGATCTAGATCTGAACTTACTCAGAGTTCAAGTGTGTTGTGATTGGGCTGGGGGAGGGTTGTGGTCCCATCTCTATTTTAAACTCAAAACTTTTAAGGTAACTCCAATCAGATGTTCTCAGGATTCACTGGAAGAATATCCCAGTAAAAGCTGAAATTAAATATCTCTGGTATTTTGTTTGGATTTTATGAGCATTTCAGTTTAAGGCTAAAATGGGGCTCAGCTGAAGACAGCCTATGTTAATAAATTTAAAGTAGGGGAGTTAGCTATGATTTTAAATCACTTGCATACATACTATTTTCAAAGCAGAAGCAGAGAAGCACAGAAAGTTCATCTGAGTTTCCAAGGTAGTGCATGTGGTGCACATTAGCTTTCTTTTTCTTGATTTTGTCAAGATTGGGTAATGCTGCTGCTTTTCACAAATACTGTACTAGCAACTGAAAATATTTTCCACATGTGTACAACATCAGTGGCAGCAGTGATAGAAGAGCCTTCATTAGAAACATTGCACAGCAGCAATGAACCTCCATTGCCATGAGATCTATCTGAACATGTATTTGCCATCTTTTGGCTCAGTATAAAATGTTGCACTAGAAAGGCACAAAAACAACTGTAAAGAAGGGATATGCCAGTGGAAGAATCATGTTCAGCAGAGGAACAACATGATACAATGTTTATTTTTGAAAACTCTGACAGTTGCAGACTTGTATGTGAATTTGAGTTAACCCCACAATATTTTATTCAGACTCCTTTCTAACAATTTACTCATATTTCTATAATTGCTATTAGCAATTGCTTTGTCAATAGGGGAAAAAAAAATCAATGTTCATAGAATCATAGAATATTAGGCTGGAAGGGACCTCATGAGGTCATCTAGCCCAACCCCCTGCTAAAAGCAGGTCCACTCGCACTAAATCATCCCAGCCAGGGTTTTCTCTAACTGGGCTTTAAAAATTTCCAAAGATGGAGATTCCACCACCTCCCTAGGTAACTCTTTTATTCTTCCCTTTGTTATATCTGTTTTTTGCTATTAAAGTCCAACTACTAGCTAGTCCATTAAGTGCTGCTGGTGATAATTTTGATAGAAACTCTGTGGGTCTGTATTTTTGGCCAGCAGGAAGGCATATGATGCTCATTGAGAGGAAGAATGTAGATAAATGAGATTAAAAGGACTGCTTAGGGTGATGGGGTGGTAAAAAGTCCATTCGTCCTGCACAAAATTGGACCACTCTGTTGTCTGAATCAGAGGGGAAGCATTTAATTTTACTGATTGAACATCCTGCAGAGCTATGTCAGTTTACCTACTGTGTGTAATAAATAAATAATTTTAGATCTTCGATGCAGTAGACCATAGCAAAGAAATGTTTGGACTCTGTGTACTTAGAAAAAAGCTATTTAACCTAGAGCTGTGAGAGCTTAGAAAACTCATCTGTAACTCATCTCTTACTAGTGATAAGGGAGTATGCTGGCCTCAGTTTCTGTGTGGTCCAGCTTCTGGGCATCATGTCAGATCAGGGGTGGAGGAAACTGCTATCAGGTTCAGCCAGTTGCAATGCCTAATTGTAATTTGCCCTGTGTGGTGTTCCTGGTGTGCCAGTGTGATTTTTAGATACATTTTCCATTCAGTTACAATGATGAGTTTGAAATACAGAATTCAAGCCAGGTGGAGTGATGTCTGACCATATAAGGTTCTTTTCAGGCAGCTTAAGAACACAATATTTGCTAGTAATTATTTTTAGTTTCTGAACTAATGCTTGTGACACTCACCTGAGCAAAAGTATCCAGACTGCATGCAGAACTACAGGTTGATATTCTCTTGTAAAATCTAAGTCCCAAAACATCATTGATTCAAAATGGTCAGACGACCACATCTGTCCCCCTTCCATTCCTTCTAATAAGCTTAAGCAAGAAAACAAAGCCTTTCGTTTTGTAGGACAACACCTCTTCTGCAAAATAAAAGGCCTCTCTCATTTATCACACCTACAGTGCTGTTAGGGCAGTGCGACTCCATTAACTTCCCTGGACTCACTGCTGAGCTACACCTGTGTAACTGAGTACTTGACATCTAGACACTTTGAAAAATGAAGTTTTATAGTATAAATTTCACTTTCATTCTGCAGCCTTTAATGGGGAAATGCCTAAATTCCAGAAGGTAGCTATAACCACAGGAGAAATCCAAACAGAAACTAAAGTGAAGAACTTTAGCCAGCATATGCTATTTTGGTTCTTTGCTCACTGTCATTTTCTCATTGAGTGGTTTGGCTCTCAGATAAAACCTATGACTCTCCTAACATACATAGCCAAATGCTGTGATCTGACTTACTTTTCACCTTCTACCTAACAAACATGCTGCACAAATGGGGGAATTTTTCCAAGTAGACATAAAAACTGGCTTGTTTACACAGTTTCCAAACTTGGAGGCACAGCTTGCTTTAGCCCCAATTTTAGCTGACTTATATGTATAAGTAAGATACATCCCCTTATGTGACATGCTTATAATCATTATCTGACATTTTTTCTGCCTTCAGTTGTATATTTTGTTAGTCTGGGATAGGGCGAACCTGCATCTTTAAGAAATGACAGATTTCAAATGGTCTGCCTGATTGTACATTACACATGAATTTCAAATAACAAATGTTAAGCTAAGAGGTTAATTTCTTTTCATCTGGACAACCACAAGCACTGACGAAAGCAGCTCAGAAATTCAAAATACCATTCTTGAAAACCATTAATACACTGAATGTTATCAATACAAAATATCATGCTGCTCATAGCAACAGATTAATGTACAACCAATCATGGTTGGCCTTTCAAACATATCAGAATAGAGAGTCCTATCCTGTATATAACAGTGTTGCCTTTGTATTTTGATTGCTACCTAAGATTTACTACATTCTGATAAACAATCATTTACAATGTTTTGACAATTGGAGAATTTATGAATGAGACCAATTTGCCTGCAGCGATGAAGTGAATTGTCAAAGAATCATTAGCAATGATGACACTGTTTGAAATTTGTTTAAGAATTAGTTTACGTTTTTACTCTCTTTTTAATCAGGAGCATAAAGCAGCCAAAGAGCATTTATTTCAGCATAACAAGCATCTGACAGCTCTCACCAAGAGAGCTGACTCACAGATTCAAAGTTATAGGTTGATTTGGGTTTGCTGTATCAGATTTACATGACCTCTCAAGCTAGAATATAAGACTGGGCCAACTTGGGGCATATTTTCCAGTTTAATGCACATGGAGAATGTCATGTTCCTTCCAACAGGTACAGCCAAATGGATGAGAAGAGGATCACATCTTGATCAAGAATTCTCAGAAAATGTCCACATGTGAGCTCCACATGCCCTCACTATCTGCATGTAAGGCAGAAAGGGCCCATTCATTCAACACAGCTTTACTGAGAAGTTGGGAGTTGAGGGTATTCAGTAGGATTTGGTTCAAATGGCCTTCTCCAATATAAAGAAAACAAAAATGGGGAAAAAAGAAAGTAAACAAAATACAACGTACAATAGAATTTCATGCTGGGGTATTGCTCTGCACAGTTAAAGAAAAGAACTTCTGTGTAAAAGATAACAGCAGTCCAAATCACTTTAATGTTGAATTAAGAGATCCCAATGTTGGATTTCTCAATTACAGGGTATCTTAAATGGACCTGATTTTCAGAGGGCAGCTGCTCAGCATTTTCTGAAAATCTGGTCCTTTTAAAGGTCTCTCAATTGGGGCACCACAAAAATTGGGGGCCTCCCAAATCATAGTTGAACATTTTTGCCTGAGAGCCCATGGCAGACTGCACTGAATAGAACACAAATGGCCATCAATCTCTAAACACAGGAAAATGCTTAAAGTTTCTGTACATAGGAAATAAAGGGGTAAAAAGCTATATAGCTAAACACATTTCAAATGAGTATTCAAATACATCAAATAAAGTGATTTCTTGAACATAGAAAAAGCCTAAGTCTTCTGTGGCCTTTGATTGGATGATGGAAGTTCGGTATTCTGTGTCTATGATCTTTCTGAATACATCTCTCTTTGGGTGCATCTACACTTGTAAATTAAGTCGACTTAAGCTTGCTTACGTCGACTTAATTTATTCTGCGTCTACACTACATTTTCCTTAAGTCGACTTAAGCAGCTGCTTAAGTTGACTTAAGGAAAAATTAAGTCGACTTAATAAAACCTCATTTTAAGTCGACTTTTGACTTAAGTTGACTTTCTAAAGTTGACTTAAGCCAGTGAGGACACAGAGAAGCCCTAAGTCGACTCTGAGTCGACTTAGGGCTCTCCAGGACTCCCCCACTGCCCTCCCTGCCAGGGGGGGTGGCACAAGAGGAGCCTGGCATGCCCCCCCACAGAGCAGGGCAGAGCCCTGTCGACCCTGCCTCTAGGCCTTGCCAGGTACAATGGGGCAAAGGCTGAGCCCCCTGGCACTTGGCAAGGGGTGCCCCCCTGCCACCGTGGACCTCTCCCTGGTCCACCTAGCCCCTAGAAGTCGACCTAGGCGTCCAGTGTGGACGCTCTAGGTCAACTTTGTAAGGTCCCCCCTAAGCCGACTTAAAATTTAGGTGTGGACATGCTAAGTCGACCTAAATTAACAAGTGTAGACATAGCCTTTGTGTGGTGCTATCTGCTTCAACTTGCATAGGTTTCTTAGGCCAGGTGAACTAGGTGGTCGTCTAGGGTGCCAGGCTTTAAGGGGTGCCAAGTTAGATGGAAGTGAATTTTTTTCTCTATTTAAAAAAAAATATATTAATGTTACCTCTTATAACATGTGGGGGAGGGGGCGCTAAAACCATAGAGCCTAGAGCACCAAAAACCCTTGGGCCAGCCCCGTCTTAGGCACAGGATGCCTCTGCTCCAAGGCACAGGTTTCTAAGCACACTATTTAGGCTGGGGTTTTCAGAGAGGCCTAAGGGAGTCTGATGTTCACTTGAAAGTCAAGGGAAGTTTGATGCCTAATTCCCTTAAGCCCTCTTGAAAATTCCAGCTTTATTTCCTATATTTACATACACTGGCTACAGAAATAACTCCCTCTCCCCAAAGCATTAAAGAACCAAACACATAAAAGCCTCCTTTTATTCCCAGGATAATGCAAGTGGTCTCTCTCTCCTCATCTGTTAACTTAACCATTATCTCAAGTCTAGTCTACTTTAAGGCTTCGTTGACACTAGTGCTTATGACAGCAAAATGTTTGTTGCTCAGGGGTGTGAAAAAGCTTAAGGTGGCTTAAGGTTTGCCAACATAAGCAGTTGTGTGAACAGTGGCATGCTGGCGAGAGATACTCTCTCACCAACATAGCTACTGCCGCTCGTGTAGGTTGTTTTATTATGTCAGGGGGTGAGCTCTTTCCCATTGACATAACACAGCTACTCACATGCTTATGTCAGCAAAAACCTATGCCACTCGGGAGGGTGTTTTTTCACGCTCCTGAGCAACAAAAGTTTTGCCGGCATAGGTGTGAGTATAGACAAGGCTTCCTACCTAATGGAGGGCCAGAGGTTCAGACGCATTGAATGGTCTCAACAGGATTTGATTCCGAATGAAAAGGCTAGGGATTACCTTTTTTTAAACTGTCTGGAGCAAGGAAAAGGGTCTTTATGTTCAAGTTGGCCTCAGTGAGTAAGATACTAACTTAGGCTGCGTCTACACTTGTAAATTAAGTCGACTTAAGCTTGCTTAAGTCGACTTAATTTACCCTGCGTCTACACTAGTTTTCTTAAGTCGACTTAAGCAGCTTGCTTAAGTCGACTTAAAGAAAATAAAGTCGACTTAATTAAAATTAAGTCGACTTTATAACACATCCTTTGAATTCGACCTAAGGCTTAAGTCGACTCCCTAGAGTCGACTTAAGCCAGTGTAGATGTGGGGTAGCCCTAAGTTGACTTAGGGCTACCCCAATGCCCTTCCTGCCAGGGGGAGGGCACAAAGGGAGCCTGGCATGCCCCCCCACAGGGCAGAGCCCTGTCCACCCTGCCCCTATGCCCTGCCAGGGTCCCTGACCACCTTTGCCCCATTGTACCTATGTACAATGCCCCCTGGCACTGGGCAAGGGGTGCCCCACCCCACCCCCGTGGACCTCCCCTAGGTTCCCCTAAGCCCCTAGAAGTCGACCTAGGCATCCAGTGTGGACACTCTAGGTCGACTTTAATTTTAAGTGTAGACGCACTAAATCGACTTAGTTAAAGTTGACTTAAATTAACAAGTGTAGACATAGCCACTGTGCTTCAAACACTGTACCAACAAAAACATTCAGGCAGGACTCCACCCACCACACCACTCAGAGTCTAGCAACATAAAAGAATAGCTTTTAAATGAGTCATTTTCATACTTAAAACAAATCATTTGAACATCTCCACAGTTGGTAACCTC
This sequence comes from Pelusios castaneus, assembly GCA_007922175.1. NCBI lineage: Eukaryota > Metazoa > Chordata > Testudines > Pelomedusidae > Pelusios > Pelusios castaneus. The sequence continues at coordinate 8,598,350 of ML685764.1, forward strand.
TCTTTTGTTAGATTTATAGCATATGAGTAGCTGTTTGTTACACATGTGTTGTAAATATAAAAATGCGCCCGCAGTTCTACTCAAACTAAGGGACACTTGAAAGCAATCAGCACTATGTCTAAATCTGCTCCCCTTAGGTCACTGGTGAAACTCTCACTGATTTCCCTAGCGAGTGTTAGGCCAATGCTCTTGACAATCCTACTCTTGGTTTTCAGTGTATTTCTTAGAAGATGTGAGCATAAAATAACCATTTGCTTGTATGTTGTAGCACATCTCTTCCATACAATGCTTTGAAAATTTAGTCCTGTCTTTATAAACTAATGCTGGGAAATAATGTCCTCAGTTAAAAGATTGACTTAATGATTTTAAAGGGCTTTGGACCAGGCCTTTAATACATAGATAAGCTTAAAACACTGAAGCAGCTAATTTTCATTGTTAACAGGCGGGGAATTTCAGAAAAGTGCTGGCAAGCTAGGATACAAATATGCACAGGTTTAAGTTTGCTTGCTTGGAGTTACCAAATCCTTGTAAAATTAAACATTTTGAAAACCCCACTCCTAGCTTTCCCGTGAAGGTTATTTCATCTTACAGAAAACAAAAAATCCATTGCAGTTAATTTGGTCTGTATATTACAAAGATTGACAGTCTGTTAAGCAGTATTTTTCTTCATGGCTCCTGCAGGGAAATAGGAAATGAGTGGAAGTATAAAGGAAAAAAAAAAAAAAGACAAATGAATAAGTGTGGAACTGCAGGGGCTGCCAGAGTGCGTGAATGTGCTCCTCTCTGAACAGCCACACCTAGACGCTGCTGGCATGAACTAAAACATACCACGTTAAACCAGTTTGCACCACTTCAGTGTCTATCTGGAACAGAACAGGAACACCATGAGAACAACTCCTCATAGTAAGTTAATGTGAACTTAGGTACATGATAGAAGGACTAGTACAGGACAGCTGGAGTGCAGCATGTTGGAGTACCCTATAAATCACACCTCTCTAATGTGCTTGACTGCACAATGTAGACAAATCACAGGACTATGGATTTTGTTCATAGTTTGCCATTACCACACACTGTGGGGCACTTCACTTAAGTCTTCTGTGCCTCAGTTTGCCCATCTGTCTAATGGGGGTACTTCTGAAGGATTAACAAATGTTTATGATGTGCTATAAGATCCACAGATGAGTAAAAAAATAAACCTTCAAGGCCTTAAGAAGCGACTGCAGAAAACCACTAGTAAAACGAGATGAAAGCAAATAATGCTTCTCAAGAGGTGGTCAGACTCGACGAGTCCTGACCCCAGTGCAGTTAATGGCAAAACTCCTATTGACGTCAATAGGGGCAAGATTTTGCCCTATATTTTTAGCCACTGATGTAACTGGCCAAGTTTCGGAGCAGGATGTTAAGGGACTGTGTAACTGAATTAATCTCTCTGCTTTAACAAAAGCCATTTCCTGTGATCATTTGGTGACCCCAAAGCACAAGTTAGAAAGGAGAGGCAGAGACACAGGCAGCAGGAGCTGTGCCAAGAGGCCTTTGCAGCAGACTCAAGCTTTGGGTGCCCTCTCTCAACTGCTTTGTTTTTCTTTTGACCCCAAATCATCATAGTCTGTTCACTGCTGGAAATCCAAAGTTAAGTTCCAACTCCCAAACAGTAGAAAGTTTGAAAATGCAAAGTTCAGGATGCCCCAAACAACTTTAATTTTGCCTTTTGACCTCATTTAAGTTTCACACATTGGCCTGAGCAGAGACAGATGCATACTGGAGGTGAAGCCTGGTTGCGAAGATGGTGTTACCCAGGAGGGCTTTGGCTTCCTCAACCATGGAGTGCTGTTCCAGGAAGAAGGACTGCTAGGCAGAGATGGACTCAAGGAAGGGGAAGAGCATATTTGGACGTAGACTGGGTAACATAGCGAGGAGGGCTTTAAACTAACAAAATCCACAGGTAAGTCACAGTGAGGAAGACCTGGGGGAAGGGATGGGACTTGGAGAGTGCCAGGACTGTAACAGCAGGGATAAAAGAGAGGGTAGTCGGAACTGGGGCGGGGAATCAAATAATTGTTTTAGGTGTTCTAATGAAGCCCTGATACCTGAGGTGAGTGGGGAAGGAGGACACCAGGAGAAATTGCAAGGAGGAAGATGCAACAGGAGAGAGAATAGACAGGGCAAAGTAGGGCAATCGGCCCGGTATTTTAAGCATCTATATACAAATGCGAAGAGCCTGGGAAACAAGCAGGAAGAATTCGTAGTACTGGCATAGACAAAGAACTATGATATAACTGGAATAACAGAAATGTGGTGGGATAGCTTGCATGACTGGAGCACTGCAATGGATGGGTATAAATTGTTCAGGAAGGACCTGCAGGGAAGAAGGGGGGAGGAGTAGCACTATATGTAAAAGAGCTGTATGACTGCTCGGAGCTCCACTATGAAAGTGGAAACAAGCCGGTTGAAAGTCTGTGGGTTACATTTAGAGGAGAGTGCAACAAGGGGGGGGTGTCGTGGTGGGTGTCTGTGATAGACCACCAGACCAGAAGGAGGAGGTGGATGAGGCATTTTATGGACAACTAATAGAAGTTTCCAGATCACAGGCCCTGGTTCTCATGGGGGACTTCAATTATCCTGACATCTGCTGGGAGGGCAATACAGCAGTGCACAGGCAATCCAGGAAGTTTTTGGAGAGTGTTGAGGACAACTTCCTGGTACAAATGCTGCAGGAACCAACTAGGGGCCTTGCACATTTAGACCTGCTGCTCACAAAAAGAGAAGAATTGATCAGGGAAGTAGAAGTGAATAGCAACCTGGGCAGCAGTGACCATGAGATGGTAGAGTTCAGGATCCTGATCAATGTAAGAAAGGAAAGAAGCAGAACACACACCCTGGACTTCAGAAAAGCATATTTTGGCTCCCTTAGGGAACTGATGGGCAGGGTCCCTTGGGAGGTTGATCTGAATGGGAAAGGAGTCCAAGAGAGCTGGCTATATTTTAAAGAAATCCTACTAAGAGCAGGGATAAAATCAGAAAGGCCAAAGGACAATTGGATTTGCAGCTAGCAAGGGATGTGAAGGATAACAGGAAGGGGTTCTACAATATGTCAGTAACAAGAAGAGGATCAAGGATGGTTAGGTCCCTTATTGAATGGGGCAGGTATCCTGCTGGTGGATGATGCAGAAAAGGCTGAAGTACTCAATGCTTTTTTTACTTCAGTCTTCACAGGGAGGGCCCGCTCCCAGGCTACTACACTGGATAACGCAGAATAGAGAGAAGAAGAGCGGCCCTCGGTGATGGAAGGTCAGGTTAGGGACTACTTAGAGAAGTTGGATGTGCACAGGTTTATGGGGCCGGATGAACTGCATCCGAGGGTGCTGAGGGAATTGGCCGAAGTGATTCCAGAGCCGCTGGCCATTATCTTTGAAAACTCGTGGTGAATGGAGGAAGTCCCAGAGGATTGGAAAAAGGCAAATATAGTACCTATCTTCAAGAAAGGGAAAAAGGAGGATCTGGGGAACTACAGACCAGTCAGCCTCACCTCAATCCCTGGAAAAATTATGGAGCAGGTCCTCAAAGAATCCACCCTGAAACACTTGGAGGAAAATAGAGTGATCAGGAACAGTCAGAATGGATTCACCAAGGGCAAATTGTGCCTGACCAACCTGATTGCATTCTATGATGAGATGACTGGATTTGTGGATGTGGAAAGAGCCCTTGACATGATATACCTTGACTTTAGCAAGGCTTTTGATACTGTTTACCAGAGCATTCTCATCGGCAAGTTAAGGAAGTATGGGTTGGATGAGTGGACCGGACCGTAAGGTGGATAGAAAACTGGCTAGATCAATGGGCTCAGTGCGTGGGAATCAATGGCTCAATGTCTAGTTGGCAACCAGTAACGAGTGGAGTGCCCCAGGGTCAGTCCTGGGGCTGGTTCTGGTCAACATCTTCATTAATGATCTGGATGATGGGATAGATTGCATGCTCAGTAAGTTTGTGGATGACACCAAGATGTGGGGAATGGTAGACATGCTGGACGGCAGGGACAGGATTCAGGGAGACTTAGACAAATTGGAACACTAGGCCAAAAGAAATCTCATGAGGTTCAACAAGGACAAGTGCAAAGTCCTGCACTTATGACGGAAAAATCCCATGCACTGCTACAGGCTGGGGACCGATCCGCTAAGTATCAGCACTCTAGAAAAGGACCTGGGCGTTATGGTGGACGGGAAGCTGTATATGAGTCAACAGTGTGCTCTTGTTACCAAAAAGGTCAATGACATATTAGGCTGCATCAGTAGGAGCATTGCCAGCAGATCGAGGGATGTGATTATTCCCCTCTATTCGGCACTGGTGTGGCAGCATTTGGAATACTATGTCCAGTTTTGGGCTCCCCACTACAGAAAGGATGGGGACAAATTAGAGTCCAGCAGAGGGCAACGAAAATGATTAGGGGGCTGGCGCACATGACTTACGAGGAGAGACTGAAAGAACTAGGCTTATTTAGTCTGCAGAAGAGAAGACTGAGGGGGGAGTTGATAGCAACCTTCAACTACTTGAAGGGGTGCTCCAAAGAGGAGGGAGCGAGACTGTTCTCAGTAGTAACAGAGGACAGAACAAGGAGCAATGGTTTCAAGCTGCAGCTGGGGAGGTTGAGGTTGGATATTAGGAAAATCTTTCTCACTAGGAGGGTGGTGAAGTATTGGAATGGGTTACTTAGGGAGGGGTGGAATCTCCGTCTTTGGAGATATTTAAGATCCGGTTAGACAAAACCCTGGCTGGGATGATTTAGTGGGAGTGGTCCTGCTTTTGGCAGGGGATTGGACTAGAAGACCTCATAAGGTCCCTTCCAGCCCTAAGATTCTATGATACAAGAGGTAGACATTTTGATGAAGGCAGCAGCCATTTGTATTTGTATAATTTTCTGCAGACTCTGGGATCTCTGAAACATATAGCTTTGGCTCCGTCAGTGCATTTTTTTGTGATAGTATGCAGTGGTACAGCTTAACGGCACCTTTTTTACTGGCCCTACTGCTCCGCTGGGGTGCAGGGTCAGCAGGGGAAAGGAGCACACCACTGGAAGAAGAGGGGTGGTGCAGGAAGAAGAGGGGTGAGAGAGGCATTTTTCAAATTTACTCTCGAGATGTGAGCATCAGCACTTTTTTTTTCCATAAAAGAAAGCGCACCGGGCTCAGTACATATGTTTCTATGATGTAAGCATGATTCCTCTAGACCCTGTTCTCTGGCACATATGTTTAATAAGTATTTATCCATAATCGAACAGTCATTGGGTCAGAAAGAGAGGGAATGATTCTGTAGCCTAGTGGTTAGGACACCCAGCTGGCATGCTAGCAATTCAAAGTCCAGTATCCCTGTTCCTATCACTCTTTTCACAGAAGAACAGCTCCAGTAGAGAGATTGATGGAGCCCCATCTTGGTATACCTACAGCACAGAGCACTTTTTTAAGAGATGGGAGACCCCCCCCGTACAGATCTTTTCTTCCCCTATGAGAAAGGAGGAAAATGAATATGGGTCTCCCAAATCTCAGTTGAATGCTCTAACCACTGGGCTACACATTGTACATTTACCAACATCGCCACTTGTTTTGTGTAGAGTGAGACACCAAACACACATTCTCACAAGAAATTATTTAAGCCACCTGGTTAAGCCACCTGATGCCAAGAGATGGTTCTTGTTCAAGATAACTAAGAAGAAAAAGGTGCCATTGCCCATGAGAGGGAAAGGGATTAGGACAAACCACTCTCATCAGCATCTCCCATTGGCTAGTTTAGGTGGCTCCGTGCCTAGCATGCTGGCTTTTGTGGATCGTATTGTCAAGCACTTATCTCTCCCCATTCATTGCATAAAGAGTCTAGGCACCTAACTCAGGCTTTGTGGATAACTGTGTTGTTCCTGTGCTTTTTCTAGGAGCCTACCAAGTTAGGTGCTCCAACGCTCAGCACTGCAATGCATAAGTCCAAGTTGTGTATGTGGCCCAACAAGTCAAGGTGCATTCTTTCCATCTCATTAATTATCACCAGAACCAGGGGTTGTGCAGGCCAAACTGGATTAATAGCTACACCTGCAAAACACATTGCATTCAGATTATACCCTCAGTGACACCTATGCAATCAAATTAGATATTCAGTCCTCGAGTCTGTAAAATTATGTGGGTATCTCACAAGAACAGAATATTTTTTTGTGAATTTTTTCACCACTTCAATGCCTATCTGTGGCCAGAAACAGTATGAGAATGGCTCTCCATGAAGACTTTTAGCACTTTTTGTTCTTGCCCTAGGTACAGACAGGAAACAAATAAAAAAAATCCTAAAGGAAGCTTTTAGCTTGAGTTCCATTATGGGGATAGGTGACAGTTGAGAGCAAGTGGGATGAGAGTCTTCCTCTTTTCCCGCCAATGCAGCTAACACTATTTCCAAACATTTCCCTCCCTTGTCAACACAAATAAGTGGCCAGTTCATTTCTTATGTAATAGTGCATAATTTGTTTACTCCAACATCAAAGCACATAAACAGAGGATGAGGCGGATTCCAAAACAATTGTGTTTCTGGCTATTCAGTTCTTCCTTCAGGTCAGCAGGACGTCTCTCAACTCCCATGGAGAAGGTGGCATTTTGTCCAGTTTTCAAATGTTTAAAAAAGTGGATGAGAGGCTGGCTACTTTCTCGCAGGCAGCCCAATATCAGCATGCTCTCAGTTATCTGAAAATTGTTCAGCACTCCTATGATCTGATGAGATTTCTGTTTTGGGTTGGTTCAGTGACTCAAGACATATCTTTTAAAACATGAACAAAATAATGTCACATTATGCCGTATCTCATCCCATTGAACAATTCTGGAACAAATCTGTTACATTTCTGAATGCTGTTTTTAAAAGACTGAATTCAAATAGTATTTTGTGCTCCCTTTTCACTAAATTAACAATGGCATAGAGAGGTAATTTAATCAGCTCAAAGATACCTTTTATATTATGACAAACCTGTGCACCTCCAGGGTGCTCATCTCCCATAGAGCACATTTTATGTGTCAGTCAGATATGTAAACACTTGCCAGTGTATTTGTAGTCTCTGTAGAATGGTATTTATGACAAAGGCTAAGTACAATCGAGAGAAACAAACAAGAGATTCTGTACTCTTTCTTTAAGTATAAGAAATTGAACAGCACAGGCAGGCCAGATCCTCAGGGATTACAAATCTGCATCGATTCATTGAAAACAATGAGGCAATGTTGATTCACACCAATGCAAAGGACTTGGCCCCATATGCCTCTATGGAAGCACTCATACTGAACTAGAACAAACAAGGAGTCTGGTGGCACTTCTAAAGACTAACAAATTTATTTATTGCATGAGCTTTTGTAGGAGGAAAATCCCACTTCGTCAGTTGCGATAAATACATTTGTTAGTCTTTAAAAGTGCCACCAGACTCCTTATTTGTTCGGCTGGACTAGACTAACACGGCTACCCCTTTGGATACTGAACTAGGAGGACACTACTGAAAAAAGCATTGTTTGCATTATTCTAACCATTTGGTTTGAATGAAGCCTTCCAACAGCAAGAAAAATGAAAAAGATGAAAGAGGCCAGACAACGAAACAATCATTTTAAAATAACTTCCTTTTTAGTATTCTGGCAAGTGCAATGTGGATAGCTGGTGTGCAAGCTGCCCCTCAATCTGGACCTGCAGAGCTGAGAGAGAGAGGGAGAAAGCAGAACAATGAAAGAGAGAGAGATAATGAGAAACCTGGGTAAGGATGAAGACAATGGAAACATTTTGTAAATGTGCTTCTGGAACCCACACCATTATGGGTTTGATCTTTCTTCCAATGTCTCCTACTGAACTCTGCGCAGGATCAGGTGCTTAAGACCAGGTATGTGTATTCAAGCTTAAACAGTTAGAAACAACACATCTGAAATTAGGTTCTTTTGCCACCCCGCTGTCAAGATGAAGCTTTAATTTTCTGGGTTTTCTCCTGGTGACAGTTCATGACCTCAAATACACAATTATATAGAATTCAGGAGAATGCTTTAAAAGACTGTTCTGCTATATGAGTGCTGCTGTGGAAAAGCAGAGACGAGGATTCCAGGAGTTAAACTCAGCTGGAATTGTCTGGAGTGGCCTTCCGGTAAATATTTTAGCCCTGCAGGGGTGAAGCCCTGAATTCTTGCACCTCCTGTGGGGCTGAAGCCCTGAGCCCTGGCACCTCTCATACAGAATGGGGGCACGGTGAGCTCCAGGAAATAATATGGGGGCACAGTGGGCTCCAGGAAATAATATATGAGAATTTAAGTCCGAAACAACTCAGTATTTGTCTGAAAGCTTTGCTGCTCATCTGTAAGTATTAATGGCAAAGGGGAAGAAATCATTTAAGATCTGACTAAGATTAGACATTTAAAAACCCTTGTGTGGATAGGGCAAGTTGTGTTTTACCATGTTAGCTGGTCAAGGGCTACATTAGGTTCCCCCTAAAGTTCACATTGATCAGTGTTAATTTTATTTAAATTCACTAGCTCCCGATCTTTTGAATCTGGATGTACGTCAGAGAACAGAGTACTGTGTCTTGGGAGCAACAAGAACAAGCGGGGAACTCCAGACTCAGATTAGTTAAAAAATGTTCCAACCTGTGCTGGAGTCTCTGGCTGCGTCTACACTTGTAAATTAAGTCGACTTAAGCTTGCTTAAGTTGACTTAATTTACCCTGCGTCTACACTACAGTTTCCTTAAGTCGACTTAAGCAACTTGCTTAAGTCGACTTAATGAAAATTAAGTTGACTTTATTAAAAACAGATTTAATTTGACTTAAGGCTTAATTCAACTTTTTAAAGTTGAATTAAGCCAGTGTAGAGGTGGGGTAGCCCTAAGTCGACTTAGGGCTACCCTAGGACTACACCAATGCCCTCCCTGCTGGGGGGGCACAGAGGGAGCCTGGCATGCCCCCCCAAAAGGCAGGGCAGAGCCCTGTGTGACACTGTCTGGATTTAGGGAACCATTTATGATATTATTTTCTATTAATATCTCATAAATGTTATAATCCATAGGAACTATGTCATGTTTGGTATCAATAGAAAGGTAGTAATTTGCTGGGAATGATTATATAGTTTATGTCTAGGAATTGTATTTGTATTAGAAGTTAGGAATATGGTTGTTATATCTATACTTTAACTTGTGTGATTCTGGGGAAACACCCCAGACAGGTTGTCTACAACCATTATGTCCTTAATGGCTCATTAGGTTTCTCCCTGGGCCCATTGTACCTGGGAGCTTCCGTAACATTAAGTGTGGACGCTCTAGGTCGACTTTGTAAGTTCCCCTTTAAGTCGACTTTAATTTTAAGTGTAGACTCACTAAGTCAACTTAGTTAAAGTCGACTAAAAATTACAAGTGTAGACATAGCCTCCAAGAGGTGAAGCTGTTCTTGTGCCAGAGGAATCAGAGAAAGTGCAACTGATCAAATGGGATGCAATGACAGCAAATTAGTAATAATAAATTAATAAATAATTTATTTTTTACATTAATAATAAATAAGTTAGTAATAATAGTAGTAATAGTAATAATATAAGGACTGTGTATAGTATGTTGGTTAACTGTGATATCTTGACTCTTCTGAAACAAAAGAGAGGGCCGTTTTTACATTATTGCTTCAGGGTAAAAGTATCCCATCTGGGGCTTTAGATTTTAACAAATATTTCTCCAACCTTAAGATGACTATTTTCATTTCTTTGTATTTACATGAATCTAAACCTATTTGGGTACAATATCTGCTTACATTTGGGAGTGTAAAGCTAAGTTCCTACTAAAATTAATGGGAAAGATTCTAAGCTGCATTGAACATAGGACTGGGAGGGACCTCTTGACTCATCAAGTATAGATTCCTGCTACCATTGGCTACTACATCTTATAATTCCTTCAATAAATTTATGAAGCTCCATCTTAAAACTAGTTAGAGTTCCTACCCCCACTTCTCCTATTGGTCGGCTGTTCCAGAACCTCATTGAGCTGAGTTCAGAACAGATTGGACTGAGTCAGAGACAAAGGTAGATCTAAGACCTCTTTATTTCCTTCTCTCTCCACCACTCCTGGGAATGGTGGCTGCTAGTTTGGGCTGTAGAGACTGGCAATAGAATTCAAGGACTGGAGCTTGCTGCAGCACAAGGATGACCAGACCTTGCTCTCTTCCCCTGCCCACACTCCCTATAAGTGATAAAGAAGTAAGATTGAAGTAAGAGAAATTCTCCATTGGCTAGATCCTCCAAATTTATGGCAACTTTGTGCCGGCAGATCAGTGCAATGTAGCTGCAGTTTTGCTGGGAAGCTGGGCCAAGATCTCTCATGATTACAGAAGTCTTCAGGATCATCAAGCCTAATTCTGCTCTTTCAGGGAATAGAGATTTTAGAGCTGGAGGATAAAGGTCCACGTAAGCAAGAAAACTTGTTCACTGGTACATATTCCAGCTAGAAGGATGAACAGTTCTCCAATAGCTTCCTCAACTCAATATTTATTATACAAACTTAGTTGTCAGTTATATGTCACCAGTAATGAAGGCTGACAGTAACAGAGTTTGCCCATATGGAGAAGCAGTATATTTGTGTGTATATGCCAGCTCCTTTCTGCCAACATATTTAATCATTTGTATGCAACACAATGCCAAACATTAAAAATGTAACTGTGTAGGGTGCATATGGAAATATACTGATTAAACCCATTTTTATTTTCTCATTCATTAGAGAGTTTTGCTGGGCCAGATCAGGAAAGGAACTGAATGATAATAACAGAAAAACAAGAACCGAGTTAATCCAATATCTCCTTTTGTTATGGACTATTTCTGTATCACTTTTCCCCCCTAGTAATAATACTTTGTATTTCCATAGTGCTATTTATCTGGAGATCTCAAAATGCATTTACAAACATTCAGTAAGCCTCCCAAGTTCCAAATGATATAGGTAAGAATTCTTATATCCATTTTTACAGGAGAAACAGCAGCAAAGACAAGTATAGGTACAATCTTTGAATATGTTGGCTTTAAGTTGGCCATGCCTAAAGTAGGAACTTTTACAGGAGGAAAATTCCATTACTGGTACAATCCCCTAATAAATATGCACTACACCACTGTAAAACAGGACCTATAGTGCGGTTTGATTCAGTGCACTTCTTTAGTAACTTTAATAATGATATTGTGTTCCGTCTTGTATAGTGAACAAAAATTAAGGCAGTCACTGACCTGACTTTCATTTTCTGTGCTGAATCACTCACCTGGTTCTCACTATTTCACTGTCCTACAACTGCAGTCCGATGCATACCTATTCCATAGTTCCCAGCACAGTTCCAGAAGCAGTGCATTCTGAGAGAATTCACAAGACCACTGTTGCACTGTGGAACAACAGCATGAGGAATCTGAATTAAAATAACCGTGGCTGGCCAACTACGGCACAAGGGATCAAATATCAAATAATATTTTGAGGCTTTCAAATGGAGCTTTGCCCACTCCAAATGGTATTTAGCTACCTGTAAATCTGTTGGAGCATTTTTATGTATTGATGCAAAATGTTTTATACACTTTACAGTGGAAGAAAATATTACATAGCACTGTAAATTTCTGTAGTATAGTCAAGGCCCTTCTCATCACTCCTTTCTCTTATTGTGTCATCCAGTGCCAGTGTCTCCGTTATCTGACCATTTGTTAGCATCTTACATAAGTATCTCTATGCCCTCTAGTACAGCCCCTGATGCATGGAATGCCTTCTCTGAACTAATCCATAAAACTACTGTCCTCTTCTCGAGACACACCTCTACTGCAATACTTATAAAAAATCAGCAATTAAGAGAGTTTTGGGGGCAGAGATACTTGGCACACAATTTACCTATTTATAATTAATAGAAAAATTCAGTTGTATGTATTTGATCATATCCCTCTTGTCCCACCTTTCACGTCACCTGTCATGTTTTTGCACAGTATTTTGGACAATGATCTTGATTGGGGACTCCGATCAATAATGTGCAATGCATGTTAATAATAAGGTAAGTGTACTGTAAGTGGGTCCCGTGCCCATGATTGAGACGTTACACACCAGTATCTGTGGGCAAAGTGAAGGTTCACACACTCATGCCATTGAATCCATTTGTGGACTCTTATTAGATGTCTGGTTTTTCATAGCCTCGTCTTGGGATTGGATCCATTTGTGTTTATGTACTAGAAAGGTAGTGTGGTTTGGCTTTGCTTTTTTAAGCCAAACTAATTGCTCAGTACTCCACTGTTACTGGAGTTTGTTTGATTCGCATTTCTTGTTTAATTATATTATAAAATATCTGATTTATGCAAATGCAGAATTGTGCCATGCAAATCATTATTGCTATTAGAATTTATCTCACACTAGATACTTATCTTAATGTACGTTAGTTTCATTAGAAAAGTTTTCAGAGGTAGAAATCATTTAAGACAGCTTATTAAAGGTCAATAATAAATGCATGCATTTATAGACGTTTGACTGAACCTGGTGATGAACCTTTTGCTATTATGAAATATATGAACTGAAAATACGATGTAATTAGCTGATATATTGGGTCAATTCATTCTCTAGAAAAATTTGGCATTGCAGGGATACAACCCACAGTGACTTTCTTCACAGAAACACCTTTATGGGTAAAGCAAAAATATTTTTTCAGTAATAAAAGAATAAAAATACCCTCCCATAATCTGGTTAAAATAATCAAAGCAAAGACAGTTTCTCTGAGAATTAATAACCAACTCGGGCTAATGGTCATTGGCTTCACCTTAGGCCCTCAATTAATCCTTGAACCTCAACTGTTACTACTTAATTGACTTAGTTTCATTTCATTTTAACATTTCAAAGTGATCTCCTTAGAATCACACTGACAGAGTAACATGGTCTCTGTAGATGTACACTGACATGGTTTCAATATTGTTACACTGTCTCCATACACTTGCATTGACATTTCATTTCTTTTTGACATCACAATGCCACATCCATGGATTTGTGCAGATGACATGAGATTGTTCAGATTAGGTTAAATCCAGTTCAGGAGAGTGGGAAACTAGTATTTTATAGACTGCAAACGAAGTGCAGCCCATGAGCTCGCCTAACTGCTATTAAAAACCGGATTGATTTAGTCAACGTGAATAACATTTCAGTGTACTTTTAAACAAAAAAATCGTAACTAAACTATCTCAAACAATGAAAAAAGTATGTCATTTTCTTAACCCTGTCTCCTCACCTAGGTCAACCACAACTATTGAGATACTCTTAAGAGTAAGTGGCCTGAGAACTATTCCAGTTAATTTACTAAAAGAACTGTTTATTATAGGTTGCCAATAAATTATGTCTATCTGATGCATTCCCAGTAATTAGTATCAAAACAATTAACTGACTATTTACAATGTAATTCCAAATCAAGACAAATATTTTTTTGTATAAACTGAAAGTTAAGCCAATGAAGTGAGGTTTTTCTGTAATGTGGAAAAGTTTAGAGTGGCCCTTTGAAGTGCTTTGATCAAGCTTTGAAATAATTTTAGTGGATTACTATTGTACTAAAACCATAATTTATAGTAGCTGACCTCAGCTGCTCTTTGTATTACAGCCATACATGAAACAATAGCAGGAAAGTGAAAAATACAAGGGGAACTAAAGCTGCTCTGTTTATTATTTAGCTCGTAATTACATCTTCCTTATTTAATCTTTTGAATCCTGGCATGTTCTTAATAATACAGGTTCAAATAATATTTACTACACACAAGAGGGTTAGTTTTGAGTAACACATTTAGAATATCCAAACTTTGTGTAACTTGTGACCTTTCCCTAACCTAAGCAAGGTCTATTTTATACAGATCGTACTAGATAGACAGTTCCTCTGTAAATGGTAAAGTTGCTGCCAAGCTTCCATTGTTAGCCATTTAGTTCATTTTTCAGCAAGGCACACTTTTAGTTCCTATCACCCAGCTGTAAGGAGGTTTCTTTAGTTTTCTTCTCTTGTCAACTTAATAAAACAGGGGTTTTTCTTAAGAGCCTAGAATTCCACAGTAAGTGGCAATCTGCAGTTTAGATTAATAAACTTTTATTAATCTTGTAGGCAACTTGCTACTATAATTCACAACACAAAACTATTACTTGATCAGCACTCATCTGTTTTCCAAAACAACAGTGGTGCAATTCTTCAAACCCTCCCTTGAGTAACACTTGTTCACTGGTGTAGTCCTACTTACATTGCTGGGCCATAGCCTCGGCTTCAATTCTGCTCCCTTTTTTCAAAGTGACCTGGATCTAATTGCGGATGACCTATTGAGAATTACTGCAGCAGGGTGGTTCTGTCAGGTGGCATAAAGCTGGCAGAACCAGCTCCTATGCCAATCATTTAGAAAAGGAGGAATGGGGAGCTAAAGGGACTAGACTCAATTCTGCCAATTCTCTGTGGGCATATGGTTTTCTAGGAACCAATGTTGCTTAGTTAGAGCAGCCTCTAGGCTGTCAAAGCAGCTGCAGGTTGAGAATCAGGTAGCTGTAACTGGCTCCCTGAGAGTCATTGGCTCTGTCCTGAAGACCGTGTCCTCAGGCTGAATAAGGGCTACAGGATGATATCGTTAATAGACATCACATCATTTTTTAACAGCTGAAATCTTAATATTGGTTGTATGTATATTCTTATAGCCAAGACCGTTTTTAAACACAATCTCTTTTCCCTATCACTAAGGTCCATTAGATAAGTAGAGAATTTACCATACTGGATCATGGCCACTTCAGTATCAGCCTCTGAAATTAGCCTATATGACATTTCAGAGAGAAATAAAACCATGGCCACTGCATTCGACTATCTGAGCAATGCTATCTATACCTGGAGACCTGGATCATTCCACTCCCGCCAAATTAAAATACAATCATCAGAGAGATTCTGCATTATACGGTAGTTTGACTTGAATGCACACAGAATATGAAATATAGATAGCATTTTTCAGCCACAAAACTTTCATCAGAAGCTATCTGCAGAGACAAAAGTAACAAGGAGAAAGAGATATTCAAATAGGAAAAAGACTAATGAGAGGCTTTTGGCCCACAAATAAGAACTGGCTAAACAGTATGGAAAACAATGAGGGAAGGATGAAAAAGGAAGTGCCTCATTAAATTAGAATAGATGGCAAATCAATTACAAGAAAAAGTATACAAAGAAGGCAAGGTAAGGGAATCAAAAACTAACAAGATAAAACAGTTTTTCAGTGAGTACAATAAAACAAGAAACAAAGCACTAATATACTATGTAAATACATGAAATAGTGACAAGGTGTCGACGGGCTTAAAATATATGGACCTGAATGTTCACCTTTCCATTTACACCAGATATTTACTATTTATACCAAGCTGTTTTGTTTTGAGCTGGTTTTGGAGGAACACTGTTAAAACTGTTTATTCCTATGATGCAAGAATTAGTTTGCTCTGTTTAACCCACTGGGTCATTTTCAGCATGACATGTAAGCCTATGTGCCACTGCTTCTGGACAGGAGGTTTTACTTCCATATCGAACTCACTGCACACAATTGCAGCAATTTCTAAGATTTGGAGCAGGCAGTATTACAGTGCTTGTAAGAGCAGATGCTTGGCAAGTCTATATATGCCAGTGAGACCATTATTCAGTTTTATGCACACTTCTGTTTTCTGGCTTGGCAGAATTCATTAGCACACTGCAGAATAGTCCATAAAACTGGGTTTGTCTGTAATGTTAAGGTTCTAATGACTACAGCATTGTAAAAAAAACCCAACCAAACAAAAAAAAGTTTCTCCTTTTTATTCAAAGTTGATGTTTACATCTGATAAACGGAGAAAATACACAAAGAACATTTGCAACATACAAGGAGGACTAACAATGCAGGCTTTTGTATGTTTTGTACTTAGCATTTAAAATAGTGGCACGGGGCACCATAATTTTTGTGATAGCAAGGCTTGCAATTGGAATTTAGTACAGTACATTCATTTTTACTGCTTGTTTCATCTTCATTGTAATATCCAGATTTTAAACAGGCAATGTATAAAGAAATGGTCAAAGGTTTTTTAATGGACACCAGTATTGCCTTTCAACCCATTATATTGCAACATCAGGCTGGGGAATAAATACACAAATACTGTACAGCCATAACCTTATTTGTGAACCTTCAACATTAATTTGTTTCATATTAAAAAAACCCAAAGATTTGAACACAGATTTCAGCAACTGTGCAGATTCATTGATTCAAAAAGAAAAAGCAACACTAGCACATATTGTAAAGACTGGTTTAAAAGATTTCATACACAATAATATGCAGACATTAGCTAAAACAAATTCAGTTCTGTCCTTAAAATCTACTTTATGAAGGTAGCCATTGCTTTGCATTTCTAATGGAATAATGGTTAATTACTACTTTCTTTTTCTCTGTTCTTGGTTTTACACATGCCACTATCCTAAATCAGAGCTATAAGTCCGAGGGGCAATTGCACCCTAACCCTTGCTTCTGTACACGCTCCAGATCATTTCTGCCTATCATTATATGCAGACTCCTAAAGCCTATCAGGGAAAAATAAAATAAATTGAACCATAAATGAGTTACAGATGTTTGGAAAAAACAATGAATTGAAAACTGATATTTCTAAAGTAATATTCAGAAACAATAAGATAATCTTTGCCATGTAAATTAACTGATGGTATTGTGGAAACTCTAGTGTACTCTTGCCTCTGTAGTAACGGATGCATCAATACTATTAAAGCTATTTTTTCCTAGAGGCTGTATTTCTAAGTTGGCTGTATAAATAATACCCAGGCTAAAACAAAAGTTCAGTATAAAGGTGAGATTTGAAAAATTTGTTTTTAAAAATAGCTGCATAGCTGTTTTAAAGTTAAAAAAGTGATACCTCCTCTGCAGCTCTTACTTTGAAACCTTGTGCACAAATATCATGCACTCCAATCCACTTAGATTTTGAGAGCTTTTGCAACTCAAGAGAAGCTGAGTATGCAGCTCAACTTCCTATTTTGAAAGGAATTTCCCTTTGGGAGTGGCCACAGTTTGATGGGACTTCTTATCAAATGCCCTTCCCAAGTCTATAGCTTTGCTTGGTTCTTGTTATTGGTTAAAAAATAAATGATGAGCATGCATGGTATTTTTTAACAGCTTCTCCTCACAATTTCTTTTTACCTGGTTGACTGTTAGCGAGGAAGGTTATTAAAAAGGCTACAAGCCCAAAGAGATGTCTTGTCAGTCTGATGAGCTTTCAGTGGTGAGAGCGGACAGCAGGCTGAACACTGCCCCTCTTTCCTGTGGTGATGAATGTGGGAAGAAGAGATGAGAAAGGAGCCCTCACATTTTCAATAATGTTAGGGGCCCAGCATCATCTCTAGACACCTTCAGATTTGGGAGTCCCATCAAGAAGGACAGAATAGGAAAAAATAGCACTCAGGAGTTAATGTGCTTATTGAGACGAATTCCCCATCCTACTGAACAGATCCTTTAGGAAGAGTGTTTACTTTTTGGTTCTCATCTCGCACACCAGGCTGACATCCTCTGAGTACATCAACCAAGTGCAACGTTTTGTACATAGTCCTTTGGAGTTTCACATGCCAGAAAACTTCACATCGTGAGGCCTACAGAGATCACAAATAATTTTCTTAAAATCAGCTAAGGAAAGAACCCTTAATAGAGGTTTCTAGGATAAGCAAAAACTGTTGAAAAAGTCAATGAGCTTTATCAATTTTTTAAAAATATGCTAAAAATATGCACTACAAAATTACAAATATATACAAGATAAATCCTGATTCTTTTAAAGTAAAATATAATTTGAATATCCAATTCTTTTGTTATTAAGCAAACATAAAAAGGAAGAAATTCAGAAACCAATCACTATAGTAGAATACTCGTAACTGTCTTATCTTAATTGCTACAAAAGCCAGGAAATTCAGAGTACAAAGAAGGATTAAAGATGATGTGATCCTCTTTTATCATATGAGCTGTACTAATGAGGCACAATATGTGCTAAATATGAGTTTCAGTCTTAACCAAATTTCCTGGCTTGTGTGTCTGAGCCAGATCTTTAATGCTTAACAAAGTTGTGTGTAAGATAACAAAAAGTACTTTCTTTAAGATGATTCCATAACAGGGAGAATTGAAAGTTACACCTTTCAGCCTCCACTTTTTTTCTTTTGTTCGGTATGTAAGGAGAAGCCATCCGGAAGGAAGAAAGATTATGACTATCTATAAACTAACTGTTTGACAGAGACAGAAATGCTGATAATGAGTGGGTTGTGTCTGTAGTTTTTGGCTGCTCAGAATAGCAGAGGGCTGAAGCAAAACAGAAACTCTTGATATATTTGTCTGAAAAAGAGCTAGTAGGGTGATCACAGGCAGCAGGAGTTCAGCTGAAGTTCAGGGCAGATGTTGCCAGTAGTTTACACTGCAGGAAAGTAAAATTGCTTCCGGATTCACCTCTTCCTCCCAATTTCTCTTCCACATCAGTGTTGAGCCATGCTGTGCCGCAGAGTTACAATATCAGTAGGAAAGCAGTCTTTTAGCAGGATACCACGATCCCGATGGCAGTCCAACTCCTCAATAAATCCATACCAATAGATGACTAATCCAGGACCAAATCTATAAAACAATGAGGAGAATATAGCATAAAACCACAACTACAGAAGAAAAAAACCAGTCCATAGTCTCAGACCAATGAATAATTCACATGCATTGCTGATTTTATTCCAAAATTGGACCTACATTTAATTTTCAAGATTCTCATTTAATCAAGGTAGAATTGTTTTACATTTAAGTAATATCTGATTCCATGAATAAAAATCCTAGTTAGAGTCTTAGAGCAAACTGAAATATTTGTTTAGTTCACACAAAGGAATTTATTCTTTTACCACTGTGAACCTCTAACTCACTAGCAGTAAGAACAGACCCCAAAGTGCCTTTGCAATAACATTTAATAACTGTGTGATATATACAGAAGTTTTTCTTCCCTTGCTCTCCATTTATTTCAGATTTGGACATTTAAGCATTAAAAATACATGGGTTTACATAAAACCTCAGATGATGCAAGATCAACAACGATTCTTTAAAATATAATCTCTACAATGAGTAAGTAACTGTTAAGGCAAAGCGCAGTTCATAGAAAGTTTCTACCGCAATGTCTCCAAAATGTGCCTCAGGAATTCCTCAGATATTACTAACATTGACTGATCCCCACTAGGCACTCTCAGGAAGTAGCCCCACAGACTATTTTACCCATCAGGAAGTTCAGACCTTGAGGCTGGGTTCATAAAGAAGTAATCACTATCAATCACTGTGTACAGCGATATGTTTTGCACATCAGTTTCACGTTTTTCCTACTGAGAGCACTTAATTAAAGGGCAGTACTACTTTTGGTGTGGTGTTGCAGGAATTTTACAGTGAAATCATAAATTATGAATGTTGGGTTAGTAAAAGGATGTCTAAAAACAGAACCACTTTCTGCAGTCTAACATTACAGCAGTCTGTACAATGTTAGGCCAAAAAGCTTTTTCTTTCTGTGATTTATTATATGTTATAGTGAACTTGCCAAAAACAACAGTGCAGGATGAGCTATTAGATACCGTATGTACAAGAAAAAGTTCAATAGAATGTCACTGAATGGTTTATACACAGAGCTGTGCTCAGTACTCACACCAATATGCTAGACAATTTTTGTTAATGTTTAATTATAATAAAAGTGTGTCAGGGGATGCACAATAACTGAAAAGTCCACTTAGCAGACAATTCAAGCTCTCAAAACGGCGGGTAGTGCCAGACTGGCTTCATTAGGGTGGTTTCTTTCCAACACTGAACTGATACGCTCACGTAATGGAACAGACATGAAAGGAAGAAGAAACTCTGTGGATTCCCCCTGCAGTTTCAATTGGATATGGTTAGCTACTTTCCAAAACTGCTGTGTAGTATTGTTAAGCACTGTTTTATGGCTGTTACTTTCCACCCCAGAGATGGGTGCATTTCAGTAGCCTGGGGAACGTACCTCATGCATAGTTTCCATATCACTTTAGAAAACTATGATTTTTCAGATGGAAAGGCAAGAAGTTATTCCTGTTCCAGATTTAGCCATGCTAAATAATATAGACAGACAGTGATGTTCGTTAAGTAATGTATTTTAGGTGGTCAGATTGAAGGTGGGAGGGCACAGCATCCTTCACCCAGCAGTTGCGCTCTGTAGATGGCCAACAAAATCTGTAGTCCACTGTATCAATAAATACAGCTGGCCCATACCCGCGGTGGGGGAGCAAATAGGCAGGTATGCTGAAAGATACTGCTCCCAGGTGCATCCATTGGGGTAGTGAATGCTGCCTCCAAGGTGAGGTAGTGTTTCACTGCCACAAGCTGGCCCTCATTTTTTTACGAAGATGTGTGGTCAAATCAGTCACTTCAAAGGAACATGTAAGTGGGGAGAGAGTCAGTATCCTATCTGAAAGATTTTAAAACCAAACCAAACCAAAACCACACACACCCACAAGACAGAGAATGCATTTTGCATTTTTAATGGACTGTTTTATGCAAGTCAAAAGATAGGAAACATACGTACATGCAGTACTT
Organism: Pelusios castaneus; assembly: GCA_007922175.1. Lineage (NCBI taxonomy): Eukaryota > Metazoa > Chordata > Testudines > Pelomedusidae > Pelusios > Pelusios castaneus. The sequence goes on from ML685764.1 coordinate 8,618,932, forward strand.
GTTCATTACTAACATGTTTGCCAGGTAAAAAATCCAGAGCTAATGAGCAGTTGCTCTTCCTTAGTGTTTAAGGAAACCTGAATTGTTTCACTCTGCGTAGCTATCTGAAAACTCGTGGTAAAAGGCACTTGCCACTGTGCATAAACTGTACCTTGTATTTGAAATTACAGTTGTTCATTAAAATAGACACTTTCAAGCCCACTCAAAAGGACTGAAAACTAGTTTCTATTGAATTGTCAGTGCCACAAATGTCACTTTTCATTTTATTGGCTGCAACAGGTTCAGAAATGCAAATATTGATGAAAAACTTCATTTTCAAGGATGTCTATCCTCAGAGAGTCAATTGCAGGTTCCTGGCCTGGGTTAATCAGTGAAATCATTCCCTCAATCCTGTATTAGAACCTTATTAGCTAACTAAACTATTCACTCAGTCCTGCTCAGGGCTGTATCTTTTCATAATATTGGTATAACCCTTTATATCCTGATTGTGTATCAGAGACAGCATACGTATGATCAGATATAAGCCATATTTTTTTTTTTTAAAAGAAAGACTTAAGTGGAGCACTTAAAACCAAAATTAACTTGTTGGCAGCATTTGCCACTGACTATGAGGAGCTCCTGCTGGTAAGCGCTAATTTCTCTTTCATTAACACGCAGAGTTGGCAAATCACAAACAATGCCAGTGGTTAATTACAGTTGCCTTAATTTGAAAAGACATTTAACCTTTTTTTTTGTTTGCTTTTTGTGGAAGGGATACAGTAGGCAAGTGCAAGAGAGGAGCAGGAACCACCCTTTTTAATTTGACTCCCGCCAGCACCTTCTGAAGTTGCACATGTGACACAACGGAGAATGAAACCCATTACTATAAATTATAGAGTAAGGCTAAGAATTTATTTATAGATTAATAACATTGAACACATTGGAGACTAGCCTTCTTTGCTAGTGCCAGTGCTGACAACTTTGGTTTACACAGGAAAACTAGTTCAAATGACAGAGAGCTTGCTCTGCATACTACAGGAAGTGGGACCAACCTGGCAGTTCTGAGAAAAATCTTCAGAATAGAAAACAAAAGGTGCTTTTACAGTCACTGTACAGACTCCATCAGGAATACTGTATGTAATACAGGTCACTAGACCACAGGAAGGATATTATTGTTTTGAGAAGGTGCACTCAGGGCAACAAAGACATCAGCTCTTAAGCAGCCAAGTGCAGAAACCTGCAGACTGTGCTTTTTGCACAGAAGAACTGTGGTGTAAATCTTCAGTTTTGTTTCACAGTAGTTCACACCCTGTGAATCCCAGGTGCTAGCTAATCCCAGAATGTAACATGACCCTAGAGTTTTGCCTGTTTTTGGGAAGCTCGATTTTTTAAAAACAAATATTGGCTGACATTTCCAACTTGAAAGGAAATAGAAAAGCAGCTGAGTTTTAGTTAGTTTGGGGTTTTGTTAAAACAATCTGAATAGCTCCATGGAGAAGTAAAATATAGAACTCAGTGGCAAGATTATTTCATATGAAGAGTAATAAAGATATTGAATATTTTATCAGAGAATAGACCTCACAGATCTTGTGCATACCCATATGAAATGGTTTATCTTAAGTAATTTTTTAAACAGATAGTTACCCAGGTTTAAAATCCTCTGTAGACATCCTTATTTCAGTTTGAGAGTGACTTAACTGGATTAGTTTAAATTTATTCTTAATCAATTTAAGATAAGTACCAGATTTATATTGATTTGAGAGTGTCCACACAGCCTTTTGCATTGGTACTGAGGCTCTTTCTTTACATGTCAATTGGTCTGAGTTTCATTCTAGGAAGGGAGAATTTCACAGGGGTAGGGTGAAAAACGAGGAAAAGGTGGAATTTGGGGTAGGGAAAACAGAAGGCACAGTAAACCAGATGGTTTCTATCTTTTCCTAAAAATCTTGTAGGCTCTTTTTATTGCTAATCATACATGCACAAACCCTCATTTAAACTCAAGAAATCACATAAAAATCAGCAAAATGTGAATCGGGCTTTAATTTGCCCTTCAGCAGAACCACTTTTGAGCTACAAAGGAAAAAGACATTTATTTATCGAAGTTGAGTAGACTATCACACATTCAACTTCATTTAAAGACAAACTGTTTTCCAGTAATTGTCTTTTATTCTGGAATGTATGTGTGGGGTCCATGCTAGTGCCTAAGAATATGCCCAGACATGTGGCCATTGATAGTTGAGTCTTTCACCATCAAAAAGTCTTGCATGTGGTTTTATGAAAAATTTATTTTCAACACATAGCTCAATACTGAACAGAAATGTAAAATATCTTGTAGTTGTTTTAATAACTTTCACTTTATTTATTTAGCCTTAGTTTATTTGTTGGACACGGGCTGTATTCTAGATGTATCCCAAGATAGTAAATGTAAATAATTTCTCATTCTCAGAAGCTTTCCTAGTGAAATGTGAGGGGATACATGATTACATATAATGACCATATGCTTTTATGCATGTGGCTGTCTGTATACAATTAATCAACATCACAACTATCATAGTATCTGGGTTTAACTGTCTTTCTGGCTAGTCACTTTAATTATGAGATATATATTTTTAAGGGACCATAGCCTGGTTCTTGCTTTATGGTACCAACCAGCTAAAAAGCTGGCTTTGCTGGTTATCTGAAGATACCCTAAGTGCCACAGGCTCAGTGTGGTTTGAGGGTGACTTTAGCTGACTTTTTGGTACTTGACAGGGTAGAAAAATAAAAGTGAAGGTTTTTTTTTTGTTTTTTTTTTTAAAGTAAATTCAGTAATACCAATTGTGCTTCATAACTTATTTTCTGAGAAAAATGAATAAAAATAAATAATAAATAAAAATGCATTTAGAAGCAATTTTAGCATAGTTCTTTAAAAGCATTGGATTAATAACCATGCATATTTTTGAGTTATTGGTGTTATAGGTCAAACAAAAAATAGAAATAAATATCAAAATAATACCTTAGCAGATGATGTTTTTGATGTATGCTTAAGAGTTCATGAGCAGCCACTATATCAAAAAGCGTATCACATTTTTATTTGTATGGGCATTGAGCATTTTTAATTTAAAAAAAACCAACCCAATCCAACCCACACACACACACAAAACCATTGAAACTGGAAGGGACCATGAGAGGTCATCAAGTCCAGTTCCCTGCACTCATGGCAGGACCAAGATCTATCTAAATATATCCTGTGCCTAAGACTCACCTAAATTTGCCTAAGACTGATGCTTAAAACTCACCTCACCTCTCTTGTATTCTAATATTTTTTATTGGAAGGAATTTTGGTGTGGGCCGAGGGTGTTCTGGTAGAACAACAACTGCAAGCCCGATTCTCAGTTGATAAAAACTGGCATAGCTCCATTTGACTTCCCTACCGTCAGCCCTATTTATGCCACTTGAGGATCTGGCCTTCCGTATCTGGCAGGGATTTAATTTCCACTGTATGTGTATTGCTTCACTTTGATTAGCAAAGGAATCTTCTACAAATTTTTCAAAACAGATTGCAGTGCCACGTAAATTGCTATCACCAAACCACACTATCTGAATATAAACAAACATGGATATTTTAAAAATCAGGTTATGGTATCTTTGTATAAAAGAGCCACTTTCAAGCTTTGGACATGGTTGAAAGTGATTATATTTTTTAAAAATTTTTGTAATCCTCTAGTCTGTTTCCTGAACCAATCACAAGACAGCCTATAATTCAAATAGAAGTTACCTTCGAGGTGTCATATAGATTTATATTTTTTGGCTCTACTGAAGACTGGTGTAAAATAAAAGGTATTGGAGTTTTTCTCATGTTAGGCAAAGTCAAATAACTGGCTGATGATATGTGTTCATGTTATAAATCTACTAGGCAACCCGCACAAGGCTGCACCTATTCTAGGTTCCAACTACCTTAAATTACATAATAAATTATTCTCACCTTATAATAAATACTTTACAATAAACAAAACATCTTTGGTTTGCAAACAGCTCAAGAAACAGAGCACACTAACTTAATAGGTGAATTAAAACAAAGCCAAGCTGATGAAGAGAGATCAGTTAAGGCAGTCATTGTTCAAAGACAATGGAAGCTTGGCCAATCAACTTCTGTGAGGAATTTAACAATGTATTATATCTCAAGGATTGTCCTGCTTCAAGTAAAAATGACCAAATCTACATTATGTTATTGGGTGAAATTTGAACTATAAGAAAGTCACTGGGGAAAATAAATCCCATTGATTACAACAGGATCAGGATTTTACTTTTAATGTTTACTAGCATTTTTATTATGTATCCTCATTTTCAAGGGGGTTATTACTCAGAAATAAGACTTCCTTTGGACTGACAAGGATATAGAAGTCTCCAATAAGTATTACACACTGATGCAATACTAGGGTAGAATGATCAGGGCTGTCCAGAGAAGGAAGGTGGATGGAAGCCAATAGTGGCTCTTTTGTGACCCCTTTGTTGAATATTATTACATTTTAACGAGCTTTTGTTTACACTAGCAGCCTTTTTAGCTGTGTGATAAGGCTGTTAAGCCATCAGTCATAATGTTGCGTTTTTGTTGACCACCTTTCATCAAAATTACAGTATGATTTAAATGCTTTAGGCATTCAGAGAAATCAAAATAAGCAATGAGATATTTACCTGCATCTCAGGAAATATGTTAAAAAGACATTTTAAAATTTGCATAGTATAAATCATAAATATGTACTGATAGAATGGACTGATTCTGTGTAAGTCACTGTCATTAAAATATTATAAGCACAATTTAACTTTTGGCTTCATAATGCATTTTTAATAAACAAATTGTCAAAGACATTATTCACCTATGGGATTTGTTCAAATCTGAGAACTGTTCTCTTAGACAAATAAAAGGATTTTTATAATCTTCAGTGAGAGAATTTAAAAAAAAAAAAAACAGTTCTCATGGAAATTAACTTTCAAAAGCTATGATTAAATAATATTAAGGTTACACAGATTTTCAAGGATCAAGGCTTTCTAAGTGAAGGCTGACACACAGAGCGAGAAAGAAAAGGCATGTTGGCTCAAGGACAGCGAGAAAAGGGTCTTGACTGAACTTTGAATTTCTCTGGCTTATGTTGTTTCATGTCACAACCTAAATTTTACTCAAAAAGGCGATTTTGTTTTTTGAAAAATCTGTGTGCGATTTTATTCTTTATGGACTTGATTCAGCAAACCTTGTGTTTAAACCCCATTGACGTCAATGGTGTGTACATACTTTCCAGAACACTTAGGAAACACTGTAAGGAAATCTCTGTGAATGACTTCCTGTGCCTGTACTAAGCCTTTTGCAATACTGGGGCTTAGGTGATGTCCTGGTAGATGGCACAGACGTATTTCTGGTTAATAAAAAGAGGCTTAAAAGAGAACATTTGGGAGCAAATGGGCCAGTAAAGGTAGTGAATCTTGTTGTGGTTGTGTCTGATTTTGGCAATTCCAATGGATTTTAGTGGATTATGTATCACCAGTGGCACTTATTTTGGAGGATGCTAACTATTTCTGCTCTCCTAGCAATTTAGTCAGTTCTAATGACCAGTTAGAAGTTAAGGCTTAGAAGTAAAGAGGGCACCCCAAAGAAGAGGCATGCACAACCAAGGACTTTATCCTCTTAGACAATTGGATTTAGATTTAAATGAAAACTGCCTAAAAGAGAAACGTGATGTACTGTATAACCATGTCAGCTCAGGGTACAGTGCCTTAAGCTAGCTTGAGTGTTCTCACTGCAGGAGAAGTTAAAAACCAAACAAACCAAAAACAGTAAAGAAGAGATGTAACTAGATTCACATTTGACAACAGAACTATCAGAAAACTTTCTAAAATGACTTCCAAAAATCTCTGAGAACTTTCAGGAGGAGTAGGTGTGTGCATAAGTGTATACTACTCTGTCCCAGTCATTTATTTATTTAGATTGCAGTCTAAAAGGGACTTCATGCTGAAAGATACCATCCAACATTCTGCATGTCCTCACGCAGTAACATGGGACTTCCAAATCATAAACCCGCAGAGAACAGCAGCAGCACGTCTTCTTCCTACTACACATCATTTAATTGCCAGTCATGTGACCTATCACATGATTGCCACTCCCAGTTAGGCTCTAAAAGAATTATTTCATTATTATTTTTTGAAAAGGTGACAGAGGGTAACTGTTTAAGTTATATAATTATTTTTGAGCCTTCATCAAAGTAAACATATTTGGGGAAGAATAAAATCCTGCCAAATTTCTACTTTCTGATTAAAATCTACACAATAAAACAATGCTTTTTTGAGGCTCTTGTTTATTCTGTAGTTTCACTGAGAAACCCTGATGTCTATTAGTTGCTCTGCAAAGGCTGCTGACATATATATCTGCACTGAGAGAAGTTACTGAGATTATTTTAAACATTTAGTTACGTTTGTAACAGTCTTCTTTTAAAAGAATGTTTAGCTGCAAACTGCCTCTTATCCTGGGTGACAGAAAACATGAGACAAGCTATTAAATACGGTTAGACTGAGGTCCAGGCAGCCAAAAGTGCTGGTCAACTCATGTTGCCATTAGGTGATTAATAGTTGTTTATTTTTAGGGCTTGAACTTACAGGCCGTCCTAAGGCCAGTGCAAGATGATATCTGAATTATCTGTGAGTGCTTTGTGTTTGAAGAAACCTTGTTTTTGTGCAGCTGTTGATCTGGCTGCTGTCCTCCAGGAGAGTAAGATGTGCCAAAACTGTATTTAACAGGATATTTAAAACTGCTTACTCCATGGCTTATAAAAATATTAGTGGTGAAATTGTGCTGCTAACCTGAAAAGTTGATCAGCAAATTACGATAGCAAAACATTTCAGTAGATGAATGCATTATATGACTAAACGTCCAACTTACCAAATGTAGCTCCCGGAATCGGTAATGAAGAGGATATTTTGTGTTAAATACAGTTAGATAGATGCAGATCGATAAAAGCTTAGAATCTACACACAAGCACACAATAAAACAAACAATAGAACAGACGAGCTATCAAATGGAGCACAGCTCCTTTGTGCTTCCAACTTCCCAAATCAGAGGATGAGTCCAAGACTTGATAGCAAATCATGCTGAGCAGTTTCACACACTGTTGCTTAGCAGTTTAACTGCCCAACATACTACGATGGCACAAAATTGACAGGCAGAACTATTTTACACTTAAGCACAGAACTGTGACCAAACATGAGCCACACAGGTAACTCAAATTCATGAAAAAAGGGAAAACTAATCTTCACCTATTTCCCTCATCTCTTCTCCAGCTGTGCTACCCATTACTGTGGCACCACATGTCCATCGGGAAGGGAAGCAAATGCCTCCTTCCATGTCAGATATCTTTGCATTCTTTGGAGTCTATTGGCAGCCCTCTCTTGTGTCTGCCATCCTCCCATTTCATTCTGAATGTATCATCTCAAAGGCCTGGCAACTCTCCAGTTTGTCTCCTATTTGATATATAATACCCTCCACCAATGTTTCTCAACCTTTTTCTAATGGCGACTCCCCCTTTGGACTTGTCATCCCCTACTGCTATGACATAAAACTTGAAAAAACTGCAAATATCATAAGTAAATTTATTAATAGTACTCAAAACAGGGCAATTGCCCAGGGCCCCTCAACACAGAGGGCCCCCCGCAAAGCTAAGTTACGTGTTTCACACCTGGGCCACTGAAAGGCACACAATTAAGCCACATTAGGCCTGTCAGTGACAAGACCACTCATCACTGAAAAATTTCCTGGGCCTCAAAAGGTAAATAGCATTATGACAGAGAAATGGTTTATGTGGATAGCTTGGGAAAAAAACCACCAACATTTGTGAGGGATTTAAATGGAATCCAGATTTGTCAAGATTGGCAGTGACATGTTACATTCCAGGTCTCAGACTAGAACTGAGCCAACAACTTGCAGCATGGTAAAATCACAAATATATTTCATGAAGTAATTAGAAGAGCAGAGTGTGTCTATATATGATAGCAGAGGGGTAGCTGGATTCAAAGTCCTGAGTTCTGTTTTTAGCAATCCCACTTAATTGCTATATGATCTTGTATAAATCACAATCTATTTATGCCTCATATCCATATATAAAATGAGTTATTACCTAATTCACTGGGATATTGTGAAGGTTATTCTTTTCTGTGATTGAGAGGTCCTTGTACTAAAATGCAAAATCCTTGTAGTGAAGTGTAAATTATTACTAATAGATTACTCAGTTTTTTGAGATACTATGCATTATTTCAAAGCTCAGAAGAATATAATAGACATATCCATACCATGTTATTGTAGTGTTCCTGAAGAGCTGTTGTGTTGATTATGGAGTGTCTCAGGCCCAATAATGGTTAAGATGATAATAAAACCTTTGTTTACTATTACAATATTAAAGTTATTTGTGGCTCAGGGTTTTGCTGGTTAACTCCCATGGTAACAACCACCATTAAAAATCTTTTCAACGTTCTATTAAACACACAGAAAAAGAAGAAAAGCAATTAGAGTACCGAAACTTAAAGTATTAAGTAAAGCTTTCATTTTAACAATTTCCCTTATTCCCTTTCCATTTAGCTGCAACGAGTCATTTACAGGGGAAAACCCTTGCTTGACAGACTTTTAAGATGGCATTAATCGTTCTTTTTGAAGAAAGGAGGAAAAAGTTCATTTGCATGGGCTTGAGCTGCAGATTCTGTCCAATCCTGTTCCGTTATATAAAAAAATATACAAAAAAAGGGATGAAAAAATAGAAAATATATACCCCCCCCCCAGCTTCTATCTCTGTTACTTATTCTAGTTTGCAGACTAAGTGGTGGGAAAATGGTGAGGTTTGATATAATCTGTAGATTCTGTAGGAGTTAATTCCAGTCTTTGCAGGGAGGGAAAGTGGTGTGAGACAGACTGCGCTGTCTTCTGCACAAACAAGCTTTGCCCCGGTTGTGGACATCTTCATTATGCTTAAATACTGGAGATGTTGACCATGGTTCTTATTTCAGAATTGGAGGTGGTCTTTTAGGTGTTGTGGGCCCGTCTCACTGAATGTCATGAAGATAAGGACGAAGACCATGAATGTGATTTGAATATTAGAAGTCAGTGTAGAAACCAAAGTATATTTAAGGCATTGCTTCTAGTTAGCCTCTCTAGTCAAGTTCTTACTACTTTGTTGCAAAAGGTAGTTCTTTTGACCACCCAAGTGAGCCTCTTATTAGATAGAAGGCAAAAAGGAAAAAATAGGATAGAGAAGAAATAAGACAGATAAAAAAAAATGACCTGAAGCATGTGGGTGACAACAGGAACCCCAGGTTCACATTTGAGGTGGTCAGGATTTAGCCAAAAAATAATGGAAGTAGTTATGTCAGCTGGTTCTCTTTCACTGCTCAATTTGGTCAGAATATCTTTCAGAATTAAGGCCCAATGGCGTTTTGGTAGATCCCAAGGCTTGTTAGTGATTGTGGGGGTGCTGATAAAGCTCACATCTGTCTAGTCCTCCCATCCTGCTACCTTACTGTTCCCTTCAATGAATTCTCTAGAATTTTAGAAGCAAGGTCCAAATAGGGGTGGCAACCTCAAGCCATTAAAATCAGCCAGTCAAAATACAGGTTAGTGATTGGAATATAAACATTTCTTCCTATTTCTAGGTTTTTTCAGCTCATTTTCATATCAACCTGTGATATTATCAGCAGTCTTGAATACCATTTATCATAGTTTTCTTTAACATTTAATCCAGTTTGTATCAACTAACTTTTCCTTACTTTTATAAACAATTTTACACAATGGTCTGAGTTGGACTTTTATTACCTTGGACATCTTATAATATAGTCTTCCACAGAGAGTGCAACAGAACTGTTAAATATCACTTTTTACTACAGTCCAGTACATAATCAAGATTAGAATAGCAATCTGGGAGAACTAGATGACTCAGCAGATATATAATGGGATACAGATCTTTTCATCACAAAGACAGTGGCAGGAATTCCATCCAGATCAGTAGTGACTGAAAGTTATTACCATCATGTTGCTGCTCAGCTGCCTAATGATCCCATGAGATGGCTTCATACTCTTGGACCAAGTCACAGAGAACACTAGCAGAAAGACTGAATAAATGGGCCTGGGAGAATGAAAAATTTCCTCCTCTTTAAATATGGCTCTTCCAGGTCAAAAATATAAAGATGGGCTGATGAGAAGACGCTTATATTGCTAGTACACATGTTGCACTTGTTTTGTACATTAAAAATACTTCCATTTTACAGGCCTGTCGATCTCACAGTCTTCAAAAGCGCTACAATACACATGAACATTTTTAAAAGGTATTTTTAAAGCATTCCTAGTAGATTAGCCATTATTTTAGTTAAGTTCAAGTGGAAAAAAGAACACAGCTTTGCATGAACTACTTGATTTCACTATGGCAACAGCAGAAAAAATAGTAAATTCAAGAGATTAAGGGAGCCCTAATTTTAGCTGAAGCAGCAAAAATAGGAATTAAAAATTCCTTTATAAATTTTGTTTCTTGTAGGCACCTTCGAACCACTCTTTCATTAAAAAAAAAGAAAATTCAACTTCAAGTGGGAATACACATGAGATATTATAAACCAGATGGAGCAGTTTCTGTTTGGTTAAGTGATGTTTCCCCTTTAATGTACTTATTTGCTCTTATTTGATTAATGCTGCTAGTATTTCATTCCATGCAAATTTATGGAAATCTGACTTTAAAGAGCTTTGTGCTACTGAATGCAGTGATTTTTTTTAAAAAAAATACATATACCAAAGTGACTTGATGGATATTTGGGTGCTATTTTTGGCTCAAATTAACTGAAATGACTATGAGACATGTCATGATATCTTGTGAGGTAACATGGGTATTAACATATCATCACTGCTGGAACTAGTTGGTTATAGATCTATTTAAAGCACACAGGAGTCTGTGCCATAATTATATTAAAACAGATGGACAAAATCTGAGAAATTTATAATCTTTTTCCAGGGATACTTATTGATAAATGAGTACATAGACAATATCCTGTTCCTGTAACTGGAGTAATTGCAAAGCCGTGTAAAGTATTGGTTAGAGGAAAAACTGTACTTCACTTAAAATCAGATAGTATATGTGAGCTGAGTGTTACTATGTAAATATGTAAACAAAACCAAATAAACGCCTATCTTGTCATCAGTTGTGACAACAGGAAGGAAACACGGCCTGTGACTTGTTTATAACAATTAGTTCTGGCAGCCATGACTAGCCTTAGAACATTTGTTATTTGTAGTATTTAAAACTCAGGAATTAAAATACATTATTTTATGTAGGACCATGACTTTTCTACATCATTCAGAATTAAACTGTAACACGTAAAAGACACCATTAAAGTTCTGCTCTGATAGAAGTGCAAACTTAAAAATAAATTACGTTTGTTTTAATTTCCTGAATATTTCTAAGTGTAATAAATTAGATACACAATATGTCACTGTAAGGGGCAAGGAATATGGCTGCCCTCAGAGATGGACACAGAGGGCAGGCCAATCCCCCACAAGGGGGCGGGACTAGGAGCTCCAACCCCACCTGACAGGAAGCAGGGGGACGGAGCAGGGAAGGGAAGTATAAAAGGGCTGCCCTCTCCCTCAGGTGGAGCCCAGCAGGCACTGAGGAAGAACTGCACTGCCTTATCTCAGGGCCCTAAGCGCCACCAAGCTTCTGGGGCCCACAGGACCCCCCCGAATGGCCGATGCCCGGCTGGCCCGAGGAGACACCAGGCCCCTGGAACCCGAGGGAGCAATGCTCTGCTGGGGAGCCAGTTGACCAGCGCCCCAACCTGGACCCGGAGCCCTGGGAGCTGGAGACACTGACTGGCCCCTGAAACCTGGAGGAGTTGCCCTTGGCTGAGGACCTGAAAGAACAGCCCGGAGCCTTGCAGGTCAGAGCCGCCAGGCAGATCCTGTGATCTAGAAGAGCTGCCCTCCGCAGCAGACTCTGAGACGCTGCCTGACTTGCCACCACCGGATGAAGCTGATGGCTCCGGGAACTTCCCGACGGCCGAATACCCAGGTGTCCTGTCAGAGCCCCAAGCCAGGTACCCCAGGGGAAAAGGGAGAGAGAGGAGAGCAACGTAGCCGGTGGCCACTCTGCAGGGCGTGGAACAGACAACCATCAGGGCAGTGTGTTTTGGTGGGAGCCCTGCTGCCCCACGCCCAGGAAACACCCCTCCTCCCCTGCTGCCTGGAGCGCTTTAACCATCCTGCCATAGCCACTGAGGGTTTGCGAGTGGTGTGCCTGTCCCTCCCTAATCCAGCTACCTAACCCTGACCGCATTATTGACTTGCTGTGCTGCCTGCCCCGCCTTGCCTGAGGGCAGGGAGAGATCCCAATTACACTGGTGCCTCCTCTGAGGAACCCGAACACCCCTTTGAAGAAAAGGGGGCCTCCTTGCTGAGCTGACTACCGTCCCCATGGATCTGGATAAGCTATTTCAGTGGTGGACAGAAACCCAACAGCAACAACAAGCTGCACATCTACGGCAGCAGCAACAACTAGTACAGAGCCTGGGAGCCCAGCAGCAGCAGCTCATCCGGGACCTCAGCAGCTGGAGCAACAACGCCAGTACCTTCAGCAGCTGATGGCGCAACTGCCAGCCTCCAGCAGCGAGTGGAGCCATGGGGCCCCTCAAAACCCCTTTACCCCTCGGTCTCACGAAGCTGGGATCCTGCGATGACCTTGAAACGTTCCTGACCACATTCGAACGCTAGTCATAGAGGAAGGCAGAATTTTTTTCTTGAAACCACTACCATTTTGTTTAGCCTTTTAGTAATAAATTACATTATGTGCATATTCCACATCAATATCTGAATATAGGTCTGCCTGAAATATAGACCCTTTTCTCACCCTTCCCTCCATAAATGTTTCCAGGCTAAATCTACTCTAGAAGCACGACAGCAGCACAGTTGCACCAATGCAGCAGAGCTGCTGTAGCGTTTCTGGTGAACACACTTGAAACTGACAGGAGAGAGGTCTCTGGTCAGCTTCATTATCCACCTTTAACAAGAGATGACAACTACATCAGCAGAAGAAGCTCTGCTCCTGGCATAGCACTGTCTACACTGGTGTTCTGGATGGTATAACTTATGTTGTTGAGGGTTGTAGATGCATTACACCCCTGTATGAGGCAAGTTATACTGAAATAAGTTCTAATGTAAACACGGTGCCTGTCTCCTTAATTCCCATATATATTTTTACTCAAATATGGATTCTACAATTAATCTGTTTAAATTCTAGAATGCTCTAATAAGCTCTGTGAATACAATTTGTGGCTGTCTGCTAGAGAAGAGGAGTATATATCTTCAACTATAGGTCATTTAAGTTAATCAGATTCTAACCAACAAGTTAAATAATCCTATACAAAGAAAGCAAAATCCAACATAAATCAAAGATATAATGTAGCAAGATGCCCCAAAGGTAAGACTCCTGGGTATGGTTCCTTCAAAAGAAGGACAATGAAGAAGACAAATAAAAATAATAAAATGATTTTTAAAATTCAGTACCACTCTTTAAAGCATTAATAGGAGCAGTAGGCAAAATTAGATTCTTTTCAGATATCCTATTTATTATTGTACTTAGAAAGCTCAGCCTTAAACATACTTCTATGTATTGCTTTAAGGCTGATTATTACAATGCTACATTTAGAGTAAGACAAGGATAAATACTTGGCTCTTGAGAACAGTCTTATGGGAAATGTACATTGTGTTTACTGTTATTTGATGATGAAATGTCAACAGACTAAAATATTTCTATAATAAATTATTCCATTCAATAAAAGCATCAATAGTTTGGCTGGTTTTAAAATACAATTTGCACTATAATGCATTGGAAGTAATATCCCTAATGTAAAAGCCCTGGTACGTGCATTAGTCTATACTAAACCACAAACCCCTTACCCCCTACTTTAAAGTAATGCTAAAGGTCTGACAAGCCCATAACTGCAAGAAAATTCAGAATTAAGACTAAAAATCTTTACATTCCACTTTGTGCCTACGTATAGTAACTTTCTGAGTATGTTAAGGGTAGACCATTAATTCAGAATTCCCTAGCTTTCTGGGTTTAACATCAAAATCTTCATGGCCAAGATTTTTAAAAAAAATGAGTGTCTGCAGTTAGGTTTCTACATACGTATTTAGACATCTAGGTTTAGGGTCTGTTAAAAAAAATGCTGAGGACACATCAGCTCCAATAAGATTCTTTTTTTTATTAAAGTAACAATTTAAACAAAAGATTATGGAAAATATGGGCCAGATTTCAACTGGATAATGGGGCTGTATGATAGGGGCTTTCAAAATCCAACAGAAGTTTTTGCTCTGAATAACAGTCCATAAAGACAAAGATGCTGACATACAGAAATCAGGATATAACATGCAAGCATGGTGATCAGATAGCTGGCAAAGCACACTTTTTTAGAGGTATAATAATTAAAAATAAAACAAATAAAAACGACCCTCCCTCCTGCGACCCTCTTGTCATTTTTCTCTCTCAACAAACTCCTTTGCAATTTGAGCAATCCCATACGTCTCTCTCCTAATATTTGACCTCTTTCCTTCATATAAACGAGCAGCTCTCTCTAAGGCTGTCAGAGTGTCATCTTGTCCTAATCACATCAGGCCATGAAGTTCAAGAATGAATTTGTTAAGTCTTGTTGGGTCCTTTTTAAGGGTTTGCTCCAAAGTGTCTAGTCTGAAGAGCATAATTTTCCTTACAATATTCCATTTAAAAAAGTGTTAATCCCCGCCCCCCAAACAATTTGCACAGTTGTTATAGTGTAGTCACAGCTCTACTGATTTTCATTCCTTGTTCACAACAGTGGATGTTATTTTCTGAGTTACTTTGGTATCTTTTATCTTTGACCACTTATTTCAGCTCAGATTTTCTTTCACTGGGCAGCATTTTTGTCGACTACTGTCATTCTTACCTGAGTATCCAATCTTCCAATTTTGGCCAGCTCATCAGCTACCCCACTCCTGTATATACCAACATGTGACGGACACAATGGAAAAGTCCACTCATGGCCTCATTCTCTGATCTGCCACCTTCTAATGAACTGCCTCAGTGATAGCATTCTGGTTTCCTCAAAAGGAACTGAGGATTGCCACTTGTAAGTCAACAGACACCGTAACACCTGCTTCTATTTCAACTTTGTTTATTTCCTCCAGTGCAGTGAGAATAGCTTTCCTTTCAGCCATATCATTTGAGACGCTAGATCCCAAAATAATACACTTTCTTACACTTGCTTTTTTAGGTCATTGGATGAAGACACCACAACGATCATTTATGAAGGATTACGTCTGATGAAGTATCAGTGAGATTGATAATGTGGATTGTCTTTTCTGCATTCTTCTTTAGAGTAGTGTACCTAAATCCATGTGATCTTTCTAAAAGGGAGAGACATTTACTAAAGTAAATAGGTTTATAAGTGGGCTACAAGCTTCTTCATGCACTTTATCTTCCTGACATCAAAGCTTCCTTTTCTTCAGTGGCCTTTTGAAACAAGATGACTGTTTTAGTCTTGTTTTGATTTTCCCATTTCTGAACAGACCTGAACAGTGATGACATTCAGGTGGGAATGAAGACAATTTCCATACCAAATAAGCTGGCTTCTGCAATAATTCTCCAGAGGTTGAATATCAGACTTGTGTTCACAAATTGCTGTTGGAATGATCTTATGGCTCCAGTTATCATGTGAACTGTAGATGACTGAACAACATTGATCTTGGCAATATTACTGTGGGTAATATATGACCAGATAGGTGAGGCACATTCAGGCTAACTCTCAAGCAGGGTACTATTTTCAGTGTCCTAACATGAATTTAGAGACCAATTAGTGCCAGTGATACATCACCAGAGATTCAGTCCTCTCTGTTTTGACTACAACCTTATTAACTTGTGTTCCAAACCTTAATTCTGTGCACAAGGTCATTCCAAGTATATTGGGTTCCCCTCTACAGCAATACTTTCTCCATCCATTGTTAATTTGGGACTGTACTTGAATTTCTTATAGTTTGTAGTAAAGTCGGGTGACTTCGTTTTTGCTGGATTCAGCTGGAATTTATGTTCAGCATCCCATCTAGTTACAATTTCTAAGTCTTCACTCACTTCTTTCTTCAGTACATCTGTTTCACAATCTGAGATATAAAGCACAGTATCTTCTGCACATGTGTATACAGATGATTTCAAGTGGCCTGATTTTCTAGAGGAGTATAGCAAGAAAAGAAGAGGAATTAAAACTGATCCCTAAGGTAAGCAGCTGACATAGTATCATACCCTGTACTAGGAAACTCACTATTTTTAATCTAAATGTTCATCATACATCATGATCCAGACCAAAAGGAATGCTGCTTTAGATCTCAAGCCAATTTGCTGAGATCAGCAATTTCATATAAGCCACTAATCAGCACTTTCATTTGTTCTTTACATCACATCCTGACAGGAATACAAGAATTGGGACAGTGCAAGCAAACAAATATGACAGAGTAATACTAATTAGCATTATACCAGATCCTGAATTATATTTGAGATGCAGAACTTGTCTCTGGTGGATTTAAACGACCGGTAATGAATGTTTTTTTTCGTAACATACACCCAAAAATTCAATAAAGCAGTAGAGAAAAAATGGTTTATAGAATGAAATGAGGCAGTTAGAAGATGCAAATAAAATAATCTAAGAATTAAGTCCAACAGGGAGTAATAAATTATATATAAAGGAATTGTAAAAATTGTATAAGAAAAGGGGATTGGTAATGGTATGGAATATGGGCCTTTTATCTAAGGGCATGTTTACAGAATTAAGTCAACTTAATTTAAGTTAACATCCAGCTATCAAAGTAATTAAATCGACTGGGCACGTCCACACCTGCTCATTGTGTTGGTGGAGTATGTCCTCACTAGCAGTGCTTGCATCGACACAGACAGTAGTAACTATCCCACAGTGTAACTAGCTGCAGTGGGTTTTGGGAAGGGTTTGCAAAGCCTCATGGGACCAAAGTATATTCACATTTCTAGTCCTGGGAAACAAGTACTGACTAATATGATTGCATCATTATGCAGTTATGGGATGATGAACTATGGCTGCAGAACTTCTGAAGGCCACTTTCTGGGAACTGTGTGCAGAGCTTTCCCCAGCTCTGAAATACAGCAACACTAAAATGAGACCTGCTCTAACAATGGAGAGGTGATTGGCTATCTCTGTGTGGAATCTTGCAATGCCAGACTGCTACTGGTCAGTGGGAAATCAATTTGGAGTTGGTTTATCCACTATTGGAGCTGCTGTGATGCAAGTGTGCAGGGCCATTATGTGCAAAACACAGTGAATGGTTTTGCTGCGATGGGGTTCCCTAGCTACGGGGAAGTGATAGATGATATGTGTAGCAGTCCCACACATCAGACTCACCAGCAGGGCGCCTCCTGGTGATGGTTCTGGGGAATTGCTCAAGTGGTCCCCCTGCTGGTAGTCTGTGCTCCGCTCTTCCACATGCTGGACTCTGGCTCTGAGTCCTTTTCTGGGACCTCAGCCCTCTGGCCGAGACCTGTAGTCCACCCCTTCCGGGGTACAACTAGGTTCCTGGCCCACTTTGTGGCAGTGGCCAGGCCTAGTTCATTTACCGCCTTCCTGCAGTTTAGTCCAGCTCGCCGTTCCAGCCCACAGTTTAAAACCAGACTAGGGGCCTGCGAGCTTGTGCCCCTCCTGCCACCCGCGCTGCTCCTCACCGCCTGGCTCCAGCCGCTGTCTGATCCAGGCTCCTTGCTCTCAGACTGCTGCTCAGGCCTCTGCTGCAGTCTGCCCAGGTCAGGACTCCTGGCTCCGCTTGGCTCCTCCTGCAGACTGCACTCGGAGCTCTCCAGGGGCTGGCTAGCACAGCCAGCTAGCTAGAGAGAAGACCTTCTCCCTCCAGCTCCTCCAGCAGACTGAGCAGCTAGCTTTGCTGCTCCTTCCTTTATATGGCAGTCTACCCTCTGATTGGCTCCTGTAGCCAGGCCCCTTCATAACCCTTTCTACTCCAGTTAACCCCCTTTTAACTGGAGTGGAGCCACTGCACCACTACAGTATACATATCTCTATCTTTCCACTAGGCCACCTTGCCAAAGAGTACATAAACAGAAAGGGATGCTTTTCAATGTTGCTGCAAGTGCTGGTGGGTCAGAGGAAGCATTTCACTGACATTTAAGTGGGATGATCAGGAAAGGTGCATGATGCACAAATTTAAGAACAGAGGTCTATTCAGAAAGCTGTAAGCTAGGACTTTCCTTCTGGATCACAAAATTGCCACTGATGATGTTGAAATGCTAATAGTGATCCTAGGAGATCCAGCCTACCCCTTGCTCCCATGATTCATGAAGCTGTACATCAGCTACCTGGACAGCAGTTAGGAACGATTCAACAGTAAGCTGAGCAAGTGTAAAATTGTGGTGGAATGTGCCTTTGGAGGAAAAAAAGAGTCACTGGTTCAGTTCGCTTTCTAGTCTGGACCTCAATGAAAGCAATATCCTTACTGTTATCACTACCTGCTGTGCGCTCCATAGTATCTGTGAGGCAATGGAGAGAAGTTTTTGCAGAAGTGCGGTGTGGAAGCAGATAGGCAATTTGCTAATTTTTAGCAGTCAGATATCAGGGAAATAAGAAGAGCCCAGTGAAGAGCTATTCAATTAAATGGTTTGCTGTTCCAGCCATGGTGAGTACGGCCCAGGAGCATGGGCAGTGGGCTGGTTGCTGTAACTTTTGGGCAACTCATGTTGGGAGCACACATGAACAGGTGGACAAAGCCTCCTCTCTTTACCAACATGGATGTGCAAGGAGCCTGGAGACCAACGTGTAGGCTTCCAAGGTACGGCCTTTGTCTGAGGCACCTCTGTGAGGCTGGCAGCGGGTTGTAGTTGTAGGAGAATCAAAGGAATCCACCCCATCCCTTTCCCTTAAACCTTGCACTGAGCTTGCAGATTCTTAGGTCAATGCTGATCACTGTCACCCAAATCACCAGCATGTTAGAGAAACCATGTTGAGGGACCTGGAAATCAACAGGGATGGAAGTCACATGCTCTGTTGTTTGTGGTATCAGCATTTGTAATGAAAATGACCACTGTCTCCCCAGGTGGCCCTTTGTGATACCAGTCTTCTGAGAGTAAAAGAGACGGCAAGGAAGGAGATGCTGCATGTGTCTGGATAAAACTTGGTCCTTATGTTATGTTATGTACCACAATGATGCCAGCAGAATTAATACTAGAGAAATGTGGAAAAGTGTTTTACCATTGTGGAAAAATAAAGAAGCCCATGCTCAGAAACCTTCTGGAGCTGATTGCTGAAAGTTTCCTGGAGATCTCCATGGAGGATTCCTGGACCATCCCTGTGCACATAAACAATCTTTTTTTTGGGGGGTAGTGGCCACTGGGTATCAGATATCCACTGCACCTCACTTTTTCTTCCAGGGTTTAAAAATGCTCCTGGCTCTCAGGGAGAATGGATCCATGGGTCATCTATCTCACTTTCTCCTCCTCCTCATCCAAAAGGTTGTCTTTGTTGCCTGAGGTGGCCTGGGACTCCAACTCCTTTGAGATTTCCATGCTGTTTTGGGGGGTAGTGGTGGGGTCGCCACTGACAATTGCATGCAGCTCATTGTAGCATGTCTGTGGGGCAGAACCAAAACAATTCTTCACCTCCCTTTTCTTCTGGTGCATCCGACAACATTCTTTGATTTTCACGTGGCACTGCTGTATGTCCAGAGGTAGCCCTTGTCTCCCGTGCCCTGTGTGATCTTCTCATAGATGTCTACATTTCTCTGGCTGGTTCAGAGCTGTGCCTGCACAGACTCATCTCACTATAGACCAATAAGAGCCATCACTTTTCTGTGTACACCAAGGGTTTGGGGTGCTGAGTTGCCATAATCAGCTGGGTTGGTGACCTCTCCACACTGGCTGAACCAGAAATGGGATTTCAAATGATCACCAGAGCAGTAACAGGAGAGCACTGTGGGACACCTCCTGGAGGTCAATTCAGTCAACTTAAACAACATTGCATTCACACTGCTGACCCATCAATATTCAACTAAGTGTTAAGCCTCTTGTGGAGGTGGAGTATTTAAGTTAACATAGCAGGTGAGTTATGCTGGCAGAAGGGACCTGGTAGTGTAGACACATACATTATTTGGTCGATGTAAGCTGACTCCCATCAACCTAAGTTCATAGTGTAGCCCAGGTCTGAGTTACGGGCCTAAATTAGTACAGTCCCACACAGAAACAGAATTTGTATCTGCATCTGATTCACGATCCACAAAATTTGTCTGCAGATGTCCGCGGAATTGCAGGGCTCTACAGGTCACCGCACACCAGTATCGCAGGACTGTGCTAAGCCCCTGACCACAACTGCCTTCCAATTGTCCCCAGTAACATCCTGCTCTGCTGCCTGCCATACCTCCTTCCCAACTTGGGCAGGAAGGCTACATCCTGGGTTCTTGTGTGCTGTACTGCCCCCCCAATGGGGGGCTCAGATACTCCTATATAGCTGTAGTAGCTCTAATGCATGCAGACCTGGGTAAGAATGACAGCCGTGATAACTACTGTGCCCACAGCCTCCTCCAGTTTAAAGTAAAAATGGCTCTTTCAAAATGGTGCTTGGTTAACAGCACAGGAATGCATGGGTGTGCTCCCTTCTGGGAGCTGTAGTTTATCTCCTATGTTCGAGCAAACTGGGGACTAAAACCACCAGAATGCTCAGTGGGCTAATGCCACATATCACAGCCTGCTGCTCTGTGATTCAGAGAGCTGAGCGGGAGTCTGAGGGCAGAGTGGCAATCACTCCATTTGGCTGAGTGTGTGCTGCAGATTCCTGCACAGATACAAAATTTGCATCTGCGTCCACACAATCAGCAAAAATGGTCCACAGATATAAAACAGACATCTGCGGATTTGAAGAGCACTACGAATTAGGATCAAATTGGTGGGGATTGCAAGTATTTACCTTTTGATAGTAATTTGAGTAGGTGATCTTATCGGAATCCCAAGTAGACATGTCCACATAACAAAACCATAGCATCTTATTGAACGACTTTGCATAGAGGCCAAAGACTGAATGATCAGGAGTCTAAATTTTCCATTTAGCCCAACTGGTAATCGGTTTCTACATCAGGCATGAGAAGACTAGGAAAGGGAAGCCCCATGCAATAAATGCTCTATAGTTAAATAGAGTGCTATCAACATACTACCATCAACCCTACACTACAGCTGAGTGAAATTTGGAATTTCCATCCCACAGGAAATTCCAAAGTTTCAATATTTATGTTTGTCCCTGTCACACTATCTGGAATGATTCATGACCCTGACACCTTCAGAGTAGAGAGTAGATCAGGGGTCGGCAACCCCCAGCACATGTGCCAAAGCTGGCACACGAGCCGAGCCTGAGTAGCACGGGTGCCGCTCAGGCCCCTGCTGGCCCCCTTAGCACAGGCTGGGGCCACAAGAGCTGCGTGCTGCGGCTCCAGGCCCCCACTCGCCACGCTTCCCCGTTGGGGAGCGCGGCCAGCAGGGAAACAGAAGCCGCGGCATGAGGCTCATCACTCCTGCTGGCCCCACCCCGTTGGGCAGGGCTGCTGGAGGGGAGGGGCACGGGTCCAGCCGGGCTGAGCCAAGCCGCCCTCTTGCTGGACATAGCCAGGGCCAGCTCCTGCCAGCAGCAGTGGCTCTGGGCGGACCAACCCGCCCCGCTCCCCTCCAGCATCCCTGCTGCTGGTAGGAGCGGGAGCTGGGAACCAGAGGCCGCTAATTGGGGGAGCCAGCCCCGGCCCTGGCCAGGAGGGAACTCAAGGCCTGACCCCACCCCTTTTGGCCCCGCCCCCAGCACCTGCTGAGGGTGCAGTTGGTGGGGCTGGCCTGGGGGCTGGCAAAGGTTGCCGACCCCTGGAGTAGATTGCCAAATAGCAAGGCAGATACCTCAAACTATGGTCTATAATTAGATTTCGTGAACCCAGTAACAAATGTGAACTCCTGAAGCATTATACCAACCTTACAATGCCAGTCTTGGGGGGAGCGAGTGGGGAATCATCTGAGCCTCGCAGTCTCGAGGATCCTGCGCTGCCCCATTATCAGTAGAGCAGCGCGTGGACACACCGCTGCCCCCCGCCACTGCGGACTGTGTAGCCTGCTCACTCCACTGGCCCTGCTGCCTTCGGATTCCCGCCAAAAGCAAAGAAGAGAGCAGGAGAGCTGAGCCCAGCCACTGGGCCAGCACCCTGCCCCTGCTTCTGCTGCTGGCTGGTCCGTGGCTGGGCCGCGGATCGTCTCCCGCCGGCAGGTGGCCTCGGGTTCCTGGCCGGCGCTGGCTCCCGTTGGTGGGCGGCCTCGGGTTCCCAGCCGGGGCCAGCTCCTAGCAGTGGGTGACCTTGGGTTCCGGGCTGGGGCCGGCTCCCTGTGACGGGTGACCTCAGCTTCATGGCCAGGCTGGCTGCGGCAGCTCCGGGTCCCCGGGGGGCAACCAGGGTCCCTGGGAGTGGAGCAGGCTGGCCCACCATGCTCTCCTCCAGAGTGGCGGTGTGGGGGCCCCACCTAGGCCACTGGCCCCTGCTCCCCGCAAGGGATGGCCCTGTCTACCCCCACCCGGGCAAGCGGGACTTAATCATAAATTGTCACTTTCACCAAAGTTCACAAAATAGTCAGGCTGCTCCAAGGCCCAAGAGCCTAGTCACTTACCCCAAGTTATTTTGTACCTTAGAAATCACAAAGACAACAATGCTGCTAGCCAGTCCTATAGTAAATTAACTAAGGATTTATTAGCTAAGAAAAGAAATGAGAGAGTATTTACAGGGTGTGATATGCTGCACCCCACATACACCCTCATGGTGTGGTCTGGTGTACTCACGTTCACCCCTACAGTGGTTTGGTACAAAGTATGTCATGTAAGGTGTTTTTGGAACACTCGTGACATATGGAGCATTACTGCTATGGTATCATGTTTCTTGCAATGTCATATCCCCAGTTGTGTGTCTCACATGGCTTGAATGTATGCAGACAAACACAGAGCTGTATTTCCACACTCAGTGGAGGCATGAATACAGGAACAATAGAGTGGCTTAAGCACCCTGGCTCAAGAAGGAAATATCAGGCCCACTGCCAGACCTAGGCGATCAACTTGACCCCAGGAGTGTTGAGGAAACTGGTTACAAGAAAGAGGCACCCTTGGGGGCTCTCCCCTGGAATCTCTCTTCTATGCAACATCAAGGACTGAAAATCTATCCACAGAAAGCGGGGTTGATGGTGGTTGGGAGTCAAGTTGCAAAAATATATTGAAGCCCATCTGTGTGGTAAGCGGAAAATAGACAGGAACAAATACCATAGCTTAGGATATGAGTTTTCTTTTATTTGATTGTGATAGCTCCTTGACTTAATAATCATTTGATTTATATTTCTCTGACTTGAAATCACTTAGACTCTTACTGTAGTCAATACACTTATTTGTTTGTTTTATTTGAAGCAGTGCATGTGGAATGAAAGTGTGCAGAGACCTCACTTAAAGTGAGGGAGCTGGTGCATATCAACTTCTTTGATAAATTGATGGACAAGTGTAAATGAGCTTGCAGGGTGCAGTGAGCAGCACTGAAGCCTACAAGATGGTAGTGCCCAGGCTTGCATTTGGGACCAGAGGTGTTTGCTGGGGATCAATCCCATGAATGACAAGCCGGAGGCCTCCTCCACTGGGTGAGAGACTGATTTTACACAGGAGGCTGGGCATGGGGGTTCACTCAGCAAAACAGAGTAAGTCAGGGCCCAGGAGTGAAGAGTTGGGGTGGCACAGCTGCATTCTATTCCAGGTTGCAGGAGGGGAATGTCACACAGGTTAAAGCAAACAAACATACACATAAATGAGTTACAGTATATGGTTCCAGTAGGTGACAGAGATGTAATAATCTGTCAGCGTTCTATGTCTTTTAGGGCTAACCCAGGTTGACCCTCAGGATCTCTGATTTTATGTCCTAGCTTGAACCAGCAAAAAAGAGGAAGAATTGTGAAGTCAGCTATCTTTATCTCTTTTTTTTCCCAGAATTCAAGTTGATGGGACAAACTAACATACAGGTGAACTAGTCTGGTTTCCAGCTATGAATCTGTCAGTGTTCAGCTGATGCCTATAGCCTTGGCAACAGACCTACCAGCATCACAGTCCCGAAACATGACAAAAAGTTGAAATGTCAAATTTTCTATAGAAAGGAAAATCTCCCCCCCCCCCCCAATTGATTTGGAAACATTTTGTTTTGACATTTTTATCACAAGAAAACATTTTTACATTTCCAAAATATAAATGTTTGTTTCACTTTCCCAAATTGATTTTCAGCATTATACTGCATTTCCCTACTGTCCTATGAGAATGATAGTACTGGTTCCTATGGTCATGTAATTCTGTGATGTTCCATCAGAGGAAATGCACTATGGGAGAAGTAACCCCCTAGGATGCCTGGCCCAGAGTAGAGAATGGAATCAGAACAACTCCAATAAGGTAATGTGCTAGAGGTAAATGCAATTTTTTTTTCAATATATTCAAAATTAAACATTTTGGGTGAGTTTAAAGAAAATATATTTCCATACTGCCCAAACCTATCCAAGAAGAAATTTTTCATTTCAACATTCCCAATGAGAAATGAATTTTTTTTTGAAAAGTCAAAATCTTTTCCTGTGAAAAATTTGAATTTTGCAGAAACTGCATTTTCTGTTGCAAAATCATTAAACAAAAAATTCCCAATCAGCTCCTCCCAGAACCTCTAATCTGTAGGAAATTCACCAACTTCTTTTTTAAAGGAAAGTGAATGATGTAAAAAAACAGAGGCATTTTCATTTTTCTAGCTGGTGGCAGTGGAGAGTGAATTGGCATAAGCAAGTCTGTCTTCAGTTCAGTCTGCTGTGTTGTCTCCCAGATTCCCAGCCCTTGCTAAACTTTGCTACTGCTAAACTTGCTAAATTTTGGTTGCTTGCTTTTGTTACTTGCTAAACTTTTGTTATTGGACTATACTTTCAGGTCTCCTTTACCAGCTTGTGATTTGTCTTGTCAAATGGAAAATGGTCACAAGATCCAGTGTTATTAGTAATTTACCTTCCACAAACATTATTGTCATTATTAGAGTTCTGCGCCTACAAAAATGCAAGGTCAAGCCAACAAAAAAAATACATATAATGAAAAACTGGCAGCAGCATAATTAAAAAATCACCCAAAACAAAAACAAAACAAAAAAAATCCGCCACTTATCTGTAAACTTTGCATCACCATGTAAGAAAAACATTTTGGGACAAATCCTTGGGTTTGATGAGACTATTTTACACTGCACTGCCAGCTACTTTGTCTGAAAGACCTCTATAAAACATTCAAGGCAAATCAACCCAGTATGTAAGTGATCCTCCAGTATCTGCAGCAGTGAAAAGGGACCATGGATGTTGTTCTTATATCATATCAATCCTGGCCTACATTTTTAATCTCTTGTGACTTCTACAGTTTAATGTAAGTCTGAACAGCCCTCAAGGAGCTACAAGAACTTCCCCTCATCTTTGCACCACCTCAGAGTTTCAGCTTGTGCATTTGTGTACACCTGAGAATCTTTGTGTTAAAAACAATTCTGTATATTCTTTTTATTGACTATTGGGCCATAGTGTGTTAAAATTAGTTTAGTTTAAGGAAATAGGGTAGCAATACACAGTTAATAATCTTCATCTCCCACAGCAATGTGTGACTAAAACAATTGTTTTAAATTATACTTCTGTAAGTTTCACCTGAATTCCGTAAGTGCAAATGCTTTCTTTTCAGATTTAGTTTCTCTCATTTTCAATTCAATGCATAAAAGGAATTTTAAATATTTATTTTGGGATATTTTGTACTTTTATTGGTTTTATAAACCAAACAAATTGTACGGCTTACTTTTACTGTATGAGTTGATTCCATATGTGCCAAATCAACATGCAGTGCAACAGAAAAAACTAAATTTAGCAAGATACTGCTCTGAGTAAAGAGAAAGTTGAACATTTTATGAAGGACTGATTTTAAGAGTAATAAACAATGAAATGGGTATTTTTATAATAAATGTATGGCTTAGTAAAAAGGCAAGAGTTAAATATAGTAGCAAAATATAAATAAAAGGATATATTATTTGGTTCTTCGGTAAGCAAAACAGGCTCTTTCATCTTTTCAACCTACTCCACAGCCATTAGGCCATTTTGTGGAATGCTCTTGTAGGGACAGAAGATCCTCTATGGCTCAAATGCCATGGCGTGAATTAAAACGCAGAAAATTATTACAAATCCAAAAGCTCAAAATCCAAGAACACTTCCCCACCATTGATTTATCACTAATGTTTAAAACTTGGAAAAGAAGGTTACTTAATATAACCAATGGTTCTTCAATATATGTGATCCCTATCTTGATTCCAGACATGGGTGAGCATGCATGCCATATGCCAGAGACAGAACTGTTTACAGTAGTCTCCACCAATTCATGTGCATGCTTTGCATAGCCCATGTGGCACGTCTGAGGTCTTATGAGGCTGCATGGTACAGCACCCCTTCAGTTTCCTCTTATTTGACAGGCATCCAGGTCTTAGCAGAAAACATGGAGGTGGGACTGGAATCCATATAGGGACCACACATCTTGAAGAACCATCAGTTACGGTAAGTAACGTTTTCTTCTTCGAGTGCTGGTCCTTATATGGATTCCAGATGTGGTAGTGTAGCAAGCAGTATTCAGCATGGAGATTGATGAACGTCTGGGCCATGATCTATAGGGTTTTTCTGTTCACTTTTACACTGTGATTGTATGATTTGATGCCAATTATGCTATGCAAGATTCCTTTATGAATGCTTATAACCTATCCTACAGGATTACTATGGTATCGTGTTTCCTGCAGCATCATGTATGTGTCCAGGGGTGAAGCATGTTACATAGCACAGAGGCTGGAGAATTACATGACAAAGGAAATGGCTCAGGTAGATGTGAAGAGAATCACATAGCAGCACAGAAAGGGAGGGTTTGAGGGGATTCAGAAACAAGGAGTTTATAATTGAGACACTTTGAACGGCTTGAAAAATCATGGAAGATGGGTGAGGTCCCAGAGGACTGGAAAAGGGAAAATATAGTGCCCATCTACAAAAAGCAAAATAAGAGCAATCCAGGGAATTATAGAACAGTCAGTTTAACCTCTGTAATCCAGGAAAAATAATGGAACAGATAATTAAGGAGTTGATTTGCAAACATCTGGAAGAGAATAAGGTGCTTAGGGTTAATCAGCATGGATTTATCAAAAACAAATTATGTCAAATCAACTTGATAGCTTTCTATGATGTAGTAACAAGCTTTGTGTATAGAGGGGAAGTGGTAGATGTGGTATATCTAGAGTTTAGTAAGGCATTTGATATGGTCTCACATCACATTCTCATTAATAAACTGGGGAGGTACAAACTAGATGGAGCTACTATAAGATGGGTGAAAAACTGGTTGGATAACCACTCCCAGAGAGTAGTTATCAATGGTTCACATTCAGGCTGGAAGGACATAACGAGTCAGATGTCTCAGGGATCTGTCCTGGGTCCTGTTTTGTTCAACATTTTTATCAATGACTTAGATAATGGCATTGAGAGCAAACTTATAAAGTTTGCAGATGATACCAAGCTGAGAGGGGTTGCGAGTGCTTTGAAGGATAGGATCACAATTCAAAATGATTTGGACAAACTGATGAAATGATCTTAGATAAATAAAGTGAAATTCAATAAAGATAAGTGCCAAGTACTCCACTTAGGGTTGGACAACCCATTGCACACTTACAAAATGGGCAATGACACTCCTAGGAAGCGGTACTGCAGAAAGGGATCTGCGTGTAATAGTGGACCACAAGCTGAATATGAGTCAGCAATGTAATACTGTTGCAAAAAAGGCAAACACCATTCCGGGGTGTATTAACAGGTGTATTGCGAGTAAGACATGAGAAGTGATTCTTCCACTCTACTCTGCACTGATTAGGCCTCAACTTGAGTATTGTGTCCAGTTTTGGGCGCCAAACATTTGACCTATGAGGGAAGACAAAGAGCTGGGTTTGTTTAGTTTAGAAAAAAGGAGATTGAGAGGGGATATGATAACTCTTTTCAAATACCTAAAAGGTTGTTATGAGGAAGAAGGAGAAAAATTGTTCTCCTTAATTACAGATGATAGGACAAGAAGCAACGAGCTTAAAATACAGCAAGGAAGATTCAGCCTAGACATTAGGAAAAAATTCCTAACTGTGAGGGTGACTAAACACTGGAATAAGTTGCCTCAGCAGGTTGTGGAATCTCCTACACTGGAGGTTTTTAAGACCAGGTTGGACAATCACCAGTCAGGGATTACCACGTAGTTGTAATGGGATGTCTTACCATAAAACAAAGGAATTTTTGATGGGTAGGATGAATGTCCACATGAAAGTATGCATCCTTCATACTGAAAGGCACAAACCAGGCCACACATGTGAGGGAGGGGATGATTTAGGGGTGTAACCATGTGGAAGCAGAACTTGAAGATGAACTGATTCAAGGCCCACAGATCCAGAATGGGGCAAAGAACTCTTCCCTTTTTCATTCTGAGAAAGTAGGGGGAGTAGAAGCCAGGGCCTTCATAGTGATGTGGGACTTGTTTTATTGCCCCTTTTCTGGAGGAGTGTATGGGTCTCACCAAGGCAGGAGAGAGTGCTGGAGCTTGTAACTCACCAAGAAAGATTGTGGGCATGTGATGCAGATCATCTACGTTGATTCTTTGATCATAATCCCCTGACACAGATAGAGTGCTCCAGAGAGGGGATTACTAAAGGCTATAAATCTTAGTGCTAACTACAACTGTTAAACCATTGAACTATATACTATGGAAAAAACTATCCTAAAATATTCTAAAACTACTATCTATTAATGAAAGATTTTCTTTAGTTTTGTTTTGTTTTTTTGATACATAGCTGTGAAGAGGAGTGTTCTGCCTCTGGTGGTGCAGCAGTAAGAGGAAACTGATGAGGCATTGACCAGCACAGCTTCATAAGACCTCAGACATGCCAAGTGGACATCGCAAGGCACGTTTGCGGGATGACGGAGTCTACTCTAAACAGTTCTGGCTCTGGTGCATGGCATGCATGCATGCCCGCCCACATCTGGAATCCACATAGGGACTAACACCTGAAGAACTTTGTGTTCTCAGCACAGACCTCTGCCATTTGAGCTAAAGATCTTACTGGTATCCTCTATGTGGTATGTGGACCAGCCACTAGTGGGTATTTAACATACTTTTTGAGTTGGTTACACAACTATCACACAGCAGAAGATTGGAGATCAGGAATCCTGGGTAATATTGCTGGCTCAGGAAGGGAATATGGTCTTGTAGTATGTGCAACAGTTAAAGACAGAATAGACAAACTCGTAGATTTGGCTGACTAGGTATGATTTGGATCCACATTAGAAACATGAAAATTATTTTATGCAAACTTTTAGTTAGCTTATTTGTTTCATAGGGACAGATTCTTGGCTATCTTACAGAGTGAAATATAAGGACTTGCTCAATAACAGTAAGAGTGCTCAAGTGCACAGAAATATAAATCCCGGCCAGTAGGGATCAGCTAAGAGCTCACGGTCTTCTGACTCCTAGCTTAGTATACTTTATCCTAAACCACAAGATATTTGGATTAGGATATACATATATGCTCTAATGCAGAAGAATAAGTAGCCGAATTCAGCTAAAATGTGGAATGCTCAAAAGATTCAGTGTCTTTGATGGTCAATGTGTTCTCTATAAATATTGTTAGTATGTGGGCTTCTTCTCTGATTGTATGTGGCTTGCAGAGTTATATATGAAAATCCTGCTCCAAAAGATGTTACAGCACTATATATAATTTAGTGATATGTCTTCCCCAATAAGGCATTGCTAGTATATTGCTGCCTTCAGTAGGTTTCTCTATCAAACTCACTGTCGTTTGCTACCAATTTTCTTATTTTAATGTGCTCGCATGTTCTTTACTAATTTGCACATTCCATTCTGAAGTCAGACTTCAGGTTTTGTACACATTTTACTATAAACGAACAAGAGCCTTTAGCCAATTCTGTGTGGCAGATAAAAGATGATGTATATTATTACCTGAAATTTGAATTTCAGTGGCACCTAAAGCCCTCAATTAGGGACCAAGGCTCCACTATTCAAGCCCTTGTATACAAAGATAATGGAAAGATGGTCCCTAACCCAAACAGTTGCACAACCTTAACAACAAAGATTCTACTGTAATAAATAGAGAGGGAAAATAATATATTCAGTGATGGATTTTGTAGTTACAAGCAGGAATTTCCTGCTGTAAGATCTGGCAACAGCCCATTATCTTAAAATTAATTTGAAAAAATTATCTGATGCTAGTAGGAAGTGCTAAGAAATGGGTCAAGAGTTATCTTTTCATTACAATACATTTCATCAACCCTATTCTGTAATTATTGTACCATTAGAACACAATATAAAAGCTTTCTGTGGTGCTCTGTTTTATCTTCCTTTTAATTTATAAAATAATAATTCATATGACCCATGTCTGTATATTTAGATTCCACATATAAGGTGTAATGGTGTAAACTGAAATGGCTGCACTGAGATTAGTGAAGCTACTCCTATTTACATTAGCTGAGAATAAGTGCCATAGAGTTTAAACACACCTTTCAGTATTTTGAGGCTTGTTCTTCAGAAATAAATTGAACATTATTCTCAAGATCTTAACTATGACATTTGTTTCTGATAAGTATCACTTGAGTGACAATAAAAGAGAGTTGTTTATTTTTACATTATACGTAATACACATTTTGCAAAGTATTCCATGATATTCAGATTGTTTAGTCTGATTGATAAAGGGATGATGATTTAAAATTCTGACATTCTCTGAAGGAGAAGATCAATTTGATTTTAGAAAACCAACACTACTGCATGACAGAACCCACGCAAACACAGTTCTCTGGCTGTAACTTAAAGGGTAAATCAACCAGGCAGGCAAACCGAGACTTGGTGCCACAAAATGGAAATCCCCATTCTGCTGTTTCTCTTCTGGATTAATGAAGTAAACTACATCCTGGATTCACAGATTCCAACAGCAGAAAGGACTATTTATGATAATCTAATCTGACCTCCCTTATAACACAGGCCATACAACTTCCCCAAAACAATTTCCAGATAATTTCTTTTAGAAAAATATTCAATATTGATTTACAAATGGCCAGTGATGGAGAATCCACCATGACTACTTCCAATGGTTGATTATTCTCACTGTTAAAAATGAACACTACTTTTCCAATCTGAATTTGTCTAGCTTCAGCTTCCATCCATTGGATCATATTATATCTTTCCTTGCTAGACTGAAGAGCCCATTATTAAATATCTGTTTCCCATGTAGGTATTTACAGACTGTAATGAAGTTATTCCTTCTATTGAGGCTTGTCCTCACCAGTTCAGTCACTGCTGTCAGAATGGAAAACTGGTCTGAGCCCAGACTTTGGAATGATGACCTAAGATGGTTACTTTTATACGCTGCCAGACAGCACACAACAGAGACAATGCCAGGTTACCCAGAGCCCTGCAAAATGATCTTTGCATGGATAACAAGGTCAGTTTTCCACTACCTCTAGGCTCAACGAGTGATAGAAGTGGATGGTGTTTCAAAGGTACTCCACCATCCACTGCAGTAAAACACCCTTACAGGACCCTGAGGACTTGACTAAATGTACATAGTTTATCACATTTGAAAAGCAGGTAACAATTATCTAAAAGAGTTGTTGCTTGTCAGACCGAGTTTTATTAAAGCACAGCCACTAAAAGCCTCTATTTGTGGCATAAGCCTCTCTGTTGATGTCCTAATATTTGAATAAGTATGGACAATTAATGCATAAATAACTATCCAGATGTTTTTGAAATAGGATACAGGCATGGCTCAAGAATTTTGCTGCTCAATTTCTAAAATTATGTCTCTTTTCAGGTATTTGGCCCTTTTCTTTTCTTCGTTCATGCTTTGAAATCCAGATCACTCCTCTAATACTTAAAGAGTGATGACAAACAGTAATCCCCACACTCGATTTTTCTTCTTTATTTCCTTTTAAATGGATGGAATGCCAAAGAGTGGCCCTGCACAGGCACTCTTCACCTCTGGCTATAAGCATCACTCTTGACAGCGTTGCTTATCGGTATTCTAAGCATTGACAGATGAGGTGTTAGTCATGTCCCCTACATTCAGTTGCTGTTCTAAGTCAATAATTCCTAGTGCTAGTACCTACTTAGTGACTACATATATTTTCCCATGCTCTTGGGCAGTAGTTCTTGTGGTCTCCTCCCTAACTTATAGCATGGCCTGAGATACTGGTGGGCAGGAACCTAGGAAATATGTTTGAAACTACGGTTTGGTCTACATTACCAGGTTACCTTGTATCAAGTTAGCTGTGCATTTGTGTACACTTAAATTTATCTCCCACCAATGTAAGTGCCCTATTACAGTGACACAGCAACACTACCTCCCCTACTGGCATTGAACCGTCATCTATGTACTGAGGCCAATGCAATGCAACTATAGAAAAGAAATCACATCAATCCTAACTGTCCTCCAAGAGCTATCCCACAATGCCTGACATTGACATCTGTGGTCACAATTGTGAGCTTTAGTGCCCAGAGGTGAAGCAGACTGAGAGGCCCCACTCTAAAGCCCCGAGAATTTTTTAAATGCCTTTTCCTGATTGTTCAGCTTGACGAGCACACCTAGCAACTCTCCTTCACTATGAATAACTGTCCAGCTGACCATGACAGAGACATGTTTTAAACATGTTCTGGCTTGGGGAGGACAGGAGATATTGGATCCCCAGGGCCTATAAGAAAAGGCTGTGCAAACACAGCTACAGATCAGTTGTAGAAACATGGACATCTACAAGGAGGAGAAGGGGTATGACATGTGGAAGGATGACCTGTGGCAGGCATAATCAGACAGCCAGGCAGGCCAAGAGTTGATTCAATGTCGAGCCGTAGACATGCCACTTTTACAAAGAGCTGTTCGCCATATTTGATGGCAACCCCACCAGCACTCTGCACACTATCACGGATACCTCAGAGAAGCCAGAATCACAAGCTTCTGTTGTGAACAAGGAGGTGGGGAATGTGCGACTGGGGAGTTTTACTATGCTGTGAGCAAGGACCTGTTTGAGATTCAACTGCAGTCCAGTCAGTCAAGCATTGGCAAGCCCAGTGAAGGGGAAGGCATCGTGGGTAAGTTAGCACCCCCACACTTAACAGGACACAGCTACCGACTTCACATTAATTTTCTCATACTCGAAGAGGTTGTGGTTCAACAAAGAGAGTAAGCGTTGTAACCTGCTTTTCATTCCCCTGCACAGTTAGGCAAAGGGGGCAATGCAGAGCAAGTTGCTCGATTATGTACAGAGGGATGTCCCTTCAAGCCTCCTGAGAAAACTCAGTGAAATTTTAATGGAAATGTTCTTCAATTCTCTCCCAAAGGTTTCTATGGATGGCAACCTTATTTCTTCCTTTGCAGTAGGACACTTTCCTACACCAGTCAGCAATAACTACGGCAGGCACCATTACAATACATACTTTAGCAGCACACAGGCCCAAATGGCTTTGGGACACCAGCAGTGGCTGTGCTCTTTGGCTATATCTACGCTAGAAATAGTTAGGTCGACTTTATTAAGTCGACTTAAAGTGGTTACCCTGAACGGGGACTTAGTAAGTCGATCTAACTGCCCTTAAGTCGACTTAATAAAGCCAACTTAAGGGTTAATCCAAGTCCACACTGTGCTTAAGTTGACCTAAGGAGTTGACTTAAGGGTTAGGTCGACCTAAACGGTGGTTCTTACCAAGTCGACTTAAGCTTTCATTAAGTTGACTTAAGGAGTTTCTTAAGTCGACTTAATGAAAGCCCAGTGTGGATGGAGAGTAATTTAGGTCGACTTAAGGCTACCTGTGTAGACATTGTGTCTCTCTTACCCTCAGGAGTAAGGTATCAGCTAAAATCAGCTCTGCCTGTGGAAAATTGTGCCAGTATTCAGTCCCATTGACTTCTACTCACAGCTTCATTCAGCTGAACAATTCCCTCCTCATTTCCCTCACTCTTGGTGGATCATACTAACCATGCTGTGAGTGGTGTCATGCACAAGGACTCCAAAGCAGAAGTGTCAATAAGCATGCCCTGTTTAAAACTTTAGGGGAGCAATGGAAGGGAGTGCTGAATCCTAAATATTGCCTTCTGTTGTGAGTTATTGATAGCTATACCTCTGTGTTTTATTTGAAGCTGCTGCCATTTCAGCCTTGAAGTTTTCCCCTTCACAGCTGCTAGATGAGGAGGAAAAAGAAGAGGTCTTGGCACGACATGTTCAATGAGATCCTGCAAGATTGCAATGCATCGGACTGTGACCAAACGGTATGGAGGGTGAACACTATAAACAGCATGGAGAAGGAAAGAGTGGAGAGGAGAAAGGCCTTGGAGTCACAGCAGGAAAAGCAGAGGGAGGTGCACCAAGACATAATGGAACTTCTCTGGCATCAAACACAGACACTGAAGGCTTTTGTGGACCTACAGGTTCATTAATTGAAAGTCAAGGTTGCTGTGTGTGCAGCAGGTAAAATGGACATAAATGTTCTTTCACCTTGTTAAATTTAGTTCCATTAATTAATTATTTTTTTTCATGTATGTATTTTTAAATTGCACAGATTTTTCTTTGTGATGGTTTTGTTACTAAACAAAAAATTCCATTATTTGGAAAATAATTCATCTTTACCAGCCCAGAACGTGAGCTCAGAGTGATTAGCTTTTCTGAAAGCACCCACTTGCTTGTTACTGTACAGCAAGACAAAACTCATAGGATCAGTGACAAGTACAGTGTAACAACAATAAATGTACACCAAACACCGCAAACTTAATAGGTGCTTTGACAGTGTTATATTCATAGCACCCCACGATTCCTAACAAGCCCCAAATAGTGAAGTCACAAAGCACCACAATACATCACTAAAACAATGAGAGTCCTGTGGCAACTTAAAGACTAACGAATTTCTTTGGGCATAAACTTTTATGGGCCCCAACCCACTTAGTCAGATGCATCTGACGATGAAGCATCTGTTGTATCTGACGAAGTGGGTTGGAACCCACAAAAGCTTTTGCTTGAAGAAATTTGTTAGTTTTAAGGTGCCACAGGACTCTCGTTGTTTTCGCTGTACACAGACTAACATGGCTACTCTGGAATACATCACTGTGGCTCACCATTAAAGTGCTCTCTGAAAGTCTCCTGGAGCTACAGAGCCCTGCATTGAACTCTTCTAATAGCCTATGTGTCTGGCTGTTCAAACTCAGCAGACAGCAGCTCCACCTCCACTCTCCAACCTGGCAGGAATTTCTGTCCCTTTGCTTCACAGATGTAATGAAAGACAGCGGAGCTTGTTTCTCAGGCCCAGAAGCAGCGCTCCATTTGCAGTTATTCCATGACCACCACCACCAACCTTGAATCGTTTTTTGCTATGTCTGATAAAAATATGTCCCCGGAGAAATAGTAATTTTCCCTACGGATCTTGTTCTTCTTACTGCTCTGCAAATACTGGAAGATTAGGTGTCATATACTTGCAACGTTTATGATAATAGTGCAGAGTTGTGTAAGCTCAATGCTTCTGTCAGAGATGGCAAACAGTGAGGAGGGCCACATTGGTTCATGGGATTTTTTAAAGATGGTTATGGGATAAAAATGACATTATGGATCAAGATGGTTGCATGCTGAGAAGCTAACCCCCTTCCAATAACCCCTGAGTGACTTGATTCTGACCATCATATATTGCCAAAGATTCCCAAAAGGCAGCATGCTAGACTGTGGCAGATTGTACACTGGGATATTGATGCTGTCTTCTAGCAAGATGAAGAGCTCAGGCTGTCAACATGCGAGAGCAAGAACATTCAACATCTCTGCTGACAACCTTTCACATATACCCTAGTGTCAATCTTGGCAACTAACCGAATCAGAGTCTACTCCTCACAAATCAGTCAATGACACCAAAATTTCAGGTTGAGCCCAGGAAGTGAGGGAAGAGAAGCCCAACATCAACCTGCTGGAAGCAAAATAGTGCTCCCTGCACTGGCAGGAACCAGTTTTTACTATATAGCGCTTATACCATAGTACATTAAGAATGAATGAGAGTCAAATATCTAGAAATGAAATTGTGTGTTTTCTTTGAAAAACTCCAGTTTGTAGATATTTCCCACTGAACAATTTAAGATTGAAAGCAACATTCGAACTACCTATATTATGCATTTATGGAATCCAGTGACTAAGAAAATTCCCTAAAACAAATGAAACAAATATAAAAAAGTAAAATAGTTATTATAAATATCTGGGAATCAAAATCACTCAACCTCATTAAGTGTGAATTTTGCATAGATGTGTAGTCAGCAAAGTTGGAAAAACTGCTTGTTGTACTTCACTGGTACTGAATCAACACTTTAGGACAGTAACATTCACTATTTAAAAAAAAAAAGAATAGATCAAAACTCTTGAGTTAAAAGGTTAAGTGTTAGTCTCTGTGTAGTTGATAAATGTAGAGTTAATTTAATCAGTGGTTGTAAGAGGTAATGCCATCAGGTGGTTGCCCTGACCTGGGCTTCTACTTTTCACAAGGGTAAGATTTAAGAAAGATGTTGATTCTAGGTCTTTGACCTAGCCGAGACCTTGTTAGTGCCAGCCTGGTGTTCTGGTAAACACACGGAGAACTTTCAGCTCAAATCAGTAACATCTGCAATTCACTAGTACAACACATGGCTTTAAAATTAAAAGGCAATGTGATCAAGTGCTTCAGGATATTTTAACAGTTAAAAGAGAATGTAGTCAGATAAAACATTTAGGTAATTTGCTTCATTTCCCCCTTCCCACCCCCCTTTTAAAAAAACTGGACAAATTCAATTGTATTGTATTTCTTAAAAAAATTGCAGGAAAAACAAAAACCAAGTTAATTATTTCAATGCTGATTGATCTAGGGGAAATGAGGATCTTGTATGGGTCTCTACAACATGTGTCATCTATTAGATAAGTAGGTTTTACTACCTCAAACGGAGTCAGACTAAAATTAATTAGAAAGCAGTTTAAATTACAAGCTAAAGACAATAAAATGTAATAAAAACAGCAAATGGCATTTAGGTCATTAATATTAATTCTAATATAATATTGTATTGATTATTGCCACTTACTATGATAACGAGCTTTACAAAGTTGTTGAATTAACTGTTTAACCCTACATGCAGCAACTAGAATGCTTTAACACTCACATATTTAATAATCCACCAAATTGGTTCTTTTTACAATATGAAACTTCTTAGGTTCTCATTAATGCTACTCAATTTATAAGTGAATCTGGACAGTTTGTAGGCCAGGAGGCATCTATTATTCTTCTTTCTATAACATAACTGAACTCCCCAATTATCAGGTTTAAAGTAATTAAGACATGGCAATGTATCAATCAAATTATTAATTACTTCAACATCTCTGGTCAGTGCCAGGAATTTAAATTAAATGATGAATCTCAAATCCCCAGACAGACAGAGTAATCTTCATTCAGTGAGGGGAAACAATGGGAAAGTATCAGACCTTCTTTAATACAGAATTACAGCTAAATATCAAAACAAACAAATGAAAAGGTACAACTCTCCCTAACGTCTGTTTCTATTTATATGTGTGTGTGTATGTGTTTATGCAATTAATGTTTTTTCAAACTGATTCAAAATGAATCAGTCAATTCTACCCAAAAGGAAGTCCCTTCTTGCAGCTTTCTTAACAGTCCTGTTTTCTTAAAGATGTCATGCACCATAATAATTTTTTCATTTTGATGCTCTGAATGGAAATTAAAATTTAGAATTAGTAAAATCTAATTTTTTTCTGTGAAAAACACGAGTCTTGCAGACACTATTTTCTTTCAAAAGATCATTTTGAGAGAAAATTTCCAACTAGCTTTACCTAGCATTTTTGTGAGCAAGAAGTTACCTATATTTGAAACAAACAACAAGAAAACAAACACAAAACAAAACAAAGGAAATGATTAAGAAATCATAACAATGGTCATATTGGGTCAGACCAATGATCCATATACCCAATATCCTGTCTCCTAACAGTGGCCAATGCGAAGTGCTTCAGAGGGAATGAATAGAACAAGTAATCATCAAGTGATCCATCCTGTCAGCCATTCTCAGCCTCTGTCAAACACTAATCTCTGCTTATCCTGGCTACCAGCCACTGAAGGACCAATCCTCCGTGAATTTATCTAGTTCTTTTTGAACTTATTATAGTCTTGGCCTTCACAAAATCCTCTGGCAAGGAGCTCCACAGGTAGACTGTGCATTGTATGAAGAAATATTTCCTTTGTTTTAAACCTGATGCCTATTAATTTCATTTGGTGACCCCTAGTTTTTGTGTTATGAATAGGAGTAAATAACACTTTCCCTATTTACTTTCTCCACACCAGTTATGATTTTAGAGAACTCTCATGTCTCCCTGCCCCTCAGTCTTCTCCTTATTAATCTGTCCTTATATGGAGGCTTTCCCACACCTCTGAGGCATTTTAGTTGCCATTTTCTGTACCTCTTCCAATATATCTTTTTTTTTTTAAATGGGATGACCAGATCTGCATGCAGTATGTGGGCATCCCATAAATTTATAGAGAGGCAATGTAATATTTTCTGTCCTGTTATCTACTTCTTTCCTAATGATTCACAAGATTGTTAGCTGTTTTACTGTCACTGCACATTGGATATGGAAGTTTTCAGGGAACTATCTACAATGACTCTGAGATCTCTTTCTTCATCATTTTACCTGTATAGTTGGGATCATGTTTTCTAATGTGCATTACTTTGCATTTACCAACACTGAATTTCATTTGCCATTTTGTTGCCCATTCACAGAGTTTTGTGAAATCCCTTTGTAACTCTTCACAATTTGCTTTGGACTTAGCTATGTTTAGTAGTTTTGTATCATCTCCAAATTTTGCCACCTCACTGTTTATCCTTTTTTCCAGATCATTTATGAATATGTTGAATAGAACTGATCCCAGTACAGGCCCTGGGGAACACCACTATTTACCTCTCTTCATTCTGAAAACTGACCATTTATTCCTACACTTTGTTTCCTATCTTTTAAGCCAGTTACTGATCCAGGAAAGGACTTTCCTCTTATGCCATGACCGCTTACTTTGGTTAGGAGCCTTTGGTGAGGGACCCTGTCAAAGATTTCTTGAAAAATCTAAGTACACTGTATCCACTGGATCATCCTGGTCCACATGCATGTTTACCAACTCAAAGAGTTCTAGTAGCTTGATGAGGCATGATGCAAATAATTTCTTTATTTGCTCCACAATGGCCTTATCTTCCTTGAGTGTTCCTTTAGGATCTCAATCATCCAGTGCCCACCGATAGTTCAGCAGGCTTCCTGCTTCTGATGTACTTGGCTGCTGTTCTTCAAATTCTTTTTGGACTTCCTAATTATATTTTTATATTTCACTTGATTTCTTTCATTATTATAGTTGATAGCAGAGAATGCATTGCTACAAATGATTCTATTCTATTGCAGTCTGATGTGCTTCCTTCTTGCTTCATAGATTCCCAGTACTTGTTAACCTTTGCTACTTTATAAACTTAGTGGCACATACCAAAAATTCCTACCAGACAAAATTCTAAAGCTAAAGGCAAGGATATTTTCTGGTAAACTGTCTGTTGTAACAATGCCACAAAACCAAGACACCCCCATTAAATCGCCAGAACTACACACCAAACTCATGGGCTTGATCCCAAAGGCCACTGAAGTCAATGGAAAGATTGCTAGGCTTTGGGTTAGGCTGACTTCCACATTCTACCTAAGAACCCGTGTCTCATGTGAAAACTTATATAATTTTGGTTAATTCATTTAAAGAAATATGCATGGATAAATCAAAATGGAAAATCCTATTGTTAACTTTTCACTTGGATCAGAAAAGGTATTGAAAAGTGTTAAATGGGAATACTCGGTTATTACAGATCACAGAATGATTAGGATTTGTTAAAATCTAACAACACAATACAGATAGCTCTTCCACTACACTGATACAATTTCCTACTCCTGGACAGAGTTCAAAGTTCATTTTGGATAGTGTTAAGCCATCTTTTTTCTGAAATACATTATAGTTTGTTATTCATTTTACATTATGTTAGTTATTCAAAGAGAATTTGGGGAGAGGACAAAATTGATGACAGTCTGATGCTAGAAATCCAGGAGTATTGTTTGAAAAACACTGGTTTCTCAGAGTTATAATATTTCCAAACATTTAGAAACAACACACTATAGCATCTGTCGTCAGAGATAATAAAAGACAATTAGAAGGAACTAAATATAAAAGTATTAGGCAAATATGTCTCATAAGAATACAGCGTGCAATGCTCCAATGAGACCTATGTGCACCATTGGGGCTATGCACAGCAATAACAAATTATTTCGACAGTGATGTTTTACAAATATTATTCAAAATTAAACTGATGGATTAATTTTAAAAAAATATTTCCAATTAAACAATATATCAGAGAGTAAGGCTCTATTTCAGATAAGACTTTTCTTTTTATCCTAACCAGGTTAATGTGTATCCTGTTTTAATTTCTCCTGGTTTAATTGTACCATTTTGTGATCATCTACTGTGCTTCAAGTTAGAGATCACATAAAGTAAAAGACATTCAC
This sequence comes from Pelusios castaneus, assembly GCA_007922175.1. Lineage (NCBI taxonomy): Eukaryota > Metazoa > Chordata > Testudines > Pelomedusidae > Pelusios > Pelusios castaneus. Next base: position 8,659,668 of record ML685764.1, read on the forward strand.
GAACAAAGCGTTCCCCTCTTACTTTATTTATAATACTGGGCAAAATATAACTTTCAAACAAAACAATAAACATGACACGATGCAGGTTTCAAATGTGGTGTTATTAGGAATTAAGTCAATAAATTACAGGACTACAACCTAAGGGTGACCATTATGATAGATCTGACTTTGGCCATATTTGTCCATCAATTACTTCATATGCGCATAAAGCTTTAATATGCTTATTGATTGGATATAGTAGTCTGTACTTTTATAAAAATTAAATGACATATTTAATGTGAATATATGTGAAGTCACCTTTGTGAAGTTTTAGCCACTTAATTGCCACTAGTGACTTTAACAGGAATTGTAAGGCTGTTTTGCAGGCTGTGTAAGATGAACAGAGAACATAAAATCCTCTCAGTCTGATCAAAGACTGGATATCAGAGTATAGCCACCAAATCAGATTAGAGGTGGGAGGAATGATAAGAACCCTTGAATGCCTTTTGGAAAGATGAGATGAGGTAAGATGTGTTAAAAAGGTCTGTGGCAACATTAAATTCAGTTACTTGCAATGAGGCAATTATATGCATGAATGACACTGAAACAATCCATAATTAATGGTGCAAATTCTGCTCTCATTCATATCTGTGCAACTCTACTGATAATGAAGGAAGAATATGGCTCAAAGAGAGCATGCTGAAACAATTCTAGACACAAGAGTGTTCAAGCACTCCTAATCTTGTAGTACTCTGAGGTGACTCGAATATGAACATCTCTAGAGCTCTGCTTCAGACAGAGAAAGAAGATCTTCCACTTTACCCGCTTTCGCATATGTTGGTGACTTCATTAGGTCAGCTGGGGGAACAATCTGGAAAATAACTAGGTAGAAAAACTATTTGGCAAATTTAGGAGAACATGTGTGTGACAGGCAAGTACAGTAAAGGAGATTCACTTGTGCATATCACATTTAAATGATCACCTCACAGGTTTTTGGAGATTTTGGGGGCGAAGGAGGGGAAAAACTACATTTACAACCTTTGACTCTACAGCCCATCTTGCAGGGATGACAGATTCCTTCAATTTATTAAGGCTTTTCCTTGACACAATTGCCAAAGAACAGGAAATAAACACATATTTTTGAAATTTTCTGGAATTGGAAATAAAGGGCCAAGTTCTGTGGTGGCTAAATTAAGAGTCCTTCAAATATGACTGAGACTTATAAACAAGGAACACTTGACTAAGGAGAGGGGAAAGGGATTTGTGCCAATAAGCCGTTCTTTGTATATGGTATGGTAAAGAGAGTTTCTATTTTAAGACTTTTATGTAAGAGACAGTGTCTATGGTATACATCAAGGCAGAGGGATTGGTAGGGAAAAGTGGAGAAAATATAAAGCCTATACAGCTAATTTTAGTAAGACCAGGTCAAAAGACGTGTTACTATGAGATGAGACACACATCTTGAAGCACTTATTGAAAGAGCTGGGATCCAGAGTTTGTGAATAAACAAGCACTTGTTGCATTAGTTTTCAAATGATTAAATGTGTGTGTGTTGGGGGGGGGGGGAGTAGTCATTAGCAAAACTGAACGGAAAAAGTTGTGAAAGGTAAAAAATGTTAATTATTTACAGTTTTGTTTTCTAATAAAATGATTACTTCAGAAAGAAAAAGTTGATGCTTCTCACTAGATCCTTGCAAAACCCATAAACACTTCTAACCAATGAAAGATCCGAGGTCAAGAATTCAGAAGACACAGCACAATATTGATGCTTTAATCTTACTTTGACTCTGATTCCCTCAATGTAAACAAAAAGATCAACACCATATGATTCCTGAAATCACAGATAAAAAGCTATACGATCAGTGAGGGACACAAGTGATATTTAAATCAGGAGTTTTTCTAATTTTAAATGCTCAAGTTCATCATGTTCTGTAGACTACACAATAAAATCACAAGTCTCTGTGTTATCAGTTATACAGTCTCAATAGAGGTCGTAACTACTGAACTGTAATATTTTTCAAGAGCAAGGAGTAGGAAATGAAGATTAATTTTTTTTAAGTATGTACAGAAGTATGAAAAGATAAAAAAGGTTGCATTTTATTTAGTTCTGTTGGTGAAAAATAAATCCTTAAAACAGTGTAGTCCACTACAATACAGAATGTGTTAACACCACTAACTTGTAATAGATACAATCACACTATTGCTATAGAAATTTTTGTTTATTTTTCAACAGACTGGTGTCTGAAAATCATGCTGTCTTACATTTCTGTTTCCCTGTAACCTTTACTATTATTCCTACTGTGTAAAGTGAAGCACAAATTTAAGGTGACAAAGCACCAGTTGGTGGATGTGAAGTACACTACGAAAGCAGAAACCTATGAAAGCTTCACAACCATTATAAAATAACTGACCTATATGAAACTGCTACCATGGTTCACAAATTTATTGTCAGGTTCCAGCCTCTAGCTGTTCTCTGATTGTTCTAAATACTTGACAAACTGAAGCCTTTTCACTTTCCGTTGAAATTGCCTCATCTCCCTGTCAGAGCGCCATGGGGGACTCCATTACTTTTCCGACTTCTTTCCCCTACTGACAAGTCATTTAGCTGGCTTCTTGTTGTGAAGGCTGTCCATGTCAAATTAGCCAGGGCCCCTATTGTCCTTATTACCACTCGAAAAGCCATCATGAGTAATGCTATGGGGTCCCTCAGTTGTCATCATTTGTCAGAAAGAAAGGGAGTGTGGTTACATATAGCTGACAGGTAATTTCAGTGTCTACAATTACCCCAATTAGTCTTGTCATAAACAATTCGATAAATGCACACCAATACAAACAGATAAACACACCAAGGTTTCTCACTATTAATGTCATGTAATGGGTAAATCAGTGATATAATGCTATATTTTATTTATTTATTAAAACTATCCTCAGCTGCAAGCTGGCAGTTGCTACCTGGTCAGCACAAATTGTACTATCTACTTTCATTAGCTCATCACCACAAGAGAATATGAAAGGCTGTGACAAAATTCATTTAGAGACAGAGAGAGAGAGAGAGAGAGAGAGAGAGCGAGCGCAAACAGATTGCCTAAAGCAGGTGTTATAACAAAGATAAAACAAAGGTTTTCTTTTGTCAGTTCAGTACTGCAATGAGCTTTAAAGAAGACTTCTTTATGTTTAAAAAACAAATGTGAAATATGAGAGAGACTGAAAGAAAGAGAATGCAGTGACATATATTCATTCTCAAATTGGGAGTACCTGATTTTCCCCTCCCCCCAATAGAGTCAGTGGGCGTGACATTTAACAATATATGTTAAAGTATTTTCAGAGCCAGTCATTTCACACACAGCATTAATGTAATTCTCTCCAACTATTGATTCTAGAATTTTAAAAGATACACATTGTTATGATGTACAGTCCCTGAAACATATTACGTTAAACAGACCTTGCTATTTCTCAGTTCAGAAGCTTTGATTATGGGCATAATAATTTCAGCTCACTGGACAGTCAATACTACTATGTGATAAAGTATTTTCAGGCATAAAATATCGGAATCAGCAACTGCTCTTTTAAAACATAACATAGCCCTGTTATAACACAACACCAAAAAAGTCTGCTTTAATCAGACCTACGTTCAATACTGAATTAAGATCTGTTAAGCTTATCCTTGTGATCTAGATAAATAAACGTTCAAAACTCAACATCTCTAGAGTCCACTGCACCCTGTCTGTTTGCTGACCGCAGACTTAAGTGATGGCTGAAAAACCCAACACAAGCATGTTGTTGTAGGAAATTGCTTTTGGCAACTATTTGTTGAAGCTCAAGATTTTTTTTAAACGAACACTAAGAACCCACCAGAAAACAGGACAGGTCTCCCTAATGAGTAATCTATTTTAGCACAGTCTTGTCTAGGCATGACAGTTTACTGAGAGGCTTGAAAAACTCGTAATTACCAGTGTTACAGGGCAATTAATGTATATTACACTGCACTACTCATGGCAGCAACTGTCATTTTCTCAATAAAAATGAGTACTCTTCAGCTAAAGGTGACATTAATTGGGACTTTAATGACTATGCAGAGGAGCTGAAGCCAAATATGAACAAAACAGCGATTCAATGAGCGACTTCAGAAACGAGAAAATTGTACTAAAATGAGATTAATTGCTGTTTAGAAAAAGGAAAGAACCTAAAAAGCTATTAAATTGCAGGGTTTGGGTGCCCGGGTGATGGTTGTGATGTTAATCTTGCATTCTCACAGCAGGCAAATATTCACTAAATTCAGAGCCTTTTGACAGCAGGAAAAATCATGTATGCTTAACTTCAATCCATCAAAAATATATTTCAGCTTTTATCAGTGTTCTAAATACTTCTGCAATTTCAAAAATTACTGCTCCATTCCTTGGCTGTCATCATGCAAATGTGAACACTGTCAATATTGCTACGAAAAATTCCCTGGCTTCAAAAGGCCTACTTCGGTGATAAAGAAAGAAAAACGTGAAGATTAGAATTGCAAAACACACACTACTAATACAACAGAAAGCAAACAATAAGAATTTAATATTTAAGTTGTGGAAACTGCTAAAATTGAAAATGATGGGGTGTTGTTTGTGTGTATGGAAAAAAATCAAATAAAATTATTTCAGAATATCTTTCAAAGCTTATAACTTTATAGTTAATTACTCATCACAAATAATTAGGACATAATTTTGCAGCTTGACTTCAGGTGATATAATTATTAAAACTGCTCTGTAGTTTCTAAAAGCCTTTATCCCTACTACTTAATTCTTTAAAGCAATTATATAATTGCTTTTCTTTATAGCCTTTTCAACTGTCATGATGAGTGTATACATAAAACATCACACTTAAACTCTGACATATAAGAGGGATAAACATAACTCTGACTCACTTTGAAGTTGTAGCTTCTTTAACTTGAAATTTGAAAACAGAAAATTAGTTTAGCCATTCAGGTTAGCAACTGCATACAAGAATGGCTAAACTAGTTCACACCAATGGTCCATCTAGCCCAGTACCCTGTCTTATGACAGTGTTAACTTCATATAAGAAGTACAGAGTACAGAATATTTGCACCCTTGAAAAGATGAGAACAGACATTATGGTATTTCACAATTTCCTATTTCATAAACAATTCTGTTTGTTCTGCATTTTAATAATTAAATAGCCATCTCATCTACAGATTACAAACCTCAAGACGCATTAATGCACATATAGTTCTGGCTATACCCAAGAACCCACATCCACTAAATTACACAATGAAGGAAAAAATAATGGAGATGTTTTGTATCTTCAAATTGGCTGATTCTAAAAACAAAGAAATAATATGATTTGCATTGTCAGTTACTATTAATAACTGCATTTAACCATTTGTGTATGTGAATGTGTGTGTGTGTGTGTGTGTGTGTGTGTGTGTGTGTGTGTGTATAATAAATGCAAGGCTAGCACAAAATTACAGTTATGAGTTTAAACTAACCAGGAAGGGGAAAAGTCCAGTGGAACTAGTTATACAGTATGCTATGACCAGAAGCGTGTGCTGGATTGGGCTACAGATACTCTAGGAACCTAAAGTTAAACTTCAATTCAGAAAATTTACACTGTTAAACTTTGTGTTGCATAGAAAAGGTTTTTTGCAATTAACTTCCTTGTTTTGTAAAGAAAAAAAACACAGAAAACAAAACTTCATGAGTTTTACATTAGCATTTAAACAGCCTATTTAGGCTTTGAAGTTTACATACGTGAATGGGGCAAGTTTGCTTCAGCTTAGATGGTGATGGTTTTCTGCAAAGCTAATTTAACAAGGCAATACTTGATCAATTTAGATTTGGATAGCAGTAGTTTGCAGTGAAATGTTTAAAACATTTTTTTTTTAAAATAAAACTTGCATTTTAACTTGCATTTATATCCTAAAGTCAAAGCCTCATCTCTCTTGTTATGAAAGGGAGCATAGCATGTATAAGAATCAGGCTCATGGTATAAGAATTTGTCCCTGTAATTCCATTAGGATTATTTCTGGAGGTATCTGCTGGGTATGTTTCATTTATAGCAGTCCTGGCAACAGCTAGCGGGCAACACCCTTGATATCTCTACAGTTAAGCACAGAAGATACGAGCTGTTGCTAAAAAGTATTTTTTTTCCATTCCGCTACAGTTTGTTTTAAATTTGTAAACACCAAACTTAGCAAAGAGGCTATTTCTCAGATTGCACAAGGCACAGAGCAAGCATGATGTGTAGTTTCCTTTGCTCAGTAATTTTTTAAGTTATTAGAGGGAGAAAAAGACCTGTTTTAGTAAGTTGGATAAAACCCTCCAAAGGTATTTCTCTCATGCTTCCCATATTCAACAAAAGGCAACAGGGACTTTTTCTTTATAAATAAATAAATCACCTCTTGATAAGATGAAGCATGGAAAGAATCAAACCAGTAGATCGAGGGATGTGATTATTCCCCTCTATTTGACACTGGTGAGGCCACATCTGGAATACTGTGTCCAGTTTTGGGCTCTCCACTACAGAAAGGATGTTTCTGAAGTAATCATGTTATTAGAAAACAAAACTGTACATAATTAACATTTTTTACTTTTGACAACTTTTTTTGACAACTACTTGAAAGGGTGCTCCAAAGAGGAGGGAGCTAGGCTGTTCTCAGTAGTAACAGAGGACAGAACAAGGAGCAATGGTTTCAAGTTGCAGCTGGGGAGGTCGAGGTTGGATATTAGGAAAATCTTTCTCACTAGGCGGGTGGTGAAGCATTGGAATGGGTTACCTAGGCAGGTGGTGGAATCTCCATCTTTGGGAACATTTAAGGCCCAGGTAGACAAAACCCTGGCTGGGATGATTTAGTGGGAGTGGTCCTGCTTTTAGCAGGGGGTTGGACTAGATGACCTAATGAGGCCCCTTCCAGCCCTAAGATTCTATTATTCAAATTGTGAAAATTGTGGGGAAAGCTGAACAAAAACTTTGCTAGAGCTTCCTGTTCTGCACTAGCCATACACACTCAAATATGGTCACATACGGTATGTATATATCACAGAAGTGACTCAAGTATCTCAGCATTCAAAGGGCTTGACTTCATTACCATAACAAACACACATTCCAAGTTTTATAATTGGGTCTTCTAAAATTTGCATTGGCACAAGTGAAATGTTAATGCACCTATTCGTTGTCCTCACACTTTGCTTTACTTCTCTTTTCCCCCAACTTTTGTCTTCATTTCATTTCATTGCACAATATAATTTCATGAGTTACATCTAAGTCTATATTTATATATTCCTGCATGAATTTTGGCAGGTGACTTTGCTCTTTCATCTTATTAAAAGACTGAACTTTTCAGAATGTAAATTATATGCAGGTGAAGCTTGCTATAAAAGCAGAACATATTTTTTCTTATAAAAACTAATTAAGAGTGTGTGTAAGAAGAAAAAATTAAAGAAACATTCTGCAACTGCAAGAGATTAACGGAGGCCAGTATCAAGTCCTAAGCTAGCAAGGTACTTAAATATATCCTTTCTATAAGCATGGGAATAAGTCCACAGACTCGAGAAGGGGAAGGGGAATTCAGAGGGGCTATAAACATACTTAAAAGTGCCTCAGGACTCCTTGGCTATGTTATGTCTACACTTACCAAAGTTAGTTCGAATTAGTTAATTCGAACTAACTAATTCGAACTAATTTTAGTTTGTTCGAATTAACTTAATTCGAACTAGCATGGCCCACTGGAATTTTAGTTCGAACTAAGCAAGTGCCATGCATGTCACTTGCTTAGTTCGAATTAGTCAGTTGCATTAAGCTCAATGTGCCGGTTAGTTTGAACTAAGCAGTTAATTCCAACTAACAGAGCCACATTGACTTAATTCGAACTAACTAGTTCGAATTAAGGGTTAGTTTGAAAGGTATAATCGAATTTATTAGTTCGAATTAAGGAAGCCCTTAATTCGAACTAATGAAAGCCTAGTGTGGCCAAGGCTTAAGTTAGTTCAAATTAAGCTTCCTTAATTCGAACTAACTTGCCAGTGTAGACATAGCCTTGTTTGTTATACTTAAAGAGAGGAACCTATTTAAATATCTTGCTGAATTATGGAACAAACAATATGACTAACTGGTTGGGAACAGCTAGATCAGACCATATAGTTGGTATTTGTGTTCATGATGTAATTTAAGAATGTATCTTTTTAAACCAAAAGGAGGAACTGAGAAGCTACAAAAATCTTTGTGCATACTGGTGGAAGTGAATGGAAATGGGGAATGTATCTTTTGCTGAGGTATTCTTGAGTAATCATACTCTTTATTCCAAAGGGGTAGCCGTGTTAGTCTATTGTAGAAAGACAACAGAGTCTTGTGGCACTTTTAAAGACTAACAGATTTATTAATCGCATGAGCTTTCGTGGGAGAAAATCTTTTCTCCCACGATAGCTCATGTGATTAATAAATCTGTTAGTCTTTAAAAGTGCCACATACTCTTTATGTACACTTAAAAAAAAAACAAAACGCCAGTACTCTATTATGTTCCACGTACCATTTTTACTACACAGATCCCACTGATTTCAAAAGAATTTTAATTATATTGTAATATTTCTTATCAGACATTGACATAAATGGAACCAGCATTCCAGATACTGTAGGATGGTACTAGAAGGAATGCTTTCCTGTGCAGCAGTGCAAGCCTATAAAAACCATGGCTGATATTCTGCCAGGGCTAGGATACTTATTGTTATGAGTACAGAAAAAGAGGGAATCCAGTTAATAGTAGTGGTCTACTATTGTTTTCCTCTTCTTTCAAAACTACCAAGACTATCTGAAATCAGTGCTATCTTTCTTAATTTAATAAAGTTGTGCTGGTCGAGGGCTGTAGTATTTTGGTTTGATTTTGGTGGTTGGGTTTGCTGTGAGGATGGCTGGGTGATGTTCAGTAGCCTGTTATATACAGGAGGTCAGACTGGAAAATCTAGCCTTAAACTCTAAGGCTATGTCTACACTTGAAAGTTAGGTCGACTTAAGGAGCCTTACGTCGACCTAACTTAGTTCAAGTCCACACTAGGCTTTCATTAAGTCAACTAAAGGAGCTTCCTTAAGTCGACTTAATAAATACCACCGTTTAGGTCGACTTAACAGCTATGTTGATTTGTTAAGTTGACCTAAACCCGGTGTGGGACACCCTAGGTCGACTCAGTTCTCTACGTCGACGTAGGGTTGGGGACAGGGGAGCCATGGCTCCCTTCTCCCCGGGACTCCCGCTCGCCGACGGAAGGGAGTGCGCTCCCTTCTTGCCGGGAAGCCCCTGGGTCCCTACAAGAAGGCAGCTGGAGTTGCCCGCTCCCTGGGACCTGGATCCCGGCCAGAAGGGAGCTGCAGGCTGGACTCCCTTCTCCAGGACCCAAGCAGTCCTGGCCAGAAGGGAGCCCCGCTCTCTTCTCCCTAGAACTGTAGGGTCTGGGCAAGAAGGGAGCTGCCGCGCTCTGCTGACAGGGGATCCCCGAGGTTCCCTTGTCAGCAGAGTGCAGGGAAGGCAGCTGCCTTCCCTCATGCTCCAGCTGACAGGGGATCCCTGAGGTTCCCGTCAGCTGGAGCGCTGCAGAAGGCAACTGCCTCCCCCAGCACTTTGCTGACTGGGGAACCTCGGGGATCCCGTCAGCTGAGTGTCGGCGGCTTCCTCCTTGCCTGGACCTGCGCGGGTCTGGGGAGAAGAGAGCGGGGCTCCCGGCAAGAAGGGACCCAGGGGTCCTTCCTGCCGGGACTGCAGTACCAATATATTTCTTTTTGATTTTCTAATGTTATCACTAACAAAGGAAACTAAATCATAAAATGACACCTACAATGCTAAGGTTAGGACAGAGATTCACAAAACCTTTTAAATTCAGTAGAACTTCAAGGTCCATTCATTTAATAATTAATAGATTGTGGCTGACCATTAATGGTAAAGTATTATCAATTCTAGATGACAGTAGCTAGTTACATTACGGATACACAGCAAAACTTTATTACTTTACCTAATGACAGGGAAGCCATTGTGATTTCTTGAATTTGTGAATCAACAAATGAAAGAACAAATGAAACAAGGATAAATCAGCACAAAATGTACCTTGTTCATTTATTTTTACAAGTGTCATTTAGTTGGGTTGCCTGCAGGGACTGAACTTGGGATCCATGATTCCACACAACTTCAGCTAAAGGACAAGGTACATTATGATGAGGGCAGTAGCACATTCAAAAACTTCTATACCTGGCATAGTCACTAAAGCAGAAAAAGGAGCCACTCTGTGTTCAAATGATTACAAACTTTTTCTGAAAAAGAGAACAGCAGAGAAGTGACATTATTTTTTCTTAAATAAATAAAACCATGGATTTTTGCTTGCTTGGGATAACCTCCCATAAATTGTTGCTAATCAAACCCCTGGATACAAGTATTACACAGATTTCTTGCCTTCTTGTATTATTCCCTATTGATCAGTACCAGCTGCTTCAGAAGAGGTATAAAACACCCAACAGTGACAATTTTGTAATATATTACCAACATCCTCTTGGGAGAAACTGTCTTTCTAATTGAAGATGGTTTTTATCCACTGTAATTTTGTATATCCCATCTAGTTTAAGTGAAGGCATTTTTTTTCCATATATAACTAAATTCTTGGCCTCAGTAACATTATCATATGGCAGTGAGTTCCACAGATGTGTAAAAATGTATTTTCTTACCAGTTTTAAAATGGTTATTTTTTATATTTCATTGTTACAGGAATGAAAAAAGCAAGTTCAAATAACCTTGTCTACATCATTCATTATTTTATATACTTCTTATAAAATTACTTCTTCCATAGAAGTTTTTCTATACCTGTGATTATTTTCACCTTTTCCATTTTTCCTTTCTGAAATAGCATAATCTTGACTTGAAAATAGTACTGTAGGCCACAAATCTAGCCTCAAAAGCCAAGATCTAAAAATTTCAAAACCAAACCAGACCTTTTGCTTTTAGATGTAGAGAAATGAGAGTATGGAAATACTGGCTAACAGCAGCCTGAAAGCATGAATTCAAATTTTGACTACTTCTGTGCTGTTTTTCCTATTCTCAAAATTTGGCTATCTGGTTTTGGGCTATATGCAGAAATCAACTCTTGAGGACATCATCAAGGCCCTTAAACTGTTTTGAGCCTACTTCAGGAAAATGAAAGCAAGTTCATCTCCTGCAATCTTGCTATATGTTGTTAAAGGCTTAGCTATACAAGAAACTTACTTTTGTATAACCCACCTGAATTTAAACTGATATACACGTATATGATATACCCATGTGAATTTAAACTGATCACACATATTAACCCCCTCCCCCCCATCGCCCCCATGTAGACATTCTTATTCTGGAAGTGCCTTCTTTGGTTTAGCGCTTACACTTTCCGAAGTAATGTAAGTGAAACCAACATTGTTACTCTTATTGCAAAAGAAGAGTATCCACATGAGTGTTACACTGGTAAAACTGTATCATATAAGCTGTCATGCTAGGCCTGAAAAGGTCAAGCCCTCTTGTAAGATACTTGACCCAAATCTAACCTTCAAAAGTATATTGTAGTGTTACAGGTAGGCTAGGGCTTTGATATGCATGTGTGTTTTAGTAGATACTTGATGATGATTACATCTATATTGTTAAAGATTAGCAAGACACACTGCCAGAACCCCATCCAGGGATATTCTATCTACTACCAAAAATACATAAAAGAGGAAACCCCGGACGCCCCATCATCTCAGGCATTGGCACGCTTACAGCAGGATTATCTGGCTATGTGGACTCTCTCCTAAGACCCTATGCTATCAACACACCTAGCTATCTGAGAGACACTACAGATTTCCTGAGAAAAATCCAATCCATTGACGGTCTTCCAGAAAATACCATCCTGGCCACTATGGATGTAGAGGCTCTTTACACTAACATCCCACAGAAGGATGGATTACAAGCTAGTAGAAGAACCATCCAGGATGATGACACAGCTAAACTTGTGGCTGACCTCTGTGACTTTGTACTCACCCACAACCATTTCAGATTTGATGATAATTTATACCTTCAAGTCAGTGGCACTGCTATGGGTAGCCGCATGGCCCCATAATATGTCAACATCTTTATGGCCGATTTAGAACAACGTTTCCTCACGTCTCATCCCAAAGCACCTCTACTTTACCTACGCTATATTGATGACATCTTCATCATCTGGACCCATGGTAAAGATGCCCTGGAAGATTTCCATAGAGATTTCAACAATTTCCACAACACAATCAAACTTAGCCTGGAACACTCCACACAAGAGATCCACTTTCTGGACACTACAGTGCAAATTAGTGATGGGCACATAAAGACCTCCCTATACCGCAAACCTACTGATCGGTATAGTTACCTACATCCCTCGAGCTTTCATCCTCGACACACCACACGATCCATTGTGTACAGTCAAGCCCTAAGATATAACCGCATTTGCTCTGACCCTTTAGACAGAGACAGACACCTTCAGGATCTCTACCAGGCATTCTTAAAACTACAGTACCCACCCGCAGAAGTGAAGAAACAAATTGACAGAGCCAGACGGGTACCCAGAAGTCAACTACTGCAGGAGAAGCCCATGAAAAACAACAACAGATCGCCACTGGTCACCACCTACAACCCCCAAGACAGACCTCTACAGCACATCATCAAAGATCTACAGCCTATTTTACAAGATGATCCCTCACTCTCTCAAGCCTTAGGAGACAGACCTCTCCTTGCTTTCAGACAGCCCTCTAATCTTAAAAGGATACTTACCAGCAACTACAGATCACACAACAGAAACACTAAAGCAGGAACACAGCCCTGCAACAGACCACGCTGCCAACTTTGCCCTCATATCTACACTGCTGACACCATCACAGGGCCTAATCATGCCACCTACTCCATCAAGGGCTCGTTCACCTGCTCATCCACCAATGTGATTTATGCCATCATGTGCCAGAAATGCCCCTCTGCCTTATATATTGGACAAATAGGACAGTCTCTGTGCCAAAGAATAAATGGACACAAATCTGACATCAGAAATTGCAACACTACAAAACCAATAGGGGAACACTTCAATCTCCCTGCTCACTCCCTTGACGACTTAATAGCTGTGTTGAAACAGATGAATAACAAATCACAGGTTCAAAGAGAAACTGCAGAACTCGAACTTATATGCAAATTTGACTCACTTGTCTTAGGGTTAAACAGGGACTATGGATTTTCTCGCATTACAACAAGTGATTTGACCTCCCCCTCCTCTATGTGCTGTTCCCCAATGTTTTGAATCCTAACACCTATTTTGATTTGCTGTTACAGCCTGACCTGATGCTATGTCATACACTCCCCTGCATTTAATTTCCTCCCACTCTGTAACTTTCCTATCTTCAAAGCGTCTGACGAAGTGGGATTTTCTCCCACGAAAGCTCATGCGATAAATAAATCTGTTAGTCTTTAAAAGTGCCACAGGACTCTATTGTCTTGCTTCCCTATCTGTTAGTATTGTTCTATTAGAAGGCGTCAAAAGGGAACATTAACATCTAGATGGAGCTTTGATGTACCAATGTAAACCTGTCCATTAACGGTGCTAATGCAACTAATAACCTGTGGTGCCCAAGAGGTGAAGATTTTACTTCAAAGGACACTACACATTGCTATTCTCCACTTAAGGAAGTATCTGTTAACTGTCATCAAAGCCCACAGGAAGAAATGATCTGCAAATGCCCACCTTGCTACAATTATAAAAGGAAGTTGGGAACATAATCCCTTGGTCTCACATCTGTCCAAGCTTCTCAGGGAAAGTTTGGGCCACAGGATTGAGATCCCAGCCAGGACTGGCTTGGAATCATTCTTCTAATTCTCATGGGAGAATTAGAGCAAACTCTACACTAGGACTATTTGGTCTATATTCCTTTGAACTGGATTTCTAACAACTGAAGCTGTGGAACAAGGACTTAAACCCATCCAGGTATTGGATGTGAGCCAAAGATCTGCAAATTTCAAATTCTACTGGAAACCTGATATATTGGATTTTCAATCAGTGTATGTATGTGATTACTTTAATCCTTTAACAGTACTCTCATAGTTTGTTTCTTTCCTTGTACAATAAACCTTTAGTTTTAGTTACTAGAGGATTGGCTGGCAGCGTGGCATTTTGGTAAGATCCAAATCTATATTGTTCTGTGTAATGTGGCTGACCCTTTGGGGTTAGGAGAAACCTTTTTGGGTAAAGAGCTTGGAGTTTTAAGCAATTTCTCTCTTTACCGGACCCAGTGGCTGTATTGGGGACCGGTGGCTGAAATGCAGTAAGGGGGGCTGAGTATATTTTGTGGTGACTTCTTGATATCCAGTGTGGGGAATCTGAAGCATTGTTTGTAATTGGCTGGGGTGTTTAGCTCCAGGTAACCCACCCATGTTGGGAGAATCTGCTCTCCTTTTTGCAGTGTAGAAGCAAACCTTGCAGGCCTCAAGGCCTTGATCTTTGCATATTCAGGTGGTTATCCCAGGAGGCCCGGGTTACATAAGCAATAAAATACTTTCTCATGTAGACACAGGCCCACCAACAGGGTGGGGGGAAAAGGGGCAATTGGCCAGAGGTCAAGCAATAAAAAGGGCTCAGGTAGATAGGAGGATAGATACATATACTCGTCTCCTTCATATCCTCCTGTTGCCCTCTCCTCTAAACCAAACTTATTTATTGTGTGTCATGGAGGTTCCTAGGTGGCTGAGGAGATATCTGCTACTTAGCTTCCTGGTTTATTCAGTAATGTCCCTTTGGAGTCCAAGAGACACGGGAAGCTGAGTAGCACATACTGCCTCCTCAGCTGCCTGGGAACCTGCATGGCTCATAATCCCATTTGGACCTCAGGAATCCATTTCTAGCAGGGCCATTTACTGTTCTGTCCTGGAGTATGGAATTACTGTCACTGGGGCTGTGTAGACACATCTGATGCAACACCTAACTCAGAGGGGTACATCCCACAGGTTGGGAAACACAGGTATAGATCAGAATAGGACACTTCTTTCTTAGGCCTGGCCTCCACTGGACTCAGTTTCTTCTCTGCCATAGAGCCAGTAAGTTAAACTCTGAAGCAGAAGGGAGGAGGGTGGATAATGGAGCACCTATTGGGACACACATATCAAAAAAACCTCAATTACTGCACGAAGTAAGTAACCTCTTCTTCGAGTGATGTCCCAATGGTGGTACTCTATACGTGACTACAAAGCTGTGCCCCTAGTTGGAAGGCTGGCTCTTGAGAGCGGCTCATAAAGTGGTGGACAATACTGTGTGTCTAAAGATAGTGTCTACAGAGGAGTCCTGCATAATGTTAAATGAACATATCTGAGGATGCCTATGTGGCCAATTTACACATGTCATCAATAGGAACAGTATTCAAAAAGGCAATGGATGTTGATACTGCATGTGTGGGAATGTGTTCTGAGGTAAGAACCTTTGTATCATAAAGTTCATATGATATGCAAATGCATTATGCGCTCCATTTGGAAAGATTTTTTTTTTATATAGCGTCATTTTTGGACATCCCAGTAGTGGAAGTGAAGAGGCATGGCGGCTTTCTCAATGGTCATGTCCTCTCAAGGTAGGATGATAATGCATTCCTCATGTCTATAGTATAGAAAACTGATTCTTATGACTTACTGAGTGATTTGGGGGAAAAGGATGGGGAGGTATATGGATTGGTCCAAATGAAAAGAAGTTCTAGCCTTAGATAGGAGTTTGGGATGTGGATGAAGCATGACTTTGTCTCTGTGAAATATGGTATACGGCTGGTGAGACATAAGGGTTGAGATTTCTCCCACTCTTTGGGCTGAAGTAATGGTAATGAGGAAAGCAGTTTTCATAGTCACATGTTTGAAATGAGAATGCTGCCATTGGCTCAAAAGGGGGTTTCATTAGTGATCATAGGATTAGGTAGGGTACCAGATAGGAGTGGGAGCTCATATATGTGGGTAGAAATTGTGAACACCTTTTAGAAAGCATTTAAAGAACGGAGGGGTGAATACGGAACATCCGTCAATAGGATGGGAGAAAGCAGTGACGGCTGCCAAGTACAGTTTAACAGAATTGTTAGATAGTCCACTCTGTTTATGTTGAAGAGGGTAGTTTGGAAGGAGTAACAATGGGACTTCAGTTGCCTGTATGTTTTGGGGTGCACCAGTATTGGAATCCATTCAATGCATCTGGTGGTCTCATCTGCTATTTAGTAAGGCAAATTTTACTTGAGCAGAGAAGTCTATTTCTGGACCCCAGAACCAAGAAGGAGCCATACCTTCAGATGAAGTGTCTGTGCACTAGTGTGATGGACTTGCTCATTGTCCTGTAAAAGGATGCACAATGCCGGAGGAAGGCTGATAGGTTGATATAAGGACATCCATAGAAGATAAGTGTACCACACTCGTTGAAGTCAAGTTGGAGCTATTAATATGATGAAAGATTGGTCCTGTTGTATTTTGCATAAAACTCGGAAGAGTAGTGGGAAGGGGGGAAATGCGTAGAGCAACGTTCCAATCCAAGTAATGGGGAATGCATCCCCCATTGATACTCATCCCAATCTTGCTCTGGAGCAAAACTGGGGACAGTGAGAATTCAGTGGAGTGGTGAATAAGTCTACTGTTGGATGACCCCACTGGCAGAATATGGGATGTAATGCTCTCATGTCCAGTTCCCATTTGTGTTCTTGGGAAAAATGTTTTGTTTAGTGTGTCTATATTAGTGTTCTGTTCAGGATGATATATGGCCAATATAGAGATGATGTTGTGGATATAAATATTCCACCCTGTCTGTGTTATAATACCTGCAGGGAAGATTGTCCCTCATTACCCTTACCATTTGGTACTTGAGCGATAGTAGGAAATGTCGGCACACATTGTGAATATCTCTCAGCTCTAAAAGCATGATATGTAGAATGGATTCATTGGGTGTCCATCTGGTTTGAATCTTGCATTCCAGTAGATATGACCCCAGCTGACAAAGGAGGTGGTGGTGGTTAAAATCTTGGTCATCAACGGTTGAAGGAAGGGAACTCCTGTGTGAATGTTGTTGGGAGGCATCCACCAGAATAAGTCTTTGATTTGTCTCTGCAGAGACAATGGTTTCTGGATGTTGTGTTCATGAGGGAGATATACTGTGCAGAGCCAGCCTTGCAGACAGCACATATGTAGCCTCACATGCCTTAACCATGAACATGGCTGCTGCCATATGTCCCAGTAGCTGAAGACATGTGATATTCAAGGGCACACATACTGATATCCAAAGGCACACAATGTTCAACATTTATCCATTATAGCTGTGAATTTGTAAAGTTGTAGAAAGGCTCTTGCTTGTATGGTATTGAGTTGAGCACCAATGAATTCCAGTGTTCTTATGGACCTTAACATTGATTTTTTCTAGGTTGACAAGAAAGCCCAAATTGTTGAATGTATTTATGTTGTGTGAACTGCTCAGAACTTTTCAACCTCAGATGTTTATTAGAAGATGCACAAGATGTAGTTCCTTGTGTGGTGGACTGTCTACTGTTTTTATGGTTGTTAAAAGAACAATGACAATGGTGCTGGTTGTCAAACTGCCTGTGTGGATAGAATGGTTGAGATTCGGATCTCAGAGGATGTTTATATTTTCCTGGTCTCCTCTTTGGTTGTATTGTGTATATGTCCAAAGATCTTAATGTGGCTCTGGAGTCCCTCAGAGAATGTGAAGAGTATCTGTACAGTCTGAAAACAGATTTTGCCCTTTGACCAGTAGATCAATAGGTCAAATTGCCTCCAGCCTTGATCAGAATGAGAAGATTGGGGTTGGTATGGGCAGTTCTTCTCATGCACAGCATTCACCACCAGTGCATTTGGAATAGAGTGGGAAAAGAAAAACTGCATTTTTTGCTGGCACATAATATTTTCTACCTACACGTTTGCATGTGGGTGGGATAGAAGCTAGAGTTTGTCATAGGAGGTTGGCTGATTCCAGGATAGGCTGGTTCCATTGATAGATACTGTGATTTTCGATGTAGAAGAGGGGTGGAGGATGTCAATAAGTTTGTGTTCTTGTTTTCTGACCTCCTTTAGTTGTATATGTAGGTCATCAGCAACCCTACGGAGTAATTCTTGGGGGTGTGTGTGTGTGTAAGGGGGTGGTATGATGGCCACATCCTGCAAGGACGGTAGGGTGACACTTCTTGGTCTTGTTCACCATCCTTCTCTTCCTCCTGCTGTTCATCCTCTGACTTTGTGGAATTTGTATATGGCGATAGATGAGAATGAGATGACGGTTGGCTCTCTTCATGCCCTTGGTCTGGTCAAAGGATGCCTTTCTCATGGTTGAGAATGAAATGAGGACGTTGGTAGATGGTTTTGCTGATCATGAGGCTCTTTCTGGGGAGGACTGAGAAACTGAGTCCAATGCTGGTCAAAGGGATTTTCCCATTAGGATAAGTTTTAGCCTAATGTTCCCATCTTGCCTCAGCTTTGGTTTGAGGGTAAGGCAATGGGAGCACTTTGGGGGAAAGAGTCAACAAAAAGGCAGCCCTCTCTGCCCTCAAACTCAGGGGAGCTGAGCATATGGGCGAGGCGTGAGCTTCCATATAGGGGAGGGGGAAGTGGGAAAATGAAAAGGTAATGTGTAAGGAATGGGGAGGCTGTGATGTGGCTGTGAAAAAAAGATAATGCAGTCCCTGGATGCATCAGGCAAGGTATTTCCAGGGAGGCAGTTTGGCAATTGACTGCTCTTCGGCTCCTGGTGATAGATATGCTGATGGGACGTTAGATGAGGTGGGTTCTGAGTTATTAGAGAGAATTCTTTCTTGACTGTCTGACTGATGAGTCTTGCCCACATGATCAGGATTCGACTGTCATATTGACATCGGGAAGGAATTTTTTCTCAGGGCAGATTGGCAAACGCTCTGGGTTTTTTTTTTTTTTACCTTCCTCTGTAGCATGGGGCATGACTCAATTGCTGTTGAATTCTCTGTATATTAAAGTCTTTAAATCATGATTTGAAGACTTTAATAACTTAGTCATAGGTTAGAGGTTTATTGCAGGAGGGGGTGGGTGAAGTTCTGTGGCCTAGATTGTGCAGGATGGCAGACTATATGATCATATTGGTCCCTTCTGACCTTAGAGTCTATGAACTATGCATATGTGGACAGGTGTGCACTGCTATTGAAGATCTCCCTCTCCAGACACACTTACAATGGAGCACCCATGGGGACACCACTGAAAGAAAGATCTAACCGTTGGTATAGTGGATTACCTATACCAATGAGAGAAGCCCTCCCATTAGCAAAAGTAGCACTTATACTGAAGAACTACACTAGCTCAGCTATAGTAGTGCAGCTGCACCACTAGCATTTGAAGTGCAGTCACAGGCATACATGCTTTGATGACCAATGAATGAAATAGTTAATGTTGATATTTAAAATATCACTGGCATCTGAGTTAGCCTCGATTGAACCGGGATAGTTTGCAACTCAGAGCTATTGTTTCAAACTCTATGAAAACTCAGACAAACATTTTTAAACCCATTACACTATTTACATTCTGAAAGATTCTCGCTGCAAGAAAATCAAAAAGGAAAAAGAGACTTTTTAAAAAAAAAGAAAGCTGAGATTCACCTGCCCATGCCTCCACAGGTAGACCTTTGTGTCCCTCTACTGAGCATTTGGAAGTCATTGCATTTGAGGATACACGCTTATTCCAAGTTCCTAATGAGAGAGCTGGATCTTACTTGTCTATTTAAGTATTAGTCAAATAGAAAATAAAAGAGGACAGTGTCAGAATTCATCCAGATTTTCCTGGCTTAAAGCAATCATTCATGGAAAGGAGGTCATGTAACCTGAAGATTAGCATTTACTCTTCCATTATACTTAAAATCTTTGACAATGGAGGAATGGCAGAGGGGCACTTTGGGACTCTCAGATGGTAAAAGGGAGGATGATCCCATAATAACCAGACAAATTTCTATCACCCAACCAGAAAGTTATATTGCTCTTCTGCTTGGCTGGAAGAAGAACAGCTGACCAAGCCAAATTTGATTTGCTAGGAAACTTAGCCCTTCACTTTCTGGACATATTCTTAACTTTTCAGGGTGATGCATCTTCTTTCTTGCTTTAGAATTCCATAGTAAAATTGCATGACAGAAATCAGCACCTACCAGCTTCTAGTGCTCAATAATCCTAGAAGCCCATGTTTTATTTGCTAGATCTGAACCTACGTATTTACACTAATAGTAAATGACTAGGTTAATGACAACAAAGGACTGCAGCTTATCTTTAACCACCGACAGCAGTAAAGTGTTTCCCTAACATGTTTATTGTTTAATTAATGGATAAATAAATAAATAAGATCATATTAAAATATATATTGTGGTGCACATAAATTGTTGAAAGGGAGGAAAACTTCTGCTAAGGCTTGGACTGAGCAGTATGTGGCAGTATGGTCTACTGATACTCCATGAACTGGTTATTTTGTACTGCAGAATTTCAGCTGAAATGTAAAGCTCTAGCAGTTACAGTATTGAAGAAAACCTAAAAAATGTGAACCAAATGAAATTGATGCAGAAATGTCTATGTGAATTTTCAGAGTACAACGATAGATAGGAACAATAGTAACACAGAGATATGAATGGCTCCATTCATCTGAGCTCAGATTCCCCGTGATGATCATTTAAATATCAAAATGGTTTCCATTCCTCATGAAAGCAAGGAAATAGAGAACCACAAATCACTCACAACTGTGTATGAGTGCCATCTTTTTTTTCTTTTTTAACTACAAGTTGGTGGCATTTGAGAGACACCCTCACTTATTTTTCCCCCCTTCCACTCAAGGAGCAGTACCTATGGGCATAGTCAAACTCTAGTGAGTGGAACCAAGTTAAATGAATCTAATGGAAATCAAAGCATACAATTATATTTTGAACATTTGCACAATCTACTGGGAGCGGAATCTCATTTGAATGACTCACATGAGTGGCACTTATTGTGTGAGGAGGACATGGAAGAGCACCACCACTTCCCTTCCCCCCTCCAACTTAATCTCTGGTCTCTGCGTAAGAACTTTCTGTTTAACTCTGACAAAATCTATGCACAGGACGGAAGTGTAGCCAATGGGAAGACTACAATATGAAGGGTTCACACAAGAAGTAGTGTTTGGGGAGGGATTTGACAAGAATAGGAGGAGGTTGCTTGGTAGACAAAGAGTGGGATCTATCCCAAATGTAAATAGTAGCATGAAAGAAAAGTGAAAATACAAGACTAGAAAGATTGCTGCTAGGTGAGGGAATAAAGAGAATTACTACAGGACCATGGAGAAAATTAGTGATGACAACAACTTTATTAAGATATGCAATATCTAATTTCAAATGGGGGTGATGGCTAAAATAGAAAAGTAACAGAATTTCAAGCTGTTGCAGCCAAGGTTCAGAGGCCAGCTGTAATAGGAGCAGGGATTTTACAAGAGAAAGACCATTCACCCAAAGCAAAATGAAAAATTCTGCTGGCAGCTGTTGGAAGTTGATTCATATGGAAAATCTTTTAGCAAATGTGGTCTGAATAGGTGATACATTGTTAAAGGGTGTCCTTTAAAGTTACATAAAAATGTTAAAGAAAATAAAAGCCAAACATCATAACAGGTGACTAAAATTCATGAGATTATACTAAAATCAGTAGATTAAATGTAAACATGTAGTTTATTTTTGACATCTGGTTTGTCTTAATCATGAGCTAAAAATTCATTTATAACCCTGTATACAAAATGCCATGTTTATATCAATATCATATGCAGCTTGCATGAAATAGTATACATTAAAATGAATAACAGAAATCTGTAATGGTGAAAGACAACCAATAACAAAACCACTAAATTCCAGTTGTCAAACATAATTTACTATGTATATTTCTTCTTTTTTTCTGTTAAAACAGTAATTATTAAAACTAAAGTGATATGGGTGAGTGTTTATGACTTCCTATTAAAAAGCCTGATTTAGACCAGTATTCATTTAAGTTTAAGGTTGAAGAAAATCATGCAGAGATCTCTGTTCGATGGCCTAGTGACTTTATATCCTCTTGTCAAACCTCAGCAGTTTTATTTGTAGTGATACATGCCGGAGAAGGTTGGAGGTTAAAGTTGATAGGAGGGCCAACAGGAAAGCCAACCAAATTCTTTCAAAAAGATTACAACCTTTTAACATATTAGGATCTGTCGGCAGTTACTGTTAACTTTAAAAGTCTAAGTTTTGTGCACTCTTTACAAATATTCCCAAAACTCCAGATCAAATGGATCAAGTAAATGCCTTTTGTACTTTCCTACAGTTACTGCTTCCTAATTTTGCTACTGTGTAAGCTGTTTATTTACTTGTTGATTTTAGAATAATAGTTAGCAAGGATTCACCGTATTTCTAATAAACAACTACAGGCAGTTAAAATTGTATTTTAATTATGTGCTCCTAGTCTCTTCCTGACCCCAACGCTCAGTTTCCCAACCTCTTCCAAAAGGCTGACCACTAAAATGATCCACAGGATTGTCACAAAAAACCCCCCAAAACAAAATGAAAAAACCCCCCACACAAAACAACCCAACCCCAAACAAACAAACAACCCCCTCTTCCCCCTGGCTTCCTTGATGATCTTTCCTTGGCACATGTCCAAAGAACTATGACAAGCAGCAAATCTCTGGGATGAAAATATTCAATAAATACTATGAATTATTATAAAAGAGTCCGTAATATTTATGTATTCTTTGTGAAGAAATGTTTTATGACAAATGTTATGCAAAAGAAAACAACTTGTAACAAAGGATGCACAACTGTGATTTTAAGGTTGGTTGTTTCTCTTTAGATTGCAACACTCGCACTATATACCACAGGGTTATGGAGGGGAAATATTTCTGAGCTAATGCAAGTCACAAGTAAATTGTGACATTAAAGAACAAATTCAGGTTTGATATTTATACTGCAGTAGTCCAATGCTGAGAACAAGAACAATTCAGTTTAAAAAAAAGAGAACAAGATGTTACCATAAAAAACCATCACTGCACTTGTTAATGTTTCTGCAGTTTAAAAGTTAAAAGAAATTTAACTAGTTTTCTTTCAATACAGTTGACATCTGTAATCTTTTGCTTGCATGTGTACATCAAGCAAACTTATGTAGATTCATTAATTATCCATTACTATAATTAGCCTATGTTATGCTTCAAAACATATAAGACAAAAACCATACATATTATCTGCTTGCTAGTACATGTGATAATAGGGATGATAGGAAAATCTCTCATGTTTAATGTTTTCAAGTACCAGATTTGATTTCCAAATCTTTTGATTTAAAAACAAAAAAACAAAAAACCAACCTATAAACATTTGGAAAGGTGAGGAATCTGCATTTCATAGCATCATCTAGCTGTTGCTACAATTTTAATTAGACAGAAGTAGGCTCTAATAAAATTAATTAATTAATTAATATTCTAAAACATACAGTGTAAGCTACCAAAAGGAACATTGTATGTATGAAAGTCTTTGTGCCATTGAAGAGACTGAGGCAGGGTGTAATTCTATAGAGGTAAAACATTTAATATTCCATGTTGCCAGTAGCTTTTTGTTGTACATGTAATTTAAGAAATAAACACATTCCCCTGAAAATCAATGTCCAAGAATGTGATAACTTGTCAGCATTTTCATTTTAAACTCCGTATTTCAGGGGTTTGTAACTCAGGCTATGTACACACGATCACTTTATTGCGCGGTAAGGCTCCTTACCATGCAATAAAGCCAGTAGTGTACACACGATCAATTTCCCTGTTGCGCGGCAACACCCTCTTGCCGCGCAACAGTTAAACCACTCAAAACGAGAGTGGTAGCATTACCGCGGAACAGCTGTTCCGTGGTAATGCTCGTGTGTACTCATTTTGCGCAATAGACAGCCTCCGGAAATGTCCCAGTGCCAATCGAGGCCACGCTGGGACATTGGAGCTGTCAAATATGTCAATTTCACCGCTCTAGCAGAGGGGTGAAATTGAGTATTATGGGAGCTGCCCGGTTTGGCAGCTCCCCTGGACTGAGCTAGGGGGCTGGCCCGAACCAGCTGTCCACGCCGGTTTGGGCCAGCCCCCTAGCTCAGCCCCGGGGCTTCGGGTGGTGGCAGGGGCAGGCGCCGCAGCTCCCGCTGCCACCCGAAGCCCTGCAGCCCCCCAGCTCAGCTCCTGGGCTTCGGGTGCCAGCAGGCGCTCCAGGGCTTAAGCGCCGCAGCGCCTGCTGACACCCGAACCAGCTCGGGGTTCGGGTGGCGGCAGAAGCTCCGGCGGAGCGCCTGCCAGCACCTGAAGCCCGGAAGCTGAGCTGGGGGGCTGGCTCTAACCCTCGCCGATTTGGGCCAGCCCCCAGCTCAGCCTCGGGGCTTCAGATGACAGCGGGGGCTGGCAACGCAGCCCCTGCTGCCACCCGAAGCCGTGCAGCTGGACTAGGGGGCTGGCCCGAACTGGCGAGGGCAGCCGGTTCGGGCCAGCCCCTTAGCTCAGCCCCGGGGCTTCGGGTGACAGTGGGGACTGGCAATGCAGCCCCCGCCACCACCGGAAGCCCTGCAGCTGGGCAAGGGGGCTGGCTGTGGGCACTGCATGGTGGGACAGGTGCCCACCATGCACTGCTCTTCTTTCGCAAAGGAGCATTGCAATAGAAGCAGCACGTGTGTACACGAGAAAGCGCTATATTTATAGAGCTTTCCTTGTCCCGCAATAACTTATTGCGGGACAAGTTTCTCGTGTGTACATAGCCTCAGTCATATGCATTTGTTCTGTGATAGCATGTAAAATATGAGATCACTCCTGGGAACTGATCCTAATTCCAAAGCTAGTTTAATTTGATGACCAGTGAATTACAAAAGTGAGACGAGAAGAATTTGGCTTCTTATTAGTTCACATTAAAGGAATGAGGCTGTGGAGAAACACCTCAAGTACAGGTAGTGACTGACATCAATTCATTCAAAAGCTGTTAAATGTTAAATTAGGCCACTTAAGCAGATGTCTAAAATATGGATTTGGGTGCCAAACTGGTTCAGATTTTTATTGTATTGAAGTAATGCCATAGTAAAACACTATAAATAGGACAGAGCTACCCCAAAATGTTCAAAAAAGGCTAAGATTTTCAATCAAAACTTGCTATCTTATACCCAAAACTCTGGCTCTCAGGAAGTTTGGAAATGACTGTCTTTCACTTTCACTTTCACATTATACAGAGCTGCACCTCCTTCGATATTCTGTTTCCTAGTAAACTCTCCCCTTTGGATTCAAGCCTTTTAAAGGAACTTTTCCAACATGCTCTCCTTTGTTAGCTGTCTATTTAAATTTGAGAGAAAGAGTTCAGCCTTGTTGTGTACATATTTCATCTGACTGGCAGGATGAATCTCCCTCCCATCCGGCTGGTGTCTGGATTCATTTCATGTTTTCTTCTGGTCTTCCCTTAATCTCATTCTAGAAACAGCACATCTTCACAAAGACAATAAAAAATTAAAAAATTAGACAAGTTCTAGATGGCACTGGTAGGGGCCACTTTCAAAAGGTTTCTTCTATCATGACAACCCTAATACACAATATATAACTGACCCAGATTATCCCCTTTAGAATTTCACACTATGGTGACTCTTCAGAGACGGTATGGAGCCTCAGCTATCTTCAAAGCATCATCCCCTTCTCTCGACTCCATGGAAGCCTTTGTAAATGGCTCATGGTCCAAGCTGGGGAAGAGGACAGAGATTGGGAGCCGTCAGGATGGAAGCCACCCCTCCTAACTATTCCTGTGTAAGTTAATCAGAAAAATCTTCAAGTGCAGGTTATTATTTTTCTGAGACCTTCACACAAAGATCTAAAGGCATGTCACTAGAGGGGCTATGGCAGTGTGATGTCAATGGAACCATTCTGACAGAGCAGTCTGGACCAGAGCCAATGTGGGGTATAAGACTCTACAATAGGGCAAGTAACCAGGTCTTTTCCATCAGGAACAAAACTTTTCATAATGGAAAGAGATTTTTTTCATACGTATTTCTTGGTCTCTGAACTCCTTTCCATGGATTTTTTGTAGATGGGAATGATCTGGGCAACTATGAGTGGATCATTTATAAGGTTATGTGACTGGTAAACTCGCTGCTATCAGATCGATTTATACGGTTCGACTGAGCAGCAGTAAACACACACACTGTCGATCCGGAAGTCAATCTAGTAAAACCTCCTCCTCAGGTGGCGTAGTGCTGGACTGAAGGGAACCAGTTTCTTGTCACTGCAGTGCAGTGAAGCTGGTGCATAGAACCAAAATTACGAATTTGACATAGCTTGCATAACTCCTGCCAAATTTCACCAGCAGGGCAGACCAGACCTTTACAGTTCTCAATTTTGTCATTATCCCCTTAATAAGGCATACAAGTTAGAGCCAAAAGTAGAGGCAGCTAGATGGGTATTTTCCTAATATTTTATGTCAAAGTGAGATTGCACTTCTACTATATATTTCCTTGGTTCCTCTATAAACAGTATACGTATTGCTGGTAAAATTATGAGAGTTTTCAAAAGAGTTAAACTTCAGTTTAAGTTTTTACTGTAGAAGTTGGATTTTTATAATAAAAAATATATTATGTATTATGTATTATGTATGTATGCAGCTGTGCATCTTCCATCCCAGATTTTTAAAAGCACTTTACTGGCCTCACAACACTTTGTGCAATAAGGTAACATTATTTGAATTTAGGGAACATAAAACAGAGAAACACTAAGAAATTTACTCAGCATCACGTAAGGTCAGTGGCAGAATTGGGACCTGAAACTATATCTTCTGACTCTGTATTATAGCCACAAAAAGCTAACCTGTTGAATGTCTACTCTACCTAAAAGCATGAAAACATGGTTGCCAAGAGTTAATGATGTACAATAAAAAGGCTCAAACCATTAGACTGGCCTTACTCCTGCTCTGATTATTACTTGCACCTAAAAGTCATAACCAGGATCAAAGCTCTCGTCTTAGACATCATACAGATACACAGAAGTCTTTTCCTGTCCCTAAGAAATTAGAATTTAAGGCCCTGAGCCTTTAAAAATTGATGTATGTACTTGTGTTAAATTAAGGATATGTGTAAGTCATTGCACTTTTTATTACAATACTATTTATGCCAATGAGTCAGCACTGGATCCACAGTCAGTGGTTTGAAATTATTTAATTTAGGTTTTATATAGTATATGCCTATCACAATTTTTGGACTCATTTTCCAAGTTAAAAGGAGCACACATTAATATGTACAGTAAGGATGCACAACACAAGCATTTTGTGCGCTGGATCTGTGATATGATGGCTTATTATTTTTAATATGAGTTCAATATAACTGTGAAGGATTCTTCGGAGCAACTGTAGTGTACTGTTTGAGAATGCATTTTTAAACGGCTAAAGGGGTTAATGAAAGCCTCTGCACACAATCAGCCTTGCCCTGCTGAACCTGCAATAGGTGTCAAGCTGAACTGAGTTAAAAGGGCTGAACCTGGTTCAGTTAGGGGCTGACTAGGAAGGAGAGCTTACCTTTGGCCCTCACTAAATGAGAAAAGCCTGTCTAGAGTCTGGGAGGTGAGTTGGACTGCTGGCGGACAGAATCTTCCTGAAATAAGGTAGGCCTGCAACATGAAGCTCAAAAGCACTTGGAAAGCAAAGCGGCAGAAAATGAAAATCTGTCCAGGATCCTGCATGTTGGTGGAAGGGACTGTAGTAATCCGGACGATTTCAGCTGAATCAGGGATTGCCCTGCCAGGGGAATGGAAATAACTCTCCTGCAGCAACACTAGCTGATAAGAAGCTCTGCAGTGAACTTAGAGGCTTAAAGAAAGTGGGGATGACACTCTAGGAACATGGGAATAGGCTGGGGCAAAGACTCAAGATTGGGCAAGGTAAAAGTGGTTCAAGAAGGCAGCAAAAGGTCTGTGAAGTCAAGCCTTGGTTGCCTAGTCAAGACCAGAACCCAGCAGAGTGGGAGAGCCTGGGTTCCCCTTTCAGCCCCCTGATAAAGTAGGAGTGGACTTCTTTCTTCTAAGAAGGATAAGAACTATTGAAGCCTCCATCACAGCATGGGTAAGGATGAATGTGTGCAGATCTAGATCAAAGGGCTGTTGACAGACTGTTATTATTTGGTCTATTGGTTTACCCCAGAAGGGGTGGGACTCTATGTGAGCTGAGTTGCAATAAGAAACTGACGGCTGCAGGTTTGTCTCAGCTGTCAGCAGGAGATGTTAAAGGAGGAAAAAAGTCCAACCACTGGAGGTGCACTGATGGTGAATAACATGCTAACAAACCTCCATTCGTAAAGGGAAGGAAATTAAAAGGCATCTGTTAGATTAATCTCAGTTTACATTTATATATTGTATTGCAGTCATTTTTCATCCTGACAGACACGTATACACTTATAAAAATTACCATCAAAAGATCTTTTGGGTGTCTCTTAGCAATGTTAGCAGCATAAATCAAACTACATAACAATTTAAGGGAAGAAAAAGACCACTGTGTGTGTGTATGCACACATAGTTTAAGACTTTGACTAGAGTGCTGTGGGTCCTCCAGAGAGGAATAAAACCATGACAGTGCTATGGAAACAGAGGAGAGAGGCGGCATGGAAGAAAAGAGAAGTAGTTTTACCCACAATGATATAGCTACTAACTAAGCTCTGCAGGAGTGAAGAGAATATGAAAAGAGGCACAGTTTGGCAATGGCATTATGGGTGGAGTGCTCTCTGAAATATGCATACCATTCACAGAAAACAATTTTAAGTTTATGCTATTTGCATTCTGGACATTACCCTGGACCCTCTTCTTCACTTCTGAAGGCACCTAACAGTTTAGTTTCCTATGGGCTGCAATGTCTCAGTCTAATTTTGGTTGTTAGGTTTAGTGTGTAGGTGCAGGTGCAGGATGGTGTTGGTCATATGTGATATACAGGAGGTCAAACTGGATGATCTGGTGGTCCTTTCTGGCCGTAAGCTTTATGATTTCTCAGAAGAGTGAAAGAGCCCCATCAGCTGCTGAATGCACAGTAATGAGGAGAATGGTAGGCTACATACAGACAAAGCTTCGTCTCACGTTGAACAAACAAGGCGTTCTGGGACACTGTTAAAGACTAACACATTTATCTCATGAGTTTTGCGGGCACGATCCTGCTTTGTCAGATGCATAGACTACGTTCAAAAGGATGTTGTTTATCTTGGCTCATAGGACATCACCTAATGTGTCAAACAGAGATTGCGCCACACCTCTGCCAGTGCCATTCACTCCAGAGCAGCAAGTTATAAATTTCATCACCAACAAAGGAAAACATTTCAGACAGCATTCCCTCTGCCCCATAAGTTCTTGGGCTGAAAAGAAACATAGGGATGTTGAATATTTAAAATTAAAGGCAACGTAAGTACTAAGAGTTTCCAGAAGAATAAATGTACTTCAATTCACATGGTCTGCCACTCCCAGACAGAAAAATACTATTAATTAAGAATCCTTACTTAATTTCTTAGAGGATTTACCAAGACCCAAATGTCATTTTAAAGTAATTTTGCTTGTGATTAATACATTTTAGATTGTCCCTGAGCTACCACTTATAATTATAAAACTGACAAAAAGAAGATTTTCTCAGCAAAGTATAGTCATTTGCTGAAAATGAACTTCCATAAAGTTATCTGCCAGAGAAAGTCCACTAAAAAACAGACAACTTGCACACAGAATCATTTGGTACTATGTGAAACCAACTGGTCAATGTAACTGATGTCTATGCACTTACAAAAATATTCAAAGGAAAGGACAAGGTTGAGGAAGGGCTCCTAGCTCTAAAAGGAGAACAAATCAGAGTTACAGTTACTTATCACAAAGTCAGGGTGACTTGTATCTTGTCTGCCAAAAGCAGTCTAGTACAGTGCACCTCTCAGACAGTATTAATTAAACTTTTTGACTAACCTCAAAGAAAAGCAAACAAGCTTTCACCTTTTCTTACATAA
The DNA here is from genome assembly GCA_007922175.1 of Pelusios castaneus. NCBI lineage: Eukaryota > Metazoa > Chordata > Testudines > Pelomedusidae > Pelusios > Pelusios castaneus. The sequence continues at coordinate 8,689,641 of ML685764.1, forward strand.
GTGAAAACATAATTAGTAAACATAAGGTATTTAATTCAAGAGGGAAAAATATCAATATTTGGAATATACTCATAAATATAAATATATAATATCCTTATCTAGACACCTCTGGTTAATAAATACATCTAGTGTGTACACTTCCAGACACTTTCACTGCTATGACCATAATGTCTATTACATTATGCTGATCAATTTTGAGTTTAATTGAAGTAAAACCCTTATATTACCAAGTTAATTGTTATCCTAATTTTTAAACGATAAACATAACACAGAGCTGCAGAATTTTTCAAAATTATAAAGTCAAATAATTCTGTTTTTTAAAACACCATGTACTCTTATGTATTACATACAGCTTTTAAATTAAAAGCTAAAGGAAATTATAGATATGATTCACTGCTCTGTGACTCAAACAATAGTTTCTCAGCTGGTTTTTCCTCATCCTTGGTAACATACAGTACCCTTATTAATGCACTAACATTATACAATTTTATAACACTTTAGATTTCTTTGAAACAAAAAGTCTATTTTACTTTTTAATTAAATCTATTCCTCTCAAAGGTCTTTAAAGGCTCTAGCAACGATCTTGGATTTTATTATTGCTGACAGTTATCTAAACCACGCTTGAATGCTCTCTTTATCCTTTAGTGAACAATTGAAAGATCATATGCTAAGAGACTTGTGCTTTCCCTTCTTTTTGCCCTGTAATTAAGGCATTTAAATACATTTCCTCATAGCAGTTAAGAGAGCACACTGTTAAAAATCATGAAATGAGACAATTTTGAGTTTGGTAACCACAAATACATAAAATATAAATGTGTCTCAATGGTAAAAATAAAAAAACAAAATAAAAAAACTCTCTTGAAATCACATGATGAATTTACAGAATGCAAGAAGTGAAAAGGTTTTGTTTGGCTGTCTTAAGATATTTAAATGATCTATGGTAGTTTGGCAGTAGTACAATATGGTTAGCTATCCTATAAAGGCGGTAAACATATCCAACACACATTTGTCAATAATATTTTAGTTTTTAGTAGTTTTTTGCATTATAAAAAAAGGGGATGGAGAGATGTGAGGAGGACAAATGTGGATGGAAGGAATTATCATATGGTAATTAAAACAAACCTGAAAAACACATTATAATAAATATTTTCTATTGTACATTTTGAGCAATGGACGTATGCTTTATAAAAAAATTATACCAGATTAAGCAAACAGGAATTTGTGAAACTGAAGTTTTACTATATTGAAGAATTCTTATCTTAAAGTACTGAATCCTTTTAGACAAAAAGGTGTTGTTAAGTTTCTTTCACATTTTGAAAGGAATTCAGCATGTACAGAGTCAAAATATTTCTATATAGCAATTATATACACGATGTAAAGTATATCTTAGTTATAGAAATGCTTTAAGAAATGTTCTATATGACTATGAGATTAGCATAACCTTTTCAAATACAATCTAGTTTCTGTGGCAGAATTTTTTTTTTTATTTTCCTCAATCAAATGTTAAAATATATGTTGTGCTATGCAATGACCAAGTTATTTTTTTCTTAAGATAGATGAGAAAAAGAAAAATAATTTTTAAAAAGTTGTCAGTGTGTTATATTATGAACAACCTTATTAGTCCTTTACAATTACAATAGGTTCCTCCGGACAAGATCGAGCAGACATGACAAATGCTTCTGACTTCTTTTTAAAACGAACCTGGAAGGTCATCGCTGAACAAACAGAATACTGTACAACTAAGGTCATAAATTGTGGAAGATGACAAAAATGTAAGTTTATTTTTTGTTCTGTAAAAGAAATGAACAAGTTATTCAGGTTGGCCTGCCCTGTTATACCTGCCTAATTTTATACTTGCAAGAGATAGGTGAGTAACTTTTTCTTAATTTTTTTATACAAAGTGTCAATTTAACTTTTATATTATATCCTTCTGAATCCAACTGACAATTGGATAAATGTATTTTTCTGCATTTTCTAACAAATCCTTACTTCTGTTTGTATTTGCTCAATATCATTATGACAAAGCTGTTAATACTTTAAATAATGAAATTAAAAACCAAGTATCAAATTCCAAGTCTGTGGACTGTTTATTCTTAAACTCTAAAGGAAGAATGCCAGGTGTTATTCTCAATGAATCTGGTAAAGCAAAAGTCCATTTAGTATTTCGCCTAACATTTTTATTGTTAGGATCATTTAATAAGTCTGGTAGTTTTTGATTAAATTTAATTATTGTGGGGCTAAACAATTTAAATTACTGAAATTGTAAACCTATTAATAATTCTCACTTTTAAATCCTGTGTTATAATTTTATGGGGAAATATACCGAATGAATTACAGATCTGTAAACTCCTGATGGGAATTAGTAGTGCAAGACAAAAGAAAATGAAATGTTAACTGCAAGGAAAATAAATTAGATTAAATGAAAATGTAAATCAGCAAAAGATTCGGATAGTACTCAGGTCAATAGCTTGAGCTAAGAGAAGTTCTAATAGATCAGTGACTGTACAGTTTGAAACAAATATGAAATATGAATGATGTTAAAAGAAACCATATGAAAAATACAACTGTAATCAGAGATAAAATTACCAAAATTCACATGAAGGAAATTCAAACTGAAATGTATGATGGGCAATTATGTATCTATTTTGACAATTGTAAGTGGTCAAGTTTTTAAAGTATGACACTGAAACCTTAACCTATCTATATATGAGTGATAAATGAGGCATTTTGTGTCATTACAGTCCCATAAATCACTTTCTTTAACTGCTGACGGCTTTTATCAGATCTAACCTTTTCAAGCTTCTATTAGAGTGCTAACATTTTCAACTTTGACACATATGAAATTTACAAATTCTGCAGTTGATTAACTCTGGACAGAAGCTCACTGCCATCGTTGGCTTCTTTGAGCTGGGTTGGAGCTTCAGTGTTTCAAAAACTCTCACTCTAACTATAGGATAAAAATCTCAATGAATGTACTTGGCTATGGTTCAGGGGTACAAAACAGTTTTCCTTTAGAAGAAAAATAAATGAAAACATACTTTCTCTTGCACTCAGCAATATTTAGCTTAGGTAACAGACCATTGCAATTTAAAAATTCTATACATAACAAATAAAATCCACTAAAAGAAATACAATACTTAGTCATTGGAAGTCAGAACAATAACTTGGATCTTTTACTTCAGCTGGTTTTAAATTCCAATTAGAAATTTTGAATCAGCCTGATGAACTTTGTTAGCTCTTTCAAAAGCTACAACATAAATAAATCAATAAAGGCTAAAATCATAATCTCTATGGATATAGGCTAATTTTCATCAAAGACACCGTTATTATGGGAATGCACAGACTTTTTCATGGAAATTTTTACTAAATTCCTTCTGAACTAAAATAAAGGAAATTAAATCCATCATTAAATTTTAGGCTTAAAACATGTATTTTTATCATTCATCATTACAAATGTATAGTGCTTTTTATAATTCAGATATTATACACACAGACACACAGAATGCAACCTTCAAGGAAACACATTTACAAGATGTAATTGATACGGACATTGAAACAAAGCTCAAGTTTAAAGAGATACTGTCTTTAATAATAATAGTCAGACTGAAGAAATCTTCATGTTGGTTGTGTGACCACTGGAAGCCTGGTACTTCAGATGGTATTAGTTTTGATAAGAACTAACTAGACATCAGACCTAAATAATGAAACCTGAAGAGACAGGCTCATACCACGCAAATAGGAATATCCGCAGAAACTGTCCTGCGGCAGATTGCCTCTTGTTGACAAACGACAAATCTTAGAAAAACAGTGAGCGAAGGACAACTTTTCCTCAGCATCATAGCTAACATAGCCTTGTAACGTCAGTGTCTAAGGCCAATCCATGACAAATTAAAAACTTTATTTCACTAATAATGTCACACATCACAGAAGCTGGGCAGTTACTTTTTGACAAATTTGATGTAAATCTTGGAATATATATAAGTATTCATGACAAAGTCATATTTATCATTTAAAACAAAAGGACATGACTTCTTGGTGTTCATATCAAAGACCAGTGATAGATGAGGCCATGCTAATAAAAGAGAAACCAGAAAGAACACAGATGTTGACTATTTTTGATTAAATACAGAAAAAACTAGCCCCAAAGAACAACAATATTGACAATCTAAAAATGTTTATCTACAATACACTGCATGTATGCACACGTGGATATGTGACTTTTTATGTGTATGTGTAAATAGGTTTCGATATTTTCTGTGTTCAGAAATAATAATTAAAATAACTATTATTTTAAATAAAGTTACCAGGAATTGCCAAGAAAGCAAAGAAGCTTGGAATAGTTCAAATACATGTTTATTATGCATAAACAATTTTTAGGCTCTTAGATAGTTATGCAAGTTCCTCCCGTAATAGTGCAAATGTTTCTAACTTTTTACCAGTTGCTTTTAACGACATGTTTGTAGATTTTAGTGACATTTATGTTCTAAGTTTTATATTTTCTTATCGTTACATAATGCAAACGTGTACTTGAGCACAAACCAGTTTCTGAAGCGAGTACAATCATGGTGAAAGAAGCAGACAGGGAATCAGGATTTTGGGCTCAGTTCCAAGCTCATGCAATGTCTGATACTCAGCAAGTCATTTAACTTCTGTGCATCAGTTTATCTATATAGAAAATATATTATCCTATGCACCCATCTCCTGCATTCTCTCAGGGTGATATAGATCCTGATTCAGCAAGGTACTTCAATATATATCTAACTAAGTATGTGAGTAGCCCCACTGAAGCCAATGGGATGATTATTATTTACTACATGTGTCTGAATAATGTCTAGCCCAATGGGATCCCACCTGGTTCTATCCCATATATTCTATCACAATATAAATGTTAATGATGATGTTAATGTCCATGGCTATGTCTACACTTGTAAAGTTAAGTCAACTCTCTTAAGTCGACTTAACAAGGTCAACTTTAAGTTGACTTAACAGACTGGCTACACTTTAAGTCGACTTAACAGTTGACATAGCCGTCCACACTGGCTTTAAGTTGACTTAAGGTGTAAGTCAACCTTCAGAGGTGGTATTAAGTCAACAAACTGTTATTAAGTCAACTTAAGGAAGCGCTTAAGTTGACTTAATAAAAGCCCAATGTGGACGCAGCTTTGTGTAGGTTGACTTAAGCGTCCTTTAGTCGACCTAAGTTGCCCGTGTAGACGCATCCCAAGTGCTTAAAGTGAGGAACACCCTTAAATTATGTTCATACTTTTTACCTTTAGCGGTACGGAAGCTCCTGAGATGACAATGATACTTCTGATTCTGAAGACCAGTAAGGATTTAGATGCTATAGTTATAGGCTCAATAGAAAATCCTAAAGGATAGAGTTAGAAAATTAATGAGGTCTCTCCTTTTATTGCATAGAAACTGTTAACTGTATGTTTACTGTATCTTGCCACTCTGGTGTTCTGAGAACCTTAGATGAAAAGTTCCATGGATTGGTCTCTCAAGTTCTGAGTTTAAAAAGGAAAAAGTCACTGCACTGCAGGCTTGATGCAGAATCCAATCTGTTCACAAAGCTATGAAGTACTGTTATCACAATTTTTCTTATATGAGACTTACAATAAACAAAACAGTTAAAGGAAAATGAATGATTTCCACCAGCAATCTAATATACCTAGTATCTAATCTATCAGGTCCTGAATATATAGTAGAGTAAAGCAATGATGAAGGATTTATTAAAAGAAGGTCCATCTTATAAAGTATGGGAAAGTAAGGCCTAAACTCTCATCCAAATGTCCTTCAACAAAAACCATATTGCTGACATTTGACTAAAACTAACACCACGATAAAAAGGATGTTCTGTGATCAGAGTATTAACATTTTTGCTATTAAAATGACAATCTTCAGCTGACCCTTTAAACACCAATTTCCTCACCATAACATGTCTCAATGATCTAATTCTCTTTTCTGACTTTTAAAGTGTCTTTAAAAAACCAAACCAAACCAAAAAAATTTTTTTTGTCTTGGCACCTTAAAAGGAATTCCTTGATATACCGAGATGGAGATGTTCTTAATGCAAAAATCTCAACTGGCTTCTCCAACCTAAAATAGATAACTGTAGTTCTGTGAAGGTAGTTTCTTGTGTAAAGAAATAAGAAGTTCCCACACTGTATTATCTCAGAGGGTAATCATAATGAAGGCACCTTCTATACATACTTCTCAGTTTCCTCTTCTCAAATCAGGAAGAATCATTCTCAAAAAGGCTGAAGGGTAATTTTGAAGTCTAGACTGACACTATATTTATCTGCTCCTAAGAAAGATTTCCAAGGAAAGGGAATTTGTGTAACATTAAATATGGCTGCTACCCTTTAGCAAGACAAAAACCACCAGAGAAACTTTATTTTACACCTTAACCTGCACTTAAATTGTTCAAATCAACTCAGCCTCTTGTTTTCACTTGCTTTATTACGGAGAGTCATATCTATAGTACGTTTTTGACTTCCTTTACAATTTTTTTATATTAATACAAAGAGTTTATAGTCCACATATAGTAATTAAACATTAATATATTAAGATGTGTTTATGATACAAGAAAATTCTTCCACCTTTTGGCCCTTTTTTGAAAAATTTACTGGAAGCATACTATATTTAATATTCAGTAGCATGTGAGAATAATTTTTATGCAACTCTGATAGTTAGAAAGATAGATAACTCAATTATTAGATCATCTATCAAAATATTCAGATGTATAAGAGGCTACTAAAAAGATTGATGACTGAGAAAGTCCACTGATTCTCTAGCCATCATATTCACGCATTTGGCTAGATAACATTTTTCGCTGCCTTCAGAAGCAAGCTTCATTACCCATCACTCCACTGAAAAGAGTTTATTATGAGGCTGCCATCTTGGCAAGACTATTATTTAGATGATAAATGTTGGGGGGGGGAAGTATATCTAGATTTTTTTTTTGTGGATAAGATGAGCTTTTTGACAGATAAAATAAACAGCATCTACATTTCTAATTAACTTAAATTTGGCAGATACAAATACAGGTCAGTAAAGCTATGATATTCTACTAGATTATTTTCTGTCTGAATTTTGTCCTTAATTTGTAAAATGTAAATTAACTAATTAGAAGGAAAGCAGCATTATTTGTGACAAACGTTTCTGTTAGCTCTGTGCTTTTTGACATTTATGATCAACTGTACTCCCCTATTCTAAATTCTAATAGATGGATAATTGTACTTATATTAATGTACTAAGTTGTTCATCTTTGAAACTAAAATGAAAAAGTTTCAGCTTTTGAATGCAAGAAAATACACCATATTATACAACATACAAGTATATTATATATTCCCAAATTTGTTTTTATTTAAAATGTTCTTCTGTTTATATGTATGTGTATAGAGACATACGTAAGTACCAGGATGCCATTCTAAATATTTAGGGATCATACCCAAGGGGAAAATATCCCTAGTAGTAAGCTTATAGTTTTTCAGAAGATTATGGTATCTTTATTGAATACAGATTAACACAATTATGTTTTGTACATTTATACAAATTAACTCTCCTTTCATCGTCCCAACCGTCTCCAATTGTCATTTCAAATGGATTAGAAGAGCACTTACAGGATTATATGAAGGAGGGGGGTATTTGGTCATACTTCTGTTTCAGTAAGCAACCTGACCTTGTTAAATTAGACTATATGATTTAACAGTTTACAGGAGGTTTTAAAAAACTATTCGTAGGTAGATAAAGACTTAACAGCAAGAAATACATTGAAAATGTCAGATGTAAATGTCAATTAAAAATTACAAGGAGTTCTGAAAGGTAAGGTCTGTGAGGGCTGACGTTCTTTGACATAGTGGAGTGTCTGTGACCAGGCCTTTGACAAACATAGCAGGATCTATGCTGTCAACTCACATCGTACATAAACTCAGATGCTTGTCTAATCTGAATGAGAAATACCAGGGAAATTGGAGCTGAAGCCTTGCGGTAATGTATGTGGAAGCTGAAAGTGCTCTATCTATACTACGTGATAGTTTCCAGTGACATGACAATATTTGAAAGAGTGGAGAAAAATATAAGGAAAAATAATTCAAACTAAGATATATAATGCCCTGGATTCTAATGTAAAAGTTGAGAATGCTATAATCCAGCAGTCAAAGGAGGATAGGTTCTAATCCATTTATAATGAAAATCTTAATTTGAGATATATATATAAAACATTTAATATGGAAAAATATACTGTTATTTGTGTTTATTTGAAATTTGTATTTGAAATTTAAATTTTAATCTAAATATTATGTGGATTTGTTCCCTTTTTGCTTTGGCAATGCACAGGGGTTTTGACAGAGTGAAACACTGTAAAATAATCCTGGATATTAACACAACTGTAGTAATTGTCAACACAAGATGTGATGTCAGTGGGAAGCATCTACATGTCCAATACTCTAAACCACCAATGATAAGATTGCCCAAATACTGATCCATTGACTTTAGGCTATTTTTTTTTTTTTAACAAATTCTCTGCAAACACTACATTATTGGTGAGTTATGTATTGAAACATTTCACAAGTTTCTTTAAATAACAGGGTCACAACAAAGATTTATGTATAACATTGTTGAAAATCAGGTACAGGTGAGATCTTCCCTTTCATAAAATGCACATGTATGTTTGCATGAACATATAGATTATTTTGTATCATCAAAAGAACATTGGCTACTGATAAACATGATTATTTATAAAACTGGGGCAATGATAAGCAGCTGTTTTTAAACAACTGGCACCCATTTTAGTTTAGAATTAAATGTTTGGTTTTTTTTACTACAAATAAGATTAGCTTCACTTCCTGCTATTAAAATTAGCAAACTGACAACTTTGACTTTTTAAAACTAAATTCATTACTTTTGTAAAAGAATGGTTAAGTTGTAAATTTTTGAATGTACAATATTTTCTATTTAGACAAGTAAAATTTGGTTGAATAATAAAAAATGATCATAAACTCCAAGACCATTAATGTCCATTTTCTAAAACAATTTACTAATTCTGACAGGCGAGGCCAAAAATCCGCAAAACAAAAACAACAACAAACCCACAAAAACCAAAACCTAGCATGGGTGAAATTCGACAAGCATCAGATAGCTAAACCGACCCTAAGACTCCCAGTGTTGCAGTAAGGTCAAAACCTTTCAGCATTGTACCAGTGTGTCAAAATATGTCAACAAACCCATCATATTGCAGGAAGAAGAATGACCTTTCAGTTCTTTATGTTTGGGCTGCCAATGAAGCTTTGGATACTGGGTATGCATGAACAGTTTTCCTAGCTTCTTGACAAAAGCAACTCCCAAGGTTTCATTTAAGTCTGGTTGTTAAACCACTAGATTTTCAACTCACTGGTACAACTTTCTCAGCCCACATACTACTGGAGAATAGTGATAGAGTTATAAAAATGGACGATTCCTATATAACCACAAAATAATTTGTCTCTACTTCAACCAACCAGATAAAATTATTACTTAAACATTCTTTGGAAGAACAGATAATTCTTTCAAACAATTTAGGAGACAAAAAGGATTATCATTCTGATATTCCAATTCACAGTTTTTGCTCCTGCGATTATCTCTGATAGTCAATTTCTAATCCATTAAAAAAAAAAAAATCCAACACTAAATTGCATGTGATCTGAACTGAATCCTGTAATATTCTACCTTTTCTTATCTGTCAGAAACACAGTTTTGGTTGCATGGGCTTTAAAGATTACATTTAATAATCATAATAGAAAAATAAAAATAAACAGGTATTTTAAGATCAGGCTTAATGTATTAAGAATCAATGTCAATTTATATTACAAAAGTGTGCATGTTACTTTAACAATACTTACAGGAAATTTGTTCTTATTTATTCATATTCTCTTTTTTCATATAAGCACAGGACAAAAGACATTTAGATTACAATTAAAGAGGACAAAAAGAATTCATTGGAGGGAAGACTTGCTATTCATATTCAAACAGAGAAGAAATGCTTCTCATTATGTGGAATTATCATTATTCTAATATCAGTGTCAAAGAAGACATTCTAGTAGTGCCTTCTTCATATTTAGTGAAGTTATTTCAGTTAATAATAGTGTCAAACTTTCTCCTGAGGCTCTCCAGAAACTGTACTACAGAATCTAGAGATGCAGCAACCAGGCTTGCAAATTATTTTTTTTTTTTAAAAGGGAAATCACTATAGTGAACTTTATAGCCTCTTACAGCAAGTCATCCACAGTACACTTACTAATTATTATTTAATCTGTCTCTTGTTGGTATTCATATACTTGGTAGTATACTGTAGAAGTGTCTACTAACAGTGTTATAACTGACTGTTACAGTCCTTACACCAAGTAAAAATGGAATCTGTCCACTTTCTTTAATCAACGTGGCATTATATTCTTGCCTCACAGAATAAGCAACACAAGCTTAGATAACATTTCTAGATTTCTTCATATGAACCGAAAGTCAGAGTGTATAGCACAAAAATATATTTACAGTCAATTTCAATATTATCAGACTTTCAAGATGAAACCAAGGACTGGCCAAAGTCTTGAAGTCACATTTCAAAACAGCATAATTGTTCCTAATTTTAGCAACACAATATTAAATATGCTTCACTTCCAACACAGTAAGAAATGTTGTTTTTACTATGTCAAAACAAAGAGACACCTACCTAACATATACAAAAAATAAAATGAAGTATTCTGTTGGTTAACTGGTGCCAAGGGTGCTTCTGCAGGTGATATTAGACTCAAAAGGTAGGAAGTATTCTTAAGTATTTTTCTACACCTCAAAACCAAATACGCCAGATGCCATGTACAGTACAAAAATAAATAATCACGAAAACCTCCTTTCTGCAAATATATGTTTTACTGGAAAAAGTGAATTTAGCTCAGTGTAGCTAATGGTGAGGACTGTTCTAATGATAGATAAACAAGTACTAGTATTATTACTAGACATTCTTTAGAAAAAAATACCTTTTTATCCTAACATGCTGTCCCGTCCGTCTTTGGTGAAGCATAAAGTAATCATTTTTTCCTGACAAAGGAACTAAATACACCATAATCTGATGTTATGGATGTCTTACAACTATTGAAAGTCGTTCGCAAATAGTATCAATAAGATTTCCCTCTTTATCTTTGAGAAATTAAATTGAGATGCTTGCTTAGTTTCTGTCACAAAATAGTTGCATATAATATCTATGGTAATTATATCTCTAAGACAGATATATATGATCAGTGCTAGTTAAATTGCAGTCATGACGGGAATTGAAACAGATATTTATGCATTTTACTTTGATTCAGGAACTTGGATTTTAAAATACAAATATGTTACACTCCCAGTATACATTTGACTCCTATGATTTCATCAAAAACAGATATAAAAGCTACCTCCATTTTTTTCCAGTTACAGAAATTCTTGCAATGAGATTTTAACTTAGTACTCTCCATCAAGGAAGAAAAATAATGGAAACTTACCTATTCCAGTAGCTCCAAAACTGGTCATGCAGATAGGCCTGGTGGCTACATTCATCACCAAATGAAGCTTTGCTTTCAATCCAGTGAATTATATGTCCTTCAACAGCTAAGGGGATAAAGCATTATTAATATGAAAGCTCTAAAAATCTGACCTCAACAAAGCTTTGAAAACTTCTACGTTAGTGAATACCCTATTTGTTCAAGAAGCTACCATATGATTAATACTTGAGGCATAGTAGCACACCTGTAAACCGTCTTTCAAACTTATGCAATGAATAGCTTTGGAAACAAAAATCTAAGAACCACACTGCATTGTTTACTTATAATTATCTCATTTTAACTTTAATTACCATGTAGTCCCAAAAGTCTCTGAATGCCTTTAATCCCGGCCTCAACAAATATGCAACGCTCCTAGGGTCCAGCCCAAAATCTAAGGCACATAGGTGTGTGGCACTTTAGAATGCCCCATCCCCCCGCCAAAAAAAAGCCACTGCCAGTTATGGCTGCAGGGCTATGCGCAAAGGTCCTGAACTGCCAAAAAAAAGCTGCTGCTGAGGGTGCTTTTGGTGGCGGTGGGGGCCAGCAACAGTGCTGAAAGTGTCGGCGCTGGCAGCTTTTGTTTTAGGCAATGGGGTGTTCGGCTTCTTTCAAATCCCTAGGTACCCTGGTGCCCAGGATTTGTCGAGCCCTGTCTTAGCCCAACGCAAATGGTTGTTCAATGAAAAAGGAACTAGGGTACTAAGGACTGAAGTACAGTTATAGTCCATTTCTCCCTTGCTCTCCCACTTAGGTGTCAGGAAAGGGTCTGGAAACACCTGTTGAATGCAGGCCAGCTACTAAAGACGCAACACAGACTCCTGTGGGACCTTGGAGGCTAACAAAATTTTTTTGCATCTGATGAAAAGGGTTTCAGCCCACAAAAGCTTATCCCCCCCCAATTTTTTTGTTAGCCTCCAAGGTGCCACAGGACTCCTCATCGTTTGCTGAAAACAGACTAACACAGCTCCCCCTCTGAAACTTACTGCAGACAGAAACTTTTTAGCACTTTAAGTGTGGGTAGGAGAAGGAGCACACAAGTAACCGAAGTACACCCCACAGTATTGAAAATAATGAACTGTACACATATATTTCTCTCTTTTCTCAGTGCACTCAGCAAACACTCTACCTCTGCTATTAATACCAGAAGAACATGCCAAAGAAATGAATTTTCTTTTTTCTTTTTTCTCCAAAGGCATTGAGGTTCATGGGCTCCTTGATCTGTTCTAGGAGCAAATTTTCAACCTATGCACCAATCAATATGAAAGACCCATTTCCTTCACAACCAAGGTTTGATTCCTGCGGTTGACAGTTCAGTGTTCCCAGAGGGAAATTTTGCCAATATAAGGTGAGGTGGTCTCTTCAGATAACTTGGGACAATATCATGGAGTGCTTTGAAGATCTTTCTATCTGTAGAATTTTCTATAGCACTTATCACTGTATTGTCTATCTTACCATATTGTCTGAGGAACAAAACAGTAAGCTTGATTTGTGATGATGTGTTCCCAGAAGCTTATGCTGTAAAGCCAGATAGGCTGCTGTATTCTACATCAACTGTAACATTTTTAAAAGTTTGCCTTTTTATATCTAGGTAGGGCATTTTATTTATCAATTATGCATGGAATGCCATGGCCAAATCAAAATCTGATAAGAGGGGAAGTTAGTTGTCCTTCTGCCAGCCACAGATTGGGAGAGGGCAGGGGAGGGTGCATTATACAGCTATTGGGATACCTAGAGACAGTAACAAGCTCCAGAGGGATAGCCACATTAGTCTATTTCAGCAAAACAAACAAGGAATCCTGTGACACTTTTAAAGACTTTACATTTACTAAAACATTCCAGAGAAAGAGTGTCCTGTGACACTTTTAAAGACTAACACATTTATTTATTGCATAAGCTTTTGTGGGCATAATCCCACTTCATCAGATGCATGAAATGGAAACTTTAGTAGGTATGGGGTGTGTGTGCGTGCGCGCGCATGTGCTTAACGTACTGCAGTTTTCATTTAATGCATCTGATGAAGTGGGATTATGTCCACAAAAGATTATGAGATAAATAAATTTGTTAGTCTTTAAAAGTGTCACAGGACACTCTTTCTCTGGAATGTTTTAATCAACCAAAGAGATGATATTACAGAACTAGCAATTTTTTCAAAGTAGTTCTCTTTCACTGCCAACATCTCCTTTAGCTTTCCAATGTTTTAACTGCAGCCAGTGGCTCTTCCTCTTGGTTTTATGACAGCCAGGAGGCTGGATAGCCAGGAGATGGTGATTTTGCATTTGATATGAAAGCAATTAAGGGCTAGATATCATCTGTTTATTCCTAGATTTTTTGTCAATCTTCTTAGTATGTTTAACAAGATTGGTGAGATGACAGATCTGTGAAACTCTACAAGTGAATGCTTTGGAAGTGGAGAAGCTACTGTTCATTGCAACTTTATGAGTTTGTCCTCACAATACTTAATTAAGCCATCTAAGCATGACCCTACTAAGTCTCTGTGGTGGGACAGCAGCAAATTGCAGGAAAGAGTTACACTGAGCATCTGGCCTAAATGATAAATACTATGGTAATGGGGTCACAACAAGAGCAAGCCTTTCTGTCCTGTAAATGAGATTTTAGTTGAAAGTTATATTATCTTCCTTTTTCTCTTCCCTTTTCCTGCAACTTGTGCAAGAAATGTAGCTAGAAGTATGCTATCTTCCTCCCTCCTACATAAGGTCCTAGATGGGAACATTGCTTATCTTTCTTCCCCTTTCCTCCTTGCTTGTTAAGGAATGTGACGTTAGAAGGTAAAGCGCCTGCACACTATATGCTAAACCTATAAACAACAAACAGAGGTGTGGATAATTATATTCACCACATACATACTAATATTCATTTTTAGGTGTTAGTGTAACCAAATAAGGGTCTCTGGGGAGTCACTGAAAATGTAAACTTTTGCATATTTTTGAGCATAAAAGGATTGTAATGTTCCCTCCTCCTTGTGGTCACTTGTGGCACAGAAGTGGAACAAGCAGTCAATAAAGGGTAACGTTCGACCCAATCTGCCACTGGGACTACCTGGTTTTTTTTTAAACAAATATCACGGTTGATTGCATCACATACTGTGAAGAGATCCAGTTGTACTTGAATGGATGTACGATCTTAGTCCATGGTCATCTATCAGTGACATCTCTTTTCAAGAAAACTGAGTGGGAGAAGTCTAGAATATTGAAAATGTATCTAGGTGGAGTAGGAAACGGGGTCATTTGGATCTTCTCAAAATGTTCTCATAAAATAATGGTTACATACTAGAGAAGAATGCTTTGTTAAGGGATTATACCTTAAATAATAGCTAGGTAATTGCATGATTTAGAGTAAGTGGTAGTGAAAAGGGAGGTGCTTGGTTCTGAAAATGAGTAGATTAACTCTTCTTGATTAAGGTGGTGACTCATGATGATGATTCAGCCGTGGCTATTCTGGAAGATATAGTAAAGTTGCTGACCTAATGGTCTGAGCCTGCTGCTGCAGTCTCTCTTTTAACCTTGTGTGTCCAGGATCCCTGGATGGATTCAATCAGGTCAGCTTCTTTGTTGGTAAACTCCTGGTTGTGTCTGTCCCAGGGAGATCTGAGATGGGTAGGGGGGCAAGAGTTCTCCTGCATTGCAAGTTCCTGGCTTAGAGCCCTGAAACCGTGACAACATGAGTTGGCCTGCTCTTGGCCAACTCCAGTTCACCTTCCCGAGTCACTTTCTATCCCCTCCGATATTTCAATTTGGGACATGGTTGCTGTTTGATTATAGTCCTTTGCTTCAAATCTTCAGAGTCTCAGGACTGATGCAGGCAACCCTCTGGTGCTCCTGCACATGGTTCCCCATCACCTGTAGGGTGATGAATCGAAGGAGAAAATACTCACTACCAGATCTCCTCATTAAGAGCTCTTTTTCCACCTGTCTTAGTTAGTGCTCCTCCTGGAAACAACTTCTCTCCTCCCTCTTTTCTGAGCTTTTGGAGCTCTAATTATACTGCTCCTTTACCCAGGAGCATACTCGACAGTGCCTGAGTGATGGTACTTTCCTAGTCTGGTACTGCTCTAGCCCTAAGTGAGTGTAGGTAGACTACATCACAAAGAAGAGAAATTTCTTATTTTTCTATGGATTAACTTTTAAGTCTGAGAATTCCTTATATGTAACTATACAAGTGCTTATGAGACCCCCATCATCAACAGGATGAGAATGTAAGAGCTTATCCACCTCTATCAGTTTTCCACCACTGACAAAATTTTCTTAATTCCTGATCCTTCTCTTGCAGGTCATTAAGGATCTATGAAGATCTGTAGGGGGCGATTGGGGTTGGGACGTAAATGCCAAAATGAGGCAAATGAGTGATGTCACTTACTCGCTGGATCTTCCATTCTGTGGCCTTTTGGTGGTGGGGGGCATTACCTATGAAGGTGTTTTGGAGATTGACTGGGTCCATGAGTTTCTGTAGCAAGACCATTATAAATGGTTCCCATGTCAGCCTCAGGTGGTGTTCAGTTCAGGATTGAGGTAGCAGGGTGTTACTTAAGCGTCCCAAACTCTAACGTCCCAAAAAATACTTCTTACAGCTATTGAGTCATTACTGCCAAACCCTAGAAACAATATTTTACATTTATAATATACTATAATATTTACAATAATATTTTATTGTCTAGTTTCTCATGCCTTATCATTAAGTAAAGTTAACATTTTAGTATAAACACAATTAATAATAATAGAAAAACTCTGAAGACTTACCTACAGGCACTTCTAAAATAAAATCTGGTGTTTTGTCATAACCCTTTGCACGAAGCTGTTCTTCAGCTGCATAGAGAACAAATACTATTGTTTATAACACTATTCCATTAAATAGACAGCAATGTAATTAATTTCCTTTTAAATAAGAGTGCAAAAATTACTAATGCAGTCATACATATCTTTCATATGTATGCAATGCTGTGTCAGATTAAATGAACCTTCTTAGCAAACCTGAAGCATGGATATAAAAATGCTTCTTTGTCGTCTCTGCATTTTTATGTCTTCATTATAAACATCATTAATTCAAGCTGTCACATAGTACTTTGTAACTGAAAAATGTAAAAAATAAATATATTTGCTTATTGAAAGAAGAATCTCCCACATTAGAATGAACCTGAACAGCTATTTGCTAATGTCACGAATGCAGATATTCTATAGTTGCTTTCTTATTTTATACTGATGTCTGCCTAAAGTATTATAAAACTTTATCCTCCAACTGGAAAGTTATAAAAGGAAAGAGAAGACAATTTTTTCCTCTTGCATGTTGCATTATGTAGAATTTGCCAAATTTTACCATTCAATAGCACATAAATTTAAAAGTACAGTGTCTTCAAGATTTAAATCTGTTTGTAATCCTTTATAAATATCAAAGTTGCTTTAAGCAATATCTGAAGATTTCCAGAACCATGACAGGAAGCAAGGAAGACAAAACTGTGAAAAAAAAAATCAACATGCTTTAAAAAGAAAAAAACTTCAATATCTTCTAGGTGCTGTCCTTGACTTCTAATGCCATTACACTGGTATTTCTGAAACAACATTTCTCCATTAGATTTTGGAATGACCTGGTCATTCAATTCCAGACATGACTTTCTATCTTCACCCAACCTCAACTAATGGCACAACCAAGTAACAAGGAAGGGTGTATGGACTCTTAACATCTACTGGGCTGTTGTCATGCCTCCCATTCGCCTTTCTGCATTACCTTTGATTAAAATTAATGGCCCATTCCTATTGTTGGGTAGCTTATTTCCAATCCATTTATCAGTCCAGGACAGTGGTTTCATGGCAAATGTTCAGAACTCTGTTTTAGAATATTCTGTGCATAACCTGAAAAGTCAGTACTTTGACCCAGAATAACATTTTTAATGACAAGAACACTGTTTAGATTTTTAAGGGTATATTTGTTATAGTTTGTGAATATTAAACTCCTTGCCAGAAAGTGAGGTGTCTGAAGTTAATTTTTCAGATGCTGAACTAGAAGTTACAGTAAAATCTCACTAATTTTCACTAAGACTGGAATACCCATTGTGGACAGTTATGAATTAGTGTGCGAATGAAGAACGACCAGAGGAAAAATGCACTACAAGATGTATTTTATTTATTCATTTTGACATGTATTAGTAAGTGTACTGTTGTACATTGTAAAAATAAGTGTTAGTAATATAACACTTCATTGCAGGACCATATCAGCTATTAAGGTGTTACACAGCAAAAGCTAGAGGTTGTTTTTTTAAAAAAACAAACAAACAAACAAAAAAAAACAACCTCTAGCATATATATCTGGGTTTTTTTTTTTAAAAAAAACAAACCCTCTAGCTTTTGCTGTGTAACACCTTAATAGCTGATATGGTCCTGCAATGAGGTGTTGTATTACTAACACTTATTTTTACAATGTACAACAGTACACTAACTAATACATGTATTAGTATTTTAAAACTTCATACCTGTGCAAAAAAATTCACTACATTAGACATTAATAAGTTATAAAACCATACAGAAATAAAACAAAAAACTGGAAACAATGCTCATGTTGCTAGCTGGGTTGTATTTTTCATAAGTTCAATGGCAATGGGGACATGCCTGCAGCTTGTCCTAGGGAGTGTGGTGCTTCTTTTTGTTTCCCTCCTATCTTTTCCCCTTCCTCTCCATGTGGCTGTGTAGTGGGTTATCTCATGGCATCCGGGTAATGGAGTCTGTCCGATCCACTCCTGCTGACACTGGACAGCAGGTCCAAGAGAGACCAACTGATTTGACTCTCATGGCTGTCAGAGTGGGGGAAGGGGAATGGTTTCTCTTTGCTTTTACTACCAGTGAGTAGCCACTTACCCTCTTTGTAGAGGAGGGAAATGGTTGAATTCTGGCTTTCAACAAAGGTCACTGGGACCTGAAAGTGCAGAAGGAGCAATGCCTTCACACCTCTTCTCAGATTTGTAGAACTTGGCCCTTTGATACCCAGTTGTAATCTGCACTGGAACAGCTTTGCTCGACGTACAAATAAAAATTCCCTCTATGGGTTTGATCCAGGAATAATTATACATTCCAAGCTCAAACTGACATCAAATGGAGTTGGAGGGGACAGTAACTATAGGATCTAAGATTACAGCCGGACAAGTTTCTTGGACTACAGACAAACTTGTAAGGGACATCACGGCAAAGAATTAAAAGGTGAATCACATTCCTGAGAGAAGCCAATCCGACTGTTTCTACCTCCCTTTGACAATGTAGGTTGGTAAGAAAAGGAGAGCAGGTAGAGAATTTGAGGCTCTCTGCTCATTATAAGAGGGAACTCTTCCCCAAACCTAGGTGAGCACTGGAAGTGAAAAGGAGAGTGAGATATCAGTAACAGAAAGAAGGGTTGGGCTCTTGTTTCTGGATGTGAGGGGAAATGGAAGGTGAAGGAGAGACAGCAGGAAATGATTTCTCTTGGTCGTCTCTCTTAGATTAGAGCCATTAAACAAGCATTCTGTGCTACTGAATTCCTGGGTCAAATGATCTGAGCATTTCGAGACTTCAATTGCCCATCCTAAATACAAAATATCTATATAACTAAACCACAGTTGTATATATGCACGGAGGGACGTGGCTGCGCGCGCATATAACTGACACAGCTGTGCGCGCGCAGCAGCTGAATCCACGTCCATGCCGTGCATAAGCCTGTGGATTACCGTATATATTCTAGCGCCCCCGCTCCTGCTGACAACCGGAGCCCGGGAACTGAGCTGGGGGGCCGGTTCGAAGCGGAGCCGGCCCCCCAGCTCAGTCCAGGGGTTTGGGTGGCGGCAGAAGCTCTGCTGGAGCTTCTGCCGCCCCCTGATCCCTCAGCTGCTCCTGCTGTCAGCCAGACTAGCGTGCGACCCCCCCCCCAGCATGCACCTGACCCGAGTATAAGCCGAGGGCGACTTTTTTCAGCACATTTTGGGTGCTGAAAAAGTCGGCTTATATTCGAGTATGTACGGTAGATAGCTCGCGCGCACGGCTGCCCTCCCGCCCACCCAGTGGCTCTCTTACACGAATTCCCGCCCAGCGGCTCTCTGCACGAATCAGCGTCGCCTGTTGATCAGCGTCGTCTGTTGCTGCCTGGCTGCTGACTCACTGAGTGGCCCGGTGACGCGGCCGGCAATGAGCCCGCCCATTGGATGAATCGCGGCCGTTCTCGAAAGCACAGAATCTCCTCAGGAGTGTTGGAGGCTGTGCTGTGTCCCGTGCCACGCCGTATTGTAGTAGTGTCAAGTAAATTAAATATATCTCTGTGCTGTGTCCTGTGCTGTGCCAGCCACCAGTGCCACCAGTAGGCATTTACCTATCTGAGCCTGTGTTTGGACATGGTCAACTTTATGTTGCCTTTTCAAGAGTCCGGCGTTCATGTGACGTTAAAGTGAAGGTTTTAAGTACACCATACCAGGGAGAACTGATTCAAGGACGGGAAAACATCTTCACAAAAAATGTCGTTTATAAGGAAATTTTTGATTAAATCTTTTCAATTGACCATTTCATGATTTTGTGGTTTTTAATTTGCATAATTTTACCCTTTGAACTCCAATGTTTTTCTTACTTATGAGTGCAGAAACTCAGGACACTCCACCCTCCATCATTTCTCATCCCTGAAAAGTTTGGAGTAAACACTAAGTGATTACCATTCTTCAATTTGCGATTCTTTAGAGAATCGGGGGTTTACCGGTTAATATATATCCAACTGGACTTATTCACACAAACATCTTGGCTAGTTTTAGAAGTCCTCATTTTTTTTCCTGTTTCTAGCATTTTACATTCAACAGTAAAGTTCTGACTGAGAAACAGGAGGACAGAGACCAAATTCTGTTTTGCATAGTGCTGAGAACTTCACTGACGCTTCACAAATAACAAAACACAGTATTTTATTCCTATCTATTGTGGCAAACCGAGCGTTCTCAGTTCCCCGTGGGTCCTGTGCTTCAGGTTGTGGTAGCTAGCTGAGGCACAGTCTTCTCTCCTCCAAACCCTCCAGAGCTATGGCTTCTCAGTCCCTCCTACCTTGGGGCTGGGCTCTCCACCCCACAGGCCGCTACGGTCCATCTGGGCAAACTTGCCTTCACTGCCTGAACCTCCTAGGTGCTGTCAGTAACCACTACTGGTCAGCTCTCTTCCACTCTTCTTTGTGCTGTTCTCCTCCACACACCAAACACTGCTCCTACCTCCACCTCCAAACACACCAGAACTCCCTCACTGCCTGGCTGCTGAAGGGGCTTTTTATCTTCTACCCTTAATTGGTGTCAGCTGCTCCAACTGATTCCGGTGCATTAGTTGGAATCAGGTGCCTTAATTGATTCAGAGCAGCCCTTCCCCAGCTACCCTGGGAACAGAGCTTTGCTAAGTCTGGGGCTAACATATCTACCTTCCAGCATCAGCACCCTCCTGGAGCCCTCAGATCTGACTCCGTCACAAAATAAATAAATAAATATCTCAAGATTTCCAGACATAAAAAAGTAACAGTTATTTTTGAAGACAGTTTTCTAAGGTGAATAGCACCAAACTGCTTTTGAGTGAACTGCATGGGAGCCTAAATACCAGCATTATTAGCAGTGTTTATCAGTACACTACTATTTGAAATCACGGAATCATTGAAATGTAGGACTGGAAGAGACCTCGATAGGTCTCTGAGGTCAATAGGTCTCTACACTGAGGCAGGACTAAGTATTCTCTAGAATAGAACATCCCTGGCAGGTGTTTGACTAACCTGTTCTTAGAAACCTCCAATGACAGAAAAACAAACAAGAGTCCTGTGGCACTTTTAAAGAGCTTTCATGGGAGAAAACCCCACTTTGTCAGACACTTTGTTAGTCTTTAAAAGTGCCACAGGACTCTGTTTTTCTGCAGAAGACTAACACGGGTACCCCTTTGGAACTCCAATGACAGAGATCCCATAAGCTCCCAAAGTAATTTGTTTCAGTGCTTAAATACCCTTATCCCTATTGCTTAGGTTGGTTTTAGACAGTACATTTAAATACAGGTAGCTTCATGCTGTTGTTGATTCATTGCTGTTTTAAAACAATTATTGTAGACAGAAATTTTCACACACAAGAATTTTCAAGCAACTTTGCAAATATAACTGCTTGGGTGGAACAGGATTGCTGATTCAGTGGCAGTGGCAACCTCCGCTGATTGGTAGAAAGAAAGAAAGAAAGATCCTTCCTTCCTTCCATGCCTCCCCAGCTTCAAGGGCAAGACATTTCGCCTAGAAGTAGACTACTGCCTGATAAAGGATATGGCACCATTGAGGTGAGGAGTTGGCTTCCTGCTCACAAATTATAATATCCATATCAGTTTTCTCAAGATATTGCTTCAGTGTATATTTATTTCTTCTGACAACCACAAGATCTCTCAGTACAGGTTAGCTGAGAATAGAGAGCTTGTTTTGGGAGGCGAAAATCTGGCATTCACACACAAGATCCAACACATTATAGTTAGTGCATAAGGATATTGCTTCAATGCTGTTGACATTGCCTTCAGTGAGGATGCTGGTATTAGTGCAGTGATCTCATCACTTGATGCAAAAGATCTTCCAGAGGCATCACTAGTGAAAACCTTGAGAATCCTGGCCTGGGCTGGGACTTCCAGCATTTTCAGACTCTTGACTTTGCAATTAATCAGGTGAG
This sequence comes from Pelusios castaneus, assembly GCA_007922175.1. Lineage (NCBI taxonomy): Eukaryota > Metazoa > Chordata > Testudines > Pelomedusidae > Pelusios > Pelusios castaneus. The sequence goes on from ML685764.1 coordinate 8,711,856, forward strand.
CTGCCATGAAGGTGGGCAAGTTTGAGTGGCAGACACAGTCAGTCACTGTGATTCCGGATTAACTTTGTGTTATACCTGCAAATTGGACCCATATCTTTCTTGGTTAATGAAGTTCAGCTGTGTACTTTCTGAAGAATAAGATCAGTGCATCCATTTACATAAAATAAAATGGCACAATTCCTCAAAGAAATAGCTAGCCTTCCACCCAAGAAACCATTTCTTGATATGGACACTATCACCAGCTAAAGCCACCTCAAATCTTCTTTTTGATGCAAGGTTGAGACAAAGCAATTCTGGTAATATCCAGTCTAACGATTTCCTTAATTCCCATCACTCTGGATTAAAACTTGAATATGTTATGGAGGCTGTGCTGCCTGAAGATCAAATGTTTTTATCAATTCTTTTAGATCTGTCATTTGTGTTTGTATACTCTTGACCACATGGATTGTAAACTTGTCTGTGAGCTCTTAAGAGTAGACAAAGCTGCTCTTCAGAGGTTTTATTGGTCTCTTTCTGAGATACCTTCATTGGCACTGCTGTGTGATTGATCATTTACCTCAAAGTCACTCTCGTGCAGTACGATACTAAGTTCTTTTCTGCAATCCTCCTGTTCTACATAAACATGACTCTGACCAGATTTAGTCGTGGTGCTTTAGATATGCAACTTTGTTTTTAATTCAGACACAGATGGTGAGGCCCAGTAACTTCAACCCACAGAGGGCTGACATAATGGTTGTAGTTTCAGGAAGTAACCCAAAGACATGATGAAGAATAGATCAGTAAACCCAGTCAAGATAGTATGCTCTTCATTTGTAACTCAGGTTCACAAACTGGGGCTCATTGTTCTCTGCTGCTTTGGGATCCTCAGGAGACCTCAGAGGCACTTCTTCCTCTTTATGCTTCTGATAATTTTTTTCTGGGTATAGACAACTGTCTATGCCTGTGTTATCTTGGGAATGTATGAATTTAATGATCTTCACATGTGAATCCAAAGACTAGCTGGAAACTTCTGCCAGTCCAGGTTTTTGCTCATTAGGTTACTTTACAGACTGGGCTAGATTCTATCTCTGATTCTGACAGATGATCTACCTGTTCCCCAGCATAATTTACATCAATTTATGGGCTCTAAGGAACCTTATGCCAGTGGAGGATGACTCCACCACACTCCTTATCTAGTCCTCTCTCCATTGATATGGCCCTCTCTCCATTGATACTCTCATCGTGACAGAGGATATGTGATGCTGATGCAGGAAGCAGCTCTGCTGGCTTTATGCTGGTTGGGGAATTCTCTCCTAGGAAGATCACAAACAAGGGAATTATCTGCTGGTTATCTGAGTATCTGTTTTTGGGGCAGGTTTTTTGTGCACCAAAGTTTAAAAGGAAGGAGGGAGGTTTGGAAGTGGGATTAAAAGGAAGGGAACAGGGCAATATGGTCATCAGCCCAAATTGAAGGAAAAAATACACCCATTTAATACATCTTAAACTTTAAGTAAGCATATATAAATACAGTATTTCAGTATGTTTTAAACATATGCCATAAATTAATTTTCTTTATTTATAACTTTATATGGTGTTAAATAATCCATTCTAGAATTGCTAAACGTTTGGATTTGATAGAAGCAAACTACATACAGCTTATTTTTATTTTTAAAGAGTAACCTGAAGTCTATTGTGGGCTGTGACTCATTAAAAATTAAGTCTGATTTGTGTACTACAGAAGCTTACACAAGGACACAAAAACAACAATCATTTGGGTTTAAGGATACTTTAGTGAGGCATCTAGTCCATCCCCTTGTATCATGCCAGAATTGATTTCATTAATCCCCATGCCATACTTGAAAGATGAGTGTCAATACTAGCCTTGAATTTTTCAGTGAAGATGATTCCACAAGCTTCCAGATTTTCATGTACTTAACTCCTCCTATAAGTACGCAATTTTTAACTGCAATTTAAACCCATTACTACAAGTTCTGCCTTTATTCACTAGTAGAAATAATTGGCCTATGACATTTTTACCACATCACCTTTTATTTAGGAATATAGCTATTCCTGCCCTCTGATATCTTTTCCCGTACTCTAGACTCTTCTCCAGATCATATTTTCAAATGTTTAATGCCTTATTATTCTCTTAAATTTTTCAAATTTGTTCAAGGTATTCAAAATATCAACCTGTGTGTAACAGGTGCTATGAAATCGGTAATTAGAAGCTTTAAAAAAAAGAGGAGGTGGTTACGTTAAAATAGTATTTATTGTTAAAAACAACAACAAATCCTTTAACTGTATATTTTTTAAAAAGGGGGATCTGTGTGTAAGGCACACCTGACCTCAATAGGCTTGGAGAAGGAGCCAAGAGTCTCTTATGAACAGCCCTCAATGGAAATCTGTCCATATGCCCATAAAAGTATCCTTTATTCTCATGTCCAGAGGAAGAGTCTTTGATCTTCGATATTGAGGGCTTCACTCTTAAGCACGTACTTAGCAGTCACTACTTATTTGTTGAGGCCAATGTACAGGGTGTGTCTTCTTGGACTGGGCTGGAGAGGGGCTTCATGGCCTTCTCCATTAAGTATTTTCTAAGTCAAAGCTCACAAGCTTTGAGAGTTCTTGATGGAAATTAGCAACAAATGCTTACACTTTGCCAAAATGTGTGTCTCACTGGAGAAAGATCTACAGCAGGCTGTTTTTGAAGCCTGGGAGTCAGGACATAGTTCCCGACCATAGGGAGGAAGCTCCCAATCCAGGGAAACACACCACACTAACTAGATTAAGACTAACTGAACTAAACTAAAGAATAACTATTTATAATTTTACTTACTGGTTTTCTGAAAGGCGGAAGCAAAAGGATTCTAATTCAGACTATGCTGTGGTAAGAGGGAACTGAGAGGGCATTGACCAACACTGCTTTTATACCCTAATTTCGGGACCTGGGAGATCTATTGCACATGTGAGCCAATGGACACTGCTTGTTAAAATCTCTTGACTCAGGTGTATGCTGCCCATGCATACTCACCTGTGGAATACACAAAGGGACCAACACTCAAAGAAACACTGCAAATTCAACCTCACCACTTTCTGATATGCTGTGTTTGAATCTATACAACTTGTTTGATTTGCTGAAGTAATCTGATCTGATGCAAGATTTATCTTTTATTTCATACTATAAGGTTTTTTTCCATGCAAGTTTTCTCCACTCTGGCATTTGACAGTGAGATTTCACCCACAAAAGCTCATGTGAAAAATAAACGTGCTAATTTTTAAAGTGCCACAAGACTCCTTTTCTGTTTTACTGCAAATTCAGAAACTGAGGAAATCCGTCATTAAATTCCCTGTGCCTACTTTAACTTTGCACCATATTCCTGCCCACCATCTTCAGGTGGGAGACCTTCATGAGATGTCGCAAAACTCAAGTCTATAAATCTGAGTAATGAATTCCTGGCTGCTTGGTGTTTAATTGTATGCTGGTATCATCTGTTCTCACCAGTCCAATGGTTACACAGAGTATTCATGGGGAAAAGGGCAGTGAGAAGATGCAGTGATCAGATCTCTTTTCTGTACAGGGAAGGTACCAGGGGATTTGAGGCTAGAAACATGCATTCTTGGAATCTGGATCCTGAATACGGTAAGCAACATCCTGCCAGTGAAACATGCAGAACTCAGTGGATTGAGCTGGAGATGCTCAATCTTGTGACTTCCAGGTACATGTGACTTGATGACTAATAGAAGGGAAAAGGCTGGGGAAGAAAGAAACTGGCAGTTGCATGCGTAAGGAAAGCCACACTAAAATATTTAGGTCAGGTCAGATTTAGGGCCATGACTAAGACTGCTGCTGGGCGGAACCTCAGCTGCAATTTTCCAGATTCTCTAATGTTTTGTTTTCAATTCTATTATTGTCGTACAGGGGATCTATTGCTGTCTTACTGACTTTTTTTGTTTCTTGTTTTTTTTAAATGGAAAGATATTTTTGTAGGTTCATAACTCAATAATGGGTGAACAGATTATTTTACCTTCAGTTAGAACGGTATTTCGTAATTTATGATCATGAGTCTCAAACTCTGTTGGCAGAGATTATACCTCCTTGAAGTCCTGACCACGACTGCCAAGGAGTGACAAAACAAGTAGATAAAATAGTAGTGGCAAAATGTTTGACAAAAATTGTCTAACGTAGAGGTCATGGGATCTTCTGACCAATTTTGCCTTTATGTAGAGATACTTGAACTTGTGTCTTATATTCTAACTGATCTAGAGCAGAACAGGTAATTAGGAAATCTTAAGTTTGTATTTTCCCCTCTGCCACTACCACTTTGTACTCATACAGCCTTTTTTGCAAGTTGTACCTATTTTATAGACAGGAAAAGAGAGATTTTTGTGACTAATCTAGTAGACTGGGAGTCAAGATATGGATTCTAATCATGTTTCTGACATGGATTTGCTATGTGACTCTGGGTATGTAATGTAACATTATTTTGTGGGACTGAGGACTGTCATATCTTAACTATGGCATTACTGTAATTCTACAATAGCTGAAATGTCTCTATATTAATTGCCTCACTTGGTTTGCTTACAATATCCCTACTACTATAACCAAGAAAATCCCAAGAAAGTATGTGCTTTTTTTGTGACAACATAGCATTATCCAGTTTATCACTTAAAAAGGACTTGATAATATTAAGTAATTTTGATAATATTAATTAATTACTGGTGGTCCAATACTCCTTTTGCTCTATATTTGTATATAATGATTTAATCTTATTATACTGATTTCAGTACATTGTTTAATATATCAATATTGTGCTGTATTTTAATTATTTCTCAACTGTTTGTGATTCCTTCACCTATTCTACCCATGCATGAAAACACAAAATTCACATACTCTCCACCATTTCTTCCTCCAAATTGTTAATACAAATACTTAATAATATTGGACCCACTTGCCTACTGGTATAGCCAAACAAGTTTAAAAAATAATCAGTACACATCTTAAATGATTCAAGAGAAATGTTGTAAAAAAAAAAAAAAAAAAAAAAAAAGGAAGAATCACTGAAATGATAATTTACTTAAGATTCTTATTAAAAAAGTAGCTTTATACATAAGTATAAAATTTGGCACCATCATTCTATTTCCATAAATCTGAAAACATCTAATATCATACAAATACAGTAACCAATATAATTTAATATAGCGTATTTTCCCACAGTACTTCTTGACTGTCAGTTATGAACAATTTTTCTTCCATGTTTTATCTTCAATATCATTTGTAATATGTTATGTTATTGTTATTACAGTAATTACAAGTCAAAGCTAAAAATAGTATTCAGTCTTTGCAGACCCGAACCACTAAATTCCTATATTTGATTTAAAAAATGTTGTAAGTTTCATGTTCCAGTAGGGTCATGTAACTCACATTTCTTTAATTTCCCTAGGTTTATGTTATGTAAAACCAAACTATATGGCTTACTAACATTGATACACTATGTCCTAAGCATTTCCTTTATCCACTACAATTGTTACCTTATCACATAAAGAAACTAAGTCTGACACCACTTGCGTTTTGCATAAATGCATAAAACTGAGTTATTTACCAATTAAGCTATTCTGTGTTCCTTTTTGTAGAACTTAAAACAATATTTGCCCACTAGAGGTGTTAGTTTTAGGTGAAACTAATATGTATATTGTATGACCTCTCTACATAAAAAATCTCTTTGAAGAATAAAGCATTTTACTATAGTACTTGGTTGCAGCTGTATAATCGCACCATATTAGAAATTCAAGGTATAGAAAATTATCATAATTTATTATTACAAGAGATGTGATTCTTTATATGCTAACCACTGTAGTTAATGTTACTTACTGTGCCTTGTTGAATACTTTTTAATAGATAGAAAATTAAATCATTCTCTGATATCATAGTGAACATTTTCTTAAAATAAATTCTTAAAATGACTTTAAAGATAGAGAATCTGAAAAGAGTCAGTGCATTAGTTAAAAAATATCAGAAATGCACTTACATCTAAACAAGTGAACTCTTTTGGCAGTTCTTTAATACATATAGCATTTTGCAGCTAATATTTCTTATCCTTCCTTCTAAGTCTCATAAGGCCTAGATTACGGCTAATATCTCATGACACCAAAAGTAATACTGCAGCAGATATTAAAGCATTTTTTCAGCTACTTATTCTATAAAATATTAATTGCAAGCCTGTGCATGTGCTGTATATATAGGGTATTAGGTAACTGAGTTCCTGCTCAGTTCTAAATCAATAAAAGATAACATGTACAGCATCAATCATTTTTTACTCTTCCTTTACTACATAATACAGCATTACAGAGGTTTTTTTCTTCTTCCCCTTAAATAAGCAACACTGAGATCTTTGTAGCTACCATAGGTTAGATTCTACTACAGACTCTTACCTAAGAAAGAGAGATTTTTCTCCAGAAGCATTTCTCGCAGCAGTACTTCATGCTCATGCCCAATAGCACTGATGGATTTAAGTTTAGGAAAAAGCGCTCTATGTTTGAAATGAAATTAAATTCAGAACACTGTTAGAATACTTCATAATAAAATATTATGTCCCATATCTTCAGGAGTAATCAGTGATTTGTACTTGGCCCGGATTTTCAGAAAGAACTCTATAGCTCATCAAGATGGGTGCTCAAAAATTGAGACATCCAAGATCACGAGCTACTTTTGAAAATGTATGCCAGTCTTTAAGTAAAAATAAAATAAAAACCATCTCACACATATGAGAAAAGGCAAATATCCCCATGATCAACTGTCTTTAGTATTCCCAAGAATAGTACTTCATCTTGCTTTCATTTTTGTCTTCTACAAAGAGCAAAATGTGAGACTAAAACACATACCAATACAGCTGGGAAGTTTGGGGCTGATCTTGGGCTTTGCACTCAAGTAAGACTCTCACTGAAGTTCAGTGGGAATTTTGCCTAAATACAAAAACCAAAATAAACTGGATATCTGAATTAAACAGTTCAAGATTTTTACATTTATAAGACATACTCTGAAGCCTTCTGATGCATCTCAATATACCATAACAGTATTTTAATTTCCAGAGGGGTAAAAGCTGTGTTAGTCTGTATATAGCAAAAACAACAGAAGTCCTGTGGCACATTAAAGACTAACACATTTCTTTGGGCATCAGCTTTTGGGGGCTGCAATGCACTTTATCAGATGGAACAAATGATGAAGTGGGTTGCAACCCACAAAAGCTGATGCCCAAAGAAATTTGTTAGTCTTTAAGGTGCCACAGGACTTTCAGTATTTTAATTGATTTTTAAGTCATATGAAAAACCAGTATTTCTGACAAGGTGAAATAAAATATTTCAGTGTAGTATTGCCAATCCTTCTCACTCCACAGACAGACTGTTGTTGATCTGAATTTGGTATTACCACTAAAAAATACAAACTCACATACAGCATTAAATGTCTCTAGTGTCTTTGCCCTGGGGTAAAATGCTAGCACTTTTAAGTTCTAGTTGATTGGAAATTTTGTAAATTTCATTTCGTAAATAAAACTTCAAAACAACTACAAATAATAATTTTATTTAGGCTATCTTATACAAATGGTACACTGCAAAAAGAATTACCACTATAATTAATTACTCTAACTTTTACCAGCACTTACTGCTGAACTGCAAAAAAGCCAATCAGAAGGAATCACTTCACACATATACATCATTGTCTCTATCAAAGGAAATCATGTACTACTTTAAACCATACTGGCAATGACAGAACCAAAAAAGGAAAATGAATGATGGCAAAAATGTAAGACAAATACTGCAAACAGAATTGATAATGCACCATAAGCAGAAACACTTAGACTTAGTCTATAATACCTATTATTGATGTATGGCAGTGACCATGGGGCAAAACTTGTAAATAACCTCACAAGCCATTTTCTACTCATGCAATCCAACAGCCTAGTTTCCCGTAAGCATCTGAACTATTACTGAAAAATAGCCTCCTGGCATTTCAAAGAGGTTGACTTCATGCTTTAGTCCATGCATATATAATTAGATAGTTATATTTAAAATCAATATGCAATCCTTCAGAAGACATTATGCTTTTAAAACCTTAACTTTAAATTGATTTTTAACTATTTTATGTGCCTCTAAATTAGCATCTAATTCAGCAACATATTCTCTCAGATAACGTATTCAACACAGCTAAGAATCACCGAACTTTACTGTAACCATCTTCGATGGACAAACTTTTTCTGATTTCTAATAAAGCCATCATTTTTTGTGCAAGCTGATTTGAAATGCAGAGGGGAAAGACCCTATAGATTGCAGAAAAATATATTATTTATTAACATTTTAACATAAAAGTAGAGATGTGTAGAACAGTGCATCAGTTTTGTTAAAAAAGTTAATTTTGACAGTTTAGAAGCATATAATCAGATTCTTCATTACAAGAATACAACCTCATGTGCCAAATTTTGGATAACAGACCTTATGGTTAACAATCCTTTACATAATAGGACGATAATGGACGATGTTTAATGAATAAACTTACATATAAGTGTGTGCATATGATTAAAATACTATACTAATAGAAACAGGTCCAAACAGTGCTTTCATTAAAGTTAATGGGAATAGGGGGAGAAAATCCACTCACATCCTTCAGATTGGCCTGAAATAGATCAGCAATCCCTCTATATGCCCCATAAAGGGCTTTTGGGCCATTGGATCTGCATCTGAGGGGTGCCTACTCAATATAACCCTTCATCCTCACAGGTCTGTATAGAATCCCCAGTCTGCTGCACACGCTGAGCACTGACCTTTCCATCACAGTACTCTGCTCATTCTGGAAGTACTCCGGAAACTTCCGCCTGCCTTAAAAAATAGGGAATTTTCTAACCCCTTATGCCCTACTTTCCTTGAAGTAGAAGAGGAGAGAAGGGATGCACTGATTGTCTCGTACAGATTTTAAATTTTAAATCAGAACTTGAAAAGCACTTTAGAAAGTCCAAAGGAAACATCAACATGGTTAAGAATATTGCAATACTGGACAGTGTCTATGGCACTTTAATGCCTTTAGAGGAATCACAATATGATTTCATCGCAGCAAAACCAAAAGGGTTTCAATTAAGCACAGGAAAGTACTGAACTGGTAACTTCCCCTGGCCTACCTGATTTTAGTTAAACAGAATAAGAGAAAGGACTGCAGGGCATCTCTAGTCAATTGAATGTAAAATAGAGGAGAATGAAATGCGTTTTGTGAAGCAGAACTTTATGTCAGGTTAAAGCTAGACACATCTCCTCCACAGAGTCTAAGCTCGTCAATTGTGCACCTAAAATTTTATGGGAAAGGATACTGTTTGATGCAGTCCACCAGTGGTCCATAACAACAGTCATTCACAGTACACTGCAGACACACAAGAGAAGTAGGACAGTGATGGTCAACTACAAAACTATTATAGTTAAACAATAGCCTAAAACCAGTAATTACTTTCCCTTAAAAAGGCTATCAAAGGCTGTTCAGATTTAATCACAGAAAACAAAAATTGCATGCTTTTTATTCACTATCAAAGCTAGCTATTAGAAAGTGAAATGCTCTCCTCACAAATATTGCATTGCCATTTATCGTGCACCCTGACCTCAGTGATAGTTTATGATGACAGTAATTAAATGAGGTTTAAAATCCTTTACTCTGCTAGGCAGATAACAGCATTGCCAGTGAAAAAAAATGGTTGTGATTAATACCTGATAGACCTGATTTGCTAGAACTCCATCTGGAATCTGAGAAGGGTCCCGCAGCATACTATTTATAAGAGTCTTGGTGGCTATGGAAGAAAAAGAAAATTGTTATCTCAGTATAAACATATCACTAACCAGTTGTCAAAAAGTGAAATATACTTTTTAAAAGGAAAATGTTGGGTAAACTGATAACTCCTGATTGCACAACAAGCAGCTGCAGTATATTCCCCCCTATTTGCTGGTCACTTACCCCATTCTCATATGATCTAACTACGATAATCTCAGAACCACAAAGCTACATTACAAACGTATGGCCAAATTCTGTTCTTGGTTACACTTGTGAATTGCAGTGAGTAGATTATTGCCCAAAAGCAATTTCCCCCAGAATACCTTCTAGGAAAACTTCTTAGTTTTTAAAAAGCGTGAGATTAAGATTAGAGGAGGAATATATGTAGAATTTTAGACAGGTGTGAAATATATTAGAGAGAGCTGTCTGAACACTTTTAGTGGTAATTAGGGGCCTGAAGATTTGAGTTTGGCAATTTTAATATTGTTGCTGCATTTGTTCAACATCAGCACATTTATTTGCTTTTACCTACAAATATGCTATTCTAAATTCAGAGATCAGAAACATTAAATGAATAAATAAAGTCTCTCAAGCAATCTTCTAACTCTTTTGTTATTTTTTTCACACTGTAATTTTAATCTTATTGAACAAATGGGATTTTAAATAGCCAGCACCTGAAAACATTAATTTTTTTATTTTCGTATTTCAATATAGTCTCTGTAAAAGTCCAGCAGCTTGTTGTCTCTATGGACTCTTCATCTGGGCACTTTCCAAAACAATTAATAATATGACTCAAAAGATTTTGTTCTAGAATGGGAGCTTCTGTGTTTCAAATACCCGGCAATAGGTTTTGCTTCTCAGGAGGTAACAGAATTTATAATATAGTAGCAGAAATATTTAGAATTCCTTCTGAGCCCTAAGTTAACAAAAAGAACCAAAACTGAGAGAATGCTGTTTACACAGTTGGTTATATTATATGTTGACCATAAGACAACTGAAAAAACATGTTATGTAAAATTAAATAGACTTATGAAATTTACTTCACAGCATGTAAGTATTGTATTCCCACAATATATTTCTCAGACACCTGTACATGTTTTGTCGTGCTGTAAAAATAGAGCCACAGAAATATTTTTAAAAGTGTTATATCAACAATATGCATTTCAGTTTATCTTTTCCTTTTTTTCAGATAAATAATATCAATTTAGAAGACAGACATTTTAAATAGTAAGAGTAAGAGAATGCGGGAATGTATTCATATCTTGATCATGATTCTATATGTGTTACAAAATGGCATATAATTTAAGAAGAAATATTGGAGACAGGATAGGTTAACATGGGATTTAAATCGGGTATAAACTAGAGCATTAACTGGACTTTAGACACAGGTCAGTAGTGCTTGAAAGTTTCTATGTGCGGTTTCTTCAAATAACCAGAGCAAACAATGGTGGTTAGTTCATTGTAGAAAAGCATCTACAGTACAAAAACTGCCATGCTTGGCATCCTTGTTGGTAATCTAACAAGAAAGGCCAAGGACTGAATGGGACTGGAAGCTGAACTACTTTATTACAAGTAAAGACAGGTACAAATTTAGGCAAGTTGAAACACATTGTCAGAAGGGCTTGGGATGGTCCTGTGGTTAGGACACTGAACTACGGACACTTATCTAAACTAGAAAGTTTTACCAGCATAACAATGTCAGTTAGGAGTATGAAAAAGAATCATAGAGGAGTCAATCAACCTGAGTCAAAGAGCGGATGTAATTATATCAGCCAAAAAGTCTTTTAACCTGTATGGCTTATTTTTTTCGGGGAAACTGATAGAAACAATGACAAGGGAATTCTTTTGCCATTATAAGCTACACATCCATGAAGGGGGTTTGCCACTATAGATCTACTAGTACATCTCATCAGCAAACTCATTCAAACAGACAATGCCTAAGATTTATGAGATGCCCTGCTCTGCCACAGACTTCTTTTTGGGCAAGTCACTTTATCTCTTGGTGCCTCAGTTCTCCATCTCTAAAATGAGGGTAAGTACTACAATTTTTCTCACATCCTTTGTCTCTTTTTTATACTAAAGGAATGATCCTGCATCACTGAAGTCAATGAGAAGTTTGGCTACACACACATATTTGTATTTTATCCACTATGTCTGTCCCTGTTATTCCCTGGTAAAAGTCACACCTGAATTCATCTTACAAAGCTTTATCTCTCATGACTTATTTCCCACTCTTTGAAGACAGTGGAAAGAAACTGAACATTAAGCATTCAGCATTTAAGCTGTAAATGACATAAGCATTTTTTTTAAAAGGTCTCTTTTTATACAGTCTTAGAATTGGAATGGAGAAAATATATGAAGAACTGAACTAGAAAGGTTTTGCTGATCTGAAATTGATGAGAGGCTTCCTTTTGGAATACCTGGGGTATATCTCCTCCTCCCAGTGCACATGGAGTGCCAGGGTCCCATCATTTCCTCTTCCACCCTTGGCTCGACTCAGATAAGTCTCCTTTATAACCCAAATGCAGTAAAGACCCTTAAAAGAGCCCTGATCCCTTTTCTTCCTGTTGGCCAGCCAAACACCTACTGCACTTAGTTGTAGTTGATAGGAAGGTGCATTTGCACAAGCTGTAAGACCAAAAAAAGCAGGATTTAGGCAATAACACTTGTCAGCGACGTCGTGGTACTTAATGCACAGCAAGACTGCAAAAATTAGCATTATTCTGCACCAAAGAAAGTGCAGTTAGAGGGAACTTGATTGAAGTATTTGGAATTATGACAGGTGCGTGAGAAATCAACACATTCTTCTTTCTATTTTAAACCCCCGCAAAAAGCTTACAAGATTAAATTAATGGCCAGTAAGTTTAGAAAAAATAAAAGTAAACATTTCTTAATATGGTTTATAATCAACCAATGGAATTCACAGCTGCAGGGGATCGTATAGTCAAGCAACAAGGCTGGATTTGGGAAAGGGCTGTATTATTTCATGATCAAGAGCTCTGTCTGTAGTTACTCATCTTAAGATAAAGGTGCTTGCATTTCTTGTAAACTTCAGTAAACCTATTACTACAAGGGACAAGGAAGATTTCACTTTCACTGCATGAACTCCACTGCACAGTTGACAAGATTTCTTATGGGATTTTTACCTTTGCTTGAAGCATCAAGTACAGTATTGACCACTGCTGAAGGCAAGATATGAGACAACCTAAATTTGGTGAAACTGTGCTTCTATAATCACATTCTCTGCATTAAAGAGTATGAGCATATTTGTCAAATTTGCTTTTTATTTAAAGAATTTTCTGAGGTACCTAAAAATGAAAGTGTGAGATACTAGATTACAAAAATGTAATTTTAAATTCAAATACAATAAGATGCTAGGTTTTATTGCAGTAAAGTACCTCCA
>ML685764.1:8728829-8743829 GCA_007922175.1 Pelusios castaneus
CACACACACACACACACACACACACACACACACACACACACACACACTATTTTACTTATATACAGCAATACAGAAAAAAATAAATGTGTAATCTAGTAATTAAGAAAAGCAAAGTCCTCATCTCTGCTGTTACGAAAGGTATTGTATTAAATCAGAATCCAGACAAATTCAGACTATTATGGAATAGTAAAAAGTCCAGTTCTAGAGAGGGAATGGGGAAAGGAAAATAATTTGCATTATTTGCCAATGCAAACATTGTACAGTTTAGGTACATCAGCAGCAAGTTGATATAAAATATTTTCCAGTTTTACCTAGATCAAGTGAAATCCCACCACAATGTTTTTGTTACTGTGATCGCAACCACAAGTTTAATGATATACAGTTGACTGTGAAAACATCAAGCATGCTATTTTCCCTAAATATAAACACATATCATCCAGCACAAGATATATAATAAATGCACAAAGTTGCAACTGCTCTGAATTATGTTTTAGAAATGAGGAACTGAACTACGGTGAAAGCCTGATAAAAAGTATAAATAGGTCATTAAAATGGCTGGTTTAGGAGAAGGCTGAGTTAATAATAAACCCTCCTAAATCATTGTTGGAGATCTGAACAAAAATCCTCTGTTCAAATATTAATAATTGTGTTAAATGAATAAAACCAAAAAATTATCAAATATATTGCATAACAGTTTACATTAAGGGTAAAAATATTAAACCCCATATGTTGCTTTTTAATAAAGGGACAAATAAGAATTTAAAATGTTATTTTAACTCCAATTTTCCCCCCTATTCTACTGGTTAGATATGGTCTCCCACCTCCAAGCGGAAGGGCAGGGAAGCCATTCCAGTCAGAAAGCACAGATGCCAGATTGCTCCAAAGATCAGGCAACAGATGAATGATTTTGTGAGCCATGTAGTCAAGCTTCCTTTTATTTTAGAGAACAAAATCTATTTTCCACAGTGTACCCAGACTCTACTAGCAAAGATGTGGAAACAAAACTGCACTGAATCCACTGCTACCATTTCGTAGTGTATTATGCGGATGCCACACCACCAAGCTAAATAAGTGAAGCAGTAAATTCACTCTGGAACAAAATTATACATTTAAAAACATTCTACTGAATTTTATAAACTAATAGGCTATCCAAATGCAAGTTTTATTTTTGTAAAAATGGGCAACTTGTTTTGCAACACTATATACATTCATGTAACATCTAGCATGGGTAATTACATATTTATGTATATGATAAGAAGTATTTTACATAGTTATGTAATTACATATTAATTATATATCTTAAAATAGATTGCTATATGGATTTTGCCATTAATACAAACTCTCTCTTAAAAGCTGTGGTTAACATTTACTTTTTCATTTGTCCAACCCATGCTCCTGGGAAATTATAATCAGCTATATACACAGAGGTTTATGTATTATGTATTTTTAGATGAGGTGATAAGGAATCTTGGGAATTACAGACCAGTAAGCTTTACCTACACACCTGCTAAATTGGTTGAAGTGATAATTAAAAACGGACATAAAAACATTAAATGATATCATCATACGGACTGAAGCACAGAAATGTTGCACAATTATTAGTCTATTGTAATTCTTTGAATATCAGTAACCCGTGAGTAAAAGAAAAGAACAATATAATTGGACTTTCAAAAGACTTTGATAAAGTCCCTCATAAAAAGGTATTACGGAAACTTAAGTGACCATGGAAAGAAAGAGGCAAAGTACTGTCATGAACAGGAAACCGGCTCGGAGTAGGAATATATGGTCAGGTTCTATCATGAGAAAAGTTTAACATGAGGTGCCATAAGGTGCTGTCCTAGGAACAATTTAAGGTCTTCTTTAATGACCCTAGAAAACAGAGTGCATAGTAAAATGTTCAGTTACAGAGTCAGGTAGTGTGTCTTACAGCTGCACCTACCGTATTTTTCGGACCATAAGACGCACCTGACCATAAGACGCACCCAATTTTTAGAGGAAGGCAAAGAAGAGAAAAGGAAGAGAAGAGAAAGGAAGGAAAGAAGAGAAAGAAAGAAAAAGAAGGAAAGAAAAAGGAAGACAAAGAAGGAAAAAAGGAAGAAAAAGAAGGAAAGAAAAAGGAAGACAAAGAAGGAAAAAAGGAAGAGAAAGAGGAAGAAAAAAGAAGGAAGGCAAAGAAGAGAAAGAAGGAAAGAAAAAGGAAAGCAAAGGAGAAAAAGAAGGAAAGAAAAAGGAAAGCAAAGGAGAAAAAGAAGGAAAGAAAAAGGAAAGCAAAGGAGAAAAAGAAGGAAAGAAAAAGGGAGAAAGAAAAAAGAGAGAAGGAAGGGAGAGAAAGAAGGAAGAAAAAGAAGAAGGAAGAGAAAGAAAGAAAGAAGGACCCTGCCTTGGCCCCGGGAAGGTGCCGGCGGGGCCGGGGGAGGACCCTGCCGCAGCCCCGGGAAGGCGCCGGCGGAGGACCCTGCCGCGGCCCCGGGAAGCCGCCGGCGGGGCCGGGGGAGGACCCTGCCGCGGCCCCGGGAAGCCGCCGGCGGGGCTGGGGGAGGACCCTGCCGCGGCCCTGGGAAGCCGCCGGCGGGGGGGTGCATACCCCAGCCCTGGAGGCTGATCCCGGCAAGGTGCTGGGAGGCCGAGGCCCCGGGAAGGAGGCGGACGGCGGGTGGGAGCCCGGGAGCCCGCCGCCGCCACAGCCACCCTTCTGGCCCGGCCACGTGGGGCAGGCAGGCAGGCGCCCGCTCCGGACCCTAGCCTAAGCCTGCCTGTCCCAACCTGGTGGTGGGGAAGGCCAGCCCAGAGGTTGGGCGCAGGCCGGGTGTGCCGCGGCAAAGCGGCTGCCCCGGGGGTTGGAGGGAGCAGCGCTGGACAGCATTCGGACTATAAGACGCACCCTCATTTTCCCCCCACTTTTGGGGGGAAAAAAGTGCATCTTATAGTCCGAAAAATACAGTAAGTATTCAATATTTAAAAGATCAACATTTCCATATTTCCTGTGAAATGAAAATGCTATTAAAATTAAGTCATTTAAATGTTTGCTTTTATTTTAAATCATATTAATACATTCTATTAAATTTCATATAAAATATTTTAACAAAATTTAAAACAAAACATTTCAAATATTTCCCATAAAAATCTGTTGTAATCAACACATTCCTGCAAAATGTGTTGATTTTGATGAAACTGCCTTCTTTTAAACAGAAAATTTCCCTTTAAAATTTTTTTTAACGGTCTTTAGTAAAAATGATCAGGGAATGGGATGAAAAGTAACACCAGGAACATTATAATTCTATTATATAAGTTATTGGTACTCCCTCACCTAGAAGGCTGTGTTAAGTTCTTGTCATGATATCTTAATAAAAGGGTATAGCTGAAATACAAGGGATTCAGAGACTGGCAACAAGAATTGTTGGAGGCCTGAAATTATTTTTAAATCAGAAGAAAGCGATAAAATGAGGAATGTTTATTTTGGAGGAAACAAATGGGAGAGGACATCTTAAAAGTAAGAAGATGAATCGTACTGAAATTATTCTTCATCTCTCAATAAAATAACAAATGAACATTCACATAAATTGAAAGACAGTTAATTTAAAACTAGTAAATATACTTTTGTGCACAGTGTACATTTACCGGTAGTCTGAAACTCAGTGTCACAAGACATCAAGGCAAAATGCTAAGCAAGATTTTTTTAAAACTGGATATTTATATATTTATCAACATCATTTAGAGTAAAAAATAATATGGACTAAGAAATATGGAAGTTTTGAAAATGATATAAATCTTTATGCTTCAGGGCACAGAGACAATCTTTTAAGTATTTGGTTTAGGAAAAGAACATCAATTTATGAGATAACTGTCTATGCAGGGTTTGTTGCATTTGCTTTTCTCTGAAGTACCCAGTACTTGCTACTGTCAGACACAGAACTCTGAACTATGAAAGCATGATTAGACAAAACAAACAAGGAGTCTTGTGCACTTTTAAAGACTAACCAATTTATTTATCACATGAGCTTTCATGGGAGAAAATCCCACTTCATCAGACACTTGAAGATGGAGAACTTACAGAATGGGAGGAAAATAAATGCAGGGAAGTTTAAGTCACAGGATCAGGTCAGACTGTTTCAGCAAATCAAAGCAGTTGTTTAGATTCAAACATTGTGGAACAGCAATTAGAAGTAGGGGAGGTAGACAATAGGAAAAGTTACCTTTTGTAATAATGCCAGGCAATGTCCCTATTTAAGCTTGAGGCAACAGTATCAATTTTGATTTTGCCTTCTCTTACCCAAATAAGGTTTACACAAAACTTTGGCAGCGTGCTTACACTCCCTTAAGCACTCCCGGTGGTTAAGGCATTCCACACAATGTGGGAGACGCACATTAAAACTCTTACCCTACTTGATGAGGAGCAGAGACTTGAATTTAAATTTCTCATCTCCCTGATGAGTGCCCAAACTACTAGGTGTCCTGGAGTGGGACTCTCCTGTTGAAGTTGTACCACATTGTGTGGAAATACTGAAACATTCACTGGAGCAAGGATTGAAACCCTTGGTTACCTAGGTGAGTGTGCTAGCCACTAAGCTACAGCGCCACTCAGTCTTGTGTGCCTCAATGATATTTAAGTATTTTATCCCACTCCATTTTTCCTGAGAAAGAGCTAACATGGCTAAGTATCATAACTGTGAATCCAGAATAGACATTAGTCATAGAATAATAGGGTTGGAAGGGACCTCACGAGGTCATCTAGTCCAACCCCCTGCTAAAAAGCAGGACCACTTCATATAGTGCTTCACTCCAGCCCAGAACTTGAGAGGCAGGGGTTAGGCCACACCGCTCACTTCTTGGCATTTCTTACTGGCTCACTTAGGCAACTTCCTGCTCGATTGTTGACTTCTATGAATTTGTTTTTTAGGTGTCTAACTCTCCCCTGTGCACTGTATATGTAATCTGCTTGGTTAATTAAAGGTTGTGAATTCTACTAGACAGCAGGGTACCAGAAAGTTAGTTCCTGCAATGCTCAGCACTGTAGTCCTCAGCCCTGCAGCATTTGAGTCCTTCTTACACATCTAGACCCTGATATGATGCGATTGCTGCTTATCATGCAGACCAATAGTTTTTCCTTATGCTTTCCCTTTCTCTTTGTTCCATCCATCTGCTGTGTCTCATCTTAGACTCTATTCTCTTTGGGCAAGGACCATCTGGTATTTACACCGTGCTTAGAACAATAAGGCCCTGATCCATGGCTGTGGCCTCAAGATACCATCATAAATTCAAATACATAAATAATGAACCACTGACTGATCCTGTATACAGATTCCTACATTAAAGATAATATTATTTTAAAGAGGGAAAAGAATCATTCCACAAGCAAGGTGGTGATGATGAGGGAGTAAGAGCAAACATTTTTCCCAAATACCTATTCTGGCCCTTAATTGGAGAACAACACCCAATACTATTTTAACAGTAGTTTCATTGAATTTGATTATATAAAGCCTGATATTTCCATTCCATTGAAAAATCCACACGAAGGGGACAAACTTGGCTGGACATTCTCCATGGTGTCTCTGCAGAGTTAATTTTATCTCTCCCTCTGTATAAGAAGTGTTTTTAGACTGAATATTCAAATAGCTGAAGATAAGAAATTGGTTGGGGAGGAAATCACTACCTTATACCAATTCAAACATAACTTCTTGTGATTCCAGTGAACATCTACTTAACATTATTTACATAGTCTGAGATAGGTCTTGAGATAGTCAAGAGGCCAAGAATTGAGTCTTCAATGAAACAATTGGCATCTTATCTGGACTGTGGATGAACATTATACTTTATTTTCCAGTGGTACCAACAATAGTTGCTCAATACTACGACTCAGTTAAAAGAAAACATGGAAAAACCCCATTCACCATTATCCATTTATTAAATGTTTTGAATATCTCCTTCACAAATTAAGATCAAAATGAAATTCCTATATTCCCAAGATGTGACATAGTATTAGTTTTATTGATCTTCTGTACAATTTGTGGGAGTACCCAATCATTATTTTGACAGTTTTATCATAAAGTAATAGACTTCTTTTTAGATAATTAGTTACCATATTCAATTTCACCTTTCCATAGGATTCTTTCTTAGATACCACTTTATCATCAGCCCTAGATCACAATAGTTTTTTTCTACATCCACACGCACCATGTATTTTAAGTGTTGCACCTAATTATGTCTAAACAATAATAATTTTAAAGCTCATCAATAGAATATAAAGTTAACCATTAACATATTAAAACTTCTTTTACAGAGTCTGGTATTTTAAGTCTTCCTGTTATAAATGAATTCTACACGTGATTAAAGCCTATTTTGGGAAAACAAAGAATTTTGTTAAAATTTGCAAATTTATTTGAAAATATATTATTGATAGTATTAATATGTTACAAGGAATTAAAAGCTGTCTAAATTGTAGACAATATTTCAGAATTGTAGCAAGCAAATAAACAGACACCACTGGCTAGCTCTGCATGGTCCAAACGTTCTTCCTGATTATAAAGGAATTTTCCAGAGCAACATCAAGGAAGTTGTACACTAATTACCAGTGGCTCAAAGTTATATACAGCTGATGAATTTCTCATTCAAATATGCAAAATTTACTTATAAAAGCAAGTACTCATAACATTTTGTGTGAAGAGTTCAAAGCCTTCAGCTCATTCCTCAAATGAGGTGCTGCAATAGGACACTAGATTGCTGTCAGAAGACCACAATGCAAGCTATGTCCTTAAAGATGCCAGAGACTTTGGTAACGTCCAACTCCACTTAACTCCTTCCTTAATTTTCAGTCCCTGTTGTTTTTACTTCTTGTCCTCCCAAATGGGGATAAGGTAAACATGCTTCTGCTTGGTGTAAAGAAGATATATGAAAACTGTTCAGAGGTATGCAGTGAAAGAAGTAGTTTCAGTAGAGAGGGATTAATTGACCCAATGAAGATTACTATGTAAATTTGCAATTTGTAAATTTATTCTAATGAACTCATAGGTCAGGACAATTAATTATTTGCATTACTGTGGCAGCTAAAGGTCCTAGTCAAAAGTTCTAGGCATTGTACAAATCTGAAATACACAGCTCTTTCTTTGAATGGACATGGCAAGTCAAAAGACAGGAGAAAGGAGATACAAGGCTCTATTTCAGGTAGAAACCTATGATAGATTTTTCTGTTTCTAATTCTGTAATTATCAAATTCACATAATATAAAACACACTATGTAGTGTGGAAAAGGTGCAAGATTCGAAATTTTCTTAAACCTTTCTCTTTCTCCTTCCCTTTTATTGCCTCAGTCTACATAATCTGCTGAGAAACAGTCTTATGCATTTCCCATTTGACTAATTACTAATTATATTGATTATTTAATTGGAGATAGCCCAAGATGTAAACTGGTTGCAAGCAGTGTGTTTACAGATAGATTATCCACTTCTTCACTTTGTCTTCCGTTAGTGGGTAGCAACATGCGGGGGGCCCCCCCCCCCCCCCAAAAAAAAAAAAAAAGTCAATGCTGCCGGCCCTGCTCCACCAGGTTTTGGTAGTATGACTTCAAAGAAAATGCACTCAGGTTATGTGCTGTTAATGAACAGATGAGCAGAGCAGTTCTGGCATCAATGGCTTCCTTTAAAGTGCTTCAACAGCTCACTTGTCAAGGGAAGTTAGAGAGAAGGAAAGCAAGCAAGAAGAATAAAAGCAGCAGTTTAAACAAACATACATTCTTATACAAATGAACACTGCACTGTATATTACTTAGTACAAAATACACACACTGCAAATTTTGAAAACCACAGACAGTAAAGAGAGTGTTCTTAATTATCAAATTTTGGCAAGCATGATTACACAGTGCACATATTACAATGGATCTATTTGCTTTTGATAGACTAAGAGTTAATAAAATTTAAGCTCCTTGAATGTCAGTGTGGGAATCCCTAACACAGATATTTACTTACTTCATTACTATCACCTATACCAGGGAATGCTCCATGCTCCATCTTTAATGACTATTTGCACTGCTGTAGCACTTTCACCCAAGAATCTCAAAGCACCGTAAACTTTTAAGCATCATATTTCTATTAAGGTGGTAGAATTTTTTTAATTTTAAAATAATTCATTTTCCTCACACACACAAGAATGTGCATTTGTCAGATAACATATGTACACATTCCAAAGGTGTAGCCATGTTAGTCTAGTTCTGCAAAACAAACAAGAAGTCTTGTGGCACTTTTAGTCTGACCTGATCCTATGACTTACACTTCCCTGAGTTTTTTTTCCTCCCATTCTGTAAGTTCCCCATCTTCAAAGTGTCTGACGAAGTAGGATTTTCTCCCACGAAAATTCATGCGATAAATAAATGTTAGTCTTTAAAAGTACCACAGGACTCCTTGTTTATATGTACAGATCAGGTGTTTTAAAGAACAAGGCCTATGCTCATCCTTCAACACATCAAAGGTGTCATACCACTGACCTGTCGATTTTCTCCCACGAAAACTCATGCAATAAATTAATCTGTTAGTCTTTAAAAGTGCCACAGGACTCCTTGGCTATGTCTGCACTTACTAAAGTTAGTTCGAATTAGTTAATTCGAACTAACTAATTCAAATTAATTTTAGTTAGTTCGAATTAACTTAAGTCACTTAAGTCTGTGACTTTCCAGGACATCCATCACTTCTAGGGCAGGGCTGGAGCAATGGGGCTAAAGCAGCTGCAAGCCCCAAGAGATGTTTTTCCCCTCCCCAGGGTACTTTTAGAAACATTCAGAGACAGCTTGCAGCTTCTATGAATTTTTGTTTGTTGGCTGCAGCCTGTCTGATTGTTACTAAAAATACCAAAGACGGAACCTTAAACTTATTCCTACAGGATGTCACCTCCGTTCCAGACCCCTCACTTCCCCAAAATGTACATACTAATAACTGACCAGGGTGATGAGCTGGAGGAAAATAGGCCGCAACCATTCAGCCGCCATGTGAATGACTCAGGTGTGTTGGTGTGACCATGTGCAAGGGAATTCACTTGGTGATTGTTATACCCAGTCACATGATGCAGAGGTGATCACTAGTCTTCAAGAATAGAGGCTGGCTTTGGAGAGTGAAAGTGTAAGCTGGATTTTAACATTAGGTGTACTTTTGGCACGTGTGTATATTTTAATTTTTGATGGGCAGTGTTGCAGTTATTTAACCTTTCCCCTCCTGCAGTAGTCAGGACACAAGTTTGGACATATTTGTTTGTTTTATACAGTGAGTACTTGACAACACCACCAAGAACTGGAAGAGCCCCTGTAAGTTCATGAAAATGTCTATTTACAAGTACACATACACATATGTAAGAAGTGTATTCAAATAAGCTGTATTTTGTGAACTGATAATTCTAGCTTTTAAATGATGCATTTGATATATTACTAAATGCACTGTAGTATATTTTGTAAAAGTACTTACAAATATGAACCTGCACTACATCCGTGATTTGTATTAAAAATTGGAGAAGTGGGAAAAGATTGCCTTTTCATTGGAAATATTAAGGGTGCAGATGAGCAAAGTTCTACTGTGCTTTTTGTTTTATGTATCTCTACACTGGTGAAGCTGTCTTCTGACAGTTTAGGTATAAGACTCAGATTCACATGACAATTTGTTATAGGGGAGATCTTTGGTTACATTAGATTTGGACCCTATTCATCTCAGTCCATCACTGTCCATCACTCGTCGAGTGTCCCCTCCATAATAAACATAATATCACATACTTTTCAAAAGGTGTCATCTCTTTAAAATGGTGGAACCCTCATCTATACAAAACATACTTTACATTTATTTTTAAGAGACACTGAAGCTACCTATAATTTTAACTCTTCTACTTGTTAGTATGGCAATCAAGGTTCCAAGGTACAGGATGATGAGAGGTATCAACAAAAGTTTCAGAATACTTTGTACAGTTTTGCATAAACATGCACACCTAACCACCTCAGAGATGTGTGTCTGAGTGGGAAGGGATATGCTTTCTCTGGGCTGGCAGAGGAAAGAGGGCTCTTTGCCTTCTTTAAAAGGCTTCCCCCAATGCCCTCTAATGGGAAGTTCTGTTTCTTTGTATGTTTGGAAAGTGAAATGGTAGAGGGAAGGAGTGGGGCATCCTATCTGAGTGGTTGGTCTAAGAGGAGCAGCAGATGTCCATTGGCTCTTTTCACTCTCTGTCAAACTGTACTGTTTTTCCACCTTTGCCATACCAGCCCAGGAGCCAGAAGAGTATGTTAGGAGGAAAAAAGTTCAAATTGCCACAACTTGACAGATATCTGGTATAAATAGTCATTTGATCAGCTGCCCCGAAAAACTGGAATTTGCAGTGAAATTACAGGGTAAGCATCTCCTAAAGAATCTGGGACCAGGATGGGGGTCCTAATATCTGGTATAGAAAGGAGACAACCCCCCTAGTCACTTAAGCCACAAACAAGGAGAGAGCCATTGCGATCCCAGAAACAAGATGGGAAAAGATGCTGAGGGGATGGGAAACTGATGTTAGTCCTTTCCTAGGTGAACTAGATTATGGAAGGAAGGATGACTTTCACTGGGTGAGTCACTGTTGAATAGTTCCCAGATGAGTTAATAAAGCTGTGTTCTAGTCAAAGCTGTTGCTAGGAGGTGGCATGTTGGGGCGACTGCCCCGGGGCCCACAGTTCAATGTGCCTTGCGCTTCAACACCATAGAGGCAGCACTTACCAGAAAGCCCCAAGTAGAATTGGGACTGGGAAGGCAGATCAGGGTGGGAGGAAAGAGGGACGGGGCAGGGGAGGATTGGGCCCAGGAGTGCAGTGAGAGGCTGGGATCAGACCGTGAAGGTGGCCCATGGCCGTGGGTGGGGGGGCAGCATGAGGCTGGGATAGGGGCTGGACAGCGCAGTGTGGGGCTGGCACGAAGCTGGGATTAGGGTCGGGGGGAGAGGGTGGCACAGGGCAGAGGGGGCCTTGCACAGGCCGATTTGCCCTGGGCCCCGCCCACCCCTAGAAACAGCCCTTGGTCTACTTAAAACGTATTACTTGTGTCTTATCTATCTTCCTGCAGGTCCATGATTTTATTCATACTCACCTCCCAAATTCATGGCTACAATACTTAAAAGTATTTTTTGCCACTCTTTTTCTAGGTGATGTATGGTAGAGTTGTATGGAACTGGCCCCTTCTCCACAGGAAGAGAGTGCTATACGGTTTGCATGGTCTTCGTCTCGGTAAAAGGGGAGAGTAATCGTTTGAGGAAAATGCTGGCTTGGATAGTCAGGAGGGCTGACAAACAAGGGGAAGATGAAAAGAGGGAACAAATGAGCACTGATTTAGAAGAACGCTGTTGAGAAAGTTAACCAAGACACCAAAGGAAAGGGGAAAGTCTTTAATTGTCATCACACCAATGTGAGTAGCCTGGCAATAAACAAAAGGAATTGCAATTTATGAGGATAAACTTGAGCTACTTGGTATTCATGAAACCTGACGTAATTTTTAAAATAAGTGGCTAATAACCTATTTAAGAAGCATCAAGTGGACAAAAGAAAGAGGGAGTAGCACTCTATGTTAAAATGACATTACCTGTTTCCAAGTCACTCAACAGAAAGTGATCTTGCATGTTTATGGATCAGCGTCCCAACAGATGAAGTATAAAACAGGTGTGGCAAATCACCAGCTCTACTTAGTGGGTGTCACGCTTCTGGCTCTTGTCATGGGGTAGGGTGCCATCAGCTACCCTGATGAAGGAAAGGCTCCTCCAGAGGGGTCTAGTGGGTTGAGGAGGGGGGTAGGGACCTGGGCCCGCGCTCTCCTCCAGGTCCCAGCCCAGGGGCCCTACAAATGATAGGTATTTGCTGTGAAGACTATATCCACAGCTGCACTCTTTTCCCCTGGGCTATTTTTCCCCCCCTCTGTCCTTCCAGCTTCTCGTGTCCCCCTTCCACAGTGCCTGGAGACACCTCAGTTCTGTTTCAAAAGCTCTTCTCCTTCTGGAGTCCCATACCTTCCTACAAGCTTCTCTCTGCTCTTCCACTCAAAACTACTCTCCTCCTGCTCCTCTGCAGCACACAACACTCCTCAAAGCAGCACAGCACTCTAACTCCACCACGAGCTTGTGATCCTTCTGTTTGGAGCAGGGAGGCTTTTACCAGATACCTGGCTGGGCCCTGATTAGCCTCGACTGCTCCTAATTGCCCCCCTGTTAACTCTTGCTAGTCTGCAGGAAGCAGCACCTGGAGCATTCTGGGGCTTATATATCTCCTCTCTATGACTCTCCTACTGCCTTCTGGGCATGATGTATCCCACAGGACACTAGTTAGTGTCTACTGACCACCAACTCTCACTAAAGAAAAGGATGACTAGCTCCTTTAACACCTATCCATAGTGTGTACGGAGAAAAAAAAACAACCCAGAACTGTGTGATCATGGGGTATGTCAACTTGAATGATTGATATATGCTGTCATTCTGATGTTGCAATACTAAAACATCCTTGGAATTTCTAAATATTATTTCCTAATTGAACAAAGTATTGCATCCTACACAAGGAATTCCTATATTAGACCTCATCGTGACAGATAAAAGAGGAAATAATCATACAATCAAAAATTAGTGGCAGTTTAGATACTAGTGATCATGACAGCTACATTTGTTGTGAATAAACAGAATGAATTCCAAACCAGTAATATACTTGGTGCTCTAAAAGGGCCAGTTTCACAAAGCTATAAGTAGTAATGAGCCAAATCTGTTGGGAAAAAAAATTAAACAGAAAAATGTGAATGACATTGGAAAACATGCCTTTATAGTGATAGACGCCAGTAGCTCAATCTGTTTATCTTAACCAAGGAAAAAGTTAAAGAATGACTTGTAGTAGGATCTCCATCACTAACAATTTTAAAATTAAAACGTTTTTCTAAAAGATACGTTCTACTTCAAATGGAATTTAATTCAGGAAAGGTCTATGGTCTGTTATATAGAAGGGGTCAGATTAGATGATCACAATCATCCCTTCTGACATTATAAACTATTCCCACTGAGCCAGAGCTCAACAAAATTGGCTCCCAGCAAGGGGCCAACTGTTTTATTATTGGTCACTAGAGGGCGCTCATCTGCAGCATTTCCACAGTGGAGGTAGGCGCCAGGCTATAAACCCTGGTCGCCATGGCAACCTGGTGCCAGGGTTTTATCAAACCCTGCACTGAGCAATACCTCACTTGAAAAGGAATCCTATTGATTTCAGCGGAAATACTTATAGCTAAGGCACCACTCAACATGAATAATGGTGGCAGAATCCAGGCTTTAACATTTAAATAGCAACTTCCATTTTAGGAGCTTCAAAAACTTTATTTACCAACCATTCAGGAGTATTAAGTATTATTTCCAGTTTACAGAGGAGTAAATTGGGCCACAGAGAGGTTAAATGGGTTGGTCATGGTCATGCATAAAGTCAATGTCAGACTGAGAAGTAGAATTCAGCACCCCATTCTAAACATAATTTTCTCTTCATTTCACCAAAGTGTTTCTTAGGTACTTCCATAACTTTCTTGTTTTTAATAAGTTTGAAGTAATGAGGTACAGCAGGAAGACGGGGTGCCACGATGGATGCAGTAAGCTCAAGGTTTACAGTCTAAGTCACATGTGCCGCAACCTTTGCTGTCATGAATACTATAGCTGATGTTTTCAACAGTCCTATTTGTGATATAGATGTGATTCACTAGCTTATGTAGTTCTAACGTATTTATCACCATGGTACTTATGAGGCAGTACATTATCGTTGGAATGAGAAAGCACTCAAAACCATTAATGGTGAAATTCTACCTCACTGGCCCCCATGATCTATCCCAGAATTCTCTTTTCTTTTCCTGCTGCTCTTGATTTTCCGATGTGCTACATCGTGGAAGGTAAGCAGCACATAGCTCCTCCCCTGCCTGTAGCCAAAGGACCTTTTTAATTCATCCCCCTCTCTGCCTGCAGCACTGTGCCTCTCTGTGCCTGCAGCAGAGAAACACAGCATGGAAAGTTTTCTGTTTGTTTGTTATTTGAGAGAGAGAGAGGAGAGGGGGAGTGAACGTGTTGCACTATGGGAGGATGACTGCCCCCCACAAGTCCCTGCGCCTAGTTGCACTGTGAGATAGCTACCCACAGTGCAATGCATTTCAGGAAGAAGTAACAATGACCAGGGGCTGGAGCCATATGCGGAGTGTGGTCAGTCTCATGCAGATTCTGTAATTCCACAGCCTAAGATCGAATCCCAATCCCTGTCCCAGTGTAGACAAGCCCTAAGAGTTCTTACAAGTCTTCCTGCAACAAAGAACTTATTTGATCCTGAAATTTTCAAAACACGAAATCTTTTGACATGTATAATTAAAATGTACAGAATCCAGTGCAATTTGCTAGAAAGAAGGCAGACTGCTTTCATTCTAGGTGTGTTGAACTCTCCTAAATCCAAACCTAGCAAATCCACACTTGCATGTCTATTCTATGCAGTCAAAATGTAAAGTGCCACATACAGATTAACACAAAGCATTATTATTATTATTAATCCTAGATACGATTGCACCAGAAGCAGAGAGGTGTAGGTAACTTTGCAGTGCTGCTGCTTGCACGGTTCCTATTGTGCATAAACAATGGATTTAGACTCCAAAACTGACACTCAGAAATTTCTCTCTTCCTTTATCAAGCAACAAATTCAGAGTTTAGAACAAAAACTCCTTCTCTTTTAAAGGTCTAATGAAGTCATGGCAATGCCTCCTCACAGAAAAAAAATCCAAGATGGTGGTCACTGATCAGTGCATAGAATTTGAAGTCTTGAACACACTTCAGTGTTTGTGTAGTCTTCCTCCATGGAAAACACTGGGAAAGTAATTAAATGCAATAATTTCCCACATATTCCAATGACTTTTGCAGACCATGTAGACCTCCATCACCTTTTTTTTTTAAAATAAAAAAATGGCTATCACATATATAACTAAAGTATTATTCTATTAGCAAGATCCTCTCCTAGAAGAAAAGGCTGGTTAG
>ML685764.1:8748829-8817987 GCA_007922175.1 Pelusios castaneus
AAATGCATGGTATAGTTCCATCTGAAATAATGGTTTTTAGATAGCATTACAACAATACTTCATCAAAGCGTCTGACGAAGTGGGATTTTCTCCCACGAAAGCTCATGCGATTAATAAATCTGTTAGTCTTTAAAAGTGCCGCAAGACTCTGTTGTCTTTCTACAATAGACTAACACGGCTACCCCTTTGGAATTCAGCAAATCAAGTCTTTTTATTTAACCATAAGACAGTAAACTTTGCTCATATATTATCATAATACATTTTCTTGACAGGTTTTCAAGTCCAATATTCATACAAAAATTTTATCTTGATTTAGTAACTAGACAAAAAGGCTGGCTTCATTTGTACATACAGTTTTTTTCCAAATAAGTATGTACTTGGATGTCCTTAAACTCCCCAAGTAGAAAGAAATGCTTTCCACAGGGCTGCTTATTTCCAGTAACCCACATCAGAGCTGACACATGAAAAATGGTGAAATTACTGAAGGTAGTCCAGCCTGAATAAGGACTACCTTATTAGTTCAGGTACTTGCATCTCCCTAATTTTCATATTAATCATGTGTCCATCTTTCTCTGAAATAGGGCCATCATGCTTCATGTCAGAATTTAGCATGTAAGTAAAATTCATAGTGCTTCAAATCTTACTTGAAAATATTTGTATGGAGAGAACAGAGTGAATAATTTTATTATTCCTAACAAAAATTTGACTAATTTTAGTCTTCTGATACATGTACAATAAAAAAGTCTGCACATAATTTCTACATATTTAAAAAGAACCTCACAGATCCTCAAAAAATAATAACATGGAACTGTTCTTATTCACCATAGCTGCTACACACTGAAATGTACCTATGTAATATATTTCTCATCAATTTTTACAGTTTCCACTGATTAAATATATACTGACTCATAAAGTATTACCATTACATCAATTGTCAGCAGATGCAGGAGTATGTCATTTAAATATTAACTATCACATAAAAATGGCAGCTTGATTGTTTGGAAGCAGTAATATGGTGCTGGTTATTGCCACATTTCCCTAATGCATTAGGCAGTAGTCACAAAAAAGCACTGCCTTTCTTATGTATTTGCTACTGTTCAGCTAACAACAAATAAGTTCTTTAAATAACTTCCCTTTCTCCATAATTGTATATTTTATTTATTTCTGATCTAAAGAAAAAACTGATCTGAATGGCAAAGGTGTGTTCGTACAATATGGCTAGGGACAGCTTTTTATAATGAGAAGTTACATGCATCATCTGTAAGTGAATGGGAATGTTATGGGTAGAAAAAGAAATGCAAACAAAAAATTAAGAGCTCAAATACTGTATTACTCTGCACTTCTGAGGTGCTTTTTTGTGATAGTTCTCATACAATGTAGCAAACCCAGTTTATTTACCAGGAATTCTTACTAAACCAATATTTCTTTATTAAACAATGAGGATGAAGTACATTTAAAGCCTTCTATTTTCATAAACAGCAAAAAGGTATGCTTTGCCAATAATATGAGGTAAATCCCCTATTATATGTTAACTGCATCATCAGGATGTGTAGACACTTCAGAGACCATTAAAACCTTCTAGTAACTGATAGGTAATGGCTCATTTGCTGACTGCAGCAATGTACAAGAGACTGAAGCTGAGAAAGAAGCCATCCTTTCTTGCTAATATAACATGTAGAACTTGCTGCTATTGCAACACTTAATGTTCACAGTGCCACATCATTTTTAATGCAAACACTCATTTCATGCCTTACTCCTATGTTTTCTATTAAAATGCAACACAAAAACAGAATACATTTAATTCTATCCCTTTGAGAGTTCCATAAGCAGTTCCAAGTTAGATCAGATATTGCTATTATTATTATGCTATTCTTTTGCTATTATTATTATTGTAAATAAATATTTCGGAGTTTAAGGCAGAGGTTTTAGGGCATACCCCATTACGGGGGCATGGATGAACTTGTGGGAGAGGGGAGGGGCAGAGGAGACAAGTGGTGACACCAGATAGCTCATGCCAGGGACTGAGCTGGCCTCCACAGCTGGCGGTGAGGGGGTGCCATCCTGCACCCCCTGATTTGCCTCAGTAAGCCACCCAGACTGTGGGTCAGCGTCAACATCTGCTGGAACAGTGCCAGTGTCCACTCCCAGATGTTCCACACCCTGCACTGGCTCCACTCCCAAAGACTGTTGTACACACCTTCCCCCACCCTGAAAACCTAAGAGGCGAAGGAGCAGGTATCGGCCCTACCCTCATGCTGCAGCCTGGCTGCAAGACAGAAACAGCCAACTGCTGAGGAAGCATTGGCTGTCATTGGTAAGTAACTGTGTATTTGAAACTTACAGGTGTAGGTAATTTAATTAAAATTGTGTTAAGGTCTCTACTAGGTGTATGAGTTGGCTGTCATGCATACTTTTTGCATATGTTTATTTTTGTCTAGGTTAGGAAGGGCACAACCAAAAATTGTAACTCGAAAGCGGGGAGGGAAGCAGCCTCAGACCAGAAAAGATTGCAAACTGCTGGTTTAAGGGCTTGATATTAAATTTTTTTTCCTGTAGACTCACTACCACTATTGTGAACTTTTAAAATCTTCATTCAAGGTAATGATTGGAGCACCCTTTTTTAATGCAAACAACTCACCATGTCCCATGCAGATTCATACCATATTTAACATTATCAATAAATTAGTTAACGTCTTGTTAAAGTGGCAAGCACACAAAGCTTCTCATACACACATTTTTTAAAGATATTGATATATTGAGGGTTTAATCTGCTTAATTGCTTTATATTAAACTGTCTTCCTTAGCCATTCCACTCACTTGTATAAACAGAAATAAAAGAGTCAAAGAAATAAATTGCCTTTAACCCTTAACTATAAAATCACAGATTTAGGGGGTGGGGTGGAAGGGAGGAGAAGAGGGGGAAGGTTTAAACAAGAAACCGTAATCAAGATACTAGTCTATATGTCTTTAATCAACACGGGTATTTTAGAAGTAAACCAACATGTTAAAACAGCTTATCTTACTCAGTTTTGCCAAAATTTCAACAAAATAAAAAATTCCAGAAGCCTCTTACACATTTGCCTTGAAGTTAGAGACTAATTACATTAACTGATTTATTAATAAATGGGGCTCTTTGTCCAATTATTATAAGTACTAACAGACTTGGGAACAAGTTTAAATGTCTAATGTGCCTTGAAACCATTTTTTTTTTTTTTTTTTTTTTTTTTTGTAATTACATGTCTAATAAAGTCACAACGGATATGCCCATTAGGTTTTACACAGGAAGATTTAAAAAACAATGATTACCTCATTGGCTAGCTCCAGTAATACAGGGGCAGCTGCATTTTTCATCACCCCATTCAGGTACCTAGACAAAACAAAGCCAGGTAAATCTGCAGTGGCAAGAAAAAGCTATCTTAGACATGTTAGTACCCCTTGTGTATCTCTTTCCCTTGGGCAAATGCCACACACGGCCTAGCTAGAAAACATTGGTTTGATAGGGAATCTTTTGGAATAAGTATTTAAAACTGTCACTACCTTTCAAGGGTTGCCGCTTGCAGATGTGTAAGATGTATCAATCTCAGTTAAGTACTTATTAAAAATACAATAAGTAAGCCAAGACCATTATCTTTTAAAATTGTATTTTTGGCTGATTGCCATATAAACAAATCATATCTGTATTATTAAAATATGCATCTCAGACACGAAGTCTCTACTATCCACAATGAAGATTTTGAGCTCAGCACTTTCTTCAAATGCATGGCCATGCATCATTACATACCTTATAGAAAAAGCTACTGTGCATGTGGGTGCAGATATGCAAATGTAACTACTGATTTTATCAGCCAGGAAGCAATCTCATAACTCTGATGTAAGCTTTCTGTATATAGATTTAACAGTATCAAATGAATGTAACAAAAGGCGGAGGACTCTATACAATCCTTGAGAGAGGACCATGTCACCGTCCTGTCAATGCCAAAGACCTATATTTCCAATTAATGGGATCAGGCCAGCATGTACAAGTGGTGAAGTTTCTGATGATCTCTTAACACTAGACTGTCTTTTTGCTTCCTTACCATCATTGTTTGATGTTTATATTGCAATAATGCCTAGAGGACTCTTTCAGGTTCGGTGGGAATCAATTCTCACTGACAATTGCAGAGATGGCCAAATGGCGCTTAGCGCCTATATACTAAAGCAGTGGTTCTCAACCTCTTTATCATTGTGGGTCATATATGCAGCATTCTCTGTTGTATGTGGGTTGCACCCATACAATACATATATTACCTGTATGCCCCTGAGGATGTTACATGGGCTGCAGCTGTGTGCTGATTGAACCACAAGCAGCCTGCAGTCTAAGAACCACTGATCTAAAGGATGGAAGTGGGAAAAGACTCAAAAAAAGCAAAATAGTATGCAACCACTTCAGAAACAGAACATCAGTTCTGAGATAACTGTCCCTTGACACAGCTCCAGTATAACTAGGTAAACTGCTAAATCTGTATGTGGAAAATCAAATCAATCAATCAATCAAAACAAAACAAAACAAAACAAAAATGGCTTCTTGTGGTTGGACAATGATGAAGTCAGGAAGTTAGAGGTTTGTTGCTGACTCCTATGACAGCTTGCTGTGAAGTGGGTTAAAATCTATTTGTGCCTCAGTTCATTTCTGTGAAATGGGTACAACAGAATTTCCCTAGAATCAACTCCTGATAGGGATATGGTGAGGTTTAGCATTTGTAAAGCATGTTGATGTTCATTCATGAAAGACATGATAGAAGATCATCTTATGGCAATAAAATTTCAGTTATATGAATAACTACTTAACATTCACTAGTAAACAGATGAGCATCTAACATTTGTTCTGGTGAAAAGTGAGAAATTCTCAAATTATCAGATCATTAGCATTCACTCGGCATTGACATCCTGTAACTTCATACCTAGGTGGTTGTTCAACTGTCAGCAGTAGCTATCCCTTTTTGACTAGTGCAGGCCAGAAGCACTTCCAGCTCTTCTGTGTACTTTATTATGAACTTAGTGACTTCCTGCCTTGAAGACAAACAATATTCTTAGGTGGTCTGCTTCTTGAAGCTGAAAAGCAATCTGTTTTTTCTGATAAATGGCCTCCAATGTTGTCCTCCTTTAAGACAACTTGGTGCATCCTGAAGTAGAGCATAAATTGACACCTACGTCCAGCAGCACTATTATCTTTTCCAGCAGCACCATGGCAAATCTGTCTTCCAAAATCCAGCCTATTTCTCTTACCTCTCCAACAGTTTTGGTAGGTGTTAATCCTGTTGCTTCTTCCAGCTCCTTTCTAGAGGAAGGGCAGCTATTCACCTGATTGCAAGCAGAAGCAATTTGCCCCTAAAATCTACATAATGGATTATAAAAGGAAAAAGCTTTCCCTAACACAAGAACACAGACTGATTATTCATGTCTTTCTTGGAGACAAAGTAAGAACACCCCATGGAAGGAGGCTAGTACAAACTACAATATTGAAATTTAGGTCCTTTTAGATGAAAGTCATGCTTATTGATTTTTGTACATGGCACTGAGGTATAACTGGAAGATAAAAAAGCACCATACTGAGCAAATAAGCTTCTTCAAATGTTACAATAAAAAAAATTTAATACATGCACGCTCATTTAAATTATTCTGCCAAGTATTCAAACTCTATTTAGATGTTTCTGTGTGATAACTACTTCAGTTAGACAAATCTTGTCTTATTTAGCCCAAAATACCCATATGGAATTTCCTAAATTAGTAGATTAATAAATCTACTAAAACAGCTTGGTGAGGAGTGTATTTTATCCAACTGAGTTAAATTAACAAGACAAAATAATTGGCGATAACATTTTTTTACATCATTTCCACTACCACCAAGCTTCATACATGCACATTTATTATGTACTGCCACCATACTTGAGACTGTACATAACACAAGCAAGATATGGGGCCAAATCCTCAATCCAACAGTCTTACTGGCACTAATGCAACTACTGCTGTGTATAAGGCAAGCTAGGTTTGGTTCCATGTTTCCTGCTCTCAAGACCATTACAATCAAAATAGACAAACACTACACTGGGTGATGTGGAGGCACAGTTATCATAAAGTGGTTCAAGATTTTCAATAACTACTACTTTTCAGAACATATTTAAACAGTAATGTATTGTTATTTACCGAAACTATACTAGTGAAAATTAATTAGAAAACAATATTATGTAGTGAATTTGAAAGATTTTTAACAAATCTCTCTCCTAAACAAGAATCAATACTGAAAAAGGCAAAATGTGTTCTATGTAATGTGATAACTATTGCAACAGTGTAACTATTTTTCAAAAGGAAATAGCACAAGATGTATTAGATTCTTCTTCCTTCGTGTCTAATATAAAAAGGTTGTCCTTAGTTCTAAATATGTGACTTTGCAGAAACATTGAGACTAGCTAATTGTTTACAAATGAAAGCTTTTTGTTTATTTTCTTCATTCATAGAGATAATATTAAAGCATAAATATCAGACACCTATAATCACAAGCATGATCTCACTTGCCATGCAAGCTCTTCAGATATGTCAATCTACATAGTAATATTTTAATTGTATATCTCTACTAGTTATCAGTATGCCCCAATTATGCCATTGAGATGTCTAAAGAAAAGTCAGTAGAACTAGGAAAATATAAAGTGTTCACAATTACTATTTATTAACTCAAAATGCATACAACTGTAATATTGTTTTGTAAAATGACATTGTAAAGGTTTTCATGCCTCCTTAAAAGGTGTTTCTGACATTCTTGCGGTTTAAACAGGAATGAACTGAAGTTAATGTTATATTGGTAAATACATCAATTTAATATGCAATTTTGTAGATCATAAAAAGTGTCTGTAACTTAAATAATAAAAACATTTGTAACTGAGCAGAGTCCCCTAAATTTGGGTAGTTTTCATTCTCTCAATACAATTTATAGTATCACTCTTGGCACATAAATCTCATAGCTTCCGGTATAAAGCAATACATAACACTAACACACGTGCTCCAACAGATATAATCTCGGCATCTTGTCCTTAAACCTAGAAAATGCTACTGATAAAACTGAAGAGATGACTTCTGAATTAAGGAACTTTTAATGAAATTATCTTGGGGGTACTTCCGCTGTCCTCATTCCAACTTAATTTATTTTTACATGAAATTAGCCTAGTAACCTGATTTACTTGTAATTATAATTACATTTAGCGGGCACTACAATACTGTCGAACGGGATGGGAAGGTAGGTCATACCTTTGGTAGTAAGTTTCAATAGCCTCAGCAGTGTGATGCTTTGCATGTGTTCTTTTGATCTGTTTCTGAAAAGAAAGAGGAAAAAAAAGACTTTATGATGTATCACATCAGACACAAAGCATGAATGTCTGACAGCATGCTTGTTGGCTACCCTATTCAGCTTATAAGGAAAACTGAATTATATTTTTAGAATTCTATATAAAAATGGCTTTTCATTTATCTATTGAATAGAATGTCTTCAGACTGTACAGCAATGTACCATATATGTAAAAGCCAGTAAGGTCATAGTAATTGAATCTAAATAAGTTTGCTGAGGGCTGCAGAGGGCAAAGAAAAACTTGTTCTCTCTTTCAACCTTTGTATTAATTTTCCCTCAATTCAATTCCATCTTAGTCCTCTGCCCTCTAGTTTTACAATTCAATTGCCATTTTTAACCAGGAAGAGCATTGCTTAAAAACAACTTATTTGAAAAACCACAAAAAGTAATTCCACAGAGACTTGCCACTTGACTGACACCTGTCATCTCATGATAAATGACTCCATTTTCTGCCTCTCTTGCCTTCTGCCACTCCGGCAATGGTCATTTATCATCATCTCTGTCAGCAATGGAAAGCAGCACTGACAGTGCAAGTCAGCAAACATTTAGCACATGGAACCACGCAACACAGGGAAATTATTATTGTCAGAATAATAATGGTTTAGCATAATTTATTACAGGTCCACCAAATAAGCAAAGGCTAGATGTTATTAGACAGATGGATGGGTAGGCTTGGCAGCCATCCACTGAGACTCAGGCGGTGCTTGATGTGGAAAAGGGAACATCCTCCAAACCAATCAGAAAGCTGGCAGTTCAATTACAAAGAAATAAAGGGACATTCATCATTCAATTAGGCACCTGTCAACCCTCACAAAGGAGAAAACTTCTAACCTGGTACTCCTGGGAGAAGATGCTCAGCAAAGTGGACTGCGATTGACTGGAACAAATAAAAGAAGGACAAAGTTAATTACTGGAGTGCACTGCAAAGAAACAAAAGAGAAAGGAGCTTCAAAGGTAGGCCTGCTGCCCTGTAATCTAACAGAACATGAAAACAAGTGTGGAAAAGTTGTTCCAGATGAACACCTCAGACAAAGGCTTCCTGCCGCTAGGTCAAGGAGAGAGAGAGAGCGAGAGCAAGGGAAAAGGGAGGGGAAGAAAATATAGAAAGAGTTTCAAAGCAAACTAGCATATTGTTTGGGTGATTCTTTTTCAGCTTCAGAACCCACAAAGTCATATCAGTGGCATGTAGTGAAGTTAAAAGGAAGGGGAAGAATGAAAACAAAGCAAATTTCCATTAATAATTGATGGAGTTAAATTCCATTAGCAGTTGGGAACATGCCGCTTGTTCATTGGCAACATATTGAAATTCATTTTGTTAGCAGCAAGGGAAACTCTTCAGTAGCAGTCTCAGTTTCAAGTTAGAAACTTAGCTCTGTCAGAAGTAGCATATGGGACTACATTCCCACTGAAACCGATGTGCTTTGAAAATAGAAACTTTCACAGCAGGAAGCTGAGGTTCCCTGGAGTCGGTCATTTCCAAAGGCTGCCATAAGCTTCATTCATCTAAGGCGCCACTCAATGTCAAACACCTGGCAATGAAGCAACCTGGAAAACATTCTTCCCAAGTGGGAATTTTTCCCTCAGAATTGCTAACATTTAGAAAAATGGGACAATTTTTTTTCCTCTAAAAGGCAATCAATAGTATACTGCTGCAGTTTTCAATTGTCCTCTGTGGATATATCCAGCTCATCACATCTTGAATACAATTAATTACTTCTGATATATTTTCCTACCAGATGTAACTTGAACAAATTATAGTTTCAATAAATTGACTTTTATAGTAGAGCAAAGCAATATGAATAATTAACATTTTTCCTTTCATGAATGCATCTACTAAGACATATCTCAAGTAGTCCTGATAGTCGGAACAGCTAACTCATACAGTTCATTATACAGGAATTTAACTATAACAATACATCTGTTTCTTGCTTCTATGTTTTACATTGCTGACTGACATACTATAAACTTAAATAGTCTATCTAGATACTTACATAGCACTACTATGTTAGTATTCACGTTCCTCACAAACAGTTACTTCCTTACCTTTATCATTTTACTGATGGAGAACTGAGCCAAAAAGGGATTAAATGATGTGGATAAAAATCACACCAAATCCATGGTTGAATCAGGAGTAAAGTCCAGATCTCAGAAATCACAAGGCTTTTACCACAGGATCATTCTTCCTTAATCTGCCTCAGTCATATTATTGTATTTTAATGTTAGAATTGTAGATGGATATTAGTTATCCTCTAATCTACAGGTTTACAGAATACAACTAGAATTATAAAAAATGGATCAAAGTTAAAAAATGATGAAATGATGCAAATAAATGCATATGAAAAAATTCATATTTCATGTATAACACTTTATATAAAGACATAGCTTAGAAGCTCCAATCAGGATCAGAGTGTCATGTTGCTAGGACATTTGTTTGTGGACATGGTTAGAACAACAGGCCTGGGTGACAAATTTAGCAGCACTGATTTGAATGGACATGAAAGAAACGAGAGGGGTATCACAAAGGTCCATGAGGAGGTTTTAGTAGTCAAGAGGGGAAAAACTGAAGGCTTGCACTAGAATTCCATGGTACAGACATCAACAGAAGTTGAAGCAGGGACCTTAAGAATGTTATGAAGGAAGAAGCAGCAAGATTTGGACACCATTAGGATGTGCAGAGCTAGAATGAGTGGAGTCTAACATGACAGCCACATAATAGGCCAGGGGAGTGACATAGCATAGTTGTATTGTGACGGAGAAAAGAAGTAAAGGTTTCTTTTAAAAATTTTAAGCAGATAAATCCTTTCTATTTTTCTTTAAACAAAAATGTGAAAGTGACAAGTTATGTGACTACAGCAGGCCTGACAAATCTGTTTCTGGTCACCATGGCAACCAGTTTTAGTAGCCTGTCGGCTAGCTCTACTGCAGAAATGTAATGGAGTTTCACCCTCTGGCAACCAAAAGTAAAATTGCTGGCGCCTAGCTGTGAGCCAATTTTGTCCACCCCAAACTACAGTATGGAGAATATGTACATATTTAAGACTTTCTTGGTTCTAATTTAATAGATGGAACAGGAAGCTTCCTATGGCAGCAAATGATTTCAAAACCTAGTAGACAGATCCTAAAAACAGCTCCACCATTTTATTAAAATAAATTAATTATTTTATTAACCTCCAACATCTCATAACAACAGCTGAACTTCATGACCCATCATTTATTTATTGTTTTAAAAAGTTATCACACAATTTAAATAAGATAATTGTTTCTTCTTGACTTTCTTCATTGTATGCTCAATATAAGATCTTTCTTTGATTAGTTCTTATTACAGTCTACATCTTAGTGACTTTTATTGGCCTGTTTTGTCTCCTAATCACCCCAACTTTCTTCTACTATTTCCCTTCCTCCTATCCAAGTTATCCCAATTATTGTACTTTCTTGAGGTTGTTTCCTCTCAGTCTTCATTCTGACTATTGTACCTACTCGTATAATAAGCATGAGGGTATTTATTCCTACCCACAGTCCTGATGTTTCTTCTGATGTTTTTAATTTCTGTGTCTGCAGTAATTTAATTTGATTAGCTTGGCTCTATTATTCTAGGCTCCTGTCCTCTCATATCATATAATTATTAAACATACCATAGACACCATGATATTTAAAATTTCAGTAATTGAGTAGTTGGAATACTGTATTGGACTGATGGCAATAAAATCAATACAGTAGATCAAGACTTCAACTGTATCAGTCAAAGAACTTCATTTCCCTCAATCACCTAAAAACCTACATCTTTCATGAAAACCTCCAAAAAAAGTGGGAATTTGTATAATTCTCCTGGCTGGTCTTTCCTGTTCTCTTGAACCTTGTAAAGTTAACTTAATTCCCCTATCTAACAACATAATCTATTTTTCCTCACACTCATGGGGATTTGCCCAGGAAGATAAGATAACACTGACTGTGCCAGCACTGTAACCCCTTTTTGTCATGAGCTTACTAAAGGAGGTTTGGAGAGATGGTAATGGAGCACAACTGAATCAGCTTATTTCCCCCCCTCCAAGGTAGGGAAAAGGGGAACACATAGAAATCTTGGGTTGACATTGAGTCTCCACAGGACATTAGTGTGATTAGAAGACCTCATTCTCTGACTTTGACTCACTATCATTACTCAAAATGATGTAAACAAATTTCTGAAAGTTGAAACTCTAGTCCCTATCCTGATGTTCCTACACAGGATTTCAAAGTCCAATGCAGTGGCTACACTGGTCACATATGCCCACAAAAATCAATAACTGTACATGCATCTTAGGAAGTTAAGAATCTGTACCTTCTTATCACAACATTGCAAAAAGAGGTTTATAAGAAATAATTTAGTAACAAACAATTGGTGGGTCTTAAAAAGAAAAAAAAAAGCTCTCAATGAATTTCATTTTATTGGTAGATTAACCTTTGGTTACACAACAGGTCCTAAAACAAATGAGTTTACAGATTTTCAAAACTCTTTGGGTCTAACGATAGGGTGCTAATTTTAATCTGCAAATGACGACAGTTTTTGTTTTACTGGTTTATAAAGCTTTACCTTTTAAAATCTCAGTCTGTCATTAAATAATTGTCTGACCTCCTCCCCCATTTCTTATAACTGTGACAAGTTATAACTAAAAAAAAATATATATTTTAAAAATTGATACTATATGTCCAAGTTATTTTTAAAAATGAATTATGTCAAGCCTGCTGATATACCAATATACTGATAACATCTGCTCTGAAAACTACCTAGGTTAAACTATTTATATATTAACCTCTTAAATATCATACAAATTTAAGAAAGTTTTCCAAAGGGACGAAGGACAGAGGGGAAAAATCTGCAACTTTTAACTTCCAACACCTTGAACTCTGTTCTAGGCTATCAGCCTTGCACTTCAACTAACGTTTTTTTCCTTGCAGAAGATCATCCATAATAAACTTTTGACTTTGTATATATAAACACAAATTGACATTCATGCCGTACTTTTATCTGTATGCCTGATTAAATTAATTTTTGTTCTTTTTAAATTTTGTCATTATAAAATTAGATTCCTATGGACAACAGCAGACTGGATTCAAAAGACTTTTCTTTCAACACTTGGAGATACCTAAATCTTATGTAAAAACATAAACGGCTTCCCTTTTCAAAACTAAAATGTTATCTTTAGGCTCCAACTCACATATAGCCACAAAGACTTACCTCTCACATGCAAAATATTACAGGCACTCATGCTTGTTTGCCTGTAGACCTGGGATCTGAGTCTAGCTGGAATAAGCTAGAAATATTTAAAGCCAAAGTCAACTACAAATCATGTACAAGTGTTAAATATAAAAAGAACAAAAGTATATTGCAGTAAGAGAAACACAGTTGGGCATTTGCTGGAAGCTTTTTTTTAAAAAAAAGTTTTCTGCTTGTTGCTGCCATCTACAGCATTCTACAATTTTTGAGGGCAGTGTATATATGTTTTGACTATCTAGCTGACAACAGAGAATATGCTGATGCAAATAAAAATATATTTCACAAAAGCAAAGGTTATTGCCCTTGTGCAGTATCTGGATTTCCTTGAGATGTGTCCCCCTATGGGTGCTTCATTTGTGGTGTCACATCCTGCAGTGCCCTTGATCAGAGATCTCTACAATAGAATGTGCTCGGGCTGCGCAAGTGCTGGTGCTGACTCGTGGAGCCGATGGTGCGCTCTGTTAAGGCACAAGTGCATCCTAAACTCCTTGGTTCCTTTCCTACTGCAGAGTCATCTGTTAAAAAACTCTGAAGGCGATTGGGTCGTGGAGTACCCAGAGGGGGACACATCTTGAAGAAATCCAGTTACTGCACAAGGTGAGTAACCTTTTCTTTTTTCTCGAGTGATGTCCCTGTGGGTGCTCCACTTGTGGTGACTACATAGCGGTACCATGTTGTGGAGGAGGGACTTCAGTGTTAATGAATCCGAACAGATGATAGTAAAAAGATGCCCACAGATGCGTGGTTGGTAGATGACTGGTCTATAGCATAATGCATGCTTGTCCAACCTGTGGCTTGTGGGCCGGACTCCAGACTACCAAGATCTTTCACATCCGGCCTACAGAGTGCTGCCACAGGAGCCTGGGAGCTGGGGTGGCCAGGGCCCTTTTAAACCTCCTGCTCTGCTCAGAGCCGCAGTGCGGGAGTGGCCTGGCTGGGAGCTGCACTTTCAGGAGCTTTACTCAGCCCCTTTTAGATGAGGGGGGCAGGGAAGGAGTTGGGGAGCCCCTGCAGTGTGCGGCCACTGAAGAGGAGCCCCAGCAGGGAAAGGGAAGGGAGGAAAAAAGGATGGAGAGGAGCTTGTGCGAGGGAAGAGGAGGAGAGGAAACATGCATGCGGGGACAGGAAAAGAGGGCGGGAATTGGAGTGGGGGGGGGGGGCTGCCAGCACGCAGGGACAGGGAAGGGGGGAAGGGGTTGAGGACAGGGAAGGAATTGCCGCATGCAGGGAAAGGGAAGGAGCCACGCAGCTACAGGGAAGGGAGGGGGGTTGGGGACTTGGGAGAGGAAAGGAGCCGGGCGGGGAAAGCAAAGGGGGTGGGGGTTGGGGACAGGAGCCTGCCCGGAGAAAGGAAGGGAAGGGGAGAGGAGCCCGGGG
Source organism: Pelusios castaneus (assembly GCA_007922175.1). Lineage (NCBI taxonomy): Eukaryota > Metazoa > Chordata > Testudines > Pelomedusidae > Pelusios > Pelusios castaneus. The sequence goes on from ML685764.1 coordinate 8,762,833, forward strand.
GAGGGAAGAGAGGGGGAGAGGAGCCTGGGTGAGGGAAGAGGAGTCTGTGTGGGGCAAGAGGAGGCGAGAGGGTGGGGAGCAGAACACTCAAGGGGAAGGGAAGGGAGGGGGAGAGAAGCCCACACAGCACAGCATGGCACAGCAGGGGCCAGAGAGGGGGTTGGTGAGCCGATGGTGCTGGGGAAGGGGAAGTGGTCAGGGAGCCCAAACAGCACAAGCCGGGAAAGGGGAGCCTGCCACACAGCACAGGACCAGGGAGGTGCCGGGTAGCCCACAGGGAAGGGAAGCCTGTGCTGCGTGGGCTGGTGAAGGGATTGGGGAGCCCGAGTGGCATGGGGCAGGAGGAAGGGTCAGGGAAGAAGCAAGGATTGGAGGAGGAAGGGAGGTAATGGGGGTTCCATCACCAGGCTGCATTGCTTCCTTCCCTTTCCCTACCCCTACCCCGCTCCCTTGCCACCCCACCACTCCCCTCCCCTGCTATGCTCCCCACATTCCCCGTTGCCACCTGACACAGCCATCCTTTGACCAACCACTCCCAGCCCTCCCTTGCAGTGCCTGCTCTGCTTCCTATGCTTTTCCCTGCCTCCCCTTGTCCTCCCCTGCCCTGCAAAGCTCCCTTGCCATCTCACCCCTGCCCTCCTTACTATCCATTCCCTGCCCTGCTCCCCACACTCCCCCTTGCCACCCCACATGGCTATCCCCTGACTTCACTTGACCTACCATGCTCCCCTGACACCCCACCCCACCTTCCCCTGTCAGCTCTGCCCTGCCCTGCCCCTGTTCTCCAGACTTCCCGTCACCACAAATGGCCTCCCCATGCCTTCCCTTGCCCTGTCACACACTCCTACCACCTGTACACACTAACACTTCCTGAAAAAAAAAAAAAATAAAGTGAGCCCTTTACAAGTTTTCACAAAATACAGTTTAATTAACAAGTGAGAATTTGTTGTGTACAGTTGTGAAAGTGACACTAATATAACAGTTACTGTAGGGTGGATAAATATCTGAGAATTGTATTTAGGTATGAAATATAAGTTTCTGGATTTACAGAACCAAACTGAATTTGTAAACCGGTGTTTATTTTTTGACTGTTTTCATTTTATGAATAGTAAGATCAGTTTCTATTATGCCTTACCTCTTCAAAATTTGCTCACCGGCCCTCCGAGTGAGAGAAGAGTTACAATGTGGCCCCTCACCCAAAAAGGTTGGACAACCCTGGCATAATGTTTAATAAAAATGAGTGATGATGCCCATATGGTTGCTCTGCATGTTTCCGTGCACTCACCTGCAGCCAGACAGAGCCTGCTCCCTGGCTGGTCTCTCTTTTCCATGGCCAGGGAGCCTTTTCCTTCTCTTGCCCTGGGCCACGTGCCTCAATGTGCCCCAGGGTGGGAGACTGAAAAGTGCCCAGCCCTGGCCAGCCCCAGCTCCTAGCTTGTCGGTGAGCAGAGCAGCTTGCCTGTGTTAGCTGGGCTAACAGAGGCAGGCTCCTAGTGTTCTGGCCCACGGCTTCCTACTGCTGCAGTTCTCTGGTGGCAGGGAGAGGGAGACACTGTGCTGCTACACCCTTTTGTGTTGCGACACAGCAGTTGACGACTGCTGGTCTAGAGGATATGATTGTGACTAGGAATGAGACCGTCACAGACATGTGAATGAGTGAGCAGGTTGCAACCGATTCAAAAGGTGACGGATTTGAGCACTAGGTTCAAGTCCCACGGTGGAGTAGGATTACGAATAGAAAGCTAGACTTTTAGGAAGCCTACTAAAAATCACCACTGGGTGGGAAAGTAGTCTGACATGATCTCCTTGTTGTGAAAAACTGAGATCATGGATAAGTGCACTGTTAAAGAGCTGGTTGAAAGGCCTAATGTTTTTTAAATTGTTGTGTATAATTGAGAGCGACTGGGACACGTGAAGATGATGTGGCAATATGTTTGGATCACACCAATTGTGGAATCTCTTCCATTTCTGCAGGTAAGTATTTCTTGTGTTGTTTTCTGCTGTTTATTAATATTTTTCTAACTTCCTCTGAGCATTCTAAAATACTCTGAGGACAGAGCCATTTATCATCTAGGCTGTGAGGTGAAGTCTCCATGTGTCTGGGTGATGCATTTGACCGTAGTATCTGTGAGGCAGAGCTATCAGTCTGTACATTGACAGAAGCATGAGGTCTCAGTATCTTGTCTGCCTTGGCCAGGATGGTACTACAATCACAGATGCTTTCTCGGGTTTGATCTTGTTTAGAACCTTGTATAAAATTGGAATGGATGGAAAGACATATGACAAACCCATGTTCCATGTGATTAACATAGGTGGCCTTAACGAGTGGGGAGCATGGGCAGCTGTCCAGGGGCCTGTGGGGGTGGGAAGGGCCCCTTATCACTCCAGCGGTGGTGGGGGAGTCTGCAGCCAGGGGGATCTGGCGGCAGGAGATGGCGGGGACCCCAGTAGGGCAGGGAGGCATAAGTCAAGAATGGGGTTATCTGTTATTGGCAACCGTGGGATGGTAGAAAGGTCTAAGGTAAAATTTGAAGTAGTCTGTTGTTGTATGAAGCACTGCATGTTCCTGACGATTTCTCACGCCCTTGACCACACCTTCAAAACCGTTGTTTTGGTTGACTGAGAGGTGGTGGATGAATGTTGTTGCCTGTGATGCTGTGACCTCTGTTTAGGCCTTTGGTTGTTGTCTGAATAGTAGTTGAGGTGGATATCTGCATGCATATGGTTGGAATCTGTATTGTTTTTTCTTTGTTCCTGGAGCACAGATGTCTAGTGCTCTGAGTATTGTTCTTGAGTCCTTAATGGAACGGAGGACATTGCTGGTTTTTTCAGTGATGTGAAGAGCTGCATCTTGTCAGAGGGTCAATCTTCTATTTTAGACTGCAGCTCAATACGAAGGCCAGCACTATATAGCCAAGAGGCTCTGTGCATGACCACTGCAGTGGCTGTTGACCTTGCAGCTATATCGGCTACATCAAGTACCGCCTGTAGAGATGTGTGGGCTACTAACTGGCCTTCAGTAATCAGCTGCTTATATTTTTCTCCTTTACGTTCCAGGATATCATCAGAGAAGGGAGATGGCTTGTTGTAAATACCGTGGCTGTAGTTTAAGAGTAATGCATACATCCATCAGACACAGGCATTGCTTCTCTGCAAGAGGAGCATTGTTTTAATCCCGGCGAACCTGGCATTTTGGGGCTTCACTGGTCAGTAAAGGAAAGATATTTTTAGGTAAAGGGAAAAAGGGAAAGAAAAGAAAAACTTTTTTTTTTTTTTTTTTTTTTTTTTAAGGCGACCAAGTGGAAAGTAGAAAAGAAACTAACTAAAACGGAGGTAAAAATGGTTTGGGGTTTTTTGGGTAAAAGAAGGAATAACGATGATGAACTGCTGAGGACCGCTTTGTCTTGGACCAAGGGTTTAGAAGGAACTGAGGGGCTTGGGCCATGCACGCACCTTAATGAAGCATGCCAATGACTCCATGAGACAGAACTGGTGTGTGCGCAGGTCAAGTGTATACTGCTGTAGAGATCTCCGGTCTACGGCATCACAGGACACACCACCACAAATGGAGCACCCACAGGGATATCACTCAATGAAGAATGCTACAATACAGAGTTTGTTCATAACCATGCAGAATCTGGTAGACCAGAGGATTTTCATTAGCATCAGTTCCTATATCCCAAACAGCACTGTATAGAGTACGTTGGCAGAATCAACAAAGATTGGTCAGTGGTCCAGTTTAGGCTATGGGTACGCTACCGATTACCTCTAAATCGATACAAGTTATGTTGCTCAGAAATGTGAATTAGCCAGAATTCAAGCAGGATTTCTCTGTCTCTCAAACTCTTGCACTACATGTCCATGAAGGCATCACAGCCTAGCAAAAATGTTCAGAAGCAGATAGCAAGTGATACTTGCAATTTTGTTATTTCTTTATGAATTATTCCTATATAAAATAGTTTATGAACAGTTTGTAGCAAATATTCAATTTATTTTCAAAATATGCACTGTATAGATAATATATTCATATTGTTCCTGTTCCCAGGCTAGATGATTTAACTAATGAATCAGCTGGCAATTTTGAATGTTGTAAGTGAACATATAATCTGAAATTCATTTTCATCAAACAGAGCTTCTAAGATAAAAATTCATTGTTCACAAGTTTTCCTATCAGTAAAAACTGACCACTCAAATGTACATACAGCTTCACTATTCACTCATCTCAAACACTTATCCACCTTTGTGAAGTGCTTTGAGACCACTGTGTGAAGTGCTAGTAGGTAGGTGCCAGATATTACCGGTATCGTGAACGTAATTTTGTTCAGACAACACTATTGCTATATTGTAAACCCCATGTACAATGGAAAATTTTTATAGGCACTCATTTTGAATGGTAACATTACTGCGGTAAGAATGGATCAAATAATTTCTTCCACAAGAATAAAAATCACTAAACAGGAAACTGTGTTTTGATTTGCAGCATTTGGTAAATCCTCCTCAATTTTGAGCGTGAACAGGGGAAACAGTGGTCCTGTAAATGCCCACAACAAACCTGCACAGCAGCTATGGGCAAGGAGGGAAGAGTGGGGCAATCACTTCAGTTATGCTTCGAGGCACTCAACAGCAATGGCAAGTCTATCTTAACTTGGCTGATTAGCTTTCCCCTCAAAGGAAGGGGTTTCTGAATTAACATAACTTTACAGAGTCAACATTATCTTGCATAGTAAATTCTTGCTGATCATGGAGAAGGATGTCCCACACTTGTTGAGGCACTGAACAGCAAGTTCATGGAAGGGGCTGGTAAAGGATGGATAAAATTCACTTATTAAGTGCATAGGTTTGTGTACAATTATTCATTTTTCCTCACCTCCGTATTTCAACAGACTAATTTGGCCCCATGAGGAAATTTGCACAGCTATTTAAATTGACCAATTTGTCTTGCCTTCCTTTTATGTCATCTTTCAGACTGCAAGTTCTTTGGGGTAGGGTTCCTATCACAACTGGCCCTTTAGTTGACTGGCATCTAGAAATCTTTGCAGTGGGATTTCTAGTAGCTCTGCATGAGGCAAGATTGTTGTCAAGCTTAGGAAAAAGGCTGGCCCAGTAAATGTTCTGTGATGCCCTACCTTTGAGCACAGAGAAAATGACAGGGAAGCCCCTCACAAGTAGATGTTGCTGAACGTGGCCTTACCCTCTTTTTGCTGCTTTTAGGAAATACACTAAAGGTTTAATACATCTGTGGCCACCTGACGCCCCCTCCCTCCACCTCCAAAAAACCCAAAACCAAAACGAAAAAACCCCCAAAGCTAAATCTTCTCAGTACACATTTTCCCATTATTATTCACGAACCACACACTGATTTAGCTTAACCCAGTAATATACTGAGTTAAGCTAAATCAACTTAAGCAAGGTTTAAACCACTTTGTGTCTAAATTAGGTGTTTGCACCAGTGTAAATATGTTGTTTTTAGGTCAGTTTAGTTACAATAGAGCAGCTTTTCTTAAACAGACTAGTACTTAAGAGATAAGAACATAAGAACATAAGAAAGGCCGTACTGGGTCAGACCAGAGGTCCATCTAGCCCAGTATCTGTCTACCGACAGTGGCCAGTGCCCAGGTGCCCCAGAGGGAGTGAACCTAACAGGCAATGATCAAGTGATCACTCTCCTGCCATCCGTCTCCATCCTCTGATAAACAGAGGCTAGGGACACCATTCTTAACCCCTTTCTGGCTAATAGCCATTTATGGACTTAGCCACCATGAACTTATCCAGTTCCCTTTTAAATATTGTTATAGTCCCAGCCTTCACAACCTCCTCAGGTAAGGAGTTCCACAAGTTGACTGTGCGTTGTGTGAAGAAGAACTTCCTTTTATTTGTTTTGAACCTGCTACCTATCAGTTTCATTTGGTGACCCCTGGTTCTTGTATTATGGGAGTATTTAAACAACTTTTCCTTGTCCACTTTTTCCACATCAGTCATAATTTTATATACTTCTATCATGTCCCCCCTCAGTCTCCTCTTTTCCAAGCTGAAGAGGCCCAGCCTTTTCAATCGTTCCTCATACGAGGCACTCTCCAAACCCCTAATCATTTTAGTTGCCCTTTTCTGAACCTTTTCTAGTGCTAGAATATCTTTTTTGAGATGAGGAGACCACATCTGTACACAGTATTCGAGATGTGGGCGTACACTAGATTTCCTCTAGTGGTGAAAACCCAACCAAGTACGTTGTCTCAAGCATGGATTACTTTAACCAAATCTGAATACTGGAGCATAAGATGTTTTTGGCATGAGGAAACATTATTTGGAGATAATATTTTGGCTTTCTTGTTCTCAATTAAAACAGTGCTGTTGGAGAAATATTCCTGTTATAAATATATTATAACATTAAAATAATAATATACATGATTTATCCAGAACCACTTGCTGCAGCATGGTATACTACTTCCAGAATGAGCTTATATTAAATTTAAAATCAAGAAGAGATTTAAGCTCAGTTATTCACCTGCAAAACTAAAAGTATTAATCAATTCTGAAATTCACTGCAATGGATATGTTATGATGCACTTCTAATTATGGAACCGTTATGGCAAATGTTTCGCAGAATTCAGTATTAATAGCTGCTATAGCTTCAGTGGGGATGGTAACCTGACATACCATGAAATGAAATAGTCTGACAAAAATATCTAACACTGGACAGAGAGAGAGAGAGAGAAAATCTTGCTACTTATGTCCAATGGTGTGAGAATAACCTTATGACAAAGCTCTGAGCAGCATACTTGAGAACACTTATCACTCCTATGACCTTGACACTAAAGTTGGTCTAACAACTTCTGTACAATTTAGTGACGTGTTAAAACAGATAATGGCGCAATACATAAAAATGGCAGCATTTAAAATTCATGGTACCACAAGGCCATTACTTTTCCCACTGGGCCACTTGAACTTTAATAATGTCTGACCTGGTTGGCCAATAAGTTCTAGCTGAAGACAGAGGAAAACTGCCAGTACTAGATACCATTTGAATTATTTTTCATTTAGAAAGATTTTAGAAGTTCCTTTAAAAACAGGACACCAATTCTTTCTGCGGACTGCTTATTTTTTCAGTGTCTTCTTTAATTGTCAATATATTTTAAGGTAACTCTAATCTGAACAGTCTATATCAATGCATATAAAGACAATAAAATATAGATTAAACAAAATAGTGAGGTAAATACAGATTATTAACAGAGGCAGTGAACATGAAACGTAATGCTAATTCTCCTACAGATACGTGTGTTATATACTCTTTTCTTTCATCCACATAAGAAATAACAAGCAGGACTACCATTCAACAATCACAGCAATAAAACTAATTTAAAAACACTTCAGATTATAACTCTCATTGAGGTATTCTGTATTCTCAAAAAGAGCAAGTCATCAAGAGAAGATGTAATTTTGTGTATCTGTTTGCACACACATGCATGTATGGTTAAGAGAACAGTATTTCATAGAACACATAGAATCTAAATGAAAAGTATAAACACTGATAAAACTAAAATTAAAAATGCAGCTGTGAAAATAGACAAAAAAATTAAAAAAACAGAATATGATATTGTGTATATGTCTTAGGTGAACTGACTTGTCCGCCTGCTTTTGCTGATGAGTGCTGAAATAAAAATATCATTTTGAAGACCTTATCAAAGTAAAATGGCAGAGTATTTGTTGCATATATACTTTAAACACACAAACATGGAAATCATGAAGAGTAATTGTTCTTTCATCAAAATTTTAAGTAAATCTTCTTGTGTGAAAACAGAAAATGTTGTAAAATTTAATTTTACAACTGGAAAAATATTTATAGGACAACATAGAAGAATCAAGATGAAAGTTAAATAGATGCAGATAATGCAGTAAATATACAAACAATGTTAAAACAACATAAAACTCAGAAATTATGTTCAGAAATAAGGCTTCTATTTTGTAAAAGTTTCCTAACCTTTTCTAAACGGTGACCCTCTTTTTCATACTGGGACTTCATCGGTATCTCCACTATCATTTAGCAAAAAATTCTATGAGCAACTCCTCTCTCCACTCGTGAGAGCTCTGGGACAGTTAAAACTGCTAGAAGGAGCCCACCAGAAACTCTGTGGGTACCAACAAATAAAGGCATCTGAAGCAGGAACTTTTACAGGTTTTACTCTGGACATACATTCCTGCTGCTGATTGCCTGTTTGCTTCCAAACGATCTCCGAGTGCCTGTACTTCAACCTCATTTTACCTGCCCATTATGCCCCCCCTTCTCCTTACTTTTCATGCCTCTCCTTTCAATTAATCCCCTCCTAACAAAATCTCATTATAAGATTATAGTAGAGAGAGGGAGAAATCACAGAACTAACATGAAGTTAGCTAGCCATCATACTGTTCACTTTGCTTGTATGTTATATCCCTTCTCCTCAGCCCTTTGTCTATTTCGACTCTAAACTTTTTTAGGCACGGTCTGTCTCTTACAGTGTATCTGTACAATGCCTAGTACAATGGGATTCTGATTTTGTTTGGGGGTCGTTGGACAGAAATAATATTCCAATATGGAGTATTAAATATGCTGAACTATTGTAGCACAATGGAGCAAATTAGAAAAGGAATTTATAGGGATACTGATTTCTGTGTTTAAATGTGACATTGTCAAACAGTATAAAATATTCAGACTGCTTATGTTACAGTGACTTGTACATATCCACTCAGTATTTGGGAACCCAAACAATGCAGCTTTGGGCCACTCCATAATAATACCACCCCACAGAAATGATAGAGTATTGAGGGACAAAGCTGACAAGCATTTTTTTCATCAAAAGATCATAAGGTGTTTTACAAAGTTGGGTAAGCATTTAGAGATAGGGTAATGGAAATAAACAGATTATTTGATTTGCTCAATGGCGTAGAGCAAATCAGAGGCAGAGTTGAACACAGAACCCAGGTCACCTTTCAAATTCAGCTCCATAGCCAAGCCACTACACCAGCTGTGCTTGCAGGAACATACAAAGTCGATTAAGCAGCAGAAGTCTTTACCCACGCCGAAATAAGTAAATGGCATAAGTGAAATATATTTTTTTAAACTACAATTTTATAACTTGACATTGTAAGTTGCTAATCAACTGTCGGTATGGCTCCAAAAACGCATCATCAGCTGATGCAGATTAGTCTAACCTATTGCATCAACATTTGTATTTCTACCCTAAACTTAATCAGCACTTACTTTTAATATCTCCCTCTGTAGATTTGTTTTAAAATGGAAGTGAAATAAAAAAGGCAGTGAAGAGAAGTCATGATGTATCAGTTCTGTGGGCTTTTCTCCTGTAGCTCACAGTTCAAATCTTGCCTGAGTTGGCAGTGATTAAAAGTCCTTGCCATCTGATGATGACTATTGAATAGCCTGTGTGAACGGTGTTTGGTGGTCCTTATATATATTCCAGTTTCCAGGGAATGGGCTTTCTTATAGCATAAAGACTATAATTACAATGCATATTAAGTAGCAGTTAAGACAGAGTAGCCAAACACTGTTCAGAAAGACTGGATTACACTCTGACCAAAGACTTGCAGCAGGGCTGAGGCTGGTCTAGGTCAGCTGAATCAGACTCATGGCGTTTGTGCTGCGAGCTATAAATCTGTAGTGTAGATACTCATGCGTGGACTGAAATCTTGGCTCTGAAGATGTACAAGAGGGGGCTGGTCTACGAGCTTGGGCTTCAGCCCAGACATTTACACTGCAATTTTATAGCCCCTCAGTCCAATCCCAGTGAGCCTGAATCAGCTGACCCATGCTTAGAGACGTGATCCTTTGGGTTTTTTATGGCAGTGTAGACATATCTTAGGTTAGGTGACCACCCTGCTACAGCTGAGACCTATAAGTTACAGTAATGGGGTCACATTGTACTCATATTGCCTCTGGTGAGCATCTTTTGACAGATTCATCCCATGTTTTCATTTCCATCCATATGTTCAGGCAATTAAATGGTTCCCCCTACAGCATTGTGTCAGATCAGGATACCTCCAGCCCATCTGATAAGGACTGTTTGGCAGAAATATAGCATCAAATTGTCTATATATATATATAATATATATATATAGACAATTTGATGTATGCAAAAGGATAAGTGATATCACTTGATAGTCCCCCTTACTTTTTTCCCTTTAAATCTGATTTGAGCATAACCTATTATTTTTCCTCCTTTTTTTAGCCATATACTATCCTCCAAAACAGTAAATACACCAATGGCATTTTTACAAGCATATTTTTCCCTTTATATTTATTAATGTCACCTCTAAAGATAATCTGTCCATGTGTTTATATCTTAAAAATTAGAAAAATACTTTGGCATATATAAAATCATACATGTGCCAATTAAATATTCTTAAAAATAACCTCCAGAACACACTATTTGCCAGGAGGAGTATATAATCAAATTTAGAAAACCATAAATTATATTTAAATTTACTATTTACAAGCAATTAATTATAAAAACAACCAGGTGGCTTTCATTACATAAATTACTATGTCATTGGCCTCATGCTGCTACAATATTTAGCATTTGCACGTTTTGCAAGTGCATATAGTGTTGCATAACTATATCTGGGGCACAATGAACACCTGTAAAGTCATCAAAAAGTTTTTAACACCACCATTATAAGAAGTTAATTTAAAAGTCAATGTTTTACTGATGGTTTCTATAAAAGATGATAATCTTCTATATAATTAAAATAATATGTAGCTCTAACCAAGTCTGGCGGTTATTTTTTTCCATTGCTATATATAACACGGGTACAATTTTAAGTCCTGTCTGTTTTGTATAATTAAAGAGTTAAAGAAATAAAAACATGTTTACAGATTACACAACTGAAGATTTAGGATTACAAATCCTAACAATATATTAAATATTAAATAAATTATATATTAAATAAATTAAATTTCATTAAGTTATACCTTTTTCTTACAAACTGCTAAAGCAGTGTGATACTCAGCTACTTTATAGTATATTAACTTACAGGTGCAAGAGCAGCATAGACCTTAGAAAGTCTGCTTCCATCTATACGAAGGTGGATAAGACTAGCTGATTCTCACGATACTTCCTTTCCTAAAAATGTGGTTGAGAGTATGAAGTATAAGAGATCGTAAAACCCAAGCTGTTCCTTAGACTTGCATTATATATTTTAAAATATCATTATTTCACACAAGCTACAAAACCAAGCAGCAAGAATTTACAGAGAACGTTTGATAAAGGTATGCACATGACTTGAGGCAACTCCCCAGCAGTTTTTATTTAATTTTATATCCCACCCACCCCCCATCTAAAATCACGAAGATTTATAAGTGCTCCCCTCAGCACCATTTGCATCCCTCTTATTAAGGTGGCATTATCACCTCTGTAAGGAAGAAAAAGAATAGGAATTCTATTTGAAACCTAATCCTTAGACTAGATCAGCGGTTCTCAACTGTTGTGTCGCCACACAAACGTGGGGTCACAGGAAAACGGTTGAGTGTGTCGTGAGAAAGCAGCCAGCTGCTCAAAGTGGTGAGGAGAGCTGTAATAGCAGGCTGCTGACCCATTAAGAGCTGCCTGGGACTGCTCTGCTCCATGGAGGTGTAGGCTGCTGCTCAAGCCTCCCACCACCAAAACTGTGTGTTGAGGTAGATTTCTTTTTGGCAGCGGGGGCCACTCTGACTTGATCTACCACTGGAAGTGTTGGCCCTGGGCAGGAACCTTGGTGGCGGGGGTAGCCTATGTAAGTGGGGGGCATCCATGTGTCATGCACAGTTGAGAGCCCTCCGAACCACACTGCAAGGCTAAAGGGGTTAAGAATCTCTGGCCAAGATGAAAGGAAGTCACCTTGAATGCAAGTATGTCAACCTTCACATGGTGGTCAGCTATGTCATTTATCTGAACAGCCAGAATTCCACTGGCCCAAGATTAACTGGCTGAGTGATTAAGCCACTTGACTACACTCCTGAAAGTGGTGGGTTTGAATCTCACTTGATCTCACATTGAAAAAATATCTCAATTTCACCCAACTGCAAGATGTGTTCATCAGGTGAGGGCATTCAAAGATGGTTAGACATGATGCTGGCCACATTGCTTTTTTTGTGCATTGTTGACTATGAAACTGTTGAGTCCTGTGGCACTTTTAAAACCAACAGATTTATTTATCACATAAGCTTTTGTAGGCACAATCCCACTTCATCAGATGCATGAAATGAAAAATATAGCATGTATATATTATGTTAGATGTATATATACACATACAGAGAAGGGTGGGTCACAAGATCAATTCAAAAGAGATCCAGAGGGATAGTCTGCTACTTAACTACTTTTTACTTATACCTGCAACAAACCCCATTGCCATCTTTGCTCACAAATCTACTCAAGTGACACCACCATAGGGCCTAACTAAATCAGCCACTCTAACAGGGCTCATTCACCTGCACATCTACCAATGGGATGTATGCTACCATGTGCCAACAATGCCCCTCTGCTACATATATTGGCTAAACTGGACTGTCTCTCAGCAAAAGAATAATGAATAGTTACATTAAAAAACCAGTAGGAGAACATTGCAGTCTAGCTGGACATTCTGTAAAAAAAACAACAAAAGAAACAAACAAAAAAACCTACCACCCACCAACCTTCGAAAACACACTATAATGTGAAACTGCAGAGCTAGAATTCATATGCAAATTAGGCACCTTCACACTAGGTTTGGGTAGGGATTTTGAATAGCTAAGTCATTATAAAAGGTGATTTCCCCTCTATTACCAATCTCACCAATTACAGCTTGTTTTCCTCTTCCACACTGGCTGAACCAAAACAATTTGTTTACTTTGCTGAGATAGGCTAGAAGTTTATCGCTCTGGAACTGTCTGAATTGATGAATAGAGCCCTGCAGATCCATGGGTATCCGCTGCAGATCTGCGAGTAACTGCCCCTGCGGGTGTGGATATCTGCAGCCCCATTGTTGCGGATTGGCCGTGGCTGCAGATTCTATTTTTATGATCAATCCCTGCAGCTGCTTCTAGATCTGCCTTGCAGCAACACACAGGGGAACAAGGAAGTGCTCCAGGCAATCCCAGTTGAACTCAGATTGGTGGTCTGCCAGCCAATCAGATTCTCAGTCATAACAGGCTGGGGCTTGGAGACATGCCACTCACAGTCAGTTAGCATGCTGGCCTCTGAATGGCTCATTCCCCATGCTTTTCCCGCCCACTTCTTCATTTTCGTGTTTACTGTTCGTATGTCATGCTATCAATCAGAAATTTCATTGGTGACCAAGATATCTGATTGGCTGCACAGCATGCAAATCGCAAAGAAGAAAAGAAAAAAAATGGGTGGGACCCATGTGGCGAATGAGCCAATCAAATGCTAAAATACTGACTGTGAGCCCAAGCTCGGTTGCAGATGCGGTTCTGGATCCAGATAAAACATGGCATGTGGATTGCGGATTGGATAAAGACTAACATTGGGCAGTTGTGGTTCGGTGCCGGGTCTACATTTTTGTATCCACGCAGGGCTCTATTGATGAATATACGGCTAACATACTACATTTCCCATTTCATGCATCTGATAAAGTGGGATTGTGCCCACGAAAGCTTATGCAATAAATACATTTGTTGATCTTTAAAAGTGTCACAGGACTCCTTTTTTTGTTTTGCTGAAATAGACTGACACAGCTACCCTTCTGGAACTTGCTGTGCCTTAACTGCTTCAGCCTTATGAGCCATTGGCTAGGCGGGGATTTTGAACTTTGATGAATGAAGAAAAAGGCACTGTTAAAGAGGGGGTGGAGGTGGAGACCCCCAAAATTACTGAAGAACACAGGGGATCAGCTCAATTTACAACACAACTCACATGATTGTTCAAATATTGTAATCTGATGGGGGAATTGTCAAAATATAGTTAACATGGGCATGCATGCGTTGTTCTATTTTAAGTTACTGCATACACCAGGGGTAGGCAACCCCCGGCACGTATGCCGACAGTGGCATGTGAGCCCATTCAGACGGCACATGGCATCCTCTGTGGCACCACAGAAACTGCTGCTCCCGCAACTGAAAGCCACTCTGGGTGGCTTCTTTTCAGGGACGGCTGGGGCACAAGGGGTCCCTGCTAGGTCCATGCCCCAGGCATGCAGCATAAAGAAGATGCCCAGACTGGGTCCTCTCAGCGGCGTGCCACCACCGTAAGGAGTCACTCTGGGTGGCTGCTTTTTGTGGTGTTCCTAAGGACCCCTGTCCGCAGGCACGCCACCAAAAGGAGATGCTACTTTCCGCAAGTGGCTCCTTTCAGTAGCATGCCTGGGAAGGTTCCTCCCACCTCTTGCCTTTTTTTTTTGGCAGAGGGGGCTGCTGGCACTGGCTAAGGGTCAGGGAGGAGGGGGTCGGCGCAGGAATTGTCAAAGGTTACTGACCCCCAAAAGGCGCCTAAAGGAGGTGGGTACCCAAACTTAACTGAAAATCAGTGGGACCTGGGCACCCTACTCTCATATTGCAAAATTACAGAGATTTTATGATGTATAAAAGATCTGAAAAGTTTTTTTTTCTGTTTATTCTTTACATTAGAATTATCAGGTTAAATATGCCACAGAACTCCTAGAAAAATGGCAGAATAGGGGGCCCATACAATCACAAAAGGCAAGAGACAAGAAAGTGAGAATTCAAAGAAGAAGGGATTTTTAGTGAGACTGGTTAAATTTCTGTTGTTTGTTATTGTTAACTTAGTTAACTTATTTCTCCTGTTAACCACCACCTAGGGAAAAAGTACTCTCTCAAAGATTCAATACCACTGTGGCTTAAATCAAGGCTTCTAATCCAGTTCTCCAGTAAAAACAGGGATGTCAAGATTTGGGGGGGTTGTCTTTTTAAAGCAGCAATTTGGGAACTGCAGAAATGAAAAAGGACATTGAAAGATCTGTAAACTGTTTTTCTTTACGGAATGTTAACTTATCTTTCATTCTACAGTAGTCTCTCCCCGCCACCCAATAGCAAACCAGAATCTCTACCGTGAGTTTTCATTAAACTAACCACAAACAAATCTTTAACACAAAGTTATGACTGCTTTTATGTAATCTGTTACCTGGGGGGGGACGGGGACAAAAAAAAAACAGAAGGACTCTCTAGCCACCTAATCACCATATCAATGACACATGCCACAACAGAGAAGCACTAGTTTATTTGATTGATCATGGTAGATAAACTCCGAATAACAGAGAAATTAACAAATGCTTGACATTTGCTCAACATCCATTATTCTGACACTGCTTTCAGAATTTCAAAGCCTGGGAGTATGCTTAATCAACATTCATATTCCCTGGTGAGCTGCAGGCACCATATTGCGCCCCGCCTTAGTACTGATGAAAACTGCATATTGGCTATTTCCAAAATGTTCTGGGACTCCACGCAGGGCCCCTTCTCTCTCTTGTTCCTGTTCTGCAGTTTTCTTTTAAACACTTCCAAGACAAAAGCATCTGCCAGTTTCTCTCTCTAGGGATGTATGCAAAATGAACTTAACAGTTTTAAGGCAGGAGAAAACCTCACATCTAAATTCATTCATAGAACAGAAAAGGGCCTAAGAGGCCTCTCCAGGGACAAAACCCTGCTGAAATGTTCCCCGACAACAGTGGGAGCTTTATAAAATCTAAGTCCAGACAATTTCCAATTCAAATGCCCAGCATAGCATGACCTTTGTCAGATCTATGAGTCCTAGATGCACCCACTATTTTTTTATTCTAACCAGCACAGACATTAGACAGGGCACTACAGCTAAGCAGGAGGTTCAATATTTGCATGCTCTTCTATTGTGAAAATGTAACAGTGACAGCACTGTGTCGAATTCTTTTCCCTCTAGAACTTTAACTCCATAGGAGAGGCATAGCTGACAGATGACTCTCCCAACATCTGTGTTATGTACACTGCACAGCTGAGGAACCTTGGATCACTGTCATACCATCTTGGAAATGACCTACACCTTTTTTATATCTACACATTAGCTGAAAAAAAATACCCCATTTGAAAACATACTATGATTTTAACAAAAAGTAAATATGGCAAGAAAGATTAACATAATTTATAATCATTAAGATGTTCACAAAGCAGCTCAACATATGTCTTATACAAAATAATTTATCAGACCTGACACACTACACATCATATTGTATTATTTAATATGCTTACTTAAATTTCATGGATCAAGCTCCACTTCTGAAAGCATACAGAAAGCCCTAGAAAAATATTTCTTCATCTTCCATGATTTATTTTGATTACCTTTTACAGCTACATGACAAAGTGGAACTCACAAAATTACAAGGTTAAGGTTTACACAGCTATTGCTTCATATACTAAAACATAACAAATGGTTCCACGTCTGTGTATTATTTTACTTGCATGCTAGTATTCAGCAGCACAGTACACTAAGCACTTCGGTTTCTTCTGAATATTTTAATCATTTTAAATAGAGCCTGCAATAAACACCCTGACCCAAAATAAAAATGTTACTGTGATTTGTATTTGGATTATATTTGGTAAGGAAAGACTGACAAACAATAAATTCTACAAAGTAAGCCAAATCTATTGTTATCAATATGCAGTGAATATTGAGAGGAAAAAACAAACAAATCACCCAACCATGAACAGGAAGAATTCTCAAATGTCACTAGAGAAATTCACTGTGGTTCCAGGTTCCTAATGTAAATTTAAAAATATAGTTTGATCTTGTGTTTTAGCAGGAAGATGAGAAACTGTATGCACTGGATGGCCAATAGGACTCTTGCTTAGGAAAAGGAAACTCATACTGAACTACTAGAAAAATTATTTAAATTAAACATTTCTTTTCTATGAAAGCCCATCATTCTCAGTCTGCTGATGACAAGGGAATTGAACAGAGATGGGTGAAAAACAGTGCCCTCTCCTCCCCACAACCCTTCTCTTTTTGGAGAATTAAATTTCATGATTAAAAGGTTGCATGTCTAATCTCAACACAGAACAACAAATAAATATATTTCTCATGGAAAGGTCAGTTCAGCTGTTAGACTAAAACCACAAACTATTGAGGTACTTAAATGACTCTAGTCACTGGTGTGTCTGTCAAGTACTTAAGAATACAAATTTCCCTCTTTTTTCATAGCCTGTAGGAAAAATAACTTGATTAGTTTACAGGTTTTCATTTAGCTCTGAAAATAAGCAGAGTTCTATGGTCATAGAATCACAGAAATGGAGGGCTGGAAGGGGGTTTCAAAAAGTCATCAAGTCTTGCCTCTGTATTGTGGTAGGATGAAGTAAACCTAGACCATTAATGATGTGTGTTTGTCCAACCAGTTTTTAAAAGCTTCCAATGACATTTCCAACTTCCTTGGAAATGTATTCCAGAACATTATTACTCTTGGAGTTAGAAAGGTTTTCCCACTATCTAACCTAAATCCCCCATGCTGCAGATTAAACCCATTACATCTTTAGTGGAGATGGAGAACAGAAGATCCCTATATTCTTTGTAACAGCTTTTAACTTATTGGAAAACTTAACAAGCCCACTCCATCACCTTAAACATGCTTTATTTTATATTTTTTAAAACCTTTCCCCATCTATCAGGTTTTCTAAATGTCTTACTATTTTTGTTGCTCTCCGCTACGTTCTTTCCAATTAGTCCACATATTTTCTAAATTGTGCTGCTTAGAACTGGACACAGTACTACAGCTGAAGCCTCACTGGTATAGCACAACAATTACCTCCTGTGTCTTGCATACAACTTTTCTTGTAATACACCAGTGGAATGTAGTTGTAGCAGAAGGCCATGGGGAGAGAGAATCTCATAGATAGCTCTACAGGACCCCATGAAATAATGTGAGTGAAAACATCTATCCCTATGACTGCATACTTCTAGCACTTTTGTTTATGTTGTCTCACCAGTTCTTCAAACAATTTGATATGTGTTGTATAACTTTGGGGATTAAATTAAATCAGTGGGATGCTGCAGGTGAAGGAATAATTGCCCCTAACACACCATGAGGTCAGACTTCAATGACAGTGGCAAATTTGCAGCCATTAGATCTATGTATCTGGTTTGGCTGAGTGGTCATTAAAGACACGCTCAATCACTCTGGAAGTCGATCTAATAAAACCACCCCGTTGGGTGGTGTAACAGTGAATCAACGGGAACACGTTTCCTATCAGCACAGCTGGCAGTGTAGACTGGGACTAGAAGAACTGTGCCATTTCAGGGCATTTTTGTTCATTACTGCTGCTTCTTGGAGGCAAGTCAGGAATGTATGGTGATCAATGGTACTAAATGCTACATAGACTCCTGACAAAGGCTGGGTATGGATGTACTTTTCTTTTGTATGCATCTATGACAGCAGTTCAGTACTTATTCTGTTCAGTACTATGTCTTCATCAGAAGCCCATGAAAGACAGAGATCCAGGATACTGACAAGTGGCATTGGGAATTGTTTATTGCTAGCTTCTAGATTTATCTAGTTTAGAAAAGTGAGATTAAACACTGCATGGCAGCTCAAGAGATCTCCAGCATAAGACAATATTCTCTGTTGAATTGGATGGACTACTTGATGCTGCTTTAGGTGGCTGGTAGATTCCTCTCATAAAAGATGGCCATCTTTTATTAGTGGTCCCAGGCATTCTCTACTCTCTTCACTCAAGGGCAAGGATCAGAGTTTTGTTTTTTTTTTTTTTTAAAGTGTCTTCACAGGACCAATAAGATGTTATATTTGCTAAAAGCCCATGCTATAACTTAGCATATAGGGTGAAATCTTGGCCCCACTCAAGTCAATGGACATTTAGCCCAGGGCTTGACAAAACTGGGTCCCAGCTATGAGCTAGCAGTTTTATTTTTGATTGCCAGAGGGCGCTCCTCTCCTGCATTTCCACAGTGGAACTAGAAGCCTGGCTACAGACTCCAGTCGCTATGGTGACCTGGCGCTTGGGTTTTGTGGAGCCCTGATTTAGCCACTGTATTTAAAAGACCAAGATTTCATGTTCAGTGCACAGGAGAAAAATGAGCACAATTCATCTATTCCTTTAACAATTATTCTGAGAAGTAAATTACTGTTTCCTCAAACTTTCTTCTGAATCAAGCATCATGCTGGACTGCCATTAAAATAATAAGGTAAAAGTGGAAATAGAAAAAGAAAAAAAGTTACTATATTATAAATGCTCATTGAAATCCTTACCAACTATTCCTCAACATGAAATTCAATTTAGTTTTCTAAGATTATTTTCAGGTTGCAGACTATTATGCTGATTTTACTGAATAGGGCACTTAAAAGGATAAATAATCGCAAAAATGACTGTCACAAGAGCATATATTTTATTTTATTCAGTGATGTGATAAGCTTAGGAGTGTATATCAAGACCAAAATGGTCTTGGTCATTAATTTAGGCAATAAATCATAGGTCTTGCCAACAATGATGGCAAACAGATGCTAACAAGGAAATGTATTATTTAACATTGCCATGTGTTATAAAAATGTGTGTTTAAGACATGTCTTAAATTTTTATAATAATTGCATTTAATACATTACTGTTTTGACACATACAAGAATCAAATTTATAGATCCCATTCTGTAGATATTTCCTCGTCTATGAATATGGAGCATATTCCAGAGATTTTAAAAAAATAAGAGCAAGAGCAAAAACCTTTATAGTGCATGTTTACAACATTCTCTTGCTGTTTTGCAGTACTGAAACTCATTAGACTACACATATGGACTTTACATAAATAGCATTTATTCTCAGAATTCCCAGGAAACACAAATAGCAATGACATTTTAATCATTTACATTCTAAAGTGTGGTAACTATGTTTTTTTCTTGTCTACGGGATAGCAAAGAGCCCAGTGTTTGGTACAAGGTTAACATGGACTTCAAAAAACATAAAAGGTCAATCCATAATAAATGTTGCAATTTATGTAATTTGGCAAAGTTTTATCCTACCTACCGCCTTGCTTCCCTCCTTCCTCTAACAGTTTAATTCTTCTAAAAAGTTTATCAACAAGATTCTTTGAAGAGTCAATAAAAAATAAAATCTATTCCAATTTTCTCACTGACACTCATCATCTTCCCAAGAGCTATGAAAGCCATAGAGCATTGCCCTTTGGTTCAAGTACTAAAATCTGAAAGCTCAGGGAAAGCAGTCATGATTTTTAGTCAGTCCATCTGCACTCAGAACAGAACCATTATGCACATCTCTCGCTCTTCCCACCTCTGCCTCTCCATGTCCAGTACCGCAGGCAATGCATGGTTTCTCAGCAGGTAGAACAGATTTTAAGACTACGCTGACTTTTTCAAACAATTATCTTTGTTTCACTATAACAACATGAATGCTCAGTTAATAACTTTTTTTGTTTGTGTATCATTTTGTTTTAACTTTTCAATCGGCTCTTCCAAGTACCAGCATAGTTCTCCTTTCTTGAAGGTGTTACAGTCAGTGCTTTAGAACACTTGAGGAATCAGTGATCAGAGTATGGAAACTAAATTCTCTTCATTAAATCTACTGAAGCAGATATTAAAAATGCATTTAATATACTGGCGATGGTTGGTGGGCATCACTGACTGTGACAGACCAGTTACTGATGAGCTGCTGTCAGACAGCCTTCTCAGCAGGAATCTCTGTCTAAGGCTGCTGAAGGACAGCAATATCTTCCCTTGTGTGTAAGCTCTATTCATCTCCCAAGTATTTACTAAATCACAGGCCTCTGCACACAAACCCAGCGTTTCAGCGCATGCTAACAAATGATGGATGGCCTAGTCAATTCGTTATGTCCTGAAAGCGTGATTTCCTGCCATTCCAATCATCAAACCTCTAGAGCCTTCAGAGCTGATCAGTCCTGGAGAATATATTTTGCAGGCTCTATTAAAGGAGTAGAGGTTCCTTCCATTAGAGTCTTGAACTTTTTCCTCCTGACTGATTTAAAAAAAAAAAAAAAATACACAAAACCATCACTATTATCTGTGTAAATGATTCAGTGTTAGGACATATATTATTAGCATGTTAGCTAAACAGGGCTCTCCTAGAATATTAGCTAGTGAATTTAATTTGGCTAAATAAGATTAAAATATCCTAATATTTTATAGTAAACCAATATATAATACTTTATAGAATAAGTTTTGAAGTCTTTATTATGTAACCTACAGAACATCTGAAAGTTTTTCTTGTATAATGGTGTTCATTTGAACAAATACCTTCCAGCAGAACAGAACTTTCACAAGGACACATTCTCTTTGTATTATTCAATCCTTGTGAAATATATCAACCCAGCACCTTTAATTGTATTCCTGCTAAAGGGATAAGCCATATAGGAATAAACTTCATGTGTTCCAAAGACAGGTTGACTGTCAAAGGAGTAAAGCTTTTAGATTTTTTTAATTCAGTAAGGTAATATTCAACACTTTTTCTACATGCTAGAAAGACATTTTATATTTCACTTTACTAGTCAATGACACACAGGAGCAAAACACATATCTCATACCTTTTACTCACCCAAACAAACAAGTTGGTCTATTGCAGCTGAAGTGTCAGCTGTGCTAAGATATTATGTTGGTTCGTGGGGGGGGAGAAACAGAGCTGAGCTAACAAAGTAAGTAACCATCTGGTGATCCTAAAAATTAAGTCCTCTATTTCTCTCCTTGCTAGGTATGATCTATCCAGATCCAGCAGCACAAACCTCTCTACAGTGCCCTGCCATTCACCTTCAGCTTGACCTGGAGATTAAGCTCACTTTTATTGCACACAAAGGTCATCTGTATTAGGTCAAAATTCAAAGTCCCTTGTCAGCTAAGGTTGATATATTCCAACCTTTCCTACTCTAATGCATCAAATTTTTTATGGTGAGGTCATATACAGCAGAGAGTGTATTCAGCAATTTATTGTGCCATTGTAATATAGCTCAGACTATGACTGTCCAAAAGGCTATCACATGAATAAAATATTTTTCACTATGATGTACCAAATCTCTTCTTCCCATAAAACTCTTAACCTAGGACTTGTTTTCAGACTTCAGAAAAATGATACCATAAGTAATTGTAAAGTGTAATCAGAATTACCATTTTTACCATTATAGTCCTTGGCTCCATGAAACATGACTATAACGATAGCCCAAAATCCATGAGTCAATTAAAAATCACATATGGTCAGTGTTAAATCTTCCATTCCATCCTTACTTAACAGCCACAATAATCTGGTGTTTAAATCTACAGACATCTGTTTGTCTTTCTGAGGACACCAAGGTTGCTTCAGGATGAAATACCTCAAAGCACAGAAGTGCTATTACACTTATATTCCTATCCTATCATATAACTGTAGACAGCAACACATTAAATATGTTGTGACCAACAAAAAGGAATACAATTAGTCTATTCCTTTAACAAGTATTTCTTACCTCTGTATGCAAGACAAATGCACCAATATACAACAATAGTGTTTTGGAGTAATGCATATTTCTAGAAAACTTATTTCCAAATATGCTTAAACAGGCTGCTGTAGTCTTTACACTTCACTATTAAATGCCACCAATTTCAAGCGTTTTGAATAAAGGCACAGGCTGATTTTAACACATCTGTTACTCAACAAATTATTCAGGACAAAACAGGCTTACTGTTTACCTAGCCAATATAACTACTACAATTCAGAGGCTTCCCCGTGTGACATAGTTCCTGTACCACAGCCATCATGCTCCACATTGCACAATTGTAACAAGTACCGCTCTCTTCAAAGACAAACCAATGAAACAAATAAGCTGTCAAACCTCAGCTATAAGAACACTGCACAGATCTCAGAATAGACAGAGGGGAAAATAAAAAGTCTTTGACCCAATGTTCTTACTACCTTTATGTATGGACAAATCTACTCTACAAACGGAAATGCAAAAACAAACAAAACTTTAAAAGGAAAAATGCACTCTTCCACCCAAAAAATTAGTCTTCCAACTTTCTTCTTCCCCATTAACGCTTCTAAAGTGGAATACGCTCAACTTTCATTTTGGCTGCAGACTACTACAGTCTTATGTGGATTTTGGTCATTTCCATGCAACTTGTCTTGCAAATGTAGTGAAAAGTTCAGGTTCAGTCCTGAACAGAGATTTTGCATTTTAACATTAAAGATAAATAGTGTATGTGCATTTGCAGGATTTACATAAAGCTGTTGGGAAGCCATATTCCACCTCGTTGAGTAAGATTCACTAAGATTCACATTCTCAGTCATATCGATACTCTACTTCATGCTAAAACTTAGATTAAAACATCCGCTGAATTCAAGACAGCATTCAGCGTTTTAACGTTCTTTATAACAGAAGTTACTATTTTCACACTGCAACTTACTCAAGTAATTGGCTTAAAGTCAAAATAACTTTTAGTGAATTAGAATGTAAGAGTTCATTGTGATTGGTTCTTATAGCAAACAAGGTATCAGTAAGTTTATATAGAATTTTTCAAGCCTCCAACTTACTTAGATTTCATTGCATATTCTCAGTCCATTTTCATGATTCCAAATGTAGCTTGAAGTGCAAGTTTATTTTCTATTATATTAGCTTTTGCTACAAGTTCTATTGGCAAAACAAATGGTAGTGTAAACAACAGCCATAAACAATGGTATTGAGTTTGAAGGCTCACAAAACAGGAAAAAATTAAAACCTCTCAGAAAAACTAGTATTTATGTAGTTTGCTGGAGATGGTATATATTTCAAATAAACCAAACTGGTGCACTACTGCAAAGAGTGGCCACTTTCAAAGAAAGAACTGAAACATAAAATGACTGCTTAGGTTTATGTATCAAACTAGAGGGCTGAACCCTGCTTTTTCCTTGTGAGTAGTTCCACTGAAATCAATGAGATGAATCATGTAAGCAAGACATGAAAAATTCACTCACTGATGGCCAGTGTGAAAATTTCCTCAGCAAGTGGAAAGTTGGAGCAAAGCAGGAGGTTGTAGTTATGAATTTCTGCTGTATTTAAAAATTCATTTTAATAACAATGTTTATTCTCCTTACAGATGCAAAGACAGGCGCAAACTGTGATGCTGCTATTTTGTTAAATCTGAAAACAAACAGCCCTCTGCTTCTTGATTTCCATCACCCTGCCCAACACTTTCACTGCTACTAAAGTAGAACCACAGAGTTAAAAACACCAAAGGGGACAACAAACTAGCCAGTCAACCACACACCTCATTTGGAACTGGAAGTATGCAATCAGGCAGAAGCAGTAACCTACTTTAAAAAAAAAAAAAGGCAAATACATTACAGTGTCAAAGATAAACTACTGAAAAATAAAGGAAAAGTTTATAAAATGATTTGACAAGTTAAGGAAGCTGTTTCTGTGCTTGTTTCATTTAACATGGTTAAAAACAGCATTTTTCTTCAGTATTGTAAAGTTTCAAAGTTGTATGAGGTCAATGTTCAGTTGGAAACTTTTCAAAGAAGCACCATATCGTTTTGATCAGAGTTATAAACAACTGCTATTCCCCAGGTGTTCATAATTTTTAGGTTCTACTGTATTCAGAAATCCATGGGCAACAGTGAAACTGACAAGAATTGTGTCAATTTTACCCTGCTGTTGTTTAGAGCTTTCCCAGGCAGCAGCAGACTCAGGGACAGACGTTACTCATCATAAAGAAGACACACTTCATTTCGTCCCTTGCAAAATAAAAGGCAGAGAGATAAGACAAGAAGAACCCTCACCCTTCCATATCAAAACAGCCAAAAGCTCTGGGTGTCAGTGATGTTGCTGGAGGAAGAGGAAGAGTGCTAATTTGATTTATATATATTTGATAAGATTATAAATTTGGTTGATAGAGGAAATAGTGTTGATGTAGTATACTTAAGCATATGACATACATTAACTGAAAGAAAAACTGGCTATCTGGGTCTCAAAATGTAATTGTAAAAAAGGGAATCATCTTTGAGTGGGTGTGTTTCTAACGGGGCCACATGGAGAATGTTTAGTTGGCCCTATCCTATTTACCATTTTGAAATCAATTATCTTGGGGAAAAAAATCATAAGAACATAAGAAAGGCCGTACTGGGTCAGACCAGAGGTCCATCTAGCCCAGTATCTGTCTACCGACAGTGGCCAGTGCCCAGGTGCCCCAGAGGGAGTGAACCTAACAGGCAATGATCAAGTGATCACTCTCCTGCCATCCGTCTCCATCCTCTGATAAACAGAGGCTAGGGACACCATTCTTAACCCCTTTCTGGCTAATAGCCATTTATGGACTTAGCCACCATGAACTTATCCAGTTCCCTTTTAAATATTGTTATAGTCCCAGCCTTCACAACCTCCTCAGGTAAGGAGTTCCACAAGTTGACTGTGCGTTGTGTGAAGAAGAACTTCCTTTTATTTGTTTTGAACCTGCTACCTATCAGTTTCATTTGGTGACCCCTGGTTCTTGTATTATGGGAGTATTTAAACAACTTTTCCTTGTCCACTTTTTCCACATCAGTCATAATTTTATATACTTCTATCATGTCCCCCCTCAGTCTCCTCTTTTCCAAGCTGAAGAGGCCCAGCCTTTTCAATCGTTCCTCATACGAGGCACTCTCCAAACCCCTAATCATTTTAGTTGCCCTTTTCTGAACCTTTTCTAGTGCTAGAATATCTTTTTTGAGATGAGGAGACCACATCTGTACACAGTATTCGAGATGTGGGCGTACCATGGATTTATATAAGGGCAATAATACATTTGCAGTCTTATTTTCTATCCCCTTTTTAATGATCCCTAACATCCTGTTTGCTTTTTTGACCGCCTCCGCACACTGTATGGACATCTTCAGAGAACTATCCACAATGACTCCAAGATCTTTTTCTTGACTCGTTGTAGCCAAATTAGCCCCCATCATATTATAGGTATAGTTGGGGTTATTTTTTCCAATGTGCATTACTTTACACTTATCCACATTAAATTTCATTTGCCATTTGGATGCCCAATCACTTAGTTTTGTGAGATCTTTTTGAAGTTCTTCACAATCTGCTTTGGTCTTGACTGTCTTGAGTAGTTTAGTATCATCTGCAAACTTAGCTACCTCACTATTTACCCCTTTCTCCAGATCATTTATGAATAAATTGAATAGGACTGGTCCTAGGACCGACCCTTGGGGAACACCACTAGCTACCCTTTTCCAATCTGAGAATTTACCATTTACTCCTACCCTTTGTTCCCTGTCTTTTAACCAGTTCTCAATCCATGAAAGGACCTTCCCTTTTATCCCATGACAACTTAACTTACATAACAGCCTTTGGTGAGGGACCTTGTCAAATGCTTTCTGGAAATCTAAGTACACAATGTCCACTGGATCCCCCCTGTCCACATGTTTGTTAACCCCTTCAAAGAACTCTAATAGATTAGTAAGACACGATTTCCCCTTACAGAAACCATGTTGGCTATTGCTCAACAGTTTATGTTTTTCTATGTGACTGACAATTTTATTCTTAACTATTGTTTCAACTAATTTGCCCGGTACCGACGTTAGACTTACCGGTCTGTAATTGCTGGGATCCCCTCTAGGGCCCTTTTTAAATATTGGCGTTACATTAGCCGACTTCCAGTCTTTGGGTACCGAAGCCATTTTAAGGGACAGGTTACAAATCTTAGTTAACAGTTCCGCGACTTCACATTTGAGTTCTTTCAGAACTCTTGGGTGAATGCCATCTGGTCCCGGTGACTTGTTAATGTTGAGTTTATCAATTAATTCCAAAACTTCCTCTAGTGACACTTCAATCTGTGACAGTTCCTCAGATCTGTCACCTACAAAAGCCGGCTCAGGTTTGGGAATCTCACTAACATCTTCAGCCGTAAAAACCGAAGCAAAGAATCCATTTAGTTTCTCTGCAATGACTCTATCATCTTTAAGCGCTCCTTTTGTATTATCATCATCAAGGGGCCCGACTGGTTGTTTGGCAGGCTTCCTGCTTCTGATATACTTAAAAAACAATTTGTTATTACCTTTGGAGTTTTTGGCTAGCCGTTCTTCAAACTCCTCTTTGGCTCTTCTTATTACACTCTTGCACTTAAGCTGGCACTGTTTGTGCACCTTTCTGTTTGCCTCACTAGGATTTGACTTCCACTTTTTAAAGGAAGTCTTTTTACCTCTCAGTGCTTCTTTTACATGGTTGGTGAGCCATGGTGGCTCTTTTTTGGTTTTTTTACAGTGTTTCTTAATTTGGGGTATACGGTGAAGTTGGGCCTCTATTATGGTGTCTTTAAAAAGCGCCCATGCAGTTTTCAGAGATTTCACTTTAGTCACTCTACCTTTTAGCTTTTGTTTAACTATCCCCCTCATTTTTGTATAGTTCCCCCTTTTGAAATTAAATGCCACAGTGTTGGGCTGTTGAGGTGTTCTTTCCCCCACAGGGATGGTGAATGCTATTGTATTATGGTCACTAGTTCCAAGCGGTCCTGCTACAGTTACCTCTCGGACCAGCTCCTGCGCTCCACTCAGGATTAAATCTAGAGTTGCCTCTCCCCTTGTGGGTTCCCATACCAGCTGCTCCATGAAGCAGTCATTCAAAGTATCGAGAAATTTTATCTCTGCAATATGTCCTGAAGTGAAATGTTCCCAGTCAATATGGGGATAGTTGAAATCCCCCACCATTATTGGGTTTTTAAATTTGATAACCTCCCTAATTTCCCTTAGCATTTCATCATCGCTCTTACTATCCTGGTCAGGTGGCCGATAGTAGATCCCTAATGTTATATTGTCATGGAAGCATGAGATTTCTATCCATAGCGATTCTATGGAACAAGTGGATTCGCTTATGATTTTTACTTCATTTGAATCTACATTTTCTTTCACGTATAGTGCCACTCCTCCTCCCGTACGGCCTGTTCTGTCCTTCCGATATATTTTGTACCCCGGAATGATTGTGTCCCACTGATTGCTCTCTGTCCACCAGGTTTCTGTGATGCCTATTATCTCAATATTCTCCTTTACCACTAGGCACTCTAGTTCACCCATTTTATTATGTAGACTTCTAGCATTTCTGTATAAGCACTTTAAAAACTTGTCCCTGTTTATTTGTCTGCCCTTTTTTAATGTGCCAGATTCTTGGTCATGTGGCTGTTTATCATCGGATCCGGCCCCCTCACCATCCTTTTCTGTCCTCTGTTCCTGACTATAACTATAACTATAACCTGGAGATTCCCTCTCATCAGACTCTCCCTTAAGAGAAGTCTGTGTCCGATCCAGCTGCTCCTCTGCAGCAGTCGGCTTTCCCCCATCCTCTAGTTTAAAAACTGCTCTACAACCTTTTTAATGTTTAGCGCCAGCAGTCTGGTTCCCTTTTGGTTTAGGTGGAGCCCATCCCTCCTGTATAGGCTCCCCCCATCCCAAAAGTTTCCCCAGTTCCTAATGAACGTAAACCCCTCCTCTCTACACCATCGTCTCATCCACGCATTGAGACTCTGAATCTCTGCCTGCCTACCTGGCCCTGCGCGTGGAACTGGGAGCATTTCTGAGAATGCCACCATAGAGGTCCTGGATCTCAATCTCTTTCCTAGTAGCCTAAATTTTGCTTCCAGGACATCTCTCCTACCCTTCCCTAAGTCATTGGTACCTACATGTACCACAACCACTGGCTCCTCCCCAGCACTACACATAAGTCTGTCTAGATGCCTCGAGAGGTCCGCAACCTTCGCACCAGGCAGGCAAGTCACCATACGGTTCTCCCGGTCATCACAAACCCAGCTATCTATGTTTCTAATGATCGAATCTCCCATTACTAACACCTGCCTTTTCCTAGCAACTGGAGTTCCCTCCCCCGGAGAGGCAACCTCCGTGCGAGAGGCAGCCTCAGCATCATCTGGAAGGAGGGTCCCAACTATGGGAAGGTTCCCCTCTGCTCCCGCTGACTGCTCTGCTTCCCTTGGGCATTCTTCCTCCTCAACAGCACAGAGGCTGTCTGAGCGGAGGTGGGACAATTCTACAGTGTCCCTGAAAGCCTCGTCGACAAACCTCTCTGCCTCTCTCAGCTCCTCCAGTTCCGCCACCCTGGCCTCCAAAGCCCGCACGCGGTCTCTGAGGGCCAGGAGCTCCTTGCACCGAATGCAGACATACGACACCCGCCCACAAGGCAGGTACTCATACATTCCGCACCCGGCGCAATAAACTGGATAGCCCCCACTCTGCTGCTGGGCTTCTGCCTGCATTGTCTCCTAGTTAATGAAAGGGTGGTTGAAAGAAAGAAAGGGGTTTTAGAGTATGGTTTTGAAGTATAGGTTATATGGGGACAGGGGACCAAGGAGGACCTATGGGGCCCCGCCCTCCCTTGAAACTCCCTTGCAAAACTCCCTGTTAGCAGCCCCTGTTCGCAAGCTCCCTGGTCGCTTATGTGTGGCTTTATAAAGCCCTGGCCTGGGTTAATGCCCCACCCACTGATTAAGGCTGATTAAGCTCAGCCAATCACCAGAGGCTTCAAGCTCTCAAACTCAAATCATTGATAAAATTTGCAGCTGACAAAAAGATTGGTGTAGTGGTAGATAACAAAGAGGGTAGGTCACCAATACAGAGCAATCTGCATAGCTAAGTAAGTTGGGCACATGCAAACAATAGGTACTTGAGTATAGACAAATGTCTATCCTGGAAAGCAGAGACTAAAAAAGACTTGGAATCATGGTGGGTAATCAGCTCAATATGAGCTCCTGTAGCAACACTGCAGCCTAAAAAGATAATGTGACTTCTTTTAATACAAAAAGAAAAGAATATTGAGTGTAAGTAGGGAGGTTATATTATCTCTCTGTTTGGCTCCAGTGTGACCGCTACTGGGATACTGTATCCATTTCTGGTGTTCATAGTTCAAGAAGGATATCGAAAAATTGGAAAAGATTCAAGGAGTCCTGAGAATGATCTAAAGATCCATGTCTTATAGTAAAAGTTCCACTGAGCTCAATTTATTTAGCTTAATCAAGAGATGGCTAAGGAGTTGGCTAAGGAGTGATTTTTTTTTTTAATTGTCAGTTACATTGGCTTGTTGGATTTTTTAATTAAGAATAGTCTATATAGCTGCAGCATTACACCCTCCACTCTAACTCTGCTGCCACCCTTATATGCCCCTGGCACTGCACTGGACTAGACTTGAGCACACGTTTGAGCAGGCTGAGTCAAAACAGCACTTTCAGCTGCCACTCTTATATGCCACAGATTCAGCACATTAGTAACCCCCTTAGTGAGCAAACCTTACAAGACTTGGGGCATCATAGGGATCTTTAGCTAGGTAAAAGAAGCGTTGCTGCAGAGCAATATAGGGAAGCCAAGAACACAAAGGAGAGGGAAAGAGTCTGGCAACCACCTTGAATACAAAAGTTACTTTATTGCCAGGTACATAAAACTTATGAATAGTTATAAAAGGAAAGAAAAATATCCAAACAATTACAATATCAATAACCATACAAAGAGAGAGAAATGATCAAAGAGTTACAATATTACCCAGTTTCAATTGTAGCATTGGGGAAATCTATATCAATCGTTAAAATTCACTGCATTGTTGCATTAGAAGCCACAGGTGGAAAAGGCCTAACAGTTCTGTGATATGCTACTCATGGCACCCCACCTGCACACTACTCAATATACAGAACTAGCACCAGTTTGACATGTGTGATGTTAAACCAGTATGTTAAACTAGTGCAACTGTGTGTGTTAACACTCATAGCAGTTTAGACAGTCCGCAATCTAAGTTGCATTAGTTTACAACAAGGTGTGATGTTAAACTGATTTAGTTAAATTGGTGCAAGTTATGTGCATAGACCAGGACAGAATTGAGCAGGGCTTTGTAAACAGAGGAAAGGGAAAGCTTGTTGAAGATTATGGGCTGGTCTACACTGAAAACTTACATTGGCATAGCTACTTCTATCAGAAATGTGAAAAATCCTCACCACAGAGAGACATAACTATGCCAACATATCATCCGGAATAGACAGTTTTAAGTCAGTGGAAGAATTCTTCCTAGCTACTTCCCCTTGGGGAGGTGGATTAACTAGAGTGGCAGGAGAAAACTCCGCATCTTTGTAGTCTGAGGCCTTGTCTACACTAGGAAGTTTTGTTGACGCAAGTTACAGCAATGATCAAAAAGTGCTGTAATTATGACACTTGTGTCTGTCCACACAGCACAGTGTTGCCAAAGTGCATCTAATACTTGGCGCTCTAACATCAACAGTGAGAGAAGTGCACTGTGGGCACCTATCCCACTGGGTCACTAGAGGTTGTGGGAAGGTGGAGAGGATAGAGTACAGAGGTGGATCTCCTTGCAGCTGAATATGAATAACCAGATGTCAGGGTTATTACAGGAGCACAATAGAGGGTCATTTGAATGAGCAGAAGCCTTGAAGAACTATTTTACAAAGACAACTTATTGGTGCTCAATGTCAAATAGTGCTGTGTCATGCTATAATTGCTATCCAGCTTGCAAGCAAATTCAGGTACAACAACTGGGTGCAATAGACAAAGATAGCTTATTCTTCAGAGTATTTTAATTATAAATTATTAAAATAATTAACAACACCCATCAATAGCTGGGCTGAAGGGGAGAAAGCAGGGAGGGATCATGTGAATTATAACAACTGGGTGTAAGTCCAGCTATCATTCTGAAAGCTGTCTGAAGAGAAGGAGTGAATGAGGTACTGAAACAGGGTCTGAGTTTGGTACCAATGTGTGGGTGGAGTTTGGGGAGGGCATGGAAAGCAGTTCCATATTAGCTCAAAGCGGGGAAATTAGCATGCATGAATTTAGTCTAGTATCAGTTGCTCCTGGTTTTCCCTCATCTCCTATTTTCTTTTTTTTATTATTTTCAGACACAGCCTCTCTCCATGCCCTTCCACCCCCCCCCCCTTTTTTTTTTTTTTTGTTTGCGCCTCAGAGAGCTGGAGTTCTTGGTACATCTCTTAGCTTCTCTGTGATTCTTATCAGTTGTAGGCACTCAGCAGATGAGAAAGGTTTTCCCATCAAGGGCACATCTTTAGAAGCACAATAAACAGTGAACTGAAGAATTACTGGGAGTGCATTGATGCATTACAGTATTGATTCATTACTGTAAAATATCTCCCTTTTTCACTGTTCCCTGGCAAGCGCATAGTGTCATGATTAATCAGGGAATGTGTCTCAGGAGATAGGGCACTCAAGCTGAGGAAAAGGCTCTGAAAGGTTGTTTGGGGTATTGATGCAGGTTGATAAGGACAAAATTTCAAACTGTACCACTGTTTTCCACAGGCAGCAGCTATAAAAACTGATATCTCACTCCTGAGAGTAAGCAGGGATGCTAGGGTGCATCTCTTCTATGTTAACAGCTTCAAAGTGGGTCCCCTATGCTGCTTCAATCGCTTCACAAATGATTGCCAACTGGCACAGGAGAATTTCCTACAATGGGGGAAGAAACACAGCAGTTCTGCTGAGAAATCTCCAGCAGAGGATTGGTGAGTACCTTTAGGAAAGTTTCTTAGAAATCTCTATTGGGGATTCCTGTTAAATCTTGGTGTGAGTTAACACATTTCTCTGCCACACTGTCTAGCGAAGAAGGGAATGGGAAGAACACGGAAACACAGCTACTCTTGTGCATTTCTATCCCTTCAACCAGCTATATAAAGTAATAAAGAAAAGGACAGTTGTACCTCATGTAACCAAGCAGCATCAGCTCAAAAAAAAAATTTTTTTTTAAATCACTTACCCAAGCTCCCCTCTCCTGCATCTTGCAGGTCATAGCTGATGGGCTTGAATTGGATCCAACTCTCCGGGCTCAAGAAGAGGTCCTAGCTCCCCATGTGAGCAAACGACATGGTCCCATGTTCTGCATCATCTCCAGCTTGACCTCCTCATCCATGAGTTCTTCGTCAGGTTGAATTCACTGTCTGTTGCCTCAGAGGTATCCACTGGTTTCTTGGCAGTGTAGGTGGGGTTGCTGCTGAGTATGGCTTCCAGTTTCCACAGAGGAGCATCACGTTTTTGGTTTTGTTCCAGAGCAATGGTTTGGCTTCCTAAACTATTGGTACCTCTGCCACAGCTCATTGATCTTCACACAGCACTGCAGCATGTCCCATTCATAGCCCGTGTCAGTCATTATATGATAACTTGACCATACATATCAAAGTTCCTTTGGCTGGAGCAGAGCTGGGACTGCACAGCCTTCTGTCCCAAATGCTGATCTGATCTAGAAGCTCCAGTGTGCTCCAAGCAGGAGAGCATTTGGTGCATGGAGCCATGATGGTCAGCAGAGAAGATGATACATGAGTAGAGCCCTGCAAATCCGCAGACCATTTCTTGCAAATGCAGATCGGATACAGATCCACATATTTTGATCTTTGCAGGGCTAGAGCCCTTCAAATACACCGATATCCGTGGATACCCACTTTATATCTGCATCTGTGGATACAATACGGATATCCACAGACCATTTCTTGCAGATGCAGATCTGATGCGGATCCACATATTTGAATCCGCGCAGGGCTCTATACATGAGCTCTCCACCCTAACTACGCAGGCAGCGGAATTTCAAAAATTCTTGAAACTTAAAGGGGAGAGGGGTATGGCTGCAGGGCAGCACAGTTCAAACTGATGGCCAGAGCAGTCCAGATGAGTATTGTGGAACACTTGCTGGAGGCCATTTATTGTGACAGAACCAAGCGCGGTTTCTATACTGATGCTTTGTCACTAAAAGTTTGGCACAAAAAGCTCTATGCCTCTTGTCAAGGTGGTTTTATTTTGTCACAAAATTAAGGGAGTTAGGTTGGGGGGAGGGAGATGACTGAAGTGTGTACACCACTGCTTTGATGCAAAAAGCTGACTGGTCAACAAAAGTCACTAGTGTAGACCAGGCTTGAGTCTACAGTTAAGTTTTACAGTGGCGCAGCTACAGCTGTGCTGCTCTAGTGTTTTAAATGCCGACAAACCCTCATTCTACAGCTAACTATACAAGGTATATGTCTACGCTAGAAATGTTATAGCGGCACACGTGTAATTGCACTGCTGTAACATACACACAACAGCAATGGAATTTCTCCATCAACCTAGCATGTCTATGAAACTTTTCACAGCCCTGAGTGACATAGTTAAGTCAGCCTAACTTTGTAGAGTAAACCAGCCCAAGTGGGCTAAGTGGACTCCATTCTCTGCAAAGCTGAAGCTCCTTCAGGGGTCTCAACTGTTGAAAAACTTTTTTAAAATATTATGTTTTGGAGTAACTGGGAGCTTGCTTTGTAACTGAAACAGAAGCCCAGATATTTGAAAGCTCTCTTATGGACACTTCAGTTGAATAATTTCTCTCAACTTCCAGCATGCTGATTAATATATTCCATCAGACAGCTATCACCATCACACACAAAAATGCAACCACAATTTGCATTTTTTACTTGCTACCTAGGTTAACGAGTGAATGAGAAGAGAGGCTGAACTACCCTTTTACTGTTAGAGGTAGATCATCCAACTCAGTGTTGAAGCATATTGGTAGCAAGGCGTAGAGAAGCTGGCACTGCTGTTTTCCACACTTTATTTTCTGTGAAGGAAAATATATTTAGGCCAGGGGAAGATAATTATTTGAGAGTAGCTCACCAGCACTAGGGCCTGCATTAATCAATGACTGATGTCCACATTACCCTCCCTGGATTGGTGATTTGTGACCTCACCAGGAGCTGTTCCTCTGACCTAAGCAGCAGTGTGGGCAGCTGAGACTCCCAGGCTCCCTCCAGGAGCCAGAGGAAGCAGCTCAGGACTTCTCCCTTCAGTGTTCCCCACCAGGAGCAGCCACCCAGGGCTTTTCGCCCACTGGGGAGAAGGATCCAGCTGTGCAGCCTCTTGTGCCCACTCCCCAAACCCATTGAGCAGCCATGTCATTTTGGAGCCATGAAATTCACAAGAATGACAACCAATGGCTAATATAAGGAAAACAGTGTCTACAATGCCTACATCTCTTGTTGAGGTTATTTTATTATGTCAGCATAGCAGGGGAGTTACATCAGTGGAAGGAGCGTTTTAGTGTGTACTGTACACCTCCGCTGTTTTATCGACAAAACTCTGTAATGTAGACCAACCCTAAGGCGCGGTTTACACTAGGAGCTTATGTCGGTACCACTACATCTCTGAGGGAAGTAGAAAATCCACATTCATGAGTGATAGAGGTATACCAACCCATTTAGACAGTATTATGTCAATAGGAGGGCTTCTACTAACATAGCTACTACCTCAGGGAATTGGAGTACCATTGCTAATTGGAAAAGCTCTCCCATCAGCAGAGGTATTGTCGTCATTAAATGCTTCACTGGAATAGCTGCTCTGGTGCTCTAAGTGTAGACAAGCTCAAAGCTCACATTTTAAAAAAAAATGCTTAGTATTGCTTAATTTATCTTGCAGTGAATCTAGTCTTAAAAGGATGTAAATGACCATGTGGGATAAGGGCGCTGAGGTAAAGAAAGCACTTCAACAATTTATTTAAAAACTTATTTTTAGGCTCTTCTGTGCTGATTGCCATAAAAGGTGCCTGTGACACTAAGGAATTTATCCTTACAGTACTCCTGTGAGAAAAGGAAGTACTATTCTTCCCATTTTACAGATGAGAAGTCAAAGAATAGAAAGTTAATGCCCTGTCCTAATGTCCGATCCACATCTGAGGAGCCCCTTTGTTTTCTGTAGGGTTTGTCCAAGTGAATCAACTGAAGAAATGGTGACCAGGTGACTTGACCAATGTCACACAGAAAATCTGGCAGAGCTGGAAAAGGGCCCAGATATGAGTCCCAATTAAGTGCCTTAACCACCACCCTTTTTGGCCTAAATGGGTCTGTTGGGAAATCTACTTTATAACCACTCACAGTGCAAGGAACTTCATAATTTTTTAAAACCATTCATATGGCTAGTTACTATCAGGTTCCTCATATTTTGACTCCAAATTGCTTATCCTAAGCACAAAGCCTCCCTCCTCCCCCCCCCCCCCCAAATCCCAAATGTAATGCCTATGTACAACACTGAAACTATCATCATAATACACAGACAGCATAAGTAACATCCCACATCACTGCTATTACCACCTCGTAACACTTAAAAGCCTGGAAAGATGGCTTTGCAGCCTCCTGATGATTAACAAACACAGCCTGTCATAGCTGAAAGGAAGCAAATGCAAGAAATGAGGTCCAACACCTCATGGAGAACATCCTACCACGCATATTCTTCAGTGTAATTCAAGTGGATATTTACCTGGCTGCCTTCGGTGATCTTAACTGCAGCAGTCACATCAGAAGGGGAGATACTCATTTCCATAGGTAATCCCTGACTGAACCTTCAACCAATCCCACCAGGACATGATGTGCAGGGAGAAGATACAGCAGTGCATGCTGCAGGCCTTTCCTTTCCCTGGGCCTGTACTAGAAGGGATGAGAAATGGCATCCCATACAGGACCCCACTTCAATTCCCTCCAGTCAGGGATCAGAGCAATGATGGCTCACTCAGGCAACTGGATCCATCTGGACTTTGGAGGGTCATATAAGATAACCAGGGATCTCTTATTTTGAGGTTCCAAAGGAGTAGCCCTGTTAGTCTGTTGCAGAAAAACAAACAGTCCTATGGCACTTTTAAAAAGACTAACAGATTTATTTATCGCATGAGCTTTCGTGGGAGAAAATCCCACTTCATCAGATGCTTTTGGGATTTCCTCCCACAAAAGCTCATGCGATAAATAAGTCTGTTAGTCTTTTAAAGTGCCACAGGACTCTGCTTATTCTAAAAGGCATTTTTATTTGCTGCACAGCCTGCATTTGCCACCAGGTCAAACGTTACCACAGACAACCTATGCTGAACTGTGAGGGTTTGTGTGTGTGTGTGGTTTTACACTGTGTAGCATTTCATACCACGCATATATACAGCCATCGTGCAAGGCTTCCCTTAAAAACAAGCTCTGGCTCCTCTCTGGTCCACGCATGGAGCTTCCAGGCCACCCCACCAGCCCAGAGGATGGTCAAGCCAGGTGGTGTGACGTGGGGACAGACTTACCCGGGGAATCTCTCCTTCAGCTTCCTTAGGCTCTGTCTGGTGGGCTGCACGTGCCCCAGGAACTGGGCTATTTCATCGTACTGGGCTTTGCTCAGCTTCATTCCCCGCACTCAGGAGACCCCACTGCCGCAACGCGGGGGCCGCTGGGTACTGCTGCTGCAACTGGGGACAGGGGTCCCGCCCTGGTTGGGGGTGGGGAGAGCGAACGGCGCTGCAGCCGCAGCAAATTAGCACGGCTC
Organism: Pelusios castaneus; assembly: GCA_007922175.1. Classification (NCBI taxonomy): domain Eukaryota; kingdom Metazoa; phylum Chordata; order Testudines; family Pelomedusidae; genus Pelusios; species Pelusios castaneus. Next base: position 8,800,043 of record ML685764.1, read on the forward strand.
AAGCCCGCGCGCCGCACGGCCGAGCCCAACGCCCATGCGCGGCGGCAGCTCACCGCCGCGCCAGCAGTGGGAGGGGGGACGCGTCGCGAGCGGCGGCGGCGGCGGCTGGGAGGTGTTAGTGCTCCGAGAGGGCAGAGGTGCGCGTGCGCGTTAGGCGCCCCACGCGGGCTCCGCCTTTGCCTCTGCTCTAGTCTGCCTGTTAGTGTGCCTGAGTCAGGTCAAGCAGCGCTGGCTTTGCATAAACTCGGGGGTGGGGATAGTTACTCCGCCTGCTGGTGCAACTGGGCGGAGCTGAGGCTGCGTGGCCTCCCCCCGCCGCAGCCCAGCGATTACTCCATGGTTGGGTGAACTGGGCTGGCCGTGGTTGCCTTTGCCCCAGGTGGTTGCATATCGTAGCCCTTTGCCCTTCTGGGGGTGGAGGTGCAGCTCCAGGAAGGGCCAGTTTAGCGAGGAAAGGCCGAGGACTTAGGCATCGCTCACACCGAGGAGGTTACAAAAATGCAGGCCCTTGTCCTCATCCCCGACCCGCAGGCCTGACTCAGGGCCGAGAGTGTGGCCAAAGCCTCAAGCAAGATGTGGTGCTATTCAGGGATGAAGTCTGGGAAGAAGATACATTGGCATGCTGTGTATGCCAGAGATTTATGTGTCCTAAAACGAGTGCTCCCAAGTCACACATCCTGGCCCCCTTTGTACCCTTTAATTCTGCTGTTCCTTAGCCCGTCTTCAGGGAGATACTGATGGGTCAGTCCCTTGTTTCAATGCGTGTATTTTTAAATTTCAATCACTTTTCACCATTGTTACTGTTCCTTTATTGCTTCTTTCCATTTAAATAGTATAAAGCTATGGCGTATTGGTTTCTAGCTAGCTTCTACCTCTAATGCAGTGTACTTGAAGAATTGCAAACTGTAGAGTTATGTTAGTGTATCTAGCAGTAATTTGGCCCCCAAATTTAACATTTCAAAATAGGATTTTACAAAAAACAATTTTAAGAAAAATGTGCCCATTAGGAATGTTTTCTTTAGTGCTGTGTATTTAAGAGTTGTCTAGAAATACCTGGAAGATAGGATGTCCTTTTTAATAGACAATTGGATGATATCGCCTTGATTCCTCTCATATGATTCACAGGGTCTGGTGGGTTGTTTTGGTTGATGCAATCTTATTTATTTACAAAGTCTTGTTTCCATGAACACAATAAAAATCAAGTAAGCTAGCTTCTTTGCTTACAGTTCCATTCCTTTTTGAAAAGCCAGCACTTTACCCAAAAGCGCTCTCTCAGCTTTTCCTTCAGATTAGTCATGCTCTAGGGCAATGGTTCCCAACCTTTTCCTTTATGCAGACCAGTACATCGTCATCAAAGCGTTTGTGGACCACTATGTAAGCAGGCCATTTTAAAATAGCCTATGGGCATTACACTTCTATATCAAGTGGTATTAAAAACACATAATTTATTATGCTCACTCATAAACATATTGCACTCATCACAGTACATTTACCTGCAGTAATTATCTCTCCCCGTCTGTCCCCCCCCATGGACCACCTGCAGTACCCTCATGGACCACCAGTGGTCCACAGACCACAGGTTGGGAACTACTGCTCTAGGGCCCCTGGAGCTACTTTGTGCCTTCTCTGTGTGTTTCTGAGTTGTGTTTCTCCCTTCTTCCTCACATACACCCCTTCTATTGAATCAGTCCCTTGGTCCTGCCTTTACATTTTGTCCCTATAGTTCAGATTCCTGAATGGTTTTACATATAGCTATTGGCCACTGTTTTGGATGGTGGCTCCTATTGTTTCAGATATTGCTAATCAAAGGGATATTTAATAGTTCTCTCACTTAGAGTGAATGGAATGCACCTGTTTTGTCCACCAGCTTCAGCAGGGTTTCTCCCAATGCCGAGAATAACAGTATAAATCCAAAGCCTTAATTCTGCAAAAAATTATCTCTGTATTTAACTTTACACATGCTAAGCCAATGGGTGTATTTACATTTGTAAAATTAAGTACATCTATAAAGTCATAGTGCCAACACCAGGTGTTTAGGTATAGTGAATCAAGCCTCAAAAATCCATGAAACTGGGATTAAATAATAATATTTTGAAAGCTTTCTGTTTGTCTCCTGGTTTTTCACTTTGGGGTGGTAGCTCTAGTAACGCCAACAGCAGTATTTGTGAAAGGCCAATATGGTCCTTGCTCAAGGCTTGGAATTGGGGGAGGGGGCACATTTTGAAGTTTTTTTTACTACCATGAGAGCTAGACATTTACCTACAAGGAAAAAGTAAAGTGATATTCTGATGGGGGTTGTAAGATATGGGGCTTTAAGAAAAATAAATATTTCAGAATGTGTGATAAATTTATGCATGTAGGAAACAACGGGGTATATGAGCTGAAATGTTTGAAAGACAGTTGACTATGTGCAGGGTACCCGTGGTGTGTTCACACAGAGTTCCCTTGAATTCAGTGGGGGCTGTCTGTTGGCCCCACTGTCTTCCTATGGACAGTTGCTTTTAGAATTGTGGCCTAAATAAACAAAAATATGTTTTTAAGTTTCAGTGAAAACAATGATTTGTTTTCACTTCAACATTCCTGTGCAGAAATTGCAACCTATATGGTTCATTTCACCTACTACTTGAGAAGCAGGTGAAACTGTCTAGAAATAAATGTGAAATGAATCAGTCTATTTTCACTATTCTTCATGATTAAAGGTAACAACATTATTGATGAAAAGTAAAGTATTTTAAGAACAGTTTACTAATATAACTTGTTTGTAACAGAGGCAAACATTTTTTATTTACACACAGATTTTAACCTAACTGTAGAACTTTAACTGTGCTTTTTCCATAGAAGTGGAGAACTTGGCTCCATACTGACAATACTCCATTTGTCCACTGATTACTTTTGGAACAGCAAAAGTAAGTTACATTTGTAAATGAAAAAATAACAGATCTCCAAGTCTGTGAGTTCTTCCTCGCAAGCAGTTCTCATGGAAAAACCCATGCAGAACTTCTTGAAACTAACGGAGCTCTGCCCTTGTGGAGCAAAATGCAGGATTGAGGATTTATTTCCAACTTTTAAAATATGAGTTAGATCCAAATGCTGCAAAGGCTAGTTACATGTGTAACTTAACTGATGTGAGTAACCTCCTTGACTTCAATGAGATTAGCTACGTGAGTAAATTTATGTGCAGGCATAAGTCATTGCAGGATCAAAACTTAAATATAATAAAAATAATAAAATAGCTTTTTGATTAAAGACTGCAGTGCCAATGATTTGTTTGTCTACATTTGTTGGCATATTGTCTGTGCAATGTTATTTTTAAAATGTGGACTTGAGGATTCCAGTTAAAAATACTTGAATTTTTGTTACAATATGACTTTTTTTTAAAGGCTTGATTTGTTGTTTTTTTAAAAAACATTAGTCAGTACCAGGGCACCAGCATATGCCACAATTTCTCTTAAGTGTGAGTTGTCCAGGTCACTTCAATACAGAAATATCACAGAAATTGAGAGAGATCACAATTTTAATGGTGTTTGCTCTCTGTGATCAGCATGTGTGTTTGAAATTTAGAGTATGAGGACTGTACTCATTTAGCCGAAGTAAACCAAAGAAATGAGAAGAAAACAAAGCAAAATGTCAGCATGGGAGCATTCTTTTAATAATTGCTTTCTGTAAACTTTATTAGCTATTCTACAATATTCTACAAAATTATTACAAAGAAAATTCAATAGGTCTATTATAAATTATTGTTTAAAAATTTGGAGACTAATTTCAATTATTAAGACATGAAGAAGGGAATTTGGTTGTGTTTTAAGACCAAATCTCATTGCAGTCTTAATTATGGATTTGCTAAGGATATGCATAAAATGTGTATGCATATATATATGTGTGTGTATGTATATGTATTATTTATGTCTATATTCTGTCACAAAGAACTTATAACAAAAGGAAATCATGTGGTATTTATATATAATCCTTAAGTAAATGGTTTTTGCCAAGATTATTTTACGAAATCTATTTTCTTTAGCTTTGTTAAGTAATATCTTAATTCTTTAATATTACAAAATGGTGGAGGGAATCCTTTTCACTATGATATCCATTTTAAGCCCCAATGAGGGTATAATTTTCCTGTGTCCCAGAAAGGCTCATTTTCCCCTTTCTTACTAAAGATTAAAATTACTACTTTTCCTGAAATGGAACTTTTGTAATAATTACCTGCTTCTTTAGAAACAAATAGATCATGCTTTTTTAAGAAAAAAAGTCTTGCTGTCTTTGTTGTAGGATAATTTCCATTAAAATTAGTAATTTTGAAACTAATGTTACGTGCTATAACTTGTAGGTTTATCTCTCTGCTACTTCATCTTACATATCACAAAAAAAAGGGGGGGGGCCCCACAGGTTAGAACAAGGATATCAGCTGCCAGTCCCCAGACCAGAAAGGACCAATGTGATGGATTTATTAAGTCCTCATAAGAGACTAAACAACAGAGTCCAGTGGCACTTTTAAAGACCAACAGATTTATTTATCGCATGAGCTTTCATGGGAGAAAATCCCGCTTCGTCAGACACTTTGGAAGATGGGAAACTTACAGAATGGGAAATTCCAAAGGGGTAGCCGTGTTAGTCTATTGTAGAAAGACAACAGAGTCCTGTGGCACTTTAAAAGACTAACAGATTTATTTATTGCATGAGCTTTCGTGGGAGAAAATCCCACTTCGTCAGACGTCTGACGAAGTGGGATTTTCTCCCATGAAAGCTCATGCGATAAATAAATCTGTTAGTCTTTAAAAGTGCCACAGGACTTTGTTACAGAATGGGAGGAAATTATATGCAGGAGATTGTATGACATAGGATCCGGTCAGGCTGTAACAGCAAATCAAAATAGGTGTTAGGATTCAAACAATGGGGAACAGCACATAGAGGAAGGTGAGGTCAAATCACCTGTTATAATGGGAGAAAAATCCGTAGTCCCTGTTTAACCCCAAGGCAACTGAGTCAAATTTGCATATAAATTCGAGTTCTGCAGTTTCTCTTTGAAGCTGTGATTTGTTATTCGTCTGTTTAAACACAGCTATTAGCAAGTTGTCAATGGAATGAGCAGAGAGATTGAAGTGTTCCAATATTGGTTTTGTAGTGTTGTAATTTCTGATGTCAGATTTGTGTGCATTTATTCTTTGGCGCAGAGTCTGTCCTGTTTATCCAATATATAAGGCAGAGGGGCATTTCCAGCACATTTTGGCATAAATCACATTGGTGGATGAGCAGGTGAATGAGCCCTTGATGCAGTAGGTGGCTTGATTTGGTCCTGTGATGGTGTCTTCAGTGTAGATATGAGGGCAAAGTTGGCAGCATGGTCTGTTGCAGGGATATGTTCCTGCTTTAATGTTTCTGTTGTTTGATCTGTAGTTGCTGGTGAGTATCCGTTTAAGGTTGGGGGGCTGTCTGTAAGCAAGGAGAAGTCTGTCTCCCAAGTCTTGAGAGAGTGAGGGATCATCTTGTAGAATAGGCTGTAGATCTTTGGTGATGTGTTGAAGAGGTCTGACTTGGGGGTTGTAGATGGTGACCAATGGCATTCTGTTATTTTTTTTCTTGGGCTTCTCCTGTAGTAGTTAACTTCTGGGTACCCATCTGGCTGTGTCAATTGGTTTCTTCACTTCACTCGAGCTTTCATCCAAGACACACCACACGATCCATTGTCTACAGTCAAGTCCTAAGATATAACCACATTTGCTCTGATCCTTTAGACAGAGACAGACACCTTCAGGATCTCTATCAAGCATTCTTAAAACTACAGTACCCACCCGCAGAAGTGAAGAAATAGATTGACAGAGCCAGACAGGTACGCACAAGTCAATTGCTACAGGAGAAGCCCAAGAAAGAAAACAACAGAATGCCACTGGTCATCACCTACAACCTCCAAGACAGACCTCTACAGCACATCATGAAGGTTCTATAATCTATACTACATGACAATCCCTCCCTCTCTCAAGCCTTGGGAGACAGACCTCTCCTCACTTATAGAGCCCTCCAACCTTAAGCAGATACTCACCAGTAACTACAGATCAAACAACAGAAACATTAAAGCAGGAACATATCCCTGCAACGGACCATGTGGCCAACTTTGTCCTCATATCTACATTGAAGACACCATCATGGGACCAAATCAAGTCACCTACTCCATCAAGGGCTAGTTCACCTGCTCATCCACCAATGTGATTTATGCCATCATGTGCTGGAAATGCCCCTCTGCCTTATATATTGGTCAAATAGGACAGTCTCTGTGTCAAAGAATAAATGCACACAAATCTGACATCAGAAATTGCAACACTGAGGTTATGTACACACGACAAACTTGTTCCACAATAAGCTGTTGCGGGACAAGGAAAGTGCTATAAATATAGCGCTTTTGTATATATATTCATGCCCCTTGTAGCGCAAAGGAGCGTTCACACATGTGAACGCTCCTTTGCGCTACAAGGAGCAGTGCATGGCGGGTACCTGTCCCACCATGCACTGCCCACAGCCAACCTTTTGGCTGGCAGTGGGCTGCCCCAGGGGTTCACTTGGCTAGGGGCCGGCTGCAGCCTCCACTGCCTCCCCAAGCTCGGAGGCTGACTAAGGGGCTGGCGGTTCAGCGCCACAGCCCCCGCCCGCCACCCCAAGCTCGGCGGGTGGCGGGGGGGGCCGGCTACAGCCCCCGCAGCCACCCGAAGCCTGTGAAGTGGTGGAGGGGGCTGCGGCGGTGAAGCACCAGCCCCCTACCTCAGCCGCCGGGCTTCAGGTGGCGGCGGGGGCTTCGCACTTCAGAGCCGCAGCTCCCACCACCACTCGAACCCCTGCAGCTGGACTAGGGGGCTGGCCTGAACCAGCGAGGGCAGCCGGTTCGGGCCAACCCCCTAGCTCAGCCCCCAGGCTTCGGGTGGACTAGGGGGCTTCGCGCTTCAGCGCCGCAGCCCCTGCCGCCACCCGAACCCCTGCAGCTGGACTAGGGGGCTGGCCCAAACCGGCGAGGGCAGCCGGTTCGGGCCAGCCCCCTAGCTCAGCCGCCGGGATTTGGGTGGCAACGGGGGCTGCGGCACTTCAGCGCGCAGCCCTCCACCACCCGAAGCCCGGGGGCTGAGCTAGGGGGCTGGTGCTTCCCCGGCAGCAGGCAGAGGGGCTGAAGCCACCTGTGCAGGAGCCCCCAGTCCAGGGGGCCAATCCCCAGGAGCCACTGAACCTGGCAGCTCCAATAGTAGTCAATTTCACTGCTCGGCTAGAGCAGTGAAATTGACATATTTGAGAGCTCCAATGTCCCAGAGTGGCCTCGACTGGGACTCTGGGACATTTCCGGAGGCTGTCTGAATCGGAAAACCTGTACACACGAGCACTACCATGGAACAGCTGTTCCACGGTAAGCCTAACCACTCTCGTTTTGAGTGGTTTAACTGTTGCGGGGCAAGAGGGTGTTGCCGCGCAACAGGGAAAATGCTCGTGTATACGCTCAAAGCTTTATCGCACGGTAAGGAGCCTTATCGTGCAATAAAGTGATCGTGTGTACGTGGCCTAAAAAACCAATAGGGGAACACTTCAATCTCTCTGCTCACTCCATTGACGACTTGCTAATAGCTGTGTCGAAACAGATAAATAACAAACCCCAGCTTCAAAGAGAAACTGCAGAACTCGAATTTATATGCAAATTTGACTCAGTTGCCTTGGGGTTAAACAGGGACTATGGATTTTCCTCCCATTACAACAGGTGATTTGATCTCACCTTCCTCTATGTGCTGTTCCCCAGTGTTCGAACCCTAACACCTATTTTGATTTGCTGTTACAGCCTGACCTGATTCTATGTCATATACTCTCCTGCATATAATTTCCTCCCATTCTGTAAATTTCCCATCTTCAAAGCACCTGACAAAGTGGGATTTTCTCCCACGAAAGCTCATGCAATAAATAAATCTGTTAGTCTTTAAAAGTGCCACAGGACTCTGTTGTTTTTCTACACTAGACTAACATGGCTACCCCTTTGAAACTCATAAGGGACTGACGTTCTATAGAGAAATCCAGGTTTTATTTAAAATCAAAATTAAAAACCTTTCTGGCTCTTACGATCTCTAAGAAAATCTAACAAACATGAACCAACATGGCATTGTTTTAATGTGAAGCAACAACTATGAGAGATGTGAACTTTCCCTGTTGATCTAAATGGCAAGTTAATCTTGAAGCCAGGGCCTGAATTTCTGAAAACATAGATGGGACAAGTCTGCATGCAAAATACACGTGCTGTTGCACATCCAATTTACATGTGTAATTATTACAATTATATATGCAAATAGCCAAAGAAATAAGAGCAGAAACAGAATTAGTCCCTCCCGAAATAGTCCCCTGCATAATTTTTCTCTTTAAGTAATGCTGTCTGTAACAATAATTCTACCAACTAAAAGTTTAGTTACTTTATAAGAGCCTTAATCCTACTCTTGATCACTATACAAAGTATCCATTGTCATTAGTGGGAGATCTGCAGTGGGGTGAGTATAATATATGACCCTAACTTGCACCCCTTTTATTAGGCCATAATTAAAAGTGCATTTCATCAAGCCCCACAAAAGGAATTTAACACCTTTTTTAAAAAATGGAAATAGGAATGGTATGTGGTATTTTTGATAGACAACATACAGGACAGATTAGAAACTAATTTTCAATTGTCTGGTATGCTGAAGTCATAAGTGTATGTGTCCTTTCTGATGCATTTGATCCATAGATCAAATCCTTTGAAGTTTAAGAAGAGGAGAATAAAGATGCTGTTATTAATGAAATGGCCACAGAATCAGATAGAGCTGTAAGTATTCATTTGAGTAGACAATAAAATAATCCCTCATATATTTAGATAGGTAAAGAAGAAAAAAGCCACAGATTACGCAGCTTTCATATGTGTCAAAACAACATACAAACATCACTTTCTTTGGAATATAAAATATAATATGAATACAGGTTTCAGTATCATGTATTTGTTTCTGTCTTGAAAGTTGGTAACAGATGACGTTCCCTGCTTTTAAAAAACAGTATTCTCATTGTAGGGCAAAACTCACCTTCCTGTAAAGCTAAACTAAGGTTGTGTGTGTGTGTAATTTTGATTCCAGGTTTTTGTCTGGGAAATATTTATTTTTAATAGTCCTGATGTCATGGCACTAACAAGAGGGTTTTTTTAAAATTTTTACTGGAGTTGACTGAGGAAAGGGGATTTCTTCCCCTTTTTGTGACTTCGTAAGTGTCTGTTGGAACAGAATTCCTTTTAATCCTGAAGTAGTGCTCTGGGGAGCTCGTCATGTGGGCATTACAAAGTGTATAGTAGAGGAAATCCCTTCCTGAAGGATCTTAGGAAATGTGCAGTGTTGGAATAACAAGAAAGGGATCGAAGATGGAAGCACAACAGTACATGTGAGGGCATTTCACCTCTCCTTTGGATTGACTGAGGTCTGTAGGAAAAGAGCTCAATTCCTAAAGACCTTAGAAGATTCACATATCTTGGCAAAACCCTACTTATTTGCATCAGCTCCCAGGTGACCATTTTGAGGCCTGTTATGATCCATCTCTTGCATAAACATCAGGCACTCTATGGCCCTCCCAACCACTCTTTCAGGGTGTATGAACTCTCAACTCCCTGTTTCTCTGAGAGCATGGCCTTTCAAGTTGGATGATGCTCTTCGGAAGCCAAAAAGCTTGCCTGAGTAATTTCAGTTTTGGAAAGAAAAAAAAACTTTTTTTTTCCCGCATTGATAAGCCTTCAACAGTCACCCGATCACCCAGTTTAAAGTTTCTGGAGGTGGCTTTTTAAAATTAAAGTTTAATCAAGTAAATTTGCTCCTGTGCACTAAATCATTATATCTTAATATAAGTGTGTTTTATATGTCTCATTCTTTCTGTGGTTTTTGCTACAAAATGACTTAAAAAGGTAAACATCTTTTTCGATTCTAGTGAACACCTTCATTTTTGGGTTGTTATTTAACCACCCTTTGTCCAGTTTCCTTCAAATTAGGTAGAAAAAGTCTGCCTTGCTCGCGGAACACATAATCAACTGAGTTACATGGTCCTTCATTTATAGATTTTAGAGTGGGAGCCAAAATAAGACTTAAAATAGAAATTCATTAGCAGCTATCTCAATAATGTGGCTACTAGTATTCCCTAATACCCACAGCAGGCATGGTTATCTCATCCTCTTTTTTTTAACCCATCTGTTCATATATGTTGCTTCAAATTATTTCAGCTTTTGTTCCTGTTCAATAAAAAAAAAAAAAGTCTCATTCTTTTGGTCCATGTCTGACTATATTTAATCTTGACACTCCAGTACCATAGAAAACTAGAGCATGCTTCCTGTTAATTTAGGAATAACTTTGTCTGTAACTGGATTAATAAACACCTCCACAGGATATAGTTATTACCTCGTAAACAAGATGTGGCCTCAGTTTATCATTTCATTTACATCCATATGTTCTAATGATCTTAGTGAAAGTAATTATATTGTGAAACAAACCACTATGACGTATTCAATTTGTGCTGTTGTTTTTTAAAGGCAGAATAGAAGATAAAATAAGTTAAAAATAAAATCATAACAACTGAGCAATACATCACTGTTAAATATTGACTATTTTCCCAGTTCTTACACTGATAGTTCACTGTACATTTCTATTATTTTTTTCTTAAAAGTATTCTGACTATTGCTCAATATCACAACAATGAGATGAACATGCCAAGGGTGGAACAGTTATATATAGCACTATGTCAACTCAGAGAGGCATTCATTGTTTTTTTCCTTCTAAATCTTCAAGATAGTTATTCATAGCAACAGAAACCACTGACACAAATTAACATATCCATTATATCTACATACCTTAAGTATCTATTTTTTGCTTTCAGAGTAAATAACTTTAATATAAGTATGCATTTATGCAACATATTTAAAACATTATTTATGCATATAGGGCCTGATCCAAAGCACACTGAAGTCAAAGAACAGTTTCTCAGTGAGCTTTGTTTCCAGTTCTTATTACAGATGTGTAGATCTTCATTTTATATAGCAAGTATACAACAGTATAAGAATTTTTAAAAATTAATTATTTAAAATCTGCTTTGTCAGATGTTGACTAATCACTGTACTTTTTACTGTACACTACATGAGAGAGAGTTATTGGCTGGGAAGTGCACCACTGCTGCTTTACCTGTGCAAAGCAGCTCTAAATCTATTGGGTTTGGTCCTTGAGGTATTTCCTCTATGTAGGTGGAGTAGGGATCTTGTAGTGACAGCTATGCCATTTTGCCTCCTTGCAGCTGGAACAGGCCTAGGCTTGCTCTACTACAATAACGGCCCCGTGGGTTGTTGGAAGCACGAAGATCTGCCTAGGTATGTTTACTCTACACTAGCAATTTAGGTCGATTTAAGGACCCTTAAGCCTTAAGTCAACTTAAGGACCCTGTGAATGGGGAGTAACCCTTAAGTCAACTTTATGCCAGTGTGGATGCCCATGTCCAATGTTAAGTCGACTTAATAAAGTCGACTTAAAAGAGCCACTTTGTTAAGTCGACTTAATAAGGTTGACTTTAAGTCAACTTAAAGTCGACCTTATTAAGTCGACTTAACAAAGTCGACTTAACTTTTCTAGTGTAGTCATAGCCTTTTTGCCTTCCCTCCCTGCTCTTCAGTTGCAGGTATGGATTAGACCCTTAGACCATGACATGAGCAATTTTGTCTGATTCCAACGAAGATACTAGTTTATGACAGCTCTTGTGGATTTCTTACTTTAGAATGTGTGTTCTTGACAACTAGGTATTGATGGAGACTGCCATGTAAATTTCAAAGCTACTATTTATACTATCATTACTGATGGCAGTTTTCCTTTCTTGTCTAATACTTTCCATTATAAGACCCTGATAGTTGATAGTATCTTTTGCCAAAATTTAACTGTTCAGGCTCAAATTGTCTATTCTGGCTGTCTGCTTCAGACTAAATTTTTTGGAAAATAAAATTTAAATGTTTCCACTATTTCTGAGAACTAGGTTCAGGGGAAAGTATTTATTTCGCAGATAAAAAAAATGTTACAGGCTTGTTAAGAAGTTCTAGCACATTCATTCTTTGAAGCATGGACTTGAAATTTGGCGTGAAGGTAGCTCTGGGGTCAGTGTTGCCTTCTGTAGCCCCTATGAAAATGCACATTGACATGGACAAATTTTAAACCACTGAAAATCTTCATTTGCATTTGCTCTGTAGAGGTTTGTTAGAGCAGCGGTTCTCAACTATTACATCGTGACACAGAAGTGTGTCACAGAACAGTGGTTGAGTATGTTGCATGAAATCTGCCTAATGCCAAAAGCCTAAGGGCTATGTCTACACTAGAAAAGTTAAGTCGACTTTGTTAAGTCGACTTAAAGTCGACCTTATTAAAGTCGACTGAATAAAGTGGATTAAGTTGACTTAGCTTTAAGTCGACTTAGTCCACTTTGTTAAGTCGACCTAACTACCCGTAAGTCGACTTATAAAGTCAACTTCAGTGTTACTCCATGTCCACACGGTCCTTAAGTTGACTTAAGGAGTCGACTTAAGGGTTAAGTCGACTTAATGAGTGGTAGTAACAAAGTCAACTTAAGCTTTTATTAAGTCGACCTAAAGAAAGCCTAGTGTGGAAGTGGCTTAATTTAAGTCGACTTAAGCCTCCTTAAGTCAACTTAAATTGCCTGTGTAGACATAGCCATAGAGAGCTGCGGCAGCAGGCTGATTTCACGCCAGTGGCCCTTTAAGAGCCAGAGTAGCAGTGGCTCTCTGCAAAAGCTACTGCCAACTCAGCATGGCTCCACTCTGTTTCTTGGCGGCGGGAGCTGCCAGGCAAGCCTACCATCGCCAAAAATCCCTTCCAAGGGAGAATTTCTTTGGTGGCGTGGGCCACTGCAGCTTGAAAGTCCTGGTGCCAGGGAGGAACTTTGGCAGTGGGGGGAGCAGTAGCAGTGTGTCATGCAGAGCTGGGAGCCCTCCCACTTGTGTTGCAAGGGTGAAGGGGTTGAAAACCCCTGTGTTAGAGGTTGGCAACAAAATTCTCTGAACATTCTGTCTGTAATCAATGTACTTCACTTTCATAGTGTTCTATATCAACCTTTTTTCCATCGTGACACATCTGACAGATGATGTTTCCCTGCGTGACACACTACAGTCTGCTGGTGGTGATGGCACTTGGGCTGGAAGTGCTTGGGAGGCTGCAGTGCTGTGGAGGCTGCACAGCACTCTGAGACCTGGGTGGGGGCAGAGTCAAGCCAGTGCAGGTTGGTGCCCTTGCAGTCTGGCTTAGTGGGGCCAGGTTTATATTTGTGGTGTAGGTGGTGCCCCTTGCCCCTGCCCCCCACAGCCCAGAATCTCTGCATTGCAGCCCCTAAGTCCCTTTACTCATCTGGTCCTGGCTGCTGCCTGTGCTGTATGGCATGAGTGGACTGTTGAGGGCAGCAGAGAGCGGCAAGCAGCAGGAGCCCCAGGTTGGCTCCAAGCTGAACTGCCAGTTTTCCGTGACACACCTCCCAGCTGTTCGCGACACACCTTTGTGTCCCGACACAGTGGTTGAGAACCATTGCTCTATATCAGCCACAGTGAGCATATCCCACCCATCTAGGGATCACTGAGCATGCTCTAGTCTGTGGCTGAGCAAACCTTTTCATGAAATGGCTCCTTCCTACTCCAGACGGCCACTGAGACACCAGGATTGAAAATAGGGAGATTGTTTCTCCTGTACTGCCAATGCTCTCTTGGGTGCCACATAGACAGAATGGAGGAGGAAGCAGCCTGATTTGAATGGGGAGGAGTAAAGAGCAGGAGAGGAGATGGGTGCAAAGATAAGAGTTGAGGCTGTGGAGGAGCGGGGGCAGGTGCAAAAAGGACAGGGACTGAAAAGGGAAATTCTGAAGCCTGTGAGAGGGAGACAAGCCTGTAACCAGAAAAGAGCACTTACAGAACTTGGAATTGAACTCGGAATTTCTGAGTTGCAACAAACCTCTGTGATCACCAAATACCTTCTGGGAAGTGTATATCGCATCTAAGGGTGTAAAAATTAGTTTAATTTAAAATCAGTGTAAACATTTCGAATGTGATGTGGGCAAGTGTGCTTGACAGCTCTTGGTGGGGAGCTGAGCTGAGCCAAGACCAGCTGCAACTCGCCCCCTGCCGGGCTCTGTGCTTCCTTGCCAGTGAGAGCTGCCCAGATCCTCTGCTGGTAGGGATCCAGCCCAGCTGTCACTTCCTCCCAGTTGTGTTGTAAAGGTGAGAGGATTGAGAATGGTAATCAGCTGTTTAAAACATTTAAACAGCTGATTATTGTTTAAACATTTAAATGGATAACATTTTACATCCCTAGTCTTAGCTCTCTTTAGTGGTTGCTCTGCTACTACTTACAACAGTTATTCCGATAGCTCAAGAGGCACAGGTCTGTGAGGATGTGGATCTACAAGTCAGTTCGGATCAGGCATTGATCTGTGATGTAAATCAGGGGTCAGTTTGAGTCCATGCAATAGAATTTGGTTTGTTTTTTTCAATTTCCTTTTTAAACACTCAGGCAATTATATGCAAAATCTTTATAGTAAAATCTTTACATTTGCAAAATTGAGTACTAAAAGCTAGAAAATGTCAGAACTAAGGGCTGTCTGCAGAATATTAATTTGGCCCTCTGAGTATATGTGTTTATGAAAAACTCTTTACTTACAGGATCACATACTATTTTTTCTGAAGGATTCCTGCATTGGAAATACATTCGTGTTGTGTAATGAATGTGGCTGTTGTCTGTAGACCCCTGTTACATTTGTTGCAGAAATTCGAAGGTGTATAGTGAATGAGTCAGGAAACTGGAAGGAGAAAAAGGATGGTTCATGTTTAAGGCAGTTGAATGATGCCCTGGAGGACTGGGTTTTATGTCTGGCTCTGGTAAGAAAGAAATATTTAAAGTGGAAATATAAATACTTTATAATCCTCCTTTAAGTTGAATATTTCCTGCTGTATTACTTTTTAGCAAAACCACTTAAATGGGCACAAATGATAATGTGTACACTTTAAGTTATAAATAAGATTATAGCCCAATACTTCAGTACTGACCGACTGACTTCAATCAGTGTTCCTAACAACACATGAACATAAACCTAAACTTTTGAATGTGTCCATTCATTTTAGGTGCCTTAGTTCTTTGGCACCTACTAGAAACAACTAAGACTTGACTGTCTTATATGTTGTTCACTGGAAGTGCTATTTGACTTAAATGGGAGCTTCAGATAATGAGTTCATCTGAAAATTAGATGGTTGATATCTCAGATTAGTTACCTCAGATTAATGGATTAATTAAAAAATGTAGGCAATAATTTATCCAGGAGATGTAGCATCATTTCTGAGCATACATACATATTTCCAAACTTTTTCTTCCCTGTAGTCCCATCCAATGGGTGAAGTCATGTCCTCAGTGAAGTAAGTGGCAAAATTCCCATTGACTTATATGAGGCTATGATTTCACCCAATTTGAGTGAAAAGTTTTCCTTTCAAAAGGTATTAATGGATTATGCATTTGCATAAAAATTCCCCATCCTGTAATCACACACCCAGTTTTTCATTGCTGAAGAGTTGAAATATTTCTGAATAGTACTGCTCAAAATCATATTAGTTAAAGTATATTTAGTTAAAGGATATTTGCTGTGTTAAGACAGAGGGGTGCCAGTATTAAGTAAAAGCCAAGTATGTACAGTGCAATGTGGGGAAATGTAACTAAATGATGAGGAAATCACACCGAGAGACTGGGAGATGCATCCTTTATTATTCAGAGTGCACATGGATAAATAAATAAATGAAATTAAATATTAACAGTTATGCAGTATGGATGCAAAATCCTGTCATTTTACATTTTTGCGTTTATATGAATAATGGTACAAACAGTTTCTTGTGGGTTTTTATTTTCTTCTCGCAGTCTTTTTTTAATATAGGTAAAGCATATTTGACATTTATAATAATGGAATGATTAGGCATGTTACTGACATCAAGGTTTAAAGGACTGGGTGACATAAGGAATTTATGTTCCACTTTAATCCATTTGTCAGCCTCCTCTGGGACCTGTTTTTATATCTAACTCAAGCCATACCAATTGAAAAAAAAATCAGCCTAATCTGAAACCTGAAAAAATATTAGATATTGGAATTTGCTCTTTAATGTCTACATTTTAAAATGTTGTTGTTTTCTCTATTGATACTCACCAGAATTATATGACTAGTTGCTCTGCTCTACTTCCTTTTTCATTCAACAATGAAAATAAACCAAAACAGAACAGGTGGATTATTGAAGAAACTAAATAAATGAAGGTTAATATAAGTATATAATTCCTAGGACACTAGTCATTAATGACTTTATGTTCCATAGCAAATCAATTTTCATTTTGGTTACATGGAAAAAATCATCTTTGTGGGCTGATAATGATTTTTCTGTAATCAGCAAGGAAAGTTTCAGAACGTTCCTTATATCATTGCTCATGTTTTTTCAGTAGCACCATGAGCAACAGCATATAAACATCAAAGTGGTTGTGCGAGGTGCATCAGCATAAATGATTTTCTTGCCCACTTGTAAGGAAGCTAATTTCTATCCTGTCTGTCCCATCAACTCCAACTGAACTGCCCTGTGTTAGTAATAAGGTAGCCAGATTCTGCTTGGACTTACCTCAGTGTAAATCAATAATCACTGGAGTCAAAAGTTGTGTAGTAAGGTTAGAACCAAGCACCTAGTAAAACTTACTTTGAGGTATTGTGTACAGAGCACATTGATTTATTCAGTTACCTGGATGCTGTAAAGTATAGTAAAATGAAGAATTATTACTACTGTTTGATATTTAACATCTGCATTCAAGCACATATTGGGAGAAATACTCAGGTGTCAGAATGTGTTCATTCTGACAGTGTGCTGCCCACCAAGGCACCAATCTTAGGGTTTAGAGATGATAAAAATATGCTCATATTAGTCAAATATTTATGGGTACAGCCCAATATGTTTAAATCTCATTGACCTTTAGTATAGTTATGACATATATATCATCACTTGGTTATCCTTACAATTGATTTGGTCTGGAAAAAGTAGAACAAGAGGCTAAATAATTGGAAAATGTAGTCTATTATCATGTTATTTTACTTTAGTATACTTTTTGCCTTTTACATCAGGGCAATGAAATTGCTCAAAGCCGTAAAACAACTTGATATAATACTGTATAGGTAATAATAGGTTTTAAAGTATATTTATTGTACTGTATTATGCTTCTTGATGCCCTTGTTTCTGGACTGTGGTACATGTATCACTGATGATAAGTAAATTTGTTGGAAGTGGCACACCAAAATCTCCTGCATTTTTTTTTAAATCAGTTTAAAAGAAACAAAGGTTGCCTACCCTACAGTACACCAGAAAATGCCCAAGAAACAAAACCCAATCTCCCGGCTGATTTTAGTGAATAACAGTAAATAACACTTACCAACTATGCCAGTATAGTAGTTTTATTTGTGTATCATGGGTGGCTGGGTAGATGGGCATTGTACTCTCATTTGGAGCACAGCTGGCTGTCTTTCTGATAGTTCTAGCCTTCAGTTTCTGCCAAGCCATATGACTTCAGCTATTGAAGCAAACTTGTGAAGTTCCATGTCATAGTGCCAGCGATCCTCTCTTCCAAAAAGACCGAGGCATACAGGGTCAGTTTGGAGTAGCTATAACACTCCCAAGATAAAAATTGTCATGCCCTCCAGAGTAGCTCAAGAACATGAGTACCAGCCTTAGGGTAGACTGTCAATGAATAAGGTACAAACCCCTAACTGGTTGTATGAATTTTATTTAGATTTCACCAATCAAGTAACAAGTATGAGCTCCTAAAGTACTATAACAACCTTAACATGGACAACAGAGTCTTGTGGCACTTTTAAAGACTAACAGATTTATTAAT
>ML685764.1:8818387-8864961 GCA_007922175.1 Pelusios castaneus
ATTAATAAATCTGTTAGTCTTTAAAAGTGCCACAAGACTCTGTTGTCTTTCTACAATAGACTAACACGGCTACCCCTTTGGAACCTTAACATGGACAGTGTCCTTGGACATTCTGATCTATCTTGCCACCCAGGCAGGGCTGTCCTTGGGGAGGGCGGGACCCAGGTCAATTGGCCAGGAGGGTCAGCCCAGAGAGGTTGGGCCCCACGCACCCACCCCTTCCATGACCTGGCTGCTCCGGGTGGGCTCACCGTCTCAGAGACCAGGCTTCACCCTGGGGGTTGGGAGGACTGGCCCAGAGGTCAAGCTTTGCATTCCTGCCCTGCCCCACTGTATTTGGCTTGGGGGTGGGAGCAGGGCAAAGTGTGACAGTGGGGGCGGGGCAGTGGTGCAGGGCAGCACGGGGCCTGTGTAACCGCGAGGCTCAGGACAGTTGTCCCACTCGTCCCCTCCAAGGACGGCTCTGCACCCACGTGATTTTGTGGTAGGTGGACCTTCACAACAAAAATCACAATAATATTTAGGTTACTCCCAGTCCCAAGGGACTAGTCACTTATCGTAGGCCTTGTACACACAATCAGTTTATCACGCATTAAAAATCGTTACCGCACGATAGCAACAACGGCGTACACACGTGCAATAGGGCTATTGTGCGTTAACTGCCTTGTTGTAGTGCAATACAAAAACCACCTCGATGAGGGTGGTAACAGCTAACGCGGAACAGCTGTTGCGCCTTTGCGCTCGTGTGTACGCTTACCGCGCAATAATGGGCCTCCAGAAGTGTCCCAGCATTCCAAAGTCGTCCTCTCTGGTCTTCCCCCCACCCGCTCTGTGGCCGTGATGAAACTGTCCCCGCCCTGATCTGATTCCCGGGATTTTCAAATTTCTCGTCTGTTTCACTTCCTGTTCTCTTCCTCGTGGAGTGGAGTGCAGCTCCGATCTTCAGTAGCAATGGCGGCCCGTCGTGGAAGACGCGCACCCCTTTGGAGCACGACAGAGTTGCCGGACCTGATCAGCATCTGGGGAGAGTTCACTGTGCAGGTGCAGTTACGTGGCAGCAGGCGAAATTATGATACATTTGGCATAATTTCTCAGGCCATGTCAGAGAGAGGGCATGATAGAGACACTGTTCAGTGCAGATCAAAGGTGAAGGAGCTAAGAATAACCTATCACCGAGCGAAGGAGGCAAACCGCTGTTTGCAATCAGCGCCTGCTAAATGCAGGTTCTATAAGGAGATCAAAGCCATCCTCAGTGGGGACCCCACAACCACTGCCAAGAGTCCCGTGGACACATCGGCCCCTCCTCATCCAGTGAATGCCAGACCCGAGCAGGATGAGGACGTTGTCGAGGAAGAGGAGGAGGAGATGGAGGATGACACAGAGGAAAGTGCAACAGCGTGTAGCCAGGAGCTCTTCTGCACCCCCGCTGAGACGTCCACCCAAGCCTTGAATTGCAGCGTGTCCTCTGACGCGGCAGAGGGGGGTTCTGGTAAGTTTCTCCTTCATGCAGCTATGGCTCCTTTTAAAATATCGTTGTCTGGGGTGGGGGTGCTTGCTGGTCCCCGCTGTGCACGCTCTTTACTCTGCATTCATTAGAAGTGCATCAACACAAGCAGTGATTGTAAAATAATCATCTGCATTTAGGTCAGTAAAGGTTTCCTCGATGTACCTCCAGAGCCTAATACTCAGGTTAGATGGGAGAGCGTTTGTGTCTACGCTCCCAAAGACGGATACTCTGCCTTGCCAGCTCCAAAGCACAGCCCTGGGAACCATGGCAGCACACAGTGCAGCAGCATACGGTCCTGGCTTGCAACCAGTGGCATGTAGGATATTCTAGATGGCAGGGGGACTCTGAGGAGAGAGATATTGGGTTCCATCTGTGTGCCCAGTGCTGAATGTTAGCTCCCAGTAAGCCGTCTATTAGGACGTACCTTGTCCGCTTCAGCGAAGCATAGGATGTTGACTGCCCTGTACCTTCCAGTGGAATGTGCTACTGGAAGGTTACATTGGTTTATCTATGCTATGTGTTAACAATTTCTTTATTGTTATTTCTTTATTAGATTTGACCTTCACAAGGCCGGTGTCTACCCCAGCTGACCACATGAGAAACATTCGGTGACGTGCTCGAGGAAACAGGGAGGATATGTTTCAGGACCTGCTGAAAGCAACACAGGAATCCGCGAGGGAGAATCGAGCCTGGAGAGAGGAATCCCAACAGAGGAGGCAGAAACACAGGGATGAACAGATAAGCGTCATGAAGGAGCAAACAGAACTGCTCAAGAGCATGATTGCCTTGCAGTCCCAGGTGATTAATGTACGGGCTCCACTCCAGACAGTTCAACCGTGTCTGCCTCCCACTCCCCGTAGTCCCTCAAAGCATTTCTTTGAAGGCCACCCTTCCCCCCGGTACACTCCAACATCCAGTCCCCCCCCAGCTACTTTTTAGAGACCCGCAGCTACACCCACCTGTAACCCTCCCCCCCACTTTTAGGTTTGAATAAAAACAGTAACAAATAATTTGAAGAGTGGCTTTATTTGTACACATTGAAAATCTCATAAGGTGCACCTGATGCGTCCTGGAAGTTAACAAGGGAGGGCATAATTGAAATGGTCCCTGAGTGCCTCCCTTGTGTGAGCAGCTTCTCCTTGGGCCACTCTAATACTCCTAGTGGCTGGCTGTTCGTATGCTTCCTCGAGGCGCTGTGCCTCCGTAGCCTACACTGGGAAAACTTTTCTCCCCTACTTTCACAAATGTTATGGAGGACACAACACAATGCAATCACAGCAGGGATGTAGTCCTCCGCCAACTCCAGCCTCCCATCCAAACATCGCCAGCGCCCTTTTTAACGGCCAAAGGCACACTCCACAGTCATTCTGCAGCGGCTCAATCTGTAATTGAACCGCTTCTTGCTGCGATCTAGGTTACCGATGTACGGCTTCATGAGCCATGGCATCAGTGGGTATCCTGGGTCTCCGAGGATGACTATGGGCATCTCCACATCCCCCACTGTAATTTTTTGATCAGGGAAAAAGGTACCCCCTTGCAGCTTCCGGTACAGACCAGTGTCCCTGAAAATGCGGGCATCATGCACCTTTCCCGACCACCCAGCATTATGTCCGTAAAACGCCCCTTGTGATCCAGGAGTGCTTGCAGCACCATGGAGAAGTAGCCCTTCCTGTTGATGTACTCGGTCGCGAGATGGTCTGGAGCCAAAATTGGGGTGTGTGTGCCGTCTATGGCTCCCCCGCAGTTAGGGAGTCCCATGGCAGCAAAGCCGTCCACAATCTCACGAACATTGCCCAACGTCACCGTCCTCCGTAGCAGAACGCGATTGATGGCTTGGCAGACTTGTGAGAGGGCTAATCCGACAGTGGACCTCCCGACTCCTAACTGGTTTGCAACTGACCGGTAGCAGTCAGGAGTCGCCATCTTCCAGACAGCAATCACTACACTCTTCTCCACGGTTAGGGCTGATCTCATGTTGGTGTCTTTACGTCGCAGGGCAGGGGCCAACTGGGAACACAGTTCCAGAAAGGTTGCTTTCCGCATTTGAAAGTTCTGTACCCACTGCTCGTCATCCCACAGCTGCATAACAATGCGATCCCACCACTCGGTGCTCGTCTCTCGTGACCAGAGACGGCGTTGCACCATGTGCAGATGATCGGTGAAGGAGCTGCGCAACGTGGTGCTGTTGCTCTGCATTGCATCGATCAGCCCCTGCTCCTCAGCATCCTCGTCTGACTCGGAGCTCATTGCGTACTGAGCAACCAGCCGAGATGTATTCAGAATGTTGAAGGCGACAGTGGAGATCAGAGCAGGATCCATGCTGTCGCTGTTGTGATTGCTTGCAAGTGGTGTGGTGTGTCACTGCACTGTTGAAAATAGGCGCGAGTTGCTATTGGCAACGAGGAAGACGCAAGGGGAACACAAGGCATCACGGGAAACCGAGAGTTTACCCATGGCGCGTTGCGTTCCTTTCCTTCATGCCATGATTCCAAGCGCCGATTCAGGGAAAATGGAACGATGGGATAGGTGCCCAGAAGTCATTGCGCTCAACCGCGATAATGCAAGGAATTCTGTTGCGTTGCAAGGAGCGACGTGTGTACACGCTATCCCGCAACAAAGGTCACGTGTTTTTTTATAGCGCGATTGCCATGTTGCGCTTTAATCTGATCATGTGTACATAGCCCTAGGTTAATTGTACCCCAGATCTCAAACTAAAGGTGCTTGTAGCCAGAACTACCATAATAACTAAATATTTATTAAGTAAGAATTATAGTTATTTACAAAGCTAAGAGGTAAACATATGCACACAAATGAGATAGTCTTAGGTTCCAAAAGGTAATAGCTGTTATAATATGCAAGCTCTGTATGATCTTTAGGTCACATCTAAGCCAAACACCTTGGGGATCCCTTATGCACAGAAATTTTGCCCTCTCCAAATTCTAAGCAGCATAGTGATGATGATTTTTATCCTCTTCCCCCAGAGCTCAAGATGATGTGAGGAGGGTTTGTGCAAGTCTTCAATTCATAGGAGTAATCAGTAAAGTCTTTTGTCCACTGATGTTTCACAGTGGCTTGTCTGATGTCTATAGGCCTTTTGTTGAGGAGGACATGACACCTTCTTGTGGTAAATTAGTATTTCACACTTTGTAATGTTTCTTTCCAGACTGTGTGATTTTACAATTTAATTTAACATTTTAATAGTTACAGAGTGAACACTTAAATAATACTGTATAACATGGTCCTTCCAACAAAAATCACAACAATCTTCAGGTTCCTCCCAGGCTCAAAGGATACAGGTATAAGTAAAATTAAAACATGCAGCATCCTGTAGGCATTTCATAAAGTCCAGACACAAATTTATAGTTCTGATATCTCTTTTAATAATACTAATACAAAGGTGAGACAGAAGGTTTTCTAGCTATGCATTTGTCAGTGTTCAGTGAAGCCTAAAGGCTCGACCATGAGCCGGCACCTGTTCTGCCAGCATCACGAGGGGGTAGAACACAGGAAGCTGCAGCAGAGCAGAAGCTCCTTTTGTGCACACTGCTGCAGCCTAGTTCTGGCTGAGCTGGGAAGAGAGAAGCTCATAAGGTGTTCCCTCTTATCTTCTCAGGGAAGTTAAGATCTGGGAATGGCAGTATTGACAACCTCATTCGTTCAAAAATTATGAACCAGATTCCCAAAACCGCAAGATTCTTACGAAATAATAAATGTTGAATTCTTTTTATTCATCTTCTGGTTTCTGAGCTATCAGTGTACACTTGCTCCATGGTTTAAATTTTCTCTCTGCAGTCAGGAAGGCTAGAGATACACACTGTTAAAAACTAAGCTTTTTTTTCCCCCAGTCTGAAGTGCTCTATCTCTTTATTCGGGATTCTAACAGTTGAACTTACCTTTTGGTGATTCAACAGAAGAGTTCTGTATTCCTGTGCAGGATTCTACCTTTGCCCTCCCTTTCTACCTCCTCAAAATGCCCCTTTTCACTGTCTAAACATTTTAAATGTAGATTTGGAACAGAGGTATATTTTTAATGTTTTTAAAGGGCTCTCTTTCCCCCCTGGTAGCCTATGATAAAACTCTGTATGTATCAGGGTTATGTGTGCTTATAGAGAAGAGGAGTGAGTGATGTTGGCCTCTATTATTTTGTTCTCTCAACTAATAAAATCTTTTCTTATGTCAAAGGGGAAGGCAGCACCAGCCGGGAAATAAACTTATATTAGGCAACAAAGTCGTGGAAAGAGTCAGTATATACATAGTATTGCATTGTGATACATAACTTGAATGAAGTTAAGTGGGGTGAAGATCTTTGCAAGGTGTCTGTCTTGATAAGGCAATACCCCTTGCACCCATCAACAGATAATGAAAACCTTGTTTACTGTTACAGCATTTAACAGCTAAGTGTGGTTTGGGATTTCATGTCAAATTACTGCTGGCTTACTCCCATTATAGCAATCACCATTACAAATCTCTCTAACCTTTTATAAAGACATTTAAACAAACAAAGAGTTAAAGTTTTTTAAACTTAAGAATTTAGCAAATCCTTTAACGTTTTCCTTTTTCCTTTTTCTTTAGCTGTATAAAGTCTTTTATGGGGTGAAATACATCTTTGAAAGTCTTTTTAGATGTTAATTATTCTTTTTGGGGAGAAAAGACAAAACACAAAAAGGAAGAGGAAAGAATAGCAAAGATAGAAAATGCAGCTTCTGTCTGTGGTGCTAACTTTCATATGCAGCTTTCCTGCTAGAGAAGGGCAGGGCAAGCATATTGTCTGATCAGCCATGCTGAAACCTGGCAAATTTGTAACAGCTTCAGACTGTTTAAGATAGTGGTTCTCAAACTTTTAGTATTGGCAATCTCTTTCACACAGCAAATATGTGAGTGCCCTCTTGTAAATTAAAAGTACATTTTTTTTGTATGTAGCACTATTTTAAATGCTAAATTCACAATCCTATTGTTTAAAATGAATTTGCCTTTTCTTGCTGCTTTTAAATTAAGATTAAAAATACATTTTTATCAAATTATTGTTATAAGCAGAAAAGTCATTTTTAAAAAAGTTACTATTAATATGGGGGTAGGGGTGCAGAGAAGTTTTGTCAATATCACTTTTCAGAGCAGACTTAATGCCCCACTGGCACTCTTAGGTCTGTGCTGCTGCTGGTGGTAATGCTGCCTTCAGAGCTGGGTGGCTTGCAATTTCATGTAATAGCCTCACAACCCTCTCAGAGTCGTGACTCCCAGGTTGAGATTCTTTGATTTAAGACATTGCTTTTAGCTGCCTCTCTGGACACAGGCTCACAGAAGTAGTGCAAAGGTGGAGTTTTACTTAGTAGGTAAACCAGGCTCTTATTAGATAGCAGACAAAAAGAGCTGGATAGGAATCCAGAGAATTAAGGTGAGGAAGGAAATAACAGTATGAAAGGGATAATAGCAAAAGCCCAAGGATCGTATCTTGGGTCTTGGTCTGGATTTGCCTGAGTGTTCATGTGATCTTATTACATCTCTTTTTTCAGTGGGGTCAGAATGCCTTTCCAAATCAGGACAATGAAAGCCCAGTGGTGTCATAGTGTGTCAAGTAGCCCCAGGAAAAGGCAGAGGTGGCAATCATGATGATAGAACTTGTTCCTTCCAATCTATCTTCCCAACTTCCCTATTTAGTGACTTCCAGATGACCCCAAAGAGAGTGTGACATGGGTCTCTGAAAGACCATCAGGGACTTTGAAGCCTAAAGGTGGGAGATCTTGGTAGTCCATGGAGTAGATGCAGTTGCCCTGAACTGTGGCATATATGGTGAAAGCATGTATGGGATCTAGGACAGTGTGAACAGCAGTGAAAACAAGTACTGTAAAAGGAAAAAGCAATGAAAAAAACAAAGCCTCATGGTGTATGTCTGTACTGCAGGCTAAGTCCAGGGTTAGTGGGTGTCAAGTCAGCTGATTTGTGTTAGTGAATCCAGTGCTTGAGAGTCTACACTGATTGTTAACCCTCCATTAAGAATTTTCTCACTCTGGCTCAAAATGTGGGGTTCTGGCATCCATACTACAACACGGAGGTAAAGTTTTTTTTAATGGTAAATCCATACTGGTTGCTAGCAATTACCTCATCATCCACCAGCTGTTCATAAATTGAATGTTTTATACAAAGCTTCTCAGGTATCAAAGTCAGGCTAATCTATAGTTCCCCATCTCTTTCTTTTCCCCCTTTTAAGAAATGGGCACTCTGTTAGACAATTAAAATAGAGCTAGAAACATACAGCCCTGGAACTGCTTCATCCCTTCCATATCTGCTGCAGGCTCTGCAGAGAGTTCCTCATGGTGTGGGGACATTCAAAAGCTCTTTGAATATGTGTGTTACTGTTCTTTCTACAGTAGAGCCTCCTCTAGGATTGGCTTCAGCCTGCTGCTGGCTCACACTGGATCCTAGGGGCAACAGGGTGCTATCCTGGCTCTCCAGATCATCATACATCACAGTTAGTCCCATGTGCGGTGCCAGAGCCTGGTCAAATTCCTCATAAAATAGGCAGGATGTCAGTGACTTACCCAAGGTGCAATTCTGGTCCCTGATTTTCCTATACTCACTTTTGAACCACTTAATTTGCTCCCTGCATTTGTCACCACTCCAGTGAGTTTGTAACACTGCCAGTTCTTCGCTATTTGCTGATATGCATGCTCGTTCTTGGTACCTTTACTAAAGTGCATTGTTTTGCTGGCCTTGCACCAGAGGTTTACCAGAATCTAGCTGTGCTCCCATTTCCACACAGCAGCACACTTTTCAAAAGATTTCTTCAGTTCCATCTCATTGTAAACACAGAAGGTTCTCTGATAGTATGCACACAGTGTTCGGAAGACAGTGTAAGGTTAAATACTGACTCTCCCAAGTGCTGCCTTACACCAAGGGTCATTTTGTCCAGAATTGCCTAGAGTGGCCCAGTGGGAGGGCCAGCTGCACTCCCAGTCTCACAGAGTTAAATGTCTGACTGAATTTCTGGATGGAGGGAGTCACATAGCCATTCTGCCAATGGCATATAATTTCATGCTGAGCCATTCACCTCCCAAACCACTTCCCATGTGTCATGCTGCACCCTATGAATAGAGAGAGTGGGACTGCTAAAACTGTATTTAAACTTCATATTGTGAAGTCCGATCAAATGCTGTGAGGGTGTGAAATCTCAGTAAAAGCTCCTGGTGTAAAATCTTTCACTCTATTGACAGCACAGATTTCTAATCAAATCTAGGAAGGGCCAGGGGTGCTGATTGCAGGTATGTTGTTAGATATGCTATATTCTTTGCTTTTGGGGAATGATGTTATGACTTTAAAAGTAGAAGTGGTAAATCAGACCCCCTTGGTTAACTCCAGACTCGAAGGGGATTGTGTTAGCCAGAGAGCAAATGTAGTAGCTGACAGAGAAGAAAGGGATGGACTTCAGCAGTATTCCAAAGGAATCAAGTTACCTTCCCAGTGTATGCAGACACAGACTTGAGGAAGGTGAGGGTGGGACAGGCTACTGCTCCAGGGAAGTGAGAAGCAAGGGCGTTGCTGGATAGCAAAAAGATCCAGGGCTGTGCCCCCAGCCCACTCCCTGCTAGCGCCCCCCCAGGCCACACCCCCAGCTAGGCTCCACCCCCTGGCCAAGCCACTAGGCCCCTCCCCCAGTTCACTACCTCACCCGGCCCCAACAGAGAAACAAACCCACACTCTATGCTCCTCTCCATGCTGGGTTGCAACACAACTCCTTCATACTCATCTGTATTAGGCTATGTACACACGATCAGATTAAAGCGCAACATGGCAATCGCGCTATAAAAAACACGTGACCTTTATTGCGAGATAGCGTGTACACACGTCGCTCCTTATAACGCAACAGAATTCTTTGCAATATCGCGGTGTAGCGCAATGAATTCTGGGGACCTATCCCACAGTTCAATTTTCCCTCAATCGGCGCTTGGAATCATGGGATGAAGAAAAGGAACGCAAAGCGCCATGGGTAAAATCTCAATTTCCCGTGGTGCAGTGTTCCCCTTGCGTCTTCCTCATTGCCAATAGCAACCTGCACCTATTTTCAACAGTGCAGTGATGCACTACTTGCGAGCAATCACAACAGCGACAGCATGGATCCTGCCCTGATCTCCACTGTCGCCTTCAGCATTCTAAATACATATCAGCTGGTTGCTCAGTACGCAATGAGCTCCGAGTCAGACGAGGATGCTGAGGAGCAGGGGCTGATCGATGCCATGCAGAGCAACAGCACCGCGTTGCTCAGCTCCCTCACCGATCATCTGCACACGGTGCAACGCCATTTCTGGTCGCGAGGGACGAGGACTGAGTGGTGGGATCGCATTGTTATGCAGCTGTGGGATGACGAGCAGTGGGTACAGAACTTTCGAATGCGGAAAGCAACCTTTTTGGAACTGTGTTCAGAGTTGGCCCCTGCCCTGCGACGTAAAGACACCAACATGAGGTCAGCCCTAACCATGGAGAAGCGTGTAGTGATTGCTGTCTGGAAGATGGCGACTCCTGACTGCTACCGGTCGGTTGCAAACCAGTTTGGAGTCGGGAGGTCCACCGTTGGATTAGCCCTCTCACAAGTCTGCTGAGCCATCCATCGCGTTCTGCTACGGAGGACGGTGATGTTGGGCAAAGTTCGTGAGATTGTGGACGGCTTTGCTGCCATGGGATTCCCTAACTGCGGGGGAGCCATAGATAGCACACACATCCCTATTTTTGCTCCAGACCATCCCGCGACCGAATACATCAACAGGAAGGGCTACTTCTCCATGGTGCTGCAAGCACTCGTGGATCACAAGGGGCGTTTTACGGACATCAATGCTGGGTGGTCAGGAAAGGTGCATGATGCCCACATTTTCAGGAACACTGGTCTGTACCGGAAACTGCAAGGGGGCACCTTCTTCCCTGATCAAAAAATTACAGTGGGGGATGTGGAGATGCCCATAGTCATCCTCGGAGACCCAGCATACCCACTGATGCCATGGCTCATGAAGCCGTACACTGGTAACCTAGATCGCAGCAAGGAGCGGTTCAATTACAGATTGAGCCGCTGCAGAATGACTGTGGAGTGTGCCTTCGGCCATTTAAAAGGGTGCTGGCGATGTTTGTATGGGAGGCTGGACTTGGCAGAGGACAACATCCCTGCTGTGATTGCGTCATGCTGTGTCCTTCATAACATTTGTGAAAGTAGGGGAGAAAAGTTTTCCCCGGGGTGGGCTATGGAGGCACAGCGCCTCGAGGAAGCATACGAACAGCCAGCGACTAGGAGTATTAAGGGGGCCCAAGGAGAAGCTGCTCGCATAAGGGAGGCACTTAGGGACCATTTCAATGATGCCTTCCCCTAGTTAACTTCCAGTACGCATCAGGTGCACCTTATGAGATTTTCAATGTGTACAAATAAAGCCACTCTTCAAATTATTTGTTACTGTTTTTATTAAAACCTAAAGGGAGGGGGTTACAGTTGGGTGTAGCTGCGGGTCTCAAAAAAGTTGCTCTGGGGGGGACTGGATGTTGCAGTGTACCAGGGGGCGGGTGGCCTTCAAAGAAATTATTTGAAGGACTATGGGGTGTGGGAGGCAGACATGGCTGAACTGTATGGAGTGGAGCCCGTACATTAATCACCTGGGTCTGCAAAGCAATCATGCTCTTGAGCAGTTCTGTTTGCTCCTTCATCACGCTTATCAGTTTGTCCCTGTGTTTCTGCCTCCTCTGTTGGGATTCCTCTCTCCAGGCTCGATTCTCCCTCGCGGATTCCTGTGCTGTTTTCAGCAGGTCCTGAAACATATCCTCCCTGTTTCTTCAAGCATGCCGCTGAATGTTTCTCATGTGGTCAGCTGGGGTAGACACCGTCCTTGTGAAGGTCGAATCTAAAAATAATAATAATAATAATAAAGCTGTTGTTAACACATAGATACACATAGCTGTACCTTTATCAGTTAGGTCTGTCATTTGAAGG
This sequence comes from Pelusios castaneus, assembly GCA_007922175.1. Classification (NCBI taxonomy): domain Eukaryota; kingdom Metazoa; phylum Chordata; order Testudines; family Pelomedusidae; genus Pelusios; species Pelusios castaneus. The sequence continues at coordinate 8,829,853 of ML685764.1, forward strand.
CTGGAAAAGGAATAGGTCACCAAATAAACATTTATAATCAATAAAATGTCAAATCTGTAATTTAGCACATGTTGAACATGGCGAGAAAATAATTCTCACTCTGATTCCTTCTAGTTTGTGGACCAATTGGGTGATCCCAGCAATAGCAGCAATTATTGTAGCCCTGATGTATCATTTCTACGTGTCGGAGTAAGCAGCCTACTGAGAGCCAATAAAAGGAGAGACTAACTTGGGAAAGAAAACAGAAGGCATCTTAACCCACTGCGCTTCCTGACAAAAGCTTAATATTTGAAAAAAGAAATTTTTAAAATTGAACGTTTCTATAAAACTTTCTGTGGTGCACTTCCTTCTTAATACTACATTTTACTCACTGCTTTAACTACTAAAGGTAGTGGGTTTTTTCTTTTGTATAAGACTTTGTTTTATTCTCTAATGAACCATTGGAAATAACATAGATGTTAACACATGTTAACACATAGATAACCATAGATAACCTAGATAACCAATGTAACCTTCCAGTAGCACATTCCACTGGAAGGTGCAGGGCAGTCAACATCCTATGCTTCGCTGAAGCGGACAAGGTACGTCCTAATAGAAAGCTTACTGGGGGCTAACATTCTGCACAGGGCACACAGATGGAACCCGATATCTCTCTCCTCAGAGTGCCCCTGCCAGCTAGAATACATATCCTTCATGCCACCGGTTGCAAGCCAGGACCGTATGCTGCTGCACTGTGTGCTGCCATGGTTCCCAGGGCTGTGTTTTGGAGCTGGCGAGGCAGAATATCCGTCTTTGGGAGCGTAGACACAAACACTTTCCCATCTAACCTGGGTAGTAGGTTCTGCAGGTACATTGAGGAAGTCTTTAGTGACCTAAATACAGATGATTTTTTGACAATCACTGCTTGTGTTGATGCACTTCTAATGAATGCAGAGTAAAGAGCGTGCACAGCGAGACAGGAAGCACCCCCGCCCCGGACAATGATATTTTAAAAGGAGCCATAGCTGCATGAAAGAGAAACTTACCGGAACCCCCCTCTGCCGCCTCAGAGGACACACTGCAATTCATGTCTTGGGTGGATGTCTCAGCGGGGGTGCAGAAGAGCTCCTGGCTACACACTGTTGCGCTTTCCTCCAGGTCATCCTCCATCTCCTCCTCCTCATCGATCACGTCCTCATCCTGCTCAGGTCTGGCATTCACTGGATGAGGGGGGGGGGGCGATGTGTCCACGGGACTCTTTGCAGTGGTTGTGGGGTCCCCACTGAGGATGGCTTCTATCTCCTTGTAGTACCTGCATGTAGCAGGTGCTGATCCAGAACTGCGGTTTGCCTCCTTCGCTCGGTGATAGGTTATTCTTAGCTCCTTCACCTTTGATCTGCACTGCACAGTGTCTCTATCATAACCTCTCTCTGACATGGCCCGAGAAATTATGCCAAATGTATCATAATTTCGCCTGCTGCCGCGTAGCTGCGCCTGCACAGCGAACTCTCCCCAGATGCTGATCAGGTCCAGCACCTTTGCCGTGCTCCAAAGGGGTGCGCGTCTTCCACGACGGGCTGCCATTGTTGCTGATGATCGGAGCTGCACTCCACTCCACGAGGAAGAGAACAGGAAGTGAAACAGACGAGAAATTCGAAAATCCCGGGAATCTGATCAGGGCGGGGACTGTTTCATCACAGCCACAGAGCGGGTGGGGGGAAGACCAGAGAGGACGACTTTGGAATGCTGGGACACTTCCGGAGGCCAGTCATTGCGCGGTAAGCGTACACACGAGTGGAAAGGCGCAACAGCTGTTCCGCGTTAACTGCTACCACCCTCGTCCAAGTGATTTTTGTATTGCGCTACAACAAGGCAGTTAACGCGTAATAGCCCTATTCCACATGTGTACGCTGTTGTTGGTATCGCGCGGTAATGATTGTTAATGCGCGATAAAGTGATCGTGTGTACAAGGCCTCAGAGTTACACCTGGAAAAAGGGAGGGGATGGAAAGTTTGATAACAAGACCCTTGGAAGTGTGAAACAGCTTATTTCTGGGGCCTCTTATACCAGAGTTGACTTTTGCTTAAGGTAATTGGTATGATGATCTGCAGTGGCAAAATGCTTACAGGGGCTAGTCTTTGCATTTGAAACTTTTACTTTAAGCCTCCATAAATAACAAGCATTAGTCCACTGTGGCTTTTTCAACACATGCCAAAATGGAAGCACATAAAATAACGTGATTTCTAGCAGGTAAAAATAAGCTTCACTCATGATCTCCCAATAGAAATCTCAAATCTTAGGATTTTTTCCCCAGGCCCTGGCATTTGCTCCCCTACCAGCCTGGGAAGTGGGAGAGAGGGGACTCCATTTGAAACCCATCTCCCCTCAGACTTGGGAGGGTGAAGATCCCTAAGAGGATCAAAGCTGAGGATGGGTGAGCTGTACTATGTCTTCAGGATGGAGGGCAGCTGATGGAGGTTGGGGGACTGAACTAATCCCTGAATTAAAGGGGTTTGGCTGGGGACAGAACTGAGGGGATAGGGTTAATTACTGGGCAGGGGGTGAGGGGGGCAGAGGTGGGGATACAGGTCCTGTACCAGGGGGCAAAATCACCTTCCAGTACCTGTGGGAGAGAGGGCAACCCTAAATTGTTACATACACGCTGGGATGGGCAGGGGGAACTCAAACACAATAAAGTAGTTTAAAACCACAACTCCATTTCCTCCAGTCACCCTCCACTCCCTGCTTAATTAACAACAAACAAACAAGAAAACCACATTTCAAAGCACAGAATAAATTTTAGGCACATCATATGGTCTGCAGAATTCATAAATTGGGTCATCATTGGCACTCCTGGCTGCGGGATGATCCCCAGGCCACCCACCCTTCAAATGACCTCACTGTACAGGTGGGGGGAAGGTGACCAGTCCCCACCTGCCACCCTGGAGAAGGGGGGGGGACAATCCCAAACCTACAATTCACTGCTGCTCTGGCTGGTCACCAACCCATGGGGCAGGGGATGATCCACAGCTTGCTCCCCAGACCCACTGGACTGACCTGGGGATTGATCCCCTGCTCCCAACACCACCTTCAGGTTTCCCCTCCCCACACACACAGTACTTACTGGTATTGTGTAGAAGAAGCTGCTCCTAAATAAAGCAGGGTGCAGAGGCGTCAACTGCAGTGCTGCGTGGCTGAGCCAGTGCAGCAGGGGAGAGAGGATTTAAAGTTCCTTCTTCTCTCCCTGCTAGTGCCTGAGCTACAAGCTGCAGCTGGCTCAGTTCTCAGCTTAGCTCCACCTCCCCTGCAAACAGGCTGTCTGCTCATGAGCCTGATGGGGAAAATAGATCTGGGGCTCAGGCTGTTCTACTCAGGGCCGATGCCCTGCCAGCCCGACGGCAACGATGCCTCTGGCGAGAAGACCTATGGACTTGAAGGGAAATTCTCTGAATCCTGTAGCTAAGGCCAGGGGAATAAAGCCTGTCTTATTAGAGAACCAGGGGCAGTATGGAGCATGCTAAAGGCAGTGTCTCTGGCCAAGAGTAGGGTCATTGAGGCTATATGAGATGGTTGGTGAATGACTGTATGTGGATTTTTGAAGGATATATGCTGTCTTTCTAGTAGCAGAGTGTTTATCTGAATAGTTAAAATTATGAAAGATAATGGCAAGTACATCATCCAGAGAATAAACCTGTCCAGGAAATATATCATTGGGTTCCCCTAGGATTCCAGTCAAGCATTCTAGTTACACCCACTTTTTTATGTGAGAGATGTGATAGATTTGGTAATTTCCAGATCAAGTCCAACCCCCTGCACTGGAACAGGACCAAGTAAATCTAGAACAGTGATACTGAGATTCAGGCTTGTGACCCGTAAATGGTTCTTTAATGTGTTTCCTGTGGTGCTTTGCTGCACATTATATTAAAACACTGTGTGATTTAATTATTAACTAATCTAAGTTATTAACTAATCAAGGTGCTTTTACTATGTTAGTAACCAGTTGTAGTTGGTAGAATAATACTTGATCAGTTATTTTGCTGTGAGAATAATATATATAAACTAAATATTTCCCCTTTCATGCTGTTTAAATAAGAATATATATATATATAATACTACAGTAAATGTAACAATGAGTTCATGCTACTATGGATCTTCTAGGTAATGTTGATTGCTAATTTGGCTCTTGAACCACTGAGGTCTAAGTATCACGGATCTAGACCATCTATGACAGATATTTATCCGAACTGTTCTTAAATAATCTCTAATGACAGGGACTCCACAGTATCCTTAGGAGCCTATAGCAGAGCTTCACTATTCTTACAGTTAGAAAGTTTTGAACCACCCAGACTTTTGGAGGAAAGTATGTAGAAAACACAACTACCTGCATATAACTCATCCTCCTCCCCAGATTAGGCTATTACTACTACTGCTGATGACTTCAAGCACTTCTAGGAGCTGTTTAAGAAAATGGCTGATAATCTTGAGATTCCCACTCCAAGATGTTGCTGAGTCACAGCACAGCCTGCTGATGATCCTACAAATCTCAGCCTCTTTCAAAATTGCTGTCCCTATGGACGATGGCCTCATCAAATCAGCCCATAAAACCTGGCAAATGCCAGCCATTATTTCCCCCAATTCTCCATCTGCACAAGGGCTGACAAAAAATATTATGTCCCCACTAAGAGCACAGAATTCTTTTTTACCCATCTAACTCCCCAGTTATAGAGACAGCCAATCATAGAGGCAAGCAACAACATTAGAAGTTGACCCCGCAAGATAAGGATGTCAAAAGGCTGGACTTACCTGGCAGAAAAGTAAACACTTCAGCAACCCTGCCATTCAGAGTGGCAATATACATGGCATTATTATTGACCTATGACCACAACAATTATATGAATACATCCCCGATAATGGACATGAACAATTCCAATTCCTCATAAAAGAGGGACAACTGGTTGTGAGAACTGTGTTATAGGCCTCCCTTGATGTTGTGACATTGCAGCTAGAACAGTTACAACTGCAATAGTCATGTGCAGGGTGTTATGCCTCCACTCCACAGCTCTACCCAAACTGCTTCAGTCTATCACAGAGGATCTTCATTCAACAAGGCAGAGCTCTTTGCTGAGAAAATGGATGAGGTCATTCACACCATGAAAGATTCTTGAGCCAAGCTCCAAACCCTTGGGATATACAGCTGCAATGAGGAGAAAATCATTTAGGTGCCAACCTTACAACTCCATATATCAACATTACGCACAACACAGACAATAAGACGAATTTTGCACCAGACAAAGACTTCAGTGGCACCGACAATCAAACCAGGAGCCATCAACATCCCAGGCTGCCCCTTCAAAGCCTTAATTCTGAGACTTTGGTCTAGGGCCTATTCGACCTCCCCTGTTATCCAGATCCAAAAACTATGACAAAAACCATTCAAGCACTGATTACCTTTCTGCCAAAACTGGGTAAACATCACACTGGATAGATGAATCTTAGAAATTTTCCAATCAGGATATACTAGTCCCCTTTATAGGTAGTGTTAAAAATGGATTTATACCATAGAATTGCTTCAAACAAAAATTTCTGTATGGAATATTCATTGATAAAAATACCATGCTCATTCATTCACTTGTAACTCCATATTGTAACCAAAACTCCATTTTAAATTGTTTTCTTCATTTTGTATTGCTCAGCCTAAGTTTTGCTGGGAAACTTTGTTTAGTTGTGTTTTTAACTTAGTTTGGATGTATGAATGAAGGGTGTGTGTGATGGGATCAGTCTCCAACTCCAGCCTGTCCTGATGACAAACTGCTGGCACCACCTTGATGGCTGAAGAACAATGCAATCAAACTCTGTAAAAAGCAAGAAGAATCCACCCTAAAAAGAAAGGGACAAAAAGCCGCATCAAAAACAAGATCAAAGTCACATCTGCCATTAACTGATGACTCATGGTCATACAGTACACTGAGGCAGTGTGACACAGCAAAATCCATGGATAAAAAGATGGGTAAGACTGTGTATCTTTGGATAATGTTCTGCACACCATCCAAGAGCATCAGTGCACAGCTGTGTGCCTGACAGAGACCCCACTCTTCCTCATGCCCAACTTCCCTGGCCAGGTAGCTGCCATGAGCTGCGAATACCAGCCACGAACTCAAGCTACGATCACAATCAACAATCGGAACTGGTAACTATACATGAACAACAGCAGAACATCTGGGGTGCATGCATGAATATTAGTTATTAACACAATTGTGTTTTCCTAATAATAAATGTGGCATATTGCCCTTTCCCCCTTAAAAAGATCCTGGGCGCTCTTTTTGCACAACGTATATCCATCCCTACCAACTAAACCCCTTCCCCATCCCTTTTCAGGGACCCATTTCATGATCATCTATTGCAACAGGAGGTCGAACACAAATAGGTGCCATAGAACACATCATTCATCAACCCAGAAGCAGAGGTTTCTATTACAATTACTTCTTGACCCAAAAGAAGATTGGAGGAAGGAGTCCCGTCTTTAATTTCAGAAAGTTGAACATGTTCATAAAGGTGCAAAAATTCAGATGATCACTCTTTCTACCATAATACTGGTGCTGGAATGGGTGGGGAGGGGGACTGGTTTGCAGCCCCCTACCTTCAAGACGCATATTTTCATATAACTATTCATCTGGCACACAGAAGATTCCTGAGGTTCACATTAGGAAACAATCATTACCAATACGTGGTGCTACCCTTCGGCCTTTCCACTCCATGGGTCTTTTCCAAAATGCTTGCTGTTGTAGCAATATGTCTATGCAGAGAAAGGATCACCATATTCCCTTTCTGGATGATTGCTTGATAAAGGCACACAGTTAACTGCAGGCCATTCAAATGGTGCAGCTTACAAGGTCATTCCACCAAAAACTAGAACTAATGATTAAGAACAAGAAATCTAAACTAGAACCTGTGCAATGGTTTGAGTTCATAGGTGCTTATCTGAATTCCCTCATAGCCATGGAATCTCTACCAAGAGACAGATTTGATGTGATAGTGAACTTGGAATCACAATAGAGAACAGCCCAACTTTGAGTGTACACACTCTGGGTGCGTCTGCACTTAGAAATGAAGTCGATTTAAGCTTGCTTAAGTCAACTTAATTTAATCTGCGTCCACACTACATTTTCCTTAAGTCGACTTAAGCAGCTGCTTAAGTCGACTTAAGGAAAATTTAAGTTGACTTTACTAAACCTCGTTTTAAGTTGACTTTGCTGGCTAAGTCGACTTTAGAAAGTCGATTTAGCCAGTGTGGACGTGGAGTCGACTTAGGGGGCTTTAGGGCTTCCCCACTGCCCTCCCTGCCAGGGTGGCTGGCACAGCCACAGCCTGGCGTGCCCCCCCACAAGGCAGGGCAGAGCCCTGTCCATCCTGCTCCTATGCCCTGCCAGGATCCCTATCCCCCTTTGCCCCATTGTACCAAGGTACAATGGGGCAAAGGCTGAGCCCCCTGGCACTTGGCAAGGGGTGCCCCCCCTGCCAGCGTGGACCTGTCCCAGGTCCACCTAGCCTCTACAAGTCGACCTAGGTGTCCAGTGTGGACGCTCTAGGTCGATTTGGCAGGGTCCCCTCTAAGTCGACTTAAAGTAACAAGTGTAGACATAGCCTGTGGGACATATGCCAGCCACTACCTTCATAGTGCAACATGCACAGATACACATTCAAGCTTTACAACTATGACTCTCGACAGTGTACAGACCACACAGTCAAAACCAAATGATCATTGAAATGGTGGAAAGAGCCCAACAGCTTTATAAACAGGGATCCCATTCACATGAGAAACACCCTCAGTTATGATCACTACAGATGCGTCCTTGATGTTCTGGCGAGCACACCTATAGGAACACGCCAAACAAGGAAGGTGGTCCCTAAACAAAACAAATCTGTTAGACCCACGTTCAGTCTGCAATGCTTGTCTTCACTTCCTACCTCTTATAGCAGGCAAATCCATAAAGATAATGATGGACAACATTCTGTGCATATTTTACATCAGCCAACAAGAAGGAGCAAGATCCAACTTCCTGTGCACAAAAGCAATAAAACTACGGAACTGGTGTATACACCAGAACATCAATATTTCAGCTGCTTACTTGTCTGGAATTCAGAATACCACCACAGATACCCTCAGTAGGCACTTTGGTAATAATCACTAGTGGAAGTTACAAAACAGGATCCTGAAAAAGATTTTTTCAGCAATGGTGTCACCCTATAATTGATCTATTTGTCACAATGCAGAATCACAAATGCCCCTATTTCTGCTCAAGAGCAGGATTAGGAAGAGGATGGAGGATGCATTTCTCCTTAGATGAAATGCACATCTCCTCTATGCATTCTTACCCATCCCACTCATAACCAGAACCATACAAAAAAATCACAAATACAAAGTGAGAGTAATAATGATAGCCTCATTGTGGCACAGACAAACATGGTTTGCTTACCTGATGCAGATGTCACTCCATACACCAATCTCTCTTCCACTGATCAAAAATCTCCTATTTCAGGACATGGGATGCATCCTTAAACCAGATCTGAAAAAATTACACTTGACAGCCTGGCTCCATGTTCAGAACAAGTAAAGCACATATTACTAAATAGCAGAAAACCTTCTACAAGAAAAACTTACCCCAAAAATGGCACAGATATGGTGCCAAATGAAGCAAGTCTCTGTAACAACTGTTCCAATCCCAATCATACTTGACTATCTTCTTAGTCTAAAAGACACAGGGTTATCCATTAACTCATTCTAGATACACCTAGCAGCCATCACCACTTTCCACAACCACATAAATGATAAGACAACTTTACACATCCAATTGTGAAATGTTTTATGATAGGGATACAGAATTTATATCTGGATATATGTCCCCCCACAATACCATGAGACCTAACCTAGTCCTAAGAACCATCATTAAGTCACCATTTGAACCCTTAGTGACATATTTGTTAATGTGTATGTTGGTGAAAGTATCATTCTTAGTGACCAGCACATCAGTGTGACCTATAGGTGAACTCAGACCACTCATGGTCCATCCAGTGTCCACAATCTCCACAAAGACAAAATGACTCTTAGCCCATACCCAAAATTTCTCCGCAAAGTCACACCAGCATTCCATCTAAATCAACCTATTCACTTACCTACATTTTATTCAAAACACCGCAACAATCCACTGGACATCAGTTGAGCCATAATGTTTTCCCTGGAAAGAACAAAACCATTCAGGAGATCCTCCAAACTTTTTGTATCAGTCGCAGTATGATCCAAAGGGAATGCTGTATCCACACAAAGACTCTCAAAGTGGATTTCAGGCTGCATACATACATGCTGCATACAAACAAGTGTGTCATAACCACAAGGGATAAGAACACATTTTATCAGGTCAGTTTCTACATCCACAGCCTTCCTATGTAATGTACCTGGGTGTCAGCTCATATGTTCATGAAACATTATTGACCAAGCATCTTAAGTTGATGCCGGACTTTCAGTATTCTCGTCCATACAATTTAACAAATCTGTCAGCTGAGGCAACCACCTGTAGTGGTGTACCCACAGGGACACTACGTGAAGAAGAGAAGGTTACTCACCTTGTACAGAAACTGAGGTCCTTCAAGATGTGTATTCCTGTAGGTGCTCCGCTACACACCCATCTCCCTTGTATTTCAGAATCAAATGTTAGGGCTCCACTGTAGAAAAGGAACAGAGGAGTTGGGGTTGCACACACCAAAAAGGGCATCAACGGCACCGCAAGATAGGAATGACGCATGTGTGACCCAGACAAGCACTGCTGGTAAAAGTCTCTGATTGGGGATGTGAGGATGTGCAAACACCTGGAGTGGAGCACCCATGGGGCTTACATCTTGAAGAACGTAACTTTCTATTACATGGAATGCCTCTATATCTGTGTAGCTTTCTTTGGTGATAAGGCAGTAAACCTCTCCCAGACTAGATACAATTGAGAGTAGTTAACTTTAATGATTGCACTGTTACCAGTCATAGGTAAACAAAGGAAGGTGGCTGGAATTGGGAAAAGCCACTTTCTCTAGCTTGTAAGTAGTGTGTTGGGGTTTGGAGAGTGGAAAATTACCAGTGCTAGGACAAAAGAACTTGGTGGTTGTGGGGACTGTGACAGGGTGTGTTAAGTTTGGAAGGACCCATCATAGGGACTGCTGGAGTGGCCAGACATGGGCCAAAAGGGCCACATAAAAAGGAACTGCAGAGACAGAACAGTCAGTTGCTACCTTGAGCTGCAAGAAAGAAGACTGGATTCCTGGCTGGCTGAAAGAGTAGCAGGACCAGGGACAGCTCAATTCAGGCAGGACTGAGCCCAGGGAAGGCTGCAGAAGAGTAGGGGAGTGAAGAAGGAGCTCCTGGCAGCAGGGCCAAGCAAGCACTGACCCCAGAACCTAGGCAGACCAAGTGAGGATACAAGGATGGTTGGTCTGGTTAGCGACTGAGCCTAGGAGGGCTGCTGAAGGGACACACTAATGAAGGGTACCATGATGGGTCCTGCTGGGCTGTTAGAGAGAGGAGTGTCTCCTGGGAGGAAGCCTGGCTAAAGACTGTATACCCAGAAGGGGTTTTATTTGTTCTACCTGCAGACTCTTGTGTCTCTTTGGCTAAATCACTGAAGACTTGCTGAAGAAACCATCAGACAAAGAGTGGGACCTGGGAGGGGTGGGTGCCACCCCATTCAAAACTGAAAATTGCAGACTTGCACTTGGCCAAAGGAGAGCACTTGTGAGAGGTGGGTGCTGCAGGGTATGTAAACTGAAGGGATTCACATAGCCACATAAGAAGCTCTGGGCAGGAGGAGAAGAGCTCAAGATGTTTTCATAGTTGGAGGGGTGGGGTAGGAGCTGGTTTAGCTGCAGAATCAACCAAGATCAGAGAATAGATAAACTAAATGAGAAAGTCACATGTTTGACTGGAGTTCTTGAAAAGGGTATGTTTAAACTACAGGAAAAGTCTGAGGGGTCAGTACTGATATCAGGGGCTAAACATTTGACCACAAAGCCTCAGCTTTCAGGAGCTGGTGCTAGACAAGAGGTGTGCCCTCAAGCATGTATCTAGAGGTCCCATGACAGTGGCAGTGCTTGGACTCTGGTAGGTCTTCAGAGGCACATGGGTTCCAGTGATGGGTTCCCTCTCAACAGTCTAGTGGGTCACCAGAAGGGGAATCTCAACTAAATTGGTGACCAAGGCCTTACAGCTTACAGAAGAGAATGTCTTGGATCAGAGAGTCTCTTCTTAGTCCAAGCACCAAAATCAGTATTCTGCTTCTTCTTCGAATGATGTCCTCCTGGGTGCTCCAGTAACCTCTACAAACCTCGTAGCTGGGTTTTCAGAGTGGCTTGTATTGCCAAGGATAGGACTGTACATCCAAGTGGATGATGTCCGCAGAGGAATCATGTATGTTGATGTAAGGTTGGGCATTTCAGAGGATGCCCATGTAGCATTCTTACATATATCTGTGATTGGAATATTATTGAGGAATGCAAAAGAGGTAGATAGTGTTCAATAGATCTAGATAGTGCTCCTGTTGAGAGTGTCCTTATCAAGGTAGGTGATCACCTATTATGGAGTTCACAGGAAAGGCTTATGAACTATGAAATCCACTTAGAGAATTGTTGTTTCAATATAATAATGCCTCTAGACCTTTTGGTGGTGGATATGAACAGTCATGATGATTTTTTGAATGCTCTGTTTCTATCCAAGTAGAACAAAATGCATGCCTCATGTCTGATATGTAAAGGGCTACGTCCTATTGAGTATTGTGTGGTTTGGGCAAAAAGGAGGAGATATGTATGGTTTGGTTCAGATGAAAGGACATTATAACTATTGGTAGAAATTTTGGGTGTGGACTAAGTGTCACTTTGTCTTTATAAAATACTGACTATGGTGGTAAGGACTGAGATTTCTCCCATCTGTTGAGCAGATGTAATGGCAATGAGAAGCACCATTTTCATTGCTAGATGTAGATGTTAGCATGTTGCCAATGGTTCAAACGTGAGTCTAGTCAGAGAGTATAGGATTAGGTTGGAATCCCAGGTTTTATGTGTGGGTTGCTGAAATTTGCTGTTTATCCCAGCAGGGCTGACTAAGAATCTAGCCCAATTACTTTGCTTTCTCTCAAAGGGCTATGAACTGTAGGCCAGTGATTACAAGTAATCAAACAACTGTTTTAAAGCAGAGTACATTTATTTAAGGTCAAAAGCATAGAGCAAAAACAACAATAAAAGGGTGTAACACGTATCATCAGTCACTCATCTTCTGGGTAGGGAAATCTTGCCTTCCCACTCTTCAGTAACGTTTGCTTTCTTCCCTCACCCTTCCTCCAGTCCAAGGATCGCATCTGTTCATTGGAACAAAATAAAGGCCCCTGCTCAGGTTAAACTCAGCCTTTTATGTCAAAATACTTTTCTTTAGCTCCTTGAATCTGATCTGAACTGGTATACGAAACCACCTCAAAGAGTGATATTTTTCTAGAGGTGTTTACGTCGGGTGCGGCAGGAGGGAGGAAGAAGCTTGCCAGGTTATGGAAGCTGTTCAGGAAGGAACTCCCTCCCCAACCATCCAGCATACCATCCTTGACTCTCAGAGATAAAAATAACATGTGTCAATAGCATTCATAAAGCTAATACTAGGGTCCTCAGTGATATTGAATGTGGGTGCAATATGTCACGTGTAGGACAAGAGATGATACTCTCACTGAATAATATGGATATATAGAAAATGAACAAGATGCATATAGTTTCTGCCTGTTCCTCTTTTGCTTTTATAAAGGAGAAATCATCTCACCCCTGTATCCTGTAAAGTAGATTCAATCCATGATACTACAGATACAGACAACTCAAAGAGAAGGCAGTGTCAGAGAACGAGGGCATGATTCTGATCATTTGAAATGACCATGTTGAAGGTGAGCATTGGTTTCTGTCAGTTTAGCCTAAACGACCAGAGTTTTAATTTTCGTTTCTCTTTGGGTGCATGTGTAACCCATATGCCTAAAAAAGGCTATCTCTTTAAGAGACCTACTGAGGGTGGGTTACTGTTGCTGGGCAGATTAGCTACCCACAACCAGAAACTTCCAGAAGCAGGGAGTGGTAGCATTTTGAGCATGCTCCACAGCATCACTTGCTGGTGTGACACAAGTGACATGTTGTGGTCAGTCAGATCACATAAGAGCAGCAGTCTGTGCAGACAGCAGGCAGGAACTGCTTTGAGAAGAGCCCATGTGCTCAGTTTTCAGGAGAGAAGCTGAGCCAGGAGTGAACAAGATGTTTTCTCCTGCTAATGGAGTCATCTGCAACAGATTTTGCAGACATGTATGTGGGACTGAGGGCTGGTTGCAAAGGAGAAGGAAAAGCCTGCATGGAATTCTACAGAAGATTCCTGCAATGAGAAGAAGAGGACAGCTATTTCTTGCCACTCAAGCCTCTACATTCGAACAAAGACTGTAGCTGAGAGTTGGGTGAATTCCACCTGGACTTTGGGACTCTTGGGTATCTTCCCTACAGGGGTTTCTGTAGGGATTGTTCTTGGTTAATTGTATTTTGTTTTCTTAGGATAAGGTTTATTTAGTTAGTAGTGAATAAAATTCATTGTTATGTTTGTTTTTAGTAGTATTTTAATGTGGGAGGGTAACTCTGAACAATCTTTGCTGTGAGTCCCTTACAGACTGGATCCTGGGTCTCCAGCTGCTTTCTCCACAGGGATTGGGGTTGATTTCTGTGAGGCATTGGAGAAGGGCAATTAAATGAATTTTAGCCCACCCGAAGGTTACACATGCATTATAGTTCAGTGATGTAAAAGAACAATCAAACTCCTCCTCCCCCCAAAACCCAAAGCAAAATCCATATTTTGCTGTTTCTTAAATCTTATTTATTATGGGGAAATTTCTGACACTAAAGAAAAATTCAGAATGACTGTACTGGTTTCAATTTCACCGACAGGAATTTGAAATTTAAACAGATTGAATTCGATCATGCAGATCTCATAAAAGCAAAACTATTGATTTCAGGTGTTTTGCCTTTGTGACTACAGGAGAATTGGGTTTATAATGTAAGAATCTTGCATATTTGCCCTAATTGTGAGGTGTTTTTACTTTTAAAAGTACTCCCAGGAATGAATACTTCAGAATTTTGATTTTCAGGTTTTTTTTTCTTCATGCAAATATTTTTGGTAAATATAGACCTTTCAAATGTATGAAAGGGACAAGCTAGAATCATTAGTTGTACAACTGCATGATATATTTTTTTAAAAGACAGAGTCTCTGCGATTCTTTAGCTGTGGGAACTGGAGAACTGTTTCCTAGCTCTGTCAACATTTCTGGCTGTCAATTAATTAGAATATATATTCCTATTAATTCAGGAAAGCATGTGATACTTCCTTTATGTGCTCTATGAAGCTTTTCTATGTAATTCTGACCTGAGTTCCTATCTCTACACCTACAAACTTGAAAATTCAGTAGAATGTTTTTTTTTCTTCTCTTAAGCAAAGTATTCTCTACTTTCCAAAGAATGTAGTAGTTTTATGCCCTATCTCATTTCTCTTATGAATTAAGCAGCTATTGAACTTAGATCTTCAGAGTTAAAGGAATAGGTAATGAGTAACTGAATGACCTAGGGAAATTCAAAATATAGAATGTCAGTGTTCATTATGATACTACTAAAATCACCTAGTTAGAAAATTTCCTTACAAGCCTGAAATTCAACTTGAGTTTGTTAAAGCATTCATGAACCTCTGGAATGACCCTAGGCCAATTAAAATTGCACAAAATTAGTGATTTTGTATAATTCCAATATTATATAATTCAAAAAAAAAAATTCTAGTTTTTGTTGGAGTTTTGCTGTGACTATTTGGTTTTTTGACCTCAGTGTGAAACTCAGGAGATGTTATATACACAAATTGAAAGCAAGGAAAAGATTTAAAAAATCACAATTTTGTATGGTTGTATTTGGTTGTTTCATCCTAGCTCAATTATTGTTCTTGATAATGAAACTGACAATGAAAAGAACTGGTATTAAGGAAGTTTCAGGCAATGACTATAAGCTTTCTGCTGTTTGAAAAGGAAGGAGGACAAAGACAATGAAAAACAAAATATCCTCACAAATTTTAATTCCTTCTTGTTTCATTGATCAAAGAATGTCTACAAATCTTGAGAGAATGTAATGTTGTGACCTATGTACATTTCTTTGCAAATATAATCTATACAATAGTACAGGCTAAAAAGTAAAAGAAAATGTTGATCTTGTGAATCAGGATTAAGATGTGTTAGTTGATGAGTTTGGAAAAACAATAAATAGTAAGCCTCTGGATAAAAAATGTAGAGGCTTCTTGGAAATCCACTAGTAATTTTTGCAGTTCTTCAGAAAAAGTATAATCATTGCTGAAAGGCAGCCAGAAAAGGAATCTACAAATAAGATAATATTGTTATATTGATGATGATATATAACCAGCTCTGAAGTAATAATATTTAAGAAGGAATGAAATCTTATCCAAAATGAGATCATGCGTACTTACACTACTTCATTTACTCTATTCATAAGAAAGAAGTGAAGTTTATAATTGAGAAATCTTATCTATTAGCATTTGTAATACATCACGGTTTATATTTTAGATTAACGGATTTTGAAATTGTCAGCGATTGTCAGCCATATATTAGCATGTAACAATACATACATATGAATAGAAGATTGCACACTATCTCAAGAGAAAGGTGTTTTCTGCTGAATACCACTTTGCCCCTTGTAAAAAGTACTACTTTATTCACCGATAATGAACCAAAATGATAACATTTTACAACAATGTTACTTCAGTGTTTTCAGTGAATTCTTCAAACTAATTTAGTTGTTTTATAAGTGAGTCTCTGCCATTATGGGCATAAAGCATATGATGTTCCATTTAATTCATTTTTATTAAAACATTTGCATGTAATAAAGTTCTTTGTATGTGAAAAGGAGTGAATACAATTTAATGCCTTTTAAGGATATTCTTGCTATGCTTTTTATTTTTAAATGATTTTTTTCAGTCACTTACGGCCAGATTCACAGTAAATTATACTGGTTTTCTGGTTGTAATTGTCAGAGTGTACCAACAAGCCTGGCATGCAGTCTGGAAATGGTGAAATGCTTTTTTGGCTGTTCATAAAAAAAAGTGTGAAAATGTTTATTTTACTATGTTGTCATATTTCTCAGCCTTTTACAAGAACCAAAATAGATCACTGAAGAAATCATCTAGTTTTCCTTTGCTGCAAGCATTCTAGTTTAGTTAACCACATATGATTAATCAAACATATGTTATCTTTCAAAGAAATCAGTATCAGTCAGTTATCTCTTAGTTCTCCTCTCCTTGGTATACAATTGATATGGACATGGAAGCAATGAGTTGTATATCATATCATTATTAAATGAGGGAGACCACAACTTTAGGAAAAAACCTTAAGCAACAGGAATCACTCCCCAAACTACACATGAGAGTTGTTCCAGTGTGGATTTCAATAGGGCACCAATTAGTATGACCAGATAGTAAGTGTGGAAAATTGGGACAGGCTGGGGAGCAATAGGTGCCTATATAAGACTAAGTACCAAATATTGGGACTGTCTCTGTTTGGGGTCACATCTAACACCGATGGCCCTGGTTTCTAGAAACCCGATTGTGGGTATTAGGGCATGATGCCTTCTATTCCTTCAAGCCTGGCCAGAGACCCTGATCAGAAGCCAGAGTTCCAGCCAATTCCCCTCTTCCTTACAGGAGATAAGAGCACTAATGATGGCTTCTCCCCAGCAACAAAAGCAGATAGAAGCTAGTCAATCTGTCCCTTGTGCCCTGCTGTCTAGTGACAGCAGGAGTGGTCAGGACAGGCTTTATTGTCTGAATGCCATGTGAGAGCCTGCCCCTGCCATATAGGGAAGCAGTGATAAAACTATAATTTAATGGCCCTGGAATCTTCCTAATCTCTGGGCCCCCTTCCCATAGGAATCCATAGGACTGAAATTTATTAAATTTGTGGGATCTGGGAATGGCATTCCCTGGGGTTTCCACTTACTTTAACAACTGTAGGGAAGGAGGGAATGAGAAGAAAGCAGCACCCTCCCCAGCAGAGAAAGAAACAGGTAGCTAAGGGGTGTGCATCTAGTACTGCTCCAACTGCTCATGCTTGTTTTCCCTTCTATCTAGGAAATGTTCCATTGCCCCAGAAAGCTATCAAAGAAACACCCGGGCTAGTGAGGTGAGCATTGGTTTTAACTGCCACACAGTTCCCGTACCTTCTCCCAACAAGTTTGATCCAACTACAGTTGAAGCCAATTGGAAGTATTTCTTTGACTGATTCTAAATTATTCTTGATCAAAGTCAATAATGCTATCTATTTACAAATAGTTCCACCTTCTTAAATTAAGATTCACCATGATTTCACACTCTTCCCCCCATTCTGATTTGTGTTTTATTTGCCTGCTTATTGCTTCCTGAGTCCCCGTTCTTTGTTTGGCTTTTGGCAGGCCAGATTAAGTCCTGACTTAATCCAAGTTTTCCATAATATAGTTTTAGGCAAGTACACCTTGTTATAGTGGTGAATTTTAAACCATCTTCATTTGCCAGCAAGTACCACACAGCTTCCACAGTTATTTTTGACTGTTAGTATAATGAAAAACTAAAATATTTTATAAAACTTTAAAGTAAATATTGACAAATGTTAACTTTGAATAGCCACAAGTCTGTTACATTTTATAATACTTCAGTTATTCAAATCTCTGTTGGAGACAATACAAAGAGAGAGCATCCGCCCCTACCTTTTGCTTTGCCTTTCTTTAAATTCATTAAATCTTGATCCTTTAGGCCTTGTGTACACTAGAAAAATAAGTTGACCAAACATATGATAAGTCAACTTAAAACCATCGCAGTAATTACTGCGATGGCTGATGTCCACACTACCCTCCTTGGATCAGTGGAGCTCATCCTTACCAAAAGCAGTTCCACTGACCTATGATGAGCAGTTTAGGGAGCTAAAAGCCTGATCTCTCAACTCCCTGCTGGGAGCCTCACAGGCTCCTGGGCTCCCTGTTCCCCACTGGGAGCCAACCCTGGGCTTCTCCAATCCCCATTTCCTGCCAGGAACCGGAGGAAGCTTCCTGGGTTTCTTGCCCCTGTGGAATGGGATCCAGCTGCTCCAGTTTCTTGGCCCCCTGCCAGCTCCCTGTCTGGAGGGCAGCCTTGTCAATTTCATGGCTGAGCTGTGAAATAGACGAGACTGCCCCAACTCTCTGAGGGGAAGAAAGGAAGACCAGCCACCTGGGCTTCTTGCCCTGCTCCCATCTGGGAGCAGAGATCAACCAGCTGCCTGGGCTTCTCACCCAGCTAAAAGTGGAGTTTGATGAGCTGCCTGGGGTTCTCTCCTTGCTGGGACTGGAGACCAGCTGCTCAGTGAAATTTGCAAGAATGATAGTCCTACAGCCAAGGTAAGGAACTCAGTATCTACATTGACACTGTATCACCCTAACTATGCTGACATACACCCCACACCGAGGTATTTTATTATGTCAGCATAGCAGGGGAGTTACATTGGTGGGAGGACCATTTAAGTCTGTACTCTCTAGTGTAGGCCAGCTCTCGTTCTGTCTTGTTGCTCTAAGGTGGCTTTGTGCATCTATTACATCTTTTCTTTGCATGAAGCAATTTCTTAAAATCTCATTCTTTTGTTAATAAATGTCTCAGCTATGACCTAAGCCGTCTGTCTCTGTGTGGGATGTTAGGCTTGCCTGGGTAACCAGAAAGTACATTTTGTGACCTGAATGCTGTGGCTTGTTGACATATCTGTCTGTGGATTGGTTGATGAGAAAAGCAAATTTTCCTGTAGTTTGACATTTTAACTTTGATAGTAGCATAGATGAACACTATTGAGTGACACAATTTAAAATTTTCTTTTTTTTTCCCATTTCAACATCATCTTTCTTAGTGCAACTGTACTCAAACTGACCTTTGCTATCTCTGTTTCTGATTCTCATATGCTCACTTGCAGTAAGGGCTATATGCTGTAAGTAATGAAGGTCAAATTTCTGTGCCCTTGTACGTTAACCCAAAGATTTCCAGCCTTCTTTAGTCCTTTCATACACCAGCTGCTGCAGTAATAAAGGTCAAGAAGCTGCTAAAGGTTTTAGATCATTGGATTTTAGCTTATATTTATTCATTTATCTGATGCTTTCTCTAGATTCATTGTAACACAGTTATTTATTCAACTTCATGATATTAAAAAAATCTGAATTTTCCAATTTCATAATGGCCTTGAGTGAAGTTTATTATACTTTGACTATATACTAGTGTATAGATTTTCCAACATGGACAGAGAAATCCCCTTTCATTTCATTGTACCATTGACTACCTGACTGTTAATGCACACTGAATACTGTATCTCACATTCATATAAAACCATATGTTAAACTTTCTAAATCCAGTGGCAGCATTCCCATTGACTTCAGGGAAACTATGAGTTGGCTCCAAGAAAATAGTAGCCGGTCTCCTAGATCCCCTGTGCAGTAAACAAACAGAATTTTGGTGTGAATGGGATTGGGCACTTACTGTTCACATCAAGTAAACTAGTTGATTTCATAGTACTATGTAGAATAATTACCTCAACATTACTTCAGTACACAATCATGGCTTGGTCCTTTCTGTTTGTTGTTCCTGCCATAAAACTGTCTACAGTTTGGATCTTCAAATTTTATTTACTTCTTAAAAAAAACGGGCCATGCAAAAGTCTGAGTGCATGTATACCAGTATTGCAAAAATACAATAACCACTTAGGACTGGTGTCCAATAGTTTGAACTCTCTCAGGCCCCCATGTATCCACTCAAAACTAAAATATTTCTTATGTCCCCCACCTATCTTCTCATCACTACTATGGAGGGACAACCTAGGAGGATATGCCTTGTAGCAAGATCTGAAACTGAACAAATTTGTATTATTATGAACTAAAGAAGGAAGCATATAACCCAATTGTGGATCCCTCTCTGAGAATGCCCTGCTCTTCACTCTCACAGTTAAAGCTGGTTGTTTGATATTTCAGTGTTTTAGATGTGCTCAGCTGCTGCTGACAGCCACCTACTAGACGGCACAGCAAGGAAGTGTTTTATTTTATATATTGCTCTTAGTGATATGGATGCTTGCCGACTAGGTATTCCCTAACTCATTTTGTCTCAGGCATCAAAAACAGTCTTTAGGTAGTAATTAGCTTTGGTCATTTTTGACTTAATGTGGATTTGAACTAGAGAGAGAAGTGAAAGTTTCAATCACTAATCTCCTGAGCTGCTGTGGGAGAGTGTTATGGGTGAAAAAGTACCCTGTCATGAGGCTTTGTGTTTAAAACCTCCTCCCTCTCCCTTCCTAGGCCACAGATCCTGTCTGCTGTTGGAACTGATCTGCAGAAGGAAGCCAGATGGCAGCTATATTGAGCTGACAGGGCAGCTTCGCTGCAGAGGGAAGGGTGCTTCCCTCCTCTCCCCCTGTAAGAATATGTTTTTATGAATGTGGCTTTTATATGTTTGATCTCATATTATCCTTTTTAAAAATGAAAAGCCATTCTTTTTTTGTAGTTTGCAAAAGTTACTGATCATGCCAAAAAGCCCTAGCTGAGCTTCAGGTGGAAGAGCTAAGCAAATGTTAGAGTAAATATCTAAAATGGTGCCTATAGATCTAGTTGCATTATTCCTCTTAATGAAATGGCTTTAGAGGCTTTCAAAGAATACCCCATAATGAAAAAGAAACAAAGCACATTTCCAGAGAGACAATCTATCAGTCTTTACTAAAGACCATAGCTTGTTTTTTGGAACCTATTTAAATCAGCTAGAAATTTGCCCCAGACAATTTAGTGAGTTATAAGGGGAAGGGGACATCAGACAGACTCTACTCAGTGGAATCTGAACCAAACATTTGAATAGCTCATGAAGCTTAGACCAAATGCAAGAAATTAATTAAAATGTTTTCAAATTAATTTGTTTGGGATTAACTATGCACATGCGTGTTGTAAAGAACTGCAAAGCATAACTCAACATGCCCTGGAGTTCATTGCTAAGGACTGATTTTTTTCCCCATAGTTTCAGGTTCAAATTTTTCTTTCATACATCAATACAAAATTACAAGCAAGATTACCTGTGTATTATAATTGTGTTGGCATGTATATTTGGTTATATAAATATAATGCAGAATACTTACAGTAAGTGTTAGATCCACAAAGGGGACTTCAGGCAGGTCTACTCTGCCTGCTGTTTTCGGTGGCAGTTGAAGGGAGAGATGCAAGTTACCTAAAATAACTTGCGTATCTCCCACCGACTTCCCTACATCTAGCACGTCCATCATGGTGAGTCGTCTCAGTGTTATTCTACTTACTGGGCTGGTCTTTAGGGATCAACTTCCCGATCAACTGAGCTGGTCTTCACAGCCCAGTCAGTTGATCAGGAAGGTCAATCTGAAGGTGGCAATTTTGCTGCCATCAGTGAAAACTAGCCCTTAGACCAGCATTTCCCAAACTAATTTGGCTACGGAACCCTTTTGGGCTTGTAATATATTGATGGAATGCATACATGCTGGTCCAGGGAGAGGGGAGATTCCATACCAAAAAAGTTGCCATATGTATTGCTCAGAAGTTGATCTAAAAGAGTTAGAAGGAAAAATATCACTAGTATCAATTTTTTTTTTTACAGACCGCCTAGTCACATCACACAGAACACCAGTGTTCTGTGGAAAATAGTTTGAGAAACCTGCCTTAGACTCAGCATATCAATGGCTAACATTTTAGGCATCCTGCTGCCCTGTAGAATCCAGAGCCCTGACTTAGGTACCCAGCCTCCTTAAGCAATTCCATACTTAAGAATGGGATCCACAAAAGCCAGAAACCTGAGAATAGTGTTGCCTAAACTAGCCAATGGGAAATGTCCAGGCAAGGAAATGGGTCTTCAGCCTTTCCCGTCCTACTCCCACGCAAATAATAAAATTCATAGGGGCCCACCTAGATTCCACACAGGCAAAGGCCTTCCTGCCAGAACACAGGTTCCAAAACCTAGTGAATCTAGTGAAAACAATACAGACCTCACAGGTGGTAACAACATTGTCGTGTTTTCAACTTCTAGGCCATATGGACTCAACGATATTTGTTATAAAACACGCACGTCTCCATATGCGACCTCTACAATTGTATGTAGCAAAAATATACAAACCACACAAACATAGTGTTCAATGGGCAATATCTCTACCCAGAGAGATAAAACAAACATTACAATGGTGGGCAACACCACACAATTTGAATGAAGGGTTACTGTTCACACAACAACCTCCAACCATACTAATGTGCACAGTCGCCTCCTTTATAGGGTGGGGAGCACACCTTCAAAAACAACACCAAACTATACAAAGGAAATGGACCTATCAAGACTCCTTACTGCACATAAATCTTTTAGAACTTCAGGCACTACGTAAAGCATACGCACATTTTCACAATCACATAAGACACAAACATGTAAAAATCATGACGGAAAATATCTCATGCATGTTTTATATAAACAGGCAGGGAGGAGCCCGATCAGACTCGCTATGTACAGAAGCCATAAAGCTGTGGAATTGGTGTATCAAAAACTACATAACACTATCGGCAGCATATCTGCTAGGAGTCCAGAACACAACGGCAGATTCACTCAGCAGAATGTTCATTCACAACCATGAATGGGAAGTCCACGACACCATCCTAAACTACGTCTTTGGGATATGGGGCCACCCATTGATAGATCTATTTGCCATGTACCAAAACTGCAAATGCCCGTCTTACTGCTCAAGAGCGGGTTTGGGCAGCAATTCCAAAGGACAACAAGAGTCCTGTGGCAAGTTATAGACTAACAGATTTTCTTCGGCATAAGCTTTCGTGGGTTATAACCCACTTCATCAGATATATATAGCCCACGAAAGCTTATGCCGAAGAAAATCTGTTAGTCTATAAGGTGCCACAGGACTCTTATTGTTTTTAGCTGCACACAGACTAACACGGTTACCCCTCTGGAAATTCCAAAGGAGATGCATTTCTCATCCCATGGAACCATGAGCTGTCTTACACATTTCCTCGACTACCATTAATTCACAAAACACTATTGAAAACCCGGCAGGAACTAGCAACAATGATCATGATAGGCCCAGACAGCTGTAGTACACATTACTCACACAAACGTCATATACAACACTGATCCCGCTACTGCTACGATGCCATCTGCTATCACAGAACAAAGGCAGAACATTTCACCCACATCTGAAACAACTTCATCTCAAGGCATGGCTAATCTCTGGTTCCAAGGACAGGAGCTGCTATGCTCAGATCTGGTGAAACATATCCTCCTAAACAGTAGGAAACCATCCAGATGCAAGACTTACCTGCAAAAATGGCGTATATTCTCCAAGTGGTGCTCTCAATCAGGAAACAACCCATCCTCCACACCCATCCACATCATACTGGAATACCTTCTTCACCTGAAAACAGGAGGACTCTCTTTTAGTTCCATAAAAGTTCACTTGGCAGTGATCGCCACCTTCCACAACCAAATACAAGATTCCTCTAACTTCTCTCACCCAATCATTAAATGATTCTTAGTGGGGATACGGAACCTATATCCAGAGATCCATCCCCCAACACCCACATGGGGCCTTTCCCTTGTCTTAAAGACACTAATGAAACCACCCTTTGAACCTTTAGCCACAAGCTCACTCAGTCACATGACCATGAAGGTGGCCTTTTTAATTACAATAATTTCAGCAAAGATGGGTGAGTGAACTAGCCGCCTTAATGGCGGACCCACCATATACCATCTTTCATAAGGATAAAGTCTCTCTAAGACCTCACCCTAGGTTACTACAATAGATATCTACACTCTTCCATACCAACCAGACAATACACTTACCTGTCTTTTGTCCTAAGCCTCATACAAAGCCAGAAGAAACTTTTCTCCACACACTTGACGTCAGTAGCTCCTTGCCTTCTATCTAGATAGAACAAAGACATTTAGAACCACACCCAGACTATTCATATCGATAGCAAATAGAAATAGAGGCACACCTATCTCGAAACAGAGACTATCTAAATTTATAGCCAAATACATATGTGTTTGTTACGACATAGCTGGAGTAAAACAGCCGGATCGAGTCCAATCACACTCCACAAGAGCTGTCTCTACCACCACGTTCTTCTTTTAAAAGTACCCATAAATGAAATTTGCAAGGCGGCAACCTGGTCATTGACTTATACTTTCATAAAACACTGTAGACCAGGCCTCTAGAGCCAACGCAGCAATTGGTATATCAGTACTCTCCACAATACAGAACAACTCAGAAGGCCCTTCTACCAACTAAGGGCACAGTCTGGGAGTCAGCAACAGTGGAGCACACCCGGGGACACTACTTGTAGGAGAAAAAAAAGGTTGCTCACCTTGGTGGAGTAATTGGAGTTCTCTGAGATGTGTGTCCCCGTGGGTGCTCCACTACCCTCCCTCCTCCCCTCTCTTCTTTGGACATTACTTACCATGCTCCTGGATAGAGAGAAACCTGGGGTGGGGGGTGTGTGTC
Organism: Pelusios castaneus; assembly: GCA_007922175.1. NCBI lineage: Eukaryota > Metazoa > Chordata > Testudines > Pelomedusidae > Pelusios > Pelusios castaneus. The sequence continues at coordinate 8,854,452 of ML685764.1, forward strand.
GGGTCGCGCGAATGTAGAAGAGCGTCAGAGCCACCACGAGTGGCTCCCAGTGAGTACAGCTAAAAACTTCTCTGATCTGTGGAGCACCCCCGGGGACACACATCTCAAAGAACTCCACTTACTACACCAAAGTGAGCAACCTTCCTTTCAGGTCCTTATTTCACAGCAGATTAGAACTTAGATTAGAACCCAGTTCTTCTATATGCAAGGTGAGTGCTTTAACCATTGGGCTAAAGATTATTTTAGAGTCATTACCACAGTCATTGTTTTGGGAGAGGTCCTATCTGGTAGGCGGCCACTGAAAATTCCTACCAGATCAGGCCTGAAAGTGAGCTGGGCAGATCATTGCTTAGTTTGGGCATCCTGTTGTGGGTTAGGTATGAGCTAGGTTCCCAGAAATCAGAATATACGTAACAGCACACATGCAGAAGGCAGAAATTTAGGGACTTGATCAGTGGAAATTTAGGCATCTGAAAGGTAAAGTGGGCAGGGGTTGAGGATCTACATTTTGTATATAGGTGTCTAAAGTGGCAGTTAATTCCTCTGTGGATCTAGCTCTAAGTGATTTAAATTTCTAAGTATGCCAAATGGGATCTTCCATTTGAGACCACACACAATGCACATATAGTACAAGGTTTGTAGAATAATTAACTAGAACTTTGCTTCTTTCAGAATAATAAGATCCATCCCCTTGTGGTTATTCATTGTCTTTACATGTACAGGAGGATGGGTCTTATAACAAGAGCAGCTCACACTAAACAATTTCTTCTGAACACCAAGCACTGAATTCTAGTTGGCATAATTGTCAACACAATGTTCCACATTCCATCTCTGCCACAAACTACCTCCCAAGCACAATGTAAATAGAACATAAGAATTAAGAAATGATGTTATTAACAAGCTGCATTTTTAACCACCATGGGGGGTTTTTTTGGGCTGCCTAGTGTGCCTGAGTACATGTGTTTTAATATAAATAACTTGTGTGTTCTTTAAATATGCTACATTTACCCCTAAAGAAAAAAAAAGACAAGGCCTCAGCTGAAAGTCAGAACTAAACATTAAAAAAATAATTCTAAGAACATAGATTGGATAAAACATTGTGTTTTTTCTTCTTGTTTTAGTGGCGGTTTGTAGCCTTTAAAATGCAGATTTAGAAGAGAAGGAAGGATGAACAACTCGGTGGTGCAGGCGGAAGCAATTACAAGAATCAGGCTGGAATTTTAATACTGATATTCCTCTCTCCACTTACCATATTAAAAATAGTTCAGGGTTCATGGAATCTTTAGGACTTCTAATATAAGTAAATATGTCAGCAATATTTAGGATCATTTGGAATCTGCATGTACATTGTTTTATATATATTTATTTTAATATGCACTTATATATCATATCTATGATACATAAAGACCTACATACACACATATATGCACAAATCTGTGTTTCACATCAACATCTACTGTATGCTTCATGAGGGAGACAAGACCCATGTGTTGTGCAGAAGCTTTTAAAGCTGTTTCATTTATTTTATTAGCCTTTAATGAATGTAATTAGAACCCAAGTAATTAAATGCAATTGTGCTCAGTATGTTCCTGTTGTAAATTGCCCTAAACAATGTGCATGGTGTGAACAAATTTGTGGGATTAATAGAGGATAGATAATGTTTTTGGATAGTATTTCACACTAAACGGCCGCAGAGAGAAACAAAGAAGCTGGCGCAGTGTCATTAATCTTAGTCAACTGGCAGCTCTGGTGTAATTTGCATGACTTAGGCAGTGACACAAGATGGGGCTAGCTTGGGATGGGTGTTAGATCACTAGGATACGTATGCATTTATTTCCCTTTAGTGCTCTGATTTATGAGTAGAAAGAAGTTTGCATGAAGAAACTGATGAAAGCAAAGATGTAAATGGAATGTATCTTAGATTAACAGAATTACTAGCAATATATTGTTAGTGGTCCTTTGTTTTCATATTTAGCATGTTGGTTTATGGGTATTAAAAAGCATCTGTGCTTCCTTGTCATCATAGAAAAAGGCAGACGTGTTGTGATTGGATAGAGTGGTGCCAGTGGAATAGGGTTTTTTTTTTCTTTTCTATATTTGATGTGAACTGTTTCGTAGCTTTAAAAATGTCAGTATGTAGATTGTTTTTTTTCTGGAAACCTAAGGTTCCTCTTATAACTATATCGTTTTGAGTGCATTTTGAGTTGAACTCAGTAATTAAGTTTCCACTCTATATCCTGTTTTCCTATATCTTTTATTTGAAAAATTATTGAAAGCACATTGCTGAATGTGATTATGAGTAAAAGTAAAATTATTCAATAAAAAAGTAAAATATCTATTGCATTATAATATCATAATACATTCGATACAGAGCAGTAGCGTTTACTATAGTTAACGTTCATAAGCATTTCCAAACACACTGTTGGTTACTTTTAATTTTCTTCAACATTCTCCTTTTAACATGGAATTTCCAAGTTTTGTATTCTATCAAAAGGGGGCTTCTTCACTGAAGAACATTTGGGTAAAAATGTTTCAGTTGTTTTGGAATATAGGAAGAATGGGGGAAAATGTAATTTTTCCATTATTACATAACATTGCTTTTCTTTTTCTTTTTTTCCCCCATCACAACACTAGCAGCAGAACAGTTGGGGTAGAATTGAAAAATTGGCACATAGCCCTCATTGTGAAGAAGTAACAACCAGCTAAATCTGATTTTCACCTGACCTTGTTCTAACATTTAAAATCTTACTAAGCACTTGTGCAGTAGGACATTTTGCATTGAGTTTTCTGACTAAGATCTGTTTCCTGCAAACATGTATGCAGATGCTTATGTGAAAAATTCCACTGAAGGATTTTTCACTAAGGTTATAAAGTTCATCGGTAAAGACAATGTCACGCTTGTGTACCAGGCCATGCTAATTTAGTTGTATAATGAAAAATTTAACTAAGGCATAAAGTGAATTTGGTGAGGATTTTGAAAAAGCACTGTATCATTCATTGCAAATCATATAAGATGAACAGTAATTGAGGTAGGGACTTACGGTATCCGTGCCTCATTTGATTGGGGAAAAAAAAAGGAGGAGAGTGGCTTCCCATTGCAAATCTGGTTAGAGAAGATAGAACATTCTGAATGTGTTTAGTGACGTAGTATGCCGGGGAAGGATTTCCTATTTGCTACATTTTCTGTTTCAAAAAACCTAGAACATTTAATCAAAACAAATATAGTAAGTGAATTTTAAAGTTGCATAGTTAACTATACAAAAGTAAGGAAATGCCAAAATTAGGATTTACATGTACAATCTTAACTCTGCACTCTGCATTATTCATCATGATAGAATATTTAATTTTACATGATCACACAAAATTCCTGAAATATCATACTATCATATTTTGTTTTTCCTTAAGCCCCAGTTCTGAAACATATAATTATGTGCTTAATTTTGAACAGATGAACGGTCCCTTTGACTTCAAAGAGACTATACAAATAATTAAAGTTAAGCACTTGTGAAAGTGCTTGCAGGGTCTATGTGGTATCTTGCAACTCTGTATATGACAGACAAGCAAATTTCACTGCAATGTGAAAAGGACATGGTTTTTCTACAAGATACAAATTAAGCAGAACAACAAAGACAGTGAAAATTTGCAGGCATATAATTCTGCCACCTAAATCTGCAGTTAAATTAGCATTGTAATTAAGTTTGTCATCTCCCAAACTGTATCTAAGGAAAGCAAAATAAACATAATATATGGTTGCTGGCTAACTTATTAAAATGTATGCATTAGAGGAAAGAGAATCTGTGAGTAGTTTGTCAATAAAGTTATACTGGAGTCTTATGTCAATAAAATCAGTGTAAGCATATACACATTTTAAAAACTGCAAAATGCTACTACACATGTAACAGCATGAGACTGTAAAAAAAAAAAGACATTGTGTTGTACTGTTTATGAAAGATCATCAAAGGCCTTACCATAATGTAAATACACAAAAGAGCATAGTTAATGTTGCTTGTGTATACTTAATTCTGTCATTTCCTTACTTCTGAGTGGTTAACCATGCAACCTTAACGTTCTCTTAATTTAATTTCTTTGTGATTAAATAAAAGGTAAACTGTGGTAATTAAGGGTATTTACAAACTGATATCCTTATTGTTGATGACCTGATTGGTCTGTGAGCCCCAACATGCACAGCTGGATTAGATGGGTCTGATTTTTCACTTTGTAATACCAGTTTTATAAAACCAGTTTATCTTCAATGAACCCATGCAGTTACAAAAGCTTAAAACTGTTGTAGTGAAATGGAGAATCAAGCCTGACATTTATAGAGTTTTGCTTTGCACTTATTTTCTCTTCATATGGTGCATCTATAGTTTTGATTGCCAAATAACTTCCAGCTCAAACAAGCAATCCTGCACTTTTGTATGCACACTTGAAAACACTTAATGATTATGTTCAACTTTTTAAATGTTGCAGATATAAGTTTGAGATATAGAGTAACAAGATAACTTCACGCAAACTGATAATTTAAGAAAGGAAAAGGTTGAGCTAATTGAGTACTGTACTCTAGTCTATATTATAAGGATTTTATAATATCCTCTGCATTTCTTCCATAGTCTCTAGATTCACACTTTTTATATTATATTTTACTTTCTTGTCTTCATGCAAATTCAGCACACTACAGGGTATTCTTATGAAGTGTGTCTTAGCATAATATTTGTCTTATGGTTGAACACATCAAATCAAAGCAAGACATGACACCTGAAATACAAAAACATTTAAATATATTGCTATCAGCATGTGCGCAGTTGAACCAAAGTGACTTGTTTCTTCTCATTCCTCTGGCTGAAAAAGCTTCAGGATATTCTTCCCTTTTGTGGGAAAGTTATCACAGTTTCTTTGCTTAGCAGGGAAATGTGCAAATCAACAAATAGCAATTAATTAACAATTCATGAACATAACTGACTCCTATTAATGTCATTGACCTGAACACCACTGTTCAACATTTAAAGACCAGTAAGGACAGTAATATTTATTATGAGGTCAGGCATATCGATATAACATTAAAATGAGTAATATTTTATACACTGTATAGCAATTATTATGTTAATTCAGGGAAATAGGATGGATGTATAGGTATTATATGAAAGGAAAGTTCTGTGGACCAAAATATGTTATTAGCCTACTTGAATATGAAGGGAGAAAGAAAGAGATGTAACTGGGGCAGGAATGCCAGGTTGTGCTGCTCTTTCCTGAATCAATGACCTGTATGGTATGAAGGTTCTTTTGCTTTTCTACCGTCTCACATTTTTAAGTTTCTGTGACAGAGTCCTCCAGGAACAGTGTTCTGGAACCACTCAGGATGAAGCCATTCAGGACTCTAGTGCTCAGAGTCTGCCCCCTAGGTCTCCACACACCAGTGCAGCTACCTCCTGAGTCTGGTTTCAGATTGTTCAGCACATCTGCTCTGCCTGAGCTCCCCTGTGGGTCCTCCTGGATGGGACCCGAGGGAGCTCCTACACAACCCTAAAGGGCTATGCACCTGTTTTGTAGGCAGAAGTGATTCACAGCCAGTATGGAAATCAGAAGGATTTGTTAAAGTTACAGCAATGACCAATTAAGGGGTCTTAGAGCCCACATTTTCAGGCCTGGCTTCCCCAAGCCTCCTTATGGGCAACTGGCCCTTCCAGCCAGCCAGTTCCTGGAGACCTCCCTTTGCCCCTCCCCAGTCCTTTGTCCTCTTCCCAAGCAAGTTGTCTGCCCTTCCTTGTCTCTGTCTGCCGCAACCTGTTATGGCTTGTTCCAGCTGGTTGACCCAGGGCAGAGGGGTCCTGGCTCATGTCTGTGCATGTGTGGCAGGAAAGGCCCATGCAAAGATCACACATCCAAGTCCCATCACTAAAATACATGAGTAACATATGGGGGAAACTGAGACACACACACAGCACTGAGAGAAAATCCCAAAGAATATCTCCATTACATCACAGTCACTCCTTTCATATCCATCTTAGAGAACCACATCGTAGTGGGCCATGAGACCCAGATTGTTTCTAACTTCTTTACTTTCAATGCAGCTATTACTCAGATGTTTATAAGAATGATGTAATTTCCCAAAGTCTGTGTCTTGTCATCACTACTAAAGATGATGAACCTCTCAGTGTTCAATTGCCCTGGCTATGGTTTTTGCATCTCATTTTTAAATATTTTCCCATATTCTATTACATATATTTACTCTCTATTTCAGGTAATGATGGGTTTTTGTAAGAGTGAGAAAGTAGGTGAGTGTTATAAGTAGAGAAGGGTCAATGAGGCTGTATTTGGATCTAGATTAGGCCAGAGTCCAGATGCAGCACCAAACCGGAGCTGAACTTTGAGTTCACTTTGATGGTACCAAAACTTATGAGCAGTTCTCATGAGAGTTGCCTTTCTGGGAAAACAGGCCTCATCCAGTTTTCAGCATGACCAAAACTATATGGACAGAATCAGAAGTTTTACTCTGGAACCCCCTGAAATTTCTTTTTAGGTGGATTAGGATTTGAGGTTCAATTTTGAGCCAATCTCTAGCCATAAATAAAGCTGTGCAAAAAAGTTGACAAGTAAGGAATGTCATCCCCATGTTACAGACAGAGAGCTGAAGCCACTGGGATTTCCCAAATTTATATACTGTGCCAGTTCCAGAACCAGGATTAGAATTCAGGAACTCCCACTGTGTTCTCTTTCCTCCAGATTCTTAAGTAGTTCAAGATTTGGTTTTTCTTCCAAAGTATAACCACTAAGGTAGTTTTAAAGAGTTGCTTTGCCATGATAGCCACAGCAGAGGAGTCTCTTCTTCATTGCAACACATTGACTTTGGTGTCATACGTGCTGGAACTAGTGGTTCTGTGGTTGCTGTTGCACTCCTTGTCTTAAAGTGATTTCCATTATATACAGGGTTTACTGTTTGATTTAATGGCTCTCAGCATAAATGGCTCTCAATCCCCACCATAAAAATTGCTTCAGCCATCTTGTTTGATACAAAGAAAATTCATTTAAGTTGCCTTACTAGTAACTGGAGGCATCCAGAATTCTAATGAATTGATATGTCAGACCTTTAACTGAATAATGAGAGATGCTGGGTATTGCTGTATATGCCACTCATTGATAATATACAGTGGTCCAACTTCACCACTAGTATAAGCGGGCATAATTCTTTTGACATTCAGGAATTGTCAGTTCACAGTGGTACGATTTGACCTTGAATCTTTGGGGCTCGGAATGATAGTATTACATGATCTTCTGTTTCAGAATTCATACAGGAGTGTATTTCTATTTAATTGTCATCTATAAGATATTATGTCTTTACAAACTGGAAAATCCCTATGTAATTTCACATAAATGGGAGGGGAATACTAAAAGAGTGTTTTTAGTGAAGAGTCTTAAACTCTGCAGTTCATTCTCCTTTGTGCTGAAAGTGTCTGAATTTGTGGACTTTCATAGTCTACTGCAAGGAATTTGTATTTTCCCATTCTTTCCCTGAGAAGATTTGGTTGACAGTGGATGAATGAAAATATTGCTGGGCTAGGAAGATTTATGTGTGTGAGTGTATATGTTGGTATTAACAGTTTTTTGTACTACACACCAATTGCATGTGCACCTTGAGCAAAGGACAACTATTTGTATTAAGCCAATACATTGTATTAAAATATATTGTACATTGTTGGGTATTACCTGAAATCTAGTAATATTCCACAAGGTACTACCCTGTCTGCATACACTTAAGTATACACATATACACACAGGAAGACATAGACAATATTTACTATTGTGCTAACAAATGCTGTGGGAAAACCTTATTAATTGGAGCCTTATTTTGTACAACAGAAATAAGCAAAAGTTTTAAAACAGCTTCCAATACTTTATTAAAATGCTTTCCTATGTCATTATTTATCATTGTTCAGCACGTAATAGCCTCATTGGAACATATAGAGTGAAAACATTTCAAAGGACATTTACATCTCTCTTTATGATCAAAGACTTTTTATGGTAGTTCAGTGATGAAGATATTGATATTGTTTCAATACTTTGGACTGCAAAATATTGGTGGGGTTTTCATGAAGAAGTGCATTTTGTCGAAGAAATGTTTTTATGGTTCCAGAAACCAACCATTCAACATTCATCATGAAGAAGCCTCTTAAAAATACTGTAATGGGGAAAACCGTTGCAGTTCATTGTGCACAATGTTCAGTGCTTATTTTTTGTTAAAAAAAATAAAGGTACCATACTCATATCTTGATAGTAAATTTGAAAAATGCCTCTCCTACCCTTCTTCGTGAACCAGCCCTTTTCTTCCAGTGGCATGCTCCTTTTCATTGCTGATCCCGCCCCCTAGCTGGGCAGCGGGGCTGGCAGGGGACAGGAGCGGTGCGCTCCTTTTCCCTGCCGACCCCGTTTCCACAGCTCTGTAGCGGGGCCGGCAAAAAAGATGCCGGTACTCTGTACCCCATGTACCATCATAAAAAAAGCACTGACTACGTTTACTTGCTTCCAAAGGTCTGCCATAAAATACAGACTTTTTCTTTCCTGTTTATATTAAATTGTATTCCAACTGAAAACAAAAGGTTTGTACTTAATATAGATCACGCTAGCACACTCTTTAATCTAGTAGATGGCAAGGCAGTGCTACTGGTACCTTTGGTGGTCATTCATGGAGTGATTTAATTGGGAAAGAAAATGTAGTATCTATTGGAAATTTAAACCGCAATATAGTAATTCAAGCACTCTGTTTTGTTATACTGAAGTATTTAGAAATAAATATAAAATAAAACTAAGGTAATAAACAGTAATTTAGAATAATAATTTTAATAATAATAGTAATTTTAGAAGAAATAGAGTATTTAAAAGTGTTTAAAAGAAAGTCTTAGAAGCTGAGGTGAATGTCAGGGAGCGAGAGAGAACTCCGTCTGAGACCGGGGACGGTTGAAAGACAACTGAGGGACACAGGGGTCGCGCGCTCGCTGACAGGGCGCCAACAGCAGCACGAGACAGGCTGTCAGCGTTCCACGCAACCCCATGAGCACAGCTTTAGGAGTCTCCGAGTCCAGCCGCGAGGACGCTCCAAACCCATAGGTGGAGCATCCACGGGGACAGTCGTCTCGAAGAACTCCAGTTACCCCACAAGGTGGGTAACCTTCCTTTCTTTATACTTTACCAGTTATAGACTACAGCATTCATTATATATTGATTTTACAAATTAAGTTATTCTCTGACAGCAGAACACTCCTATTCAATAAACCAATTGGCCCAGATTCTCACTATGGCTGAGGAATGCATAACACAACTCACAGGGGTATGGGGATGGATGCAAAGGCTGTGCCTAGAACAGGTCCTCTTTGGTCATTTAGAGCAGCCTGAAGAAAGTAGGAAAGTACCAGCTATCCTCTCTATAATGATCACAGGGAAGGAGGAGAAGGTATAAGCAGTCTATTGGTGGATTTCTTTACACTGAAGTTATTATTCCTTGGATAGCTATGCTGGCTTTAGGGCATTTTGTTACAGTGATATAATGCAAAGCAGCCAAAATGCTGGGGATAAAATGAGCCCTGGATTGCTACTTGTTCAGCATTACTTAAATTCATAAGATTCCTAAAGAATGTGAAAATAACATTTTTCTGTGATAATTTATCTTTTGCAGTAATACTGTGCTGACTTCAATCTTTTCCTTGTGCAAAAAATGAAACATGAAGACAACAGTTAAAATATCCCAAACTATCACCAAATAATGTAATTCTGCTTAACTTTATGGCTTCATGGGCAAATTCTTCTCTGTTATATACATGTAACTCTATTGCCTTCAACTTACAGCAGAATTTGACTCAATAAATGTAACACTCACTAGAATACAGTGCTCCACGGTACATTGGTTTGAAACATTGCTCTGTTGCTGCATTGCCAGATTTGTCACAAGTTCGAATATTTGAACTCAATTAGACAAAAGTTATATGTGGTCCTAATCCTTCAGCACTTCTGCTTAAATAGATTAGGAATGCATATGAAGCCTCATGCAGAGCAGTGGTTCTCCAACTTTCACATTCTGAAGACCACTGTGGTCCCTTCCTTTCAGTCACCATTCCTGACATTCCCTTTTCTTATATTTCTGTGTGTGAAGGGCTTGATCCAATGCCCACTGGAGTCAATGGGAGTCTTTCCATTGACTTCAGTATTCAATAGACCAAGCCTTAAGGGAAAAGTTTCTAGTCCATTACATCACTTATGTACAGGATCATTTTATATTTCTTAAGTCTTTTTGCAATTACTTCACTCTGGTGTCAGACTCCAAAAGATATTTTGGCTGAATGTTCTTTATTTCCATAAATCAAAAACTTGTACAATGATTCTCAATTCTTACTTCTAAATGGTTATGCAGCCTTAATATGCTGATTGATGACTTCAGTTTACTTTGAGTGTTTCCTTTCTGACAAATATCTGTTTTCTTTCTTTCTTTCTTTCTTTCTTTCTTTCTTTCTTTCTTTCTTTCTTT